>CM051258.1:45848034-46448034 GCA_027921565.1 Artemia sinica
CATATCCCAAATCATAAGTTTCAGACAGCATTCACCTACGAAATACTAAGAAACCTTAGCTCAGAAAAGTCTGAAATAGCCAACTACTCATCCCAAACTCGAAGTTTCAGACAACAAACACCTATGAGTGACTAAGAATCCTAGCTCTGAAAAGTCCAAAAAGCAAACTACACCTCCCAAATCATAATTTTCTGAAAGGACACACATATGATAGGCTAAGAAATCTAGCTCAGAAAAGTCAAAAATAGCAAATTACATATCCCAAATCATAGGTTTCAGACAACACTCACCTATGAACGGCTAAGAAACCTAGCTCAGAAAAGTCAAAAATAGCAAACTAGTCATCCCAAACTATAGGTTTCAGACAACAAAAACCTATGATAGGCTAAGAAATCCAGCTCAGAAAAGTCAAAAGTAGCAATCCACCCATCCCAAATCATAGGTACCTAACCTAACCTCCCTGCGGCGCATCCCCTGTGGCGCTTTCCTAACCCGCGGCGCATCCCTGCGCCACATCCTGCGGCGCTTTCCTGGCCCACGGCGCATCCCGGCGGCGCTTCTCTGGCCCGGGGGATCTTTGGGGACCGGGGGAGGGCCTTTGGGGCACAGGGAGGGTCTTTGGGGGTCTGGGGGGCACTTGAGGACCGATTGGTCCTTTGGGAGCCCGGTGGACCTTTGGGGGCCGGGGGAGGGTCTTTGGGGCACAGGGAGGGCCTTTGGGGGTCCGGGGGGGCAGTTGGGGGCCTGGGGGACATTTGGGGACCGGTGGAGGGCCTTTGGGACCCCGTTGGTCCTTTGGGAGCTCGATGGGCCTTTGGGGGGCCCGGGGTGGGCCTTTGAGGGTCTGGGGGGGGCCGGTGGGAGCCCTGGGAACCTTTGGGGACCGAGGGGTTCCTTCTGGATTGGGGTATGGGGATTGGAACCCTTTGGATCGGGGTAGGGCGATCGGGGCCCTTTGGGGTTGGGTGGAGGACCTCACGACACTGTTCAAATAGAACTTGTTTACTGTAACGACCACACTCAAAACCTCTTCTAAAACCCTTTCTAAAATCATCTTTTAAAACGTCTCTAACGGTTTCGCCGAAATAATTCCATAACCTGTCTAAAACCGTTTCGCCCAAATAATCCCCTAAAAGTAATTTCATCGTGTGTTCCTTTTGTTTGGCATCTCAGTGCTTTCACATTTCAAATTTCTAGGAAACCCTTTCCTACGTTAATCTCTTCATCTCATAAATTTTCCTAGCTAAACTATTATGGTTTCGTTAGAATATCAATTTATCTCTCCGACTTAAAGCTCCGTGAAGCCGTATTTAAAAATAGAATTTCTATCTCTTTAGACTCCCACATAATTCCAAGATAACAAGTGATGTCATTTATAATTCATGACACTATAGATCAATGAAGCCCTATTTAAAAATAGAATATTAATTTTTCTCTCTGACCTAAAGAACGTTTATCCCTCAGACCTAAGATTAAAGAAGCCTTAATGTTTCTTAATTACCCCTTCGTGAAGCCCTATTTAAAAATAGTATATTAATTTTTCTCTCTGACCTAATGAACGTTTATCCCACAGACCTAAGATTAACTTTGCCTTGGAAACAACAACAACATTGACCTTGGCATTCGCTGAGAGCGTGCCCAAAACAACAACAATAACATTGACCCCATTAACCACGTGTTCTCCCTAATGACTCTATCGCGTGCTCAAAACAACAACAACAACATTGACCCCATTAACCACGTGTTCTCCCTAATGACTCTATCGCGTGCCCAAAACAACAACAACAACATTGACCCCATTAACCACGTGTTCTCCCTAATGACTCTATCGTGTCCCCAAAACAACAACAATAACATTGACCCCATTAACCACGTGTTCTCCCTAATGACTCTATCGCGTGCTCTAAACAACAACAACAACATTGACCCCATTAACCACGTGTTCTCCCTAATGACTCTATAATCCATGAAAGTGACAAGATTCCTGTTTTTCAAATTCAGACTGACAAAATCCATAAAAACATACAAAAATGTGAGCAAAGATCCTGTTTTTTCAAATTCTCACTGACAAAAACCATAAAACATCCATGAAAAACATCAAATAAATCGACCAACACACATAACCATCCATGAAAACAGACATAAATGCGACAAAGTTCCTGTTTTTTCATTCTCACTGACAACAAACAGACATAAACTATGTAAAAAAAGTTATAGGTGGCAGCAGGGGTGTTCTCGTGGGGCTGGTACCCCCATCTCTACTGAGATAACCATTTTGTTCAGCGTTGTTGATTTCCAAATAGAAAATATGTTTTTGAGGAAGACACTCCCCCACAACCCTCAGGGCAAGGATTTTAAGTTATACCCTGGAGGCATATAAGAACAATGTTGGCACAATGTATTATTTATTATTTTTTCCTTTAGAGCAGGGCACTTTGTATCGAAGAAGTTGTCGTAGAAGCTTCAAAAAGGCCTCATTCAATTGGAAATTGGAGTGGCTTGTGCCCTTTTTAATTGTCAAAAAAGATTGGAAGGCAACTAACACCCCTTCCACTCCCACCATTTTCCGAAACACGTCCAATTAGAATTTTGAGATAGCCATTTTGTTCAGCGTTGGGGCATCTAAGGTTTTTATAGAAAATCTTTGTCGTAGAAACTTCAAAAAAGGCTCATTCAATTGGAAATTCAAAGGGCTAGTGCCCTTTTTAATAGTCGAAAGTGAATGAAGGGCAACTAACCCCCCTCTCACGCCCACCTTTTCCCCAAACACATCCAATTAAAAATGTTGAGATAGTCATTTTATTCAACGTAATTTTAAGTTCTGGAAATTAGGTCATTGAGGATGAAAACCCCCCACAGCCTTCCGGGCAAGGGTTGTAAGTTGTGTCCTGGGGGCACATAAGGTTTTTATAGAAAGCGTTGTCGTAGAAACTTCAAAAGTGTTCATTCAATTGAAAATTGAAAGGGCCAATCTCTGTTTTAATAGTTGAGAGTGATTGGAGAGCGACTAACGCCCGTCTCACGCCCATTATTTTCCCAAGCACATCCAGACATCATTTTGGGATATCTATTTTGTACAACCTAGTTGAAAGTTCTGGAAATTAGGTCTTTTAAAATGATAACCCCCTAGAGCCCTCAGTGCAAGGGTTTTAAGTTATGCCCTGGGGGCATATAAGGTTTATGTAGAAAGTTGTTGTAGAAATTTCAAAAAAGGGCTCATTTGATTGGTAATTGAAATTGCCCTTTTTAATAGCCGAAAGTGAGTGGAGAGTAATTAACCCCCCTGTCACGCCTACCATTTCCCCAAAAATATTCAATCAAAGTTTAGAGATAGCCATCTGGTTCAACGTAGTTGAAAGTTCTGGAAAATATGTGTTTAAGGATGACAACCCCCCCCCCCCAGAGCCCCCAGGGCAAAGGTTGTAAGTTATTCCCTGGGGGCATATAAGGTTTTTATAGATAGAGTTATCGTAGAACTTCAAAAGGGGTTTATTCAATTGGAAATTGAGAGGGCTAACGTCCTTTTTAATTCTTGAAAGTGATTGGAGGGCAACTAACCCCCCTCTCACGCCCACCATTCCTCTAAACACGTCCAATCAAAATTTTCAGATAGCCATTTGGTTCAACGTCGCAAAAAGTTCTGGAAATTAGTTCTTTGAGAATGACAACACCCCCCCCCTTCCCTCAGGGCAAGGGTTGTAAGTTATGGCCTGGGGGTATATAAGGTTTTTATAGAAAGTGTTGTCGTAGAAACTTCAAAAGGGGCTCATTCGATTGTAAATTGAAAGGACTAGTGCCATTTTTAATAGTTGAAAGTGATTGGAAAGCGACCAGGGCTTCTCTCACGCCTACTATTTCCCCAAACACATCCAATCAAAATTTTGAGACAACCATTTTGTTTAACGTAGTTGAAAGTTCTGGAAATTAGGTCTTAGAGGATGACAACCACCCTAACAGCCCTTAGGGTAAGGGTTGTAATTTATGCCCTGGGGCATATAAGGTGTTTACAGAAAGTATTGTCGTTTGAAAAAGGGCTAATTCGATTGGATATCGAAAGCCCTAGTGCCATTTTTTAATAGTCGAAAGGGATTGGAAGGCTCGACATTTTTATAGTAAAGATCGATGTGGTAAAGTAAAGTAAAGCTAATTTTTTTTATAATAAAGATGAAAAAATGCATTATTTTTTTGTTAATGTTGTTGTTTAGGCCAGGGCACTTCGTATCGAAGGAGTTGTCGCGGGAACTTCGAAAAGGGCTCATTCGATTGAAAGAAGAAAGGGCTGATGCCCTTTTTAATAGTCGAAAGTGATTGGAGGGCAACTAATCCCCCTCCCACGCCCACCCTCTCATTTGCCCATTATGTTTAAAAACTAAATGTTGTCTTAAGATTAAATCAAAATGCACTGTGTTAATGCTAATTCAAAATAAGGCATCTCAGCAGTATCCCAAGAATAACTGAGGGTATTATGTTCAATATTTTGGGGCTACTTCAGTAGCGTAAGTGTATCCAAGCTATCAAAGAAAGTAAACTGATTTTTTTGCGAATGGTATCAAGTTTTCCATTTCAGGTCAACTAGAGGATGTATGAAACTAAATTAAACACTTCTATTTATGTCCAGATTTTTAAAAGGGTGTATTTTGTTAAAAGTTGCTGAAAATTTTTCTCCAGCATAAAAATAGCAGGCCAAACTATAAAATCTTAAAAAAATGAAAAGATTTAAAGTATTATTTTCTTTTTCTCAGAAAAGACTATGTCAACATGAAACGAACAGAAATTAATTAAAAAAACTTTTTCCACAAAATAAGTTTTTCAAAGAACAGTAAAGAACTCCATTAAACAAAAAAATAAGTAAAAATAAAATCAGCTAATATACCAAGCATAAAACTACCACAAATCAGCATCAATAAATAAATGAAACCCAAACGAATAGAAATTACAATAAATAGCCGAGTCAAACTCAAAACGAGCAGAAATTAACATAAGTTGGGCTCAAAACCCCTATGCCTTCCCAAGGCCAGAACAAAATTTGCACTTTACTGAAAAAATACAAATTAATGTGAATTGTCAGTTTAATATACATATACTTATATTTAGTAATCAAAATGTTAATATTATTTGACTTATTAAAGTTATAAAAGTAAAAACATTTATATTTTTTAAGTAAAGTGTAAATTATGTTCTGGCCTTGGGAAGGCATAGGGGTTTTGAGCCCAACTTACGTTAATTTCTGCTCGTTTTGAGTTTGACTCGGCTATTTGTTGTAATTTATCTTCGTTTGGGTTTCATTTATTTATCGATGCTGATTTGTGGTAGTTTCATGCTTGGTAGATTATTTGATTTTATTTTTGCTCATTTTTTGTTTAATGGAGTTCTTTACTTTTTTTGAAAAACTTATTTTGTGGAAAAAGCTTTTTTAATTAATACCAAACAAACAAAATATGTTCAAATGAGAGAGCGCAAGTGGAAGTAAGCATTTTCATAATCGACTTTTCGAGAAATAGCTTTTTTCTTTGGTTATGATATTCATAAGGAATACGCTGAAATACAAGCAGGTTGTTTGGATTAGATTTCCTTATATTATATTGAACCAATAATTTTGTTTGGAAATATATAGAATGTTTTTGTTTTTTTTTGTATTCACCCATATCTTTGAATGTACCCTTTTTGTTTAATATCTTTGAGCATGGAGTTGGTTAAATTTGGTCCCAGTGCAAGTCAACCCCATTTAACCCAAACCTGTTTAAGTGAATTTCATTTAACTCAACCTGATTCAACTCTACCTTTGTGCATATCAGGCCCCATGCATCCCAAACACCTTTTAGCTCAATCTCTACTAAAAACACAAAATAATTCTATATAAAAGAACTTCATTAAATTAACCTTAATAAATTCGACCCTGTTCAACCCCATTAAAATCAACTCCACTCAAGTCAAAGGCAGATCTAGAGAAAAATCGTAGGGGGGATGTGACAAGGTTGCCAATAATTCAAATTGACATGTTTATTCAAAAAAGGGTAAAAAAAATGAGAGTACCAGAAAAATCTTGGAGGGGGCGACCCCTGGATCCACCCCTGATTCAACTCAGCCACCCTGCAACTCGAGTCTATTTAAATCAGCCCCAATTCAACCCAACACACTTTCAATTCAAACCCGGTTCAACTCAACTTGAATTTAGCTCGACCCACGCACCTGAAAATCCTTTTATAACTCAACTCTCATTCAAATCACCCCAATGCAATTTGACTTCATTCAACTTAAACCCATTCAATTCGAAATCATTCAACTCAAACCCATTCAATTTAACCCCATGCAACCCAAACTCTGTTTAAGTCAATACTCCTGGAAATCAACCTTATTAATATGAAAATTTCTCAAATTAACCCCGTTCATCTAAGCTTTCATACAACTCAAATCTCCCTTCTGTTCAATGCTCATTCAGATGAATCCCCGTTGCTTAACTCCTATGCAACTCAACCCTGTGTAACTAATTCCTAATTGACCTCAGTCCCTGGAAATCACCCTCTTACAATTCAATTTAACCCTTCGTGATACAAATAACCTCCAATTCAAATTAACCCTCTTTACCTCAGTAATGTAACTGAAATAATTAAGTCGAATGGCATAGCTACATTTGTCATTAATTTAAAAAAAAGGTTTCAAAAAAAAATTTTTTTTCAAAGAAAAGTAAAGAACAATATCAAGAACAATATTGAACAGTTGCAAAGTCACATGTCAATTCGAACTAAAACGAAGATAAATTGTTATTAATGAATGCATGGAAATAATAGATGAAATAAACGTCAACTAATAAACCAAAATCATCACCACAAATAAGAACAAGGCTACCGTCGTCCCTGTGCCCCCATAGCCTGCACTGTCAAAATATAAGAGCGTCTGTTTACGCTCAACTAAAAACGAAATATACTTTAAAATATAATACATTACATATTTTTGAACATATGTCTATAAATCACAAGTTCTATTTCAGATATTTTAAGCGTTCTTCTATCATTTAAACACTAAAAAAACAAAATTGCCAAGTCTTGTAGCATTATGCTTTAAGTATATAGCCCAGGCTATGTACAAAATTTTGCTGATTTTATTAGTTTGAAATATTTTTCTGTATTTTTTTTTTTTATCAACAGCCGGTTTTCTATACCAAACAATGGGGGGGGGGGGGTTGGGTTAGCACTATTTTCTATATAGTCTGGAGCTAAATCCAGTCATTAGGAGACCTTAAGGAGCTAAAAAGCTTGATTCCCCTTAAAGCTTAAACCTTGTAAAATTAGTCAAGCATCAGATGTGACCAAATTTTAGGACATTGCAATAGACGCTTATTCCTGGGGGGTAACCTTATTGAACAATGGATAATACAGTAATGGGAAAGGGCTGATTTGAGCAAAAATTTTGATTCTAGCACCTTCTGAAAGTAAACTAAGAGATTGCACAATTGCAAGGTACTGATTTTGATATTCTGTGACGCAAAATGACAGCTTTGGTCCTAAATGAGACAAAGAATATTAATTGAAAACCGTAAGATAGCAGTAGTATTGTATCCATTGATTATCAAGGGACAGCCGTTTAGGTCAGTGACACATCTTTTTTTCGTTGAAGGATATTTTTAGAAATAATAATAAAAAAAAAATTCAGTAAAGTAAATACTTTACTTAAAAAATACAAATGAATGTGAATTGTCAGTTTAATATACATATACTGATATTTAGTAATCAAAATGGTAATATTATTTGATTCATTAAAGTTATAAAAGTAAAAAAAAATATATTTTTTTCAGTAAAGTGCAATTTTTGTTCTGGCCTTGGGAAGACATAGGGGTTTTGTGCCCAACTTATGGTAATTTCTGCTCGTTTTGAGTTTGACTCTGTTAATTATTGTAATTTCTGTTCGTTTTGGGTTTCATTTATTTATCGATGCTGATTTGTGGTAGTTTCATGCTTGGTAGATTATTTTATTTTACCTTTGCTAATCTTTTGTTTAATAGGGTTCTTTAATTTTCTTTGAAAAACTTATTTTGTGGAAAAAGTTTTTTTTTAAATTAATTACTTAACAAATGGATAAGTTTTTTCACTAATAATTGAGAATACAATGTTATGTGTATGACTGCTCTAGATATTTAATTTTATGTCTATTGTTTTAAACCAGTTTATTGATTACTATAAATACTGATTTCATATAATTGTGTGTTAGGATTACGGACTGAAATCATACGTTACGAAGGCAGGAGTACCCAAAGTGATAGTAGAAATTGCTAAAGGATCTGGTCGAAGCCAAAGGAGGATAGGAGGGTGGTCAAAATTCCTTTAAACTATTTAACCCTTTCGATTCTTTTACCTGTTTTTCGCCCTTTTGTGTCCTCTTAACCAATTACGTGTTTTTTTTAACTCTTTAACCATTTAATCCTTCTTTTTGTAACTACGAACTAGGACTATTTATTTATATTTTAAGACACTATAAGGCGTTCGAACATTCAAGAATCTAAACTCTTTTTAAAACTCCCAAATCTTACGCCAAATTTGTATACATTGTTGACCATTGTTGACAATTCAAAGCCTTAAAATTTCAAGAATATTTTGAATTTTTTTCCCAGGCTTCAAAACTACACCACTGCCCCCCAACGTTCATATATAATTTTTGATTCATTCGCCCAATGATAGCTGTAAAAACTTTTTTTCTGGTAATGATGAATATGACAAGTTGGAAAACAGCTTTCAAATTTATTTTCCAACGTGATAACAATCATGTTAATTAAGAAATTTTAAGTAAAGCATATGGTTGTGCTTTTTACATCTGAATCCGCCTGGGGTTTGTCGGCATATGCCTAAATAGTGTTTACTACCACTTCCGTTGACGAACTAGACATATAATTTTCCATTTTTAAAGTAGGTGGGTGTCTTAAAAATAAAGTTCATCTATAGCATCCTTTTCCTAACTAATTAGCTTAATTAACCACCTCCTCCTATATTTATCTGAATGACCTGTCACTGAAAGTTAAATAAAGGTCCAAAAAGCACTTGTTGAGGCTCATGACAACCCCAAAATCAATGTCTATCAACATAGCTCCCAACAGCTAGCTAAGTAAGTTTATCTATAGCGTCTTTTTCCTACCTAATTATATTTATAGTTATACCTTACATTGGTACGCAGCTTTGTACTCCTGTTCGTAAACTACTGAAGCCTCAAAAGGATCATTTGAGAATCTTTTCAGCTTATAAATTATTATCTACAATAACCGTTTACTTTATATCAACTACTATGATGATCATGATGATGGTTTGTTTCAATCTTTCGTACAAAAACTAATGCACATAGAGGAGTAAAATAGCAAGAAAGATATGAGAATGAGGGTACGGAAAAACAATCACAGGAAAATCAACACAACTTAGCTTTTTAAAATACACAATTAAGCGCAAAGTCAACAATACTTCTACGCTGCGTACTAAAGCTATCCAAAAGCTGGTTCATCTACGTCAAAATATAAAAGATGCTATCGTATATAGATATAACAGTGCGGATATGTACAAAAATATGAACAAAGATGATGTTATGGATATATATTGAAACTTTTTTCTTCAGGCCAAAATTGTTTTTTGTACATTAAAATAGTAGGAATAACCACTTTGTTGAGGTGTGATCTTTCTTCTAACTTGAAAAAAGTACTCAAACTTTCAATTTCTGTTTGAATGAGCCCTCTTACAGTGTTATATGACCATTTACTTGCCATAAACCCCACTAAAAAAAATTAACAAAAACAAATAATTGCTTACCCATGACCATCCTTCACGAAAAAAAAAGTAATTTTGTATTTGTAAATAGGGACTTTAATTCTCTGATATAGGGTTCCCACATATGCTGGATTTGTTTTTGGAGTTTTATTTAAGATTAAACTCTTTTTGAGGGCACTTCCCCCTTTTCCTGAAAACATCAACATATTCTTATGTTAGTAGCGGTTGATAGGTAATACTAAAATTAATAAATTTTGTGTTTTGGTGGGCATCATGAATATTAGACAGTTGATTTAACTATTTGAAAACTATCATATTAGTGTGACATATACTTTGTTGCTTTTTTGGAATCTTTTTCTCAAAATAGAATTCTCGTCCAGGGAGATTCCGTAGAGACTGAGTTTTATACATTAAGACGGTCATTTCATTGAAAAAGACCATGTGCTCAGTGTTAAACCATAAGCTATGATTTCATTTTTCTTTTTCTACAGATATCCATAACTTATATTCTCATTTACTATATTCTGCATGTGTTTATATTAGCAATATTTTGAGTTCGATCCTCTGAAAAGCAGGGTTCTTAATAGTTTTGATTGAAATGTTGTATTAAAGCCGTATAGTCAATTGTCTTTTTCGGGAAAAATTTGTCAATTGACATTTAGCCCTATGTAACTGCACTATGCCGGTTAACTTTTATTACTAGCTAATTTTGCAATCACCTCTGAAGTAGTCTGGGACAAAATAGAACTAATAACCAATGAAGATGCACCAAAAGAGGGCATGGTTATTTCAACACAACCAAGGCCCGCATCAATAGTGCCTGAAAAAAAGGCACATAAGACTGTGACAGCATTACTTCAAAAAGGAGCGTTTGCGCAAACATTTTTAGGAGGCGATTAAAGTAGCAATTCTAGGAGGCTTAAACTAGAAAAATAAAAAGCCAAATTGAGTTTAAAATTCAAAAAATTACGATTGAAACCATAAAAAAGGGGAACACAAGGCTTAGTAAGCAAAGGCCTGAATGGCTTATTCTGAGTAACTGCCTGTTTAAAAAATATTTTTACTTTTAAAGAATATTAGACATTATTCATGAAAAGTCTTGAATTTGAATGTTATTCCCTCTCGTTGTATTTGTATCCTAGACTGTGTACTGTGCTTGGAGTATTTGTCTTCGCTTGCTCGTGTGTCAATATATGCGACGGTTTCTAGGCATGAGTTGATCTTCCCAACTGATTTTAGCATTACAATCTCCAGCTTAGTGACACATGTAGTTGAGAGTAACGTAGAATAGAGTTGTAAAATTTCTTCCCTTTCCTCGTTGATTATTTGACGCAGCTCAAATTTGTGTCGAAGCGAATTTTGATCCGCCTGAAAAAATTCAAACAAGTACAAAACTTGAAGATGCAAAAATTGAACCACTGCAAAGTTAAAAAAAAGTTATAAAGAATTTGCAAACAAGAAGCTAAAAACGCTACGAATGAGATGATATTAGTAGTATCCCTTCAATGACTCAAGCCGCAAGCTGTATCCCGGTGTACTATTTGAACTAATAACCCCCTACTATAAGCTCTTCGGATATTGTCACACACATACCCCGGTGTACTATCGGCATTTGTAATCCCTCATATAGGCGCTTTGGATACTGCTACAGCCCTATACCAGTGTACTATTGGAGTTACTAACCCGTCCTATAGGCCCTTTGGATACTGCAACACATATATCCCACCATTTCTACGACACACAAAGCGTTATCTCAGCTTCCGGTAATAAGAACATTTCTTGGAAACGTTGCAAGCCAAGTTTATTTTCTTGGTGAAGCAATACAACAAATACTATGACAGCCCGTACCATTGCGCATCGCAGCTTCCGGTGATGGATACATTTGAATGCCAAATATTTAACCAAAGTCATAGACTGTATTGAACTAAAGTCATAGTTATTATTGTTAACTACAGTTATAGATGACGACATGTTTTCTTTTCCAATGACACATTTTTTAGCTTCTAAGTAGTTTTCCAATGATTTTATGGAAATTTCGTCTTGTGTAGGAATAAAAAATGAGACCCAATACTTTTTATGGTAAAAGAACACACGTTAGTTGACTGAGCCCACAAGTCATTGATGATCCTATGCTCTTAGAAATACATTCTAGGCAACAATGTATTGTTTCTGGGACACTAGCCAACTTATGCTAAGTGTTACTATATCGTAACAAGTTTATTGTGCAATAGATTTCTCAATTGGAGTTGGATATATGGTAAATGCTATCGGTGATTTCTTTCCGGGTGCCTTTTTTTGCATCATTCTGAGAATACGCATAACACAGTGATTTGAGATGCTTGCTGGACAGATATATTCTTTTAATGGTCAATGAAACTTGTTTCGATCTCCAAAAATTGTAATGACTACAACATGCCGGGCATCCTTTTTGTAATGTAATGGTCTTGAGCACACAGACTTTCCATTACCGGGGTGTTGCGCATGAGTTTGGGTCCCCACATTCTGATCCAGTATCATATGTCCTCCTCCAGGGCCTCAGTCCCCCCCCCCCATTTTTCCACTTTGAATTTTGTTTCGACTTATAATTATTTTGGACTTTTTGATGCTTAATTTGTTTGTTGGACCTATAAATTTTTTTAACAAGGTTAGACACACAGGCGTGCAAACAGACGCAGAGACAGAGAAACAGATGCTCAGACACACAAGCATAGAGAGAGAGAGAGAGAGAGAGAGAGAGAGAGAGAGAGAGAGAGAGAGAGAGAGAGAGGAGAGAGAGAGAGAGAGAGAGAGAGAGAGAGAGAGAGAGAGAGAGAGAGAGAGAGAGAGAGAGAGAGAGAGAGGAGAGAGAGAGAGAGAGAGAGAGAGAGAGAGAGAGAGAGGAGAGAGAGAGGAGAGAGAGAGAGGAGAGAGAGAGAGAGAGAGAGAGAGAGAGAGAGAGAGAGAGAGAGAGAGAGAGAGAGAGGAGAGAGAGAGAGAGAGAGAGAGAGAGAGAGAGAAACACACACAAACACACACAGTCAGACAAACAGGCATGAAAACAGATGAAGAGACAGGCAATCAGATGCTTAGACTCACAGACAGGGAGAGAGAGAAAAACATAAACAAACGTACAAACTTATTGTCTTGAAAAATTAAAAATAAATTTGTCTTAAAAATAAAAGCAGAAATAATAACTTAATACAAATGCTTGGCCTCACCAATTATGATCTAAGTCTAAAAAGACGTCATGTGATGAAATTCGAATTGAGCCAAGATCCCACTGTAGCATCAGCTTTATGTGCTCCTGAAGTCAAAGTCACGGAGTTTCTTTTTGGCAAAGATGCTGCCAAAGCAACGTCTACGGGTAAGTCCGTGGCGGATTTGAAAAAATCTTTTGGAAGACCAAAAAACGTGCAAGGGGGGCCTACCGTTATCGCCGATGGCAGAACAAGGCCCCCAAGGCAGAACAAGAGTATCATTTTGGCAAGGATATTGCCAAAACAACGTCTAAAGCTAAATCCGTGGCGGATTTGAAAAAATCTTTTGGAAAACCAAAAAACGTACAAGAAGGGCCGATGGCAGAACGAGGCCCCCCATCCAAATTACCGCAGAAGGCAGGGCCAGAACCGTCAAGAGAGGTCCAAATTCCAGAATTTCCAGAAAAGGGATCGCAAATAGCTGGTATGTACTATTTAACATACCCCACCCTTGATTTTCATGATTTTGTTGTTAATTTCAATAAGCAGTCACAACATTTGGCTGATAACTTTAAAGCGGGGAGAATTAGTAAGTGCATCTCAAAATGGCAGTCAATAAACAGTGATTTGAATATTTTGAATATTGTAGCCTCAGGCTATAAGATTGAATTTGAGAAAACACCATTAAAACCTTTGAGAACAAAACACAAAAGTTTTACATTTGAAGAAATACAGGCCATAAGAAAAGAAGTTGACATTTTTTTGCATAAAGGTGTTATTGTTAAGGTACCCGAGTTCATAAAAAAGGAAATACGTTGTATTTCTCCCGTTTTTACGGTCCAGAAGAAAAATGGGTCTACTCGGCTTATTTTGAATCTTAAAAAATTAAATGAAGGCATTAAATATTACCATTTTAAAATGGAAAGTGTTCAGTCTGCAGTTCTTTTAATAACAAAAAAAATGTTATATGGCTTCTATTGACCTAGTCGATTTTTATTATTCATGCACTGTTGAATTTGATGATCAAATGTGGCTTGTTTTGAAGTAGAATGTTGTTATGCGTTCACAGTATTGCCAAATGGCTTATCATCTGCTCCAAGGGTTCTTACGAAACTTATGAAACATGTTATCTCCCTGCTTCGAAGAAAAAGATATTTGTCAGTTGTGTATTTAGATGATTCTCTCCTTCTGGGAAGGTCATATTTAGAATGTCAAAATAATGTCTATGAAACAGCAAAAGTACTGTCAGAGCTGGGGTTTGTGATTCAACCGGGAAAGTCAGTTCTGATTCCAAGCCAACAAATATAATTTCTGGGTTTTTTGTTAGATTCGCTATCAATACGTATTTTCCTGCCGGAAAGAAAAATTAAAAAAGTTAGAGATTTGGTTTCAAAAATTCTTAGTCAAAAATTGACTACGATTCAAGAATTAGCCGAAACTCTAGGCGTTCTTGTTTCAACATTTCCAGCAGTAGAATTAGGGCCTTTATGTTACCAGAAAGCAGAATCGTTGAAAACTCAAGCATTAAGGTACGCGAAGGGTGATTTTGCGGCAAGGATAACTTTAACATCCGATGTAAATTCGGAACTACAATGGTGGTTGGATATTGCCAATCATGCTTCTAAAGCAATTGAGCCTAGATCAATTGACAAATATTTGTGTAGTGATGCGTCGAAACTAGGTTGGGCACTCGTGGATGAATATTCCATGAAAACGGCCACAGGTGAATGGTCCTCAGAAGAAAAGAGATTTGATATCAATGTCTTAGAAATGGAGGCCGTTTATCTGGGATTAACATGTTTTGCCCAGGATATTAAAGGCTTGCATCTTCGGCTACGCTCTGACAATATATCCACAGTAGCTTATATAAATAAAATGGAAGTATCAAAATCTGAATTTTGCAATTATTTCGCAAATAATGTATGGCAGGTAGTATTGCAGGGCAAAGAGTGGATATCTGCAGAACATGTGCCTTGGGTTGCTAATATCGTGGATAAAGCATCACGAAAATTTGATAATGAAAAGGAATGGAAATTGGATTCTGAAATATTTATTATTTTGAACTTTTTGGTATGTCAGTCGATAGATATTGATTGTTTGCGACTAGATTAAATTTTCAGATTAAACCATTTATTTATTGGAAACCAGATCCAGAATGTTTTTTCGTAGATGCATTTGCAATGAATTGGAAGCCTTATTTCTTTTATGCATTTCCCCTAGTCAGTTTACTTCTGAGGACCCTCCAGAAGGTGGAAACAGATCAGGCCACTGGTATTTTGATCTTTCCAAATTGGACCACACAAGTATGGTATCCCTTACTATTAAAGCTTTTAATAGGAAGTCCAATATTTCTACCAAATGATATTTTTACTTTATCTCTCCCACAGAAACCGACCTTGCACCATCCATTGACCAAGACGTTACGCCTAACGGCTTGTGTCGTCTCCGGCAAGGGCTTCACCACCAAGGATAACCTCCCTCCACAGTCGATATTATCATGGATGGATGGCGGGATTCGACTAAGTGCCAGTACAGGGTTTACATTGAAAAATGGATCGACTTTTTTGGAAGAAACATAATCCAGGCCTTGGAGGCAACTCTACCGGAGACTTTGACCTTTCTTACGGAACTTTTTCACGCAGGTGTTGGATACAGTGCTATTAATACTGCGAGGAGCGCTTTATCGGCAATTTTACCAAGCCTTCAGTTAGGCAGTAATCACATCACCAAGAAGTTTATGAGAGGTGTCTTTAATAGAAACCCTAGTCTACCCAAGATTTCAAGTATTTGGGATGTAAAATGTGTATTCGATCTTCTTAAACTGCCAGCTTGGGATATCGAAAATCTTCAATTCTAATCCAAAAGGAGTGCCTTAGCTCCGCTTTCGAGTTCAACTGAGATAGACGCGTGCAATCACCTCGATTGACCTAAGCAACACCAGTTGATGTAAGCATTCCCTTTGATTCTGACCAAATTAAATAATGAGTGATAGTGAGATAGTGATTGGATTGTTGGACAATTTAGTCGATGAAGATTATGATCGTGAGAGGCGTGGAAGGCCATATAAAGCTCATTCACGTCGCAGGATACTCTCAAGTGAGAGTGTAGCGATCAAACAAATGGCTCTCGGAGCCCAGAGTTTCAAACTCGTGCTCGGTATGGCTCTCGGAGCCCTGAAATTAGTTCTAGAAACGAAAAATCTTGCTCTCGGAGCCCCACAAAAATCCATGACACAAAGCGGATGGCTTCACCGGAAAAGCACAAAGGTAAAAGATTAAAAGAAAACACGTCAAATGACGCTCCATTCAAAAAGATTTCTGAAGGACGTTCTGGTACCAAAGAGGGTCCCAAGATCCATTAGAAACTTGCCAAAGTTGCAAATAGAGCTTTTTCTGAGCATTTGGAAATAGTGAAGCTAAAAGAGTTATTTGAGCACCACCCTAGGCCTGCGAATACCGAAAAAATTGTTCCTCCAAAGGTGAATAGTGAAATTTGGGCTATTCTCTGATCACAGGCTAAACAGAGGGATGCTAAGGCACTTCAAGTGCAGCGGACAATTGCTCACTCAACATTTTGTGTTTTAGAGGCAGCAAATGCGATTCTTGAGCTAGAAAATGAGCATATTAAAGAAAAGGTTGTCAAAAACCTTACAGATGCAGTTCACATGCTTGGCCTCACCAATTACGATCTAAGTTTAAAAAGACGTCATGCGATGAAATTCGAATTGAGCCCAGATCCAACTGTAGCCTCAGCTTTATGTGCTCCTGAAGTCAAAGTCACGGAGTATCATTTTGGCAAGGATATTGCCAAAACAACGTCTAAAGCTAAATCCGTGGCGGATTTGAAAAAATCTTTTGGAAAACCAAAAAACGTACAAGGGGGGCCGATGGCAGAACGAGGCCCCCCATCCAAATTACCGCAGAAGGCAGGGCCAGAACCGTCAAGAGAGGTCCAAATTCCAGAATTTCCAGAAAAGGGATCGCAAATAGTTGGTATGTACTATTTAACATACCCCGTCCTTGATTTTTATGATTTTGTTGTTAATTTCAATAGGCAGTCACAACATTTGGCTGATAACTTTAAAGCTGGGAGAATTAGTAAGTACATCTCCAAATGGCAGTCAATAACCAGTGATTTGAATTTTGTAGCCTCAGGTTATAAGATTGAATTTGAGAAAACACCACTAAAAGCTTTGAAAACAAAAAACAAAAGTTTTACGTTTGAAGAAATACAGGCTATAAGAAAAGAAGTTGATATTTTATTGCATAAAGGTGTTATTGTTAAAGTACCCGACTACAGAATAAAAGAAATACGTTGTATTTCTCCCGTTTTTACAGTCCCAAAGAAAGATAGGTCTACTCGGTTTATTCTTAATCTTAAAAATTTTAATGAAAACATTAAATATTACCATTTTAAAATGGAAAGTGCTCATTCTGCGGTTCTTTTGATGACAAAAAAGTGTTATATGACCTCTATTGACCTAGTCGATTTTTATTATTAATGCCCTGTTGATTTTGATGATCAAATATGGCTTTGTTTTCAAGTTGACCTTTGTTATGCGTTCACTTCAATGCCGAATGGCTTATCATCTGCCCCAAGGGTTCTTACGAAACTTATGAAACCTGTTATCTCTCTGCTTCGAAGAAAAGGGTATTTGTTAGTTACGTATTTAGACGATTCTCTCCTTCTGGGAAGGTCATATTTAGAATGTCAAAATAATGTCTACGAAACAGCGAAATTACTGTCAGAGCTGGGGTTTGCGATCCACCCGCGAAAGTCAGATCTCATTCCAAGCCAACAAATAGAATTTCTGGGCTTTTTGTTAGATTCGCGATCAATGCGTATTTTCGCCGGAAAGAAAAATTAAAAAAGTTATACATTTGGTTTGAAAAATTCTTAGTCAAAGATTGACTACGATTCAAGAATTGGCCGAAACTCTTGGCGTTCTTGTTTCAACATTCCTAGCAGTAGAATTAGGGCCTTTATATTACCGAAAAGCGGAATCGTTGAAAACTCAAGCATTAAGGTACGCGAAGGGTGATTTTTCGGCAAGGATAATTTTAACATCCGATGTAAACTCGGAACTACAACGGTTGCTGGATATTTTCTATCATGCTTCTAAAGCAATTGAGTCTACATCAATTGACAAATATTTGTGTAGTGATGCGTCGAAACTAGGTTGGGCACTCGTGGATGAATATTCCATGAAAACGGCCACAGGTGAATGGTCCTCAGAAGAGAAGAGATTTGATATCAATGTCTTAGAAACGAAGGCCGTTTATCTGGGATTAAAATGTTTTGCCCATGATATTAAAGGCATGCATGTTCGGCTGCGTTCTGACAATATAACCACAGTAGCTTATATAAATAAAATGGGAGGATCAAAATCTAAATTTTGTAATTATTTCGTAAATTAGGTCTGGCAGGTAGTATTGCAGGGCAAAGGTTGGATATCTGCAGAACATGTGCCTGGGGTTGCTAATATCGCGGATAAAGCATCACGAAAATTTGATAATGAAAAGGAATGGAAATTGGATTCTGAAATATTTACTATTTTGAATTTTTTGGTATGTCAGTGAATAGATATTGATTTGTTTGCGACTAGATTAAATTTTCAGATTAAACCATTTGTTTCTTGGAAACCAGATCCAGAATGTTTTTTCATAGATGCATTTGTAACGAATTGGAAGCATTATTTCTTTTATGCATTCCCCCCATTCAGTTTACTTCTGAGGACCCTTCAGAAGGTGGGAACAGATCAGGCCACTGGTATTTTGATCTTTCCAAATTGGACCACACAAGTATGGTAACCCTTATTATTAAAGCTTTTAATAGGAAGTCCAATATTTCTACCAAATGATATTTTTACTTTGTCTCTCCCACAGAAACCGACCTTGCACCATCCATTGTCCAAGAGGTTACACCTAGCGGCTTGTGTCATCTCCGGCAAGGGCTTCACCACCAAGGATATTGTCCCTCCACAGTCGATATTATCATGGATGGATGGCGGGATTCAACTAAGCGCCAGTACAAATTTTACATTGAAAAATGGATCGACTTTTGTTGAAGAATTAAAATCCAGGCCTTGGAGGCAACTCTACCGGAGACTTTGACATTTCTTACGGAACTTTTTCACTCAGGTTTTGGATACAGTGCTATTAATACTGCGAGGAGTGCTTTATCGGCAATTCTACCAAGCCTTCAGTTAGGCAGTAATCACATCACCAAGAAGTTTATGAGAGGTGTCTTTAATAGAAGGCATAGTTTACCCAAGATTTCAAGTATTTGGGATGTAAAATATGTATTCGATCTCTTTAGACTGCCAGCTTGGGTTATCGAAAATCTTCAAGTAAAGACACTAACACAAAAATTAACAGTTTTATTGATTTTATCAGCTTTTGAAAGAGTTCAGTTTTTGACCAGTTTATCACTTAGTAATATGGTACATAATGACGATGGAAGTTTTGATTTTCAAATCAATATGTTGTTAAAAACATCGAAACCGGGCAACCACAAATCAGTAGTTAAATTTCGGCCTTTTCAAGAGTCGTCCCTGTGTCCGGCGACGCGCCTAGCTAGGTATATTAGAATGACATCATATCCGAATAGAAACGATGCACTTTTTCTTACATATCGTAAGCCTCATACTGCTGCGTCCAAGTCATCTATTTCTAGATGGATAAAAGAAGTTTTATTTCTTGCAGGTATAGATATCAGTGTTTATGGTGCTCATAGCACACGGTCTGCCTCAACGTCCCACCTTAAAGCAAGAGGAATTGATGTAGATCAAATCATAAAATATGTGGGCTGGACAAATGCCAAAACGTTTGCAAGGTTTTATAATAAACCACTTGAAAGTGGTCAGCAGTTATCTGTCTTTTGAATCTATTCACTGTAATTTGTTATATTTGAAATATCTTCCTATAAATGAATTTTTGTACCACAGCCTCTTTTAATGAATAGGGCTATTATTCATCATTAGTGTTGGTATAGCTCATGCTGAACTTTAAAATCTCAGTTGAAATCGAAAGTGGAGCTAAGGTGCTCCTTTTGGAGTAGAATTGATAAATTAAACAAAAACTTACCAAGTTTGAAGTTTGATTGTAATTCTACTCCAAAGAAGAAGTGCCAGCGTAGCTGAGAGTTCAACTGCCCTCCCAATTTCCCTTCCCGTTGAACTCTCAGCATTTCATCATGAGCTTAACCACTGCATATTATAATGACTTTAAAATACTGGTGTTGCTTCGGTCAATCGAGGTGATTGCACGCGTCTATCTCAGTTGAACTCTCAGCTACGCTGGCGCTCCTTCTTTGGAGTAGAATTACAATCAAACTTCAAACTTGGTAAGTTTTTGTTTAATTTATAAATTAAAGACACTAACACAAAAATTAGCATTTTATTGATTTTATCAGCTTGTGAAAAAGTTCAGTTTTTGGCCAGTTTATCAGTTAGTAATATGATACATAATGGCGATGGAATTTTTGATTTTCAAATCAATTTATTGTTAAAAACAACGAAACCGGGCTACCACAATTCAGTAGTTAAATTTCGCAACTTAACTCACACACTTTAATAATACACTCCCAACACGTGAATAGCTTACTTCTGTAAAATGTAAAGAAAGAAAAATCAAGCATTGATTTTGAAGTGGAATTAAAAGATGAAACTTTTGCCTCAATCAAGAAATCTTAAAAGAGCATAAGCAGACGCTCTCATTTGGAGATATGTGGGATTTAAATACTTTGTACATTTCTGTTATTTCACTCAAATTACACGCTGGCAAACCTGCATAGTAATATTCTATGACCCAGTACATTTTATCCCAACAACTGGGACATATTCATTACCAAATCCCAAAGTAAACCAGAGATGAATAGTTGAATGCGATTGTGAGAATCTTTTCTCCCCCTAATCTATTGGAAGCTACTGGAAGTTGTCGACAAGAAAAAGGGAATAAGATTAGATGCTTCATCGCTCAAAATAACAAATTATGCTTGATCGACACTTTTACTCTGTGATGTTTGAAAAAAAAAATCGACCGACCATGAAATTATAGGCAGCGCAATAGCGCTGCCTAAGTAAAGAGCGATGTGGGCACAATGTATTATTTCCTTATTTGTATTTTTTTTTGTTTGGACCAGGGCATTTCATATCGAAGGAATTATCGTAGAAACTCGCTTGAGATACCAAGTTAAAATTTACACGCCTATTAGAGGGAAAAAACTGGCCTCAAATTTTGACCTGCGGTGAGAGGGTAAAGGGAGCTAAAAGTTTTTTTCTACAAACCGAATAAACGTTTTTGCACTATAAGCTCCTACGAGACATATAATCTATTCAAAGTCTATGTGGCATCGTAAATCAAGACATCATGCATTGTCGGGTAATAAAACGGTTTTTGTGCATAAAGTTTCAGATCTGATTTGGTGATCAAGTTGAAACTTCCAAGGCGGAGTTATGTGGACGCCAGGAGGAGTTTAAATTTTGACTTGAGGTAGGAGGCAGATTTTGGTGTCCAATCTGTGTAAAATTATTGGCACTAAGAGCACACGGCTTGAAAAGAACTTACTTTCAGTGATATAGTGATGTAGACCTAAAAAACATGGGATCACAGGTTATCAAAATAGAGTATTCCGTTTCTCTCAGAAAAAACTTGGGTTGACTGAGTTGAAATTTTCAGGGATTCTTGGGGGCTAAGTAGACCTCAACTTTTGACCTGCTCTTTCAATTGGTTGAACAGTTTCTTAGTAAAGAGCGAACCACGGCCCATAGTAAGCAAAAGATTTATTACATGTTTTGAAAAAACGATTGAAGAAAAAAATTGTCATCAGACGCTGATTCAGGATTGATAACTATTATTCTGGTTAGTCATAAAACAAATTTATTGTGATTTTGAAAAAGAGCCTGAAATCGCTTTAAAATGGCGTCAGATCAAAATAAAAAGTGCACCACTGGAATCCACATTGTCGAAAGACGCGTATAAGAAAGTTACAGTCCTCCATCTTGAAGTACACGGAAAATCAGTTTTTTCCATAGGTAGCACTGATATGATTCCTTCTTTTTTTCTGCCAGGGCTAGCGGGTTACCAGAACATCATTGAAAGATATTTAGTAGCTCATTCACAAGGAAATTAATACTTCTAGTGCCCATTTTAATTGACCAAGAAGATTGCAGGGCAGCTAGTCCCCTCCCCCTAGCCTCCTTCCCCAAATATCGTCCGATCAAAATTTTGATATACCTATTTTATTCAGCATAGTTGAAAGATCAAATAACTGTGATTTTGGTGATGACATAACCCTCCTTAGTCCCTGGGAAAAGGGCTGTAAGTTACGCATTTCTGGTGCTAACATAATTAATAAATTTAATTGAGTTACCAGCCACGTTAGTTCGGTCTTTAGAGCGTTGGACTGTGAATCAGAATTTTCAAGAAGGTTTCAAGTTCTTTATCGGGCATTTTCTGTTTTTCGATCATGGTTTGTGCCTTCTATATGATTAATTAAAAAAAAAACTTTTTCTACAGAATAAGTTTCTCAAAGAAAAGTAAAGAACTCCATTAAACAAAAAAAGAGCAAAAATAAAATCAAATAATCTACCAAGCGTGAAACTACCACAAATCAGCATCGATAAATAAATGAAACCCAAAACGAACAGAAATTACAATAAATAACCGAGTCAAACTCAAAACGAGCAGAAATTAACATAAGTTGGGGGCAAAACCCCTATGCCTTCCCAAGGCCACAACAAAATTTGCACTTTACTGAAAAAATATAAACGTTTTTACTTTTATAACTTTAATAAATCAAATAATATTAACATTTTGATTACTAAATATAAGTATATGTATATTAAACTGACAATGCACATTCATTTGTATTTTTTCAGTAAAGTGCAAATTACAAAGGCATAAATTACAGCCCTTGCCCTGACGGCTGTGAGGGGGTTGCCATCCTCAAAGACCTAATTTTTAGAGCTTTCAACTACGTTAAACAAAACGGCTATCTCAAAATTTTGATTGGATTTGTTTGGGGAAATAGTGGGCATGAGAGGGGCGTTAGTTGCTCTCCAATCACTTTAGACTATTAAAAAGGGCACTAGCTCATTGAATTTCCAATCGAATGAGCATTTTTTAAAGTTTCTACGACAACGCCTTCTTTAAAAACCTTATATGCCCCCAGGGTATAACTTAAAATCCTTGCCCTAAGGGCTGTGGGGGAGTGTCCTCCTCAAAAACATATTTTCTATCTATAAATCAACTACGCTGAGCAAAATGGCTATCTCAAAATTTTGATTAGATGTGATTGGGGAAATGATGGGCGTGAGGGGGGGCTAGTTGCCCTCCAATCACTTTCGACTTTTAAAAAGGGCACTAGCTCATTGAATTTCCAATCGAATGAGCATTTTTTAAAGTTTCTACGACAACGCCTTCTATAAAAAACCTTATTTGACCCCAGGGCATAACTTAAAACCCTTGCCCTGGGGGTTGTGGGGGAGTGTCCTCCTCAAAAACATATTTTCTATCTGGAAATAAAGTACTCTGAACAAAATGACTATCTCGAAATTTTGATTGGATGTGTTTGGAGAAATGATGGGCGTGGGGGCGGGAGGGGGGGGGGGCTAGTTGCCCTCCAATCACTTTCGTTTATTAGAAAGGGTACTAGTCCTTTGAATTTCCAATCGAATTAGCCTGTTTTGAAGTTTCTACGACACCGCCTTCTATTAAAACTTTATATGCCCCCAGGGCATAACTTAAAACCCTTGCCCTGAGGGTTGTGGGGGAGTGTCCTCCTCAAAAACATATTTTCTATCTGGAAATCAGCTACGCTGAACAAAATGGCTATCCCACAATTTTGATTGGATGTGTTTGGGGGAATGATTGGCGTGGGGGGGGCTAGCTGCCCTCCAATCACTTTCGACTATTAAAAAGGGCACTAGCCATTCCAATTTCCAATCGAATGAGCCCTTTTCGAAGTTTCTACGACAACTCCTTCGATACGAAGTGCCTGGGTATGGAGAAAAAAAAAACAAAAAAAAACACATTGTGCCCACATCGTTCTTTACTTAGGCAGCGCTAGCGCGCTGCCTATGCTTATGTGTAGAACTTGTCTTTGTTAAGGCTGACCACGGTAATCCTTAACAAATGCTGTTGTTCCTATGGCGCCAAGAAATCGCGATTAGCCACCAAAATTTGAGCAATTTTTGGCTTGATTTTTTTATCTGATAATTTCTGGATAAAAATGGCTTCACTTTTTTTTGTATTGCGTTTAGCATTTCGGAAAAAAGATTTAATCGAGTTATTCGAATTTGTCTATCCATTGTTTATTTTGGTTCCCATACTCTCCGAAAAAGAGCTGTAAGCTACTCAATTTGCCCATTGTTCAAATATAGCGTAGTATTTGGTATTGGGAAATATAACGGATTTTTTTAGGGTGTTGATTTTTCAGGGGGGTTGGGGATTTACCGCGGAAAGAGTTTTCCAGGGGAAAGAAAGTTCCTGGGAGAACTCGGAAGGAACTTTACACGGGGGGAGGGAGATTTCCTGGTATTATTTGAAAAATCCGTCACAAATTAAATTAAAAAAACACATCTGGAAGTAAGGAGCAACATTAAAACTTAAAACGAGCTGAAATTATTCTTTATGAGTGCCCCCCCCTTACACACTAAAATTAAAACGTTCCTTCAGTGTTTCTTCTTAATTAAATGTAAATTAAAAACAGACGAAAATTATATTTTTTTAAATAAAGTTTTTCTGAGGGAGGTAAAGAGAGAAGTTGAAACTTACAATTAAGAAAAATTATTGCCTCACAGATTAGCTATTATATATCGATAAGACTAGTACGAAGAAACCGACCGATGATATTTTCCTTTGTTTGTATGATTATAGAAAACTAACGCTAAACTGAAAACACAAAAGCCAGGGATAAAAAACGAGAATATCGATTTAGGAGTCAAATGTGAGTACGTAGCCTCACATTTGAGGCTATCAACAAACTGATCTATAATACTTTTCATAGTCTTTCACCAGCTGTGATACCAGTAACATTTGGTATACGGTTAAAATTATCTTAAAAACTTCAGCATAAAAACAAAGATATTTTAATAACCGCGAAATAATTGAGCAGCCTTCCAAGTTTATGTGTTTTATCGTTATTTGCTATATAGACTCTAGAGCAATAATTTTGTCTCTTTTAAGTTTCAACTTCGCTCTTAACTTCCCTCCGAAAAATTTCGTTTTTTTTTAAATTAATCTAATAAATAATAGCGAGTGATCTCTTTCTTACAGCTAAAAAAGACAATCATAACTTTCAAAGGGTTTTGGACCAGCACCTTGAAGGACCTGACATTTTCTAACTGGAGGACCAAGCAAAACACTTTTCAAAGTCAAGTCCGGCTGCCTTGCAGGACTTTGACCGTTAGCAGCTTTTGTGGAATGGTACTCAAAAGCACCACTCGGCGAAAGCTGCTACTGGTCATCAAACCTAAAAAGACATATAAGATGTATGTGCATCAAAATTGTCCTTAATCATATGTTTATTTCTAAAAAGAAGTAATTCAAGTAAAGGAATGTAATGTTATGGGCAAGTCAAGGCTCAGGCTAAAGGAATATACAATAGGACGTAGTCAATTTAATAACTATTGAAAATATATTTGACAGTAAGTGAGATACTAGCCTAAGAATACCTTCATGTTTTTCATTTTCCAGTTAAACAACCCCAATAGTTAGTTTAGGCAAAGTTTTTAACACTTAACTAATATACTGCCCAATTACTGAAACAGAAACAACGCTAGAATCAATGAAGTTGATAGAGCTAACCTAGCAACCAAGTCAATAGAATTTTAAAGGGGAAATAACTTAATGCATCTGCTGTTATACCTATCAGAAGCAACTGACAGCAACAAAACAATTAGTTAAAGCAGATAAATTTCCCCCTCCCTCTGCATAAACAACTTGCAAAACTTCAATTCACGAACTAATTTGTTTATAATTTTCCTAAAAAGACTGAAAGAAATACAACTCTTAGCTAACACCATTAACATAGCCATTACCATATAACATAACATTAACATAACATAGTTAATGTTAATAACCATTAACATTAACTCATTAACATAGGTAAAATATAAAGTGTCACTGGTATAATATTCCAAAGGATTCATTTCTTCTATGTAAACAAGATGCGCTGATTCAGAACATGAACAAATTGCTCAGCCATCTTTCACAGTATACATAGTTTTTAGAGAAAATCGATTGACATAATTCAATGACCTATTCTATTAAGAAAAATTGGTTAATCCTAGATATTAACAGACTTCTAAGCTGATAATTTCAGAAAAAAAAAAATATGGAGGGAGATGATCACGAGAGTGGATCTTCTGTTTTTGTCTGAATAATGGCAATCGTTTGAACTGTAACTCCCAATATTGAATATTTCAAATTGCATTCCCTGGCGTTGTATTCAAATCACCGTCGAGATCTAAGGTAAAGAGTTAATTCTGACTAATTGCTTCTTGAGGAAATCAAAGTTAGGTCAAGTTTTATTGTAAAGACTGAAATAAAAAAAAAAAAAATAATAATAAGGATTAATTTGTCCTACAAGTGCATGGGTAAAAATGATGCTACAACAAAACAAAATGGCTAAGTACTATCTTTATTGTGTTATTTGTGTTTGTCTTCCAAACTCTGGAAGACACTGTTTACTTTTCGTTCAAAGTAATAATCTCTGGCTGTCCTTCGTTGCGGGTATGGTGATACACAAGTGTTAGTAAATCAGTGTGTACGCCTAATGCTATAGTTTGAATGAGTTTCTGATATATTTTTGCTGGAATCATGACTATGAGCAGATCAGCAACTTAACTAGAATTTATGACTTCAAAGTTAGCACTGATGAGCTGTTCTTCCACCCTATTAGTCAAAGCCTGTTTGTCTGCTATATTTCCTGAGAAGTTGTATGTCTTCTGCTTAAGCACTATTTCTTAGGTAAAATCAACTTAAGAGCAGGGTTGCCACCAGGGTCCAAACGCTCCAACTAGATTTATAATGTCACAGCCAACTAAATTTTGAGTCGAGCTAACTAAAACTCGGTGTTGTATTACAGGTGAAATTACAATATGAAGTCGTAAATATTTCGCCTCCCCCTCCAGAGGACGGTTGCAGACTTTTGTTTTTGGCTTTTAACTAGCCTAGCCTTTTAACTAACTTGTCGTAGCTCGAAGTGCTTTTTTCTCTCTTGTTTTTGCCTTTTTTTATTTCCTTCTCCTTATTCCCCCTTTTTTTGTTTTTACTTTGTATTGGCTCTAATGGTGATTGACCAATGATGATTAAAAAAAGAGATTGGTGACATAGATAACCCTAGTTTAGAAAACAAAATTATACTTAAAAATTTGGATTCAGTGCAGGCATCAACTTCCAAATAAATGTCAGAAAATACAAATATGCCTTGTCAAATGGATTTAAAGCTCACTGGATCTCAAATGGATCAGATGCAATTGAAGCTTATCGGCTTTGGCTCGCTTTATCCGGTTCTTACTAAGTCAAACTCATTGATCTGTAAAGAATGAAATAAGGAGTGGTCACTATTGCAGAATTATCACAACTAAATTTTCCCATCTATAGTCATCTGGTGGCTGAAACTGGCATTGATTTCTGCTGGATGACCTGGGTGAATTTTTGGAATTAGTAGAGTTTTGTCAACCGTTTCAAGCAGACGCCAATGTGGCCAGCCGTTTCGGTTCGTTTTAAATGTAGTTTCAGATGCTCGTTGCGACGTAGTCAATCGTTTCGATGGTGCAAACTATTTTGAGCTGAAGTCGTTTTGGAACTGAAGACAACTTTTTTTTTATATTATTAGAAAGAGTTCGCCTAGAAAGTGATTGTTTACCAAGGGCTTGAAAAGTGTTCTACTCCGTGTTCAATAGAGCTAGCAGCAAGTAATTGAAATAATTGATTGAAAAATCTCAAGACTAACCTGATCACTCGTCATGCTAGCTAAGTTAAACTTGCCAGTGTGATTAATTAGCACCCTTAGTGCCTTTATCATGACTGAACATTGTGGAAGGATGATAATTTTTTGCAATATCTGGCATGGCTTAATCATAAATTTTTATTTGTTGGAGGGAGGAATAAGCTATCTTGTTCTAGTAAAACCGACAAAAATAAAAACTACTGGACAAACTAAGCTCTCAGGTAATCCAGCCAGCCCAACTAAAAAATTTTGACATTGCTAGAACAAGATGGATCCAACTTTGCAGTGGAAAGCCTAATTGAAAGCACGTTCTTCCTCTTTGTATGTGACTGCGAGAGTGGGGTACTGCTCTTATGCTTGGTTCTGCGCTGCACCCGTCAAACACCACAGAAACCACGTAATACTATCCTTTCTCCCAAAGTATTTATTCCAATAGTGCTCCGCTGTCAAGAACATAGTGAACATTTCTGCAATGGCCGTTGTTCTCATCGGGGGTTGGTTGCACTTCTTTGACAAACTTTCAAGTGGCATCAGCCAGCCCACACTTGAGAGGTTCCCACGAAAGTTCATTAGTATCAAATAAGGACAGAAAAAGAAGCATAATTAGTAACGCATATGACATTTCAAATTTTCTTAAGAATTCTGCTTAACGGAAACCAGACATATCAATCCCGGATCGGACTAAGCTACTGCGAGGGGTTGTAGCAAATGTTTCCAAAATACGATATACTTCATTAAAGAGTAAAATATAACATAACAGTTACAGACAATACTTTTCCATTTTGATAACAAATTTAGAGCTATTATTAGGAAAACTGAAACAGAGTATATTAAGATCGTCAAAAAAGCCAAGTTAAAGCTTTTTTATTTTTGATGTGATTGGGTTGTTTATTTTGGTAGTAAAGTAGCTTTTATTATAGCATTATAATGGTTGTTAACCTTGCCCTTGGAGACGGTATGAGTACGGTCCTAAGGTGTTCAGAAGTCAAGTATTGTTTCCGTAGTGTCGGCCTGACCAATTATCTGAAGTGTACCTACTTGGGAAATCGAGAAGCTTGAATGATGTTATATAGAGAAATTTGGTATAATATGATTACTTTTATTAGACTCTACACACAACGGTACAAGGTCTGGCTATATATACGGTACTGGTACTATTTGCCCCACAGAATAAACAAATACAATATTACCATTACAAACTGAAAAACATTAAGACACTAACGATATTTCAAGGTATTCCTTAATAAACGGATCAGAGGTCACCCCAACAGCTCAGATAGAAAAGTTACTCAACACCATAAAATGTATCTTTTATATCATAGGTCAACCACTTCTTTCCGGGCCACAGACGTACATAAGCAATGAAGTGGTTATTTCTTAATATCCTTGAATGCCAACATTCAAGGATAGTTTTCCAAGATTTGTGGTATTTTTAATGGTTACATTTCACTTCCATGGGCGCCCATAAGCTGCAATTTAGGGGGGAGGGCTTACCTGGTCTAATCGGTACTTCCAATGTTGGATATCAACCATGATGCCACCCCGGCACATGCATCAAATGCCGCCAACGAGAGGCCCAGCTTACTGCCGGCGAAGAGTCGTAACTCTGCTGGCGCGCCGCTACCGGCCAAGGCGGTGGCGCTCAGCTGACTGAATTAATTTGAGCCAATTCTTTATTGTGTCAACCGCAATGTTGGAACTATTCTTTTTTTGGGGTGGATAAGCATTTCGATTTTCCTGCTTAGAGATCAAGCTTGGTTTTCAAAATTAAACAAACAAGTGCGCACACAAATAGTTTGCAAAAATTCCTTGTGTTTTTCGGCTAATTTTTATTCAGCACTAGTTGTTGTAGCACATCTATTGAAAAGACAATTGTCTTCCCAACAAAACCAACTTAAATTCCAGGTAGGAACTTGAGATTTAAGGACCTCCCTATTTCAAGACACCTTGGTATATCAAAAAATCAATATTTCTTGATTTATTGCCATAGGCAGGCATTTATATATACTAAGGTTTTGATTCCGTGAAATAGCAGCGTTACTTGAAACGGGAGGTTCTGAAAATTCTCAAATTCCTAACTGTTAAATTCTGAGTTTAACATCGAGGACAATTAATGTGTTTCCTTTTTTGTCATAAAACCACTGGAGGTGGAATAACTAGGAGGAGACTAGGAGGTGTTTAATTACAGGACGGGGATCTATTTCAGACATCGACAGAAATGAATGGGAAGGAAACTACAAATGCAGGTCTCCCTAATCTCCATCTCAAAAGTTGTATCTATTATACCACCTGGAAAATTAGTTCTTCTCTACTAAGTCTGTCTAAATTTTCTTAATAAGTATTTCGTTAGTTTAATAGATATAACTATATATTCTATGTATACATGGTAACTATTATATAATGGTAACTAGTATATATTCATGATATTAAAGTGTAGTATTTCTGAGTCTAGTTGAAATGTGCACTATTTTAGAAAATTCTCTTTTTTTGGGGAAGCTTTTGCTTCTTTACGTGTACGTAAAGGACTGAAATACCCTTACAGGTGTCTTCTCTCCTTAAATATATTTGCTTACTTGGTTATTCAGCGTGAGCAGCAAATTTATGGCAAATCCAGGGAAGAATTTTTTTTGAAACGCTTTTTGGGTCTCATTACAAAAATGGCGTTCATCGCAAAAACAAAGGTTTTTCCGACAAAAGGATTTTCGTTATTAATTAGAAAAAATTGAATTCAGAAAGCAATATGTTTTCACCGTTAATACTGTTAAGATTAGGTAGCATCTTGAGAAATTTTCTACCTACAAAAACTCACAAAAAATGTATTTAAAAAAAGTGATTGTAAAAGTTAAAAGATAATTTTTGTACATAAATTTCTTATTCTTATTCAACTTATTTCAAAGTAAAAATATATTTTCTTATTTTTATAATTATCTTTTTATACTCAAATTCAATTAGCATCTCTCTTTTTCTGCTATATTTCGAATATTTGAATTGAACTTATGCTGAACATTTTGCTTTCAATGGTCCTTTTGTCAAATTTAAAATGATATTCAAGAAACTTCAAACTGCTGTTGAAGTTCAAACCGTGTTGATTAATATAACCTGTTTACGTTGAAAATTACATTTTTTTTTCTACTGAAAAGTACATAAATCTTAATAATTTCAATATTTTGTTGGAATTCAATAAGCAAGTCACAATTCCAACAGAAAAATTATATTTTTTGTGACTTGTTTAAATTCAATAAGCAAGTCACAATTTCAATAGAAAAATTGGATTTTTTTTTACTTGTTTGAATTCGAGCAAATAATTTTGTTGGAAATCAATTTTTTTTACAGTGTAGGTCAGTTTCAGCGTCTTGAATTAGTCCAACAATTTTCATTGTCATAGCCTTTGTCTTCATTAAGCTCCCCCTTTTCTGCGTCAAACATGGCCGGTAGGCTAAGCTATTCTGACCAAACAAAATAGTTTTTTCCCAGTTCTAGGTGTCAATTATGGGTGCATCCAATCTTCAAATATTTTGTCTTTATTGAGTTCAACCTGGCTTTGCCTACACGACCTTTAGTTTCAAATTTGCTTTCTTGCATATGGGTCAACCTTTGAGCCTCTAAGTATCATTTTTTATACCGATGGGAGAAATTAAATTTAAGGGCAAGTTTTTGTGGGTCTCAAGTTTCTCAGTATTTTGGTCTGGAATGATAAAAAACATTCATTGTCAACAAGCAAATGACCGTGGATTGTCAGATAAATTGAAATATACTGACATTTCTTCGTTAAGGCTTTGATAATTTTTCATTAATGAAGTAAAAAAGGGGAACACATTTGAAACGTATTTTGTTTTCAGTAAAAAGCAAATTGTGTTCTGGTCTTGAGAAGGTATAGGGGTTATCAGCCCTACTCAAGTGATTTTTTTCTCGTTTTGAGTATGACTCGGCTAGTTATTGTAATTTCTGTTCATTTTGAGTTTCATTTATTTAATAATAGCAAGGCCGTACCCAGGATTTTCTTTCAGAAGGGGTTTACTCAAAAAATTTTTTCCGGTGGGGGGGTTACACAAAAAAAACATCAAAAAACGCACAAAAAATTCGCTTATATCTATTTTTGTTATGTTTTTACGAGTGAGACAAACATTTCGGGGGGTTAACCCCCCCCCCCCCCCTACCCCCCTCGGTACGACCTTGATTGATAGTGATTTGTGGTAGTTTTACGCTTGGAAGGTTCTTTTACTTTATTTTTGCTCATTCTTGGCTTAATGGAGCTCTTTACTTTTTTTTTTTAAAACTTGTCTTGTGGAAAAGTTTTTAAAGTAATTTCTGTTTGTTTTATTTACATAGTCTTTTATATGGAAAAAATTGTCTATCGTTTTCTTCTATAAGAATCCATAGTATGGTTTGCTATTTGTATGTTGGAGAAACTTTTCATCAATTTTTAATCCTGACACAATCAGTATATTTTAATTTAATTTTATAGCTTCTAAAGTTGACCTGGAAAATAAAACTTCATATAATTCCCAAAAGATTCTATCTATGCTCATTGGCAACCTCGATACACATACACTCTTTATATTTATTAATTAAGAAAACTTTTTGCACAAAAAAAAATTTTTCAAAGAAAAGTAAAGAACTCCATTAAACCAGAAATGAGTAAAAATCAAATCAAATAATCTGCCAAGCGTGAAACTACCACAAATCAGCATCGATAAATAAATGAAACCCAAAACGAACAGAAATGACAATAAATAACCGAGTCAAACTCAAAACAAGCAGATATTAACATGAGTAGGGCTCAAAACCCCTATGCCTTCCCAAGGCCAGAACATAATTTGCACTTTACTGAAAAAATATAAATGTTTTTACTTTGATAACTTTAATAAATAAATAATATTAACATTTTGATAACTAAATATCAGTATATGTATATTAAACTAACAATGCAAATTCATTTATATTTTGTTCAGTATCAGTTGATTTTTGTTGTTTTTTTCTTTTTTTGTTTTTCTTTTTTGTTTAGCACTGAGTAAGACTTGGCGGAGGTCCTTGTCGAAATATTTGCTTGTTCTTTGTCTTCATGTTTTGCCATTGGCTGACAAAATCCTCGTTTTCTCACCCCTTTTTTATATTATTTTTCATTTATTATTTCCTTTCCTCTCTTAGCTTCATAAAACATCTTATATGCCCCCAGGGCATAAACTACAACCCTTGTCCAGAGGGGGGTTCTCATCCTCAAAGACCTAATTTCTGGAACTTTCAACTACGTTAAACAAAGCGGCTATCTCAAAATTTTGATTGGATATGTTTGAGGAAATAGTGGGCCTGAGAGGGGCGTTAGTTGCTCTCCAATCACTTTCAACTATTAAAAAAAGCACTACCCCTATCAATTTTCAATCGAATGAGCCCTTTTGAAGTTTCTACAACAACGCTTTCAGTAAAAACCTTATATGCCCCCAGGGCTTAACTTACATCCCTTGCCCTGAGGCGGGGGGGGGGGTTCATCCTCAAAGACCTAATTTCCGGAACTTTCAACTACGTTGAAGAAAATTGCTATCTCAAAATTTTGATTGGATGTGTTTGGGGAAATGGTGGGCGTGAGAGGATGTGCTAGTTGCCCTCCAATCACTTCCGACTATTAAAAAGGGCACTAGCCCTTTGAATTTCCAATCGAATAAGCCGTTTTTCAAGTTTCTAGGACAACGCTTTCTATAAAAACCTTATATGCCCCAGGGCATAACTTACAACCCTTGCCCTGGGGCTGTGAGGGGGTTGTCATCCTCAAAGACATAAGTAGTAACCTATTGCACAGTTTCAACGGGACATTTCAACGGGACATTTCAACCGTACATTTCAACCGTACATTCAACCCTACAAGAATATGCTCAAAAGTGTAATAGATACGAAGGATACATTGGAATTGCGCAAGGAAAAGCCATGCCTGAGACAGTGTATTTACACGTGAACATTCTAAAAGTTGGCACACTAAAGTCGAGGTTTTTTAAACTTGGCAATGTATAATGTAGTCAAGCATGTTTTGAGAGTTTGGTCGTAATAATATAATTTAAAGCAAACAGGTTTTTTTTTCTGTTTTTGTTGTCAATTGCGCAATGAATGTACGTCATGAATTCACGTGTACATTCTAAAAAAAAAACTGATATGATATAAAGTAGTCGAACATGTTTTGGGAGCACGCACGAAATTATGTAACTCAACATCCGTTTTTATTCATCCTTGAAACCCCGTATAAAATGGTCATGTATAGGAATTTAATTTTCATTATGTTTTAACACATCAAGCATAGGACACTGCATATTATTAACTTTGAAAACAATGGATATTTCTATTTTCAATGTGAGTACACTTTCATTCTTTATTTCCAAAAAAAATTGTTTTACTAGTAAATTCAAATTTCAGGGGGACTTAGCCCCCCTCCCCTCCAACAATACAAAATCTTAAGAATATAATGAGTATATTCGATAGAAACGGCAAAGCACGCTTTTTTCTATTATGTAAATAAAATCTCTCCTCCACAGCTATGTTTACAAGTTTTAATTGTTTTGAAAAACAGTTCATTTTCATTCAGAAATATCCTTATTCCAATCGTGCGTTTAAAATGTGCTGTCTTTTTCCGGTTTGAATGAGAAGCTTGTGTGTTACAAAGAGAGTGACAGTTTTGGGACTCAAATTTCACATACTCTTGCTATCACAGAGATTAAAACCATATGTGTTTATAATTACAGAAAAGGGTTCTTTTTTGGAACCAAACTTCAACGTATCTGAAAACAAAAAGCTTGGTGATTAAAACGGGCTTTGTCTAATTCTAGCCAAAACTCAGAATTGATAGGGGGCAAGATGGAATGATGCAACATTCTGTGTGTTTTTATCTAAGCCTTTATAATTATTTCTAAAGTGCTAATAGATACAGAGTGCTAGAAATATCAGAATTGACTTTATAGGTCAAATTATATTACGGGGAGATGTTTTTGAAATCCCCCTTCCCTCCAAACTCAAAATTTTCCAAAATTTTACTTTAAAAGCTTTTCTTTTTAAATATTTCTAAAGTACTAATAGTTATAGCACTACAAACATCAGAATTGACTTTATAGGTCAAATTATATTATGGGGAGATGTTTTTGAAATCCCCCTTCCCTCCAAACTCAAAATTCTCCAATTTTTACTTTAAAAGCTTTTCTTTTTAAATATTTCTAAAGTGCTAATAGTTATAGCACTACAAACATCAGAATTGACTTTATAGGTCAAATTATATTATGGGGAGATGTTTTTGAAATCCCCCTTCCCTCCAAACTCAAAATTCTCCAAATTTTACTTTAAAAGCTTTTCTTTTCAAATATTTCTAAAGTGCTAATAGTTATAGCACTACAAACATCAGAATTGACTTTATAGGTCAAATTATATTATGGGGAGATGTTTTTGAAATCCCCCTTCCCTCCAAACTCAAAATTCTCCAAATTTTACTTTAAAAGCTTTTCTTTTTAAATATTTCTAAAGTGCTAATAGTTATAGCACTACAAACATCAGAATTGACTTTATAGGTCAAACTATATTATGGGGAGATGTTTTTGAAATCCCCTTCCCTCCAAACTCAAAATTCTCCAAATTTTACTTAAAAGCTTTTCTTTTTAAATATTTCTAAAGTGCTAATAGTTATAGCACTACAAACATCAGAATCGACTTTATAGGTCAAATTATATTATGGGGAGATGTTTTTGAAATCCCCCTTCCCTCCAAACTCAAAATTTTCCAAATTTTACTTTAAAAGCTTTTCTTTTTAAATATTTCTAAAGTGCTAAGATATAGAGTGCTACAAACACCAGAATAAACTTTAGACGGCAATTTATCTGTAAAAGAGGGCTTATTATTACATTATTAAATTTTTCTTCTTTTTTAAGGATGTTGAGGCGGATTCATGCAATTACCATCCCTCCGAAAAGAGACCAAGATGGGGTGATATCACATCGATGCAAGCTACAAGACCATCAATCATCAGATATGCTAGCTCCAATACAAGTTCCCTGGACCAGCCAGGAGCCTCTCAAGCCAGTGTCAGCTCTGCACAAACCTCTATGCAACCTGGCAGGAAATTCAAGAGAGAATGGATAGATTCTCATGATGCATCAGTCTCATCTAGTCAAGATTGGAGGGTCACCCCCTATCAAGCATTGCCGGGCCCTTCACGACCAATGCAAGGCGAGAATGATGTGGCCCCTACAGCTCTCGAAATGCAAGCTGCAAATGTAAATGTGAGTTTTCAAATATTATTTCTCGCTAATGATTCTTTTTCTCAAGTCAATTTGAAGGAGTGTGTGTGTGTGCGGTACATGTGCCGCTTATTTTACTGTATACCCGATAATTCAATAACGTCGTAATGATTGTTGTATGTGTGTGTGTGTGTGTGTATGTGTGTGTGGTGTGTGTGTGTGTGTGTGTGTGTGTGTGGGTGTGTGTGTGTGTGTGTGGTGTGTGTGTGTGTGTGTGTGTGTGTGTGTGTGTGTGTGTGTGTGTGTGTGTGTGTGTGTGTGTGTGTGTGTGTGTGTGTGTGTGTGTGTGGTGTGTGTGTGTGTGTGTGTGTGTGTGTGTGTGTGTGTGTGTGTGTGTGTGTGTGTGTGTGTGTGTGTGTGTGTGTGTGTGTGTGTGTGTGTGTGTGTGTGTGTGTGTGTGTGTGTGTGTGTTTGTGTGTGCGGTGCATGCGCCGCATCTACTCGATAATTCATTGAGATAGTATAATGAACATTGCAAATTCAATAACGGCATAATGATTGTTGTATGTGTGTGTGTGTATGTATGTGTGTGTGTGTGTGTGTGTGTGGGTGTGTGTTTGTGTGTGCGGTGCATGCGCCGCATCTACTCGATAATTCATTGAGATATTGTAAATTCAATAACAATGTAATGATTTCCACTATTTTATTGTGTGTGTTTGTGTCTATGTTACTGACAAAATTTGTAATTTATTATGCATTTGTTCTGTAAATAATGCTTTAAGCAAAAAGTACTTAGTTTAAATAATTCTAGGATGAATTGAGTTTTATGGATGGTATGGAAAAAAAATGAACATGATTTTTCAACTTTATGAAATAATGCTTATTTGACATAGAAAATAAAACCTTTTTTCTACAGATTAATGATATAGCACCACCACCATTGAGTGATGAGACATCAGCATTTACTGGACCAATTCTACCACCACCATCGGAGTTCAGTGATGAACCTACATTAGTTATAGAGAATATGGAATGGCATAGAGGTTTCCTTAATGATGTTTTTGGGGAAATGGCTAGCCTAGAAGACTTAACCTGTGATATTGACATGCTTGAGGATCCGGAGTGGGCAGATAGTTTTATGCGTGACCATTTAGGAGATGTTACTAGTGCAACTGAACCGGGTCCTCATAACTAAATTCCAACACAGGACAATACAGGCTGGCTCGATCAATTGTCCCCAAACACCTTGGAATATGTGCTATCAGGCTTAGGGGACCTCATGCCATCTCCAACCAATGTGATTGAACAGACTGGGAGTGGTGGTGTTATTGACAATTCTGTGTCACCTCCCACCATTCCGCCTAATGATATAGCTAGTACTAGTAGTAATACGACAACAACAATACCAGTATCCCATCTTCCAGATTTTTTTCTGTCCAACTCTGCCTTGCACCACACAAAGGTCTACAGCGCCAATTTCAGTGATCCCTTCAACTCTCTAGTGTCAGGGGATATAATAACAGATCTCTCGGCCATTAAACATTCATATACTAATAAGATTCGAACCATTGTTGAACAACAGATGAGGGTGTGGGGGTGGGGGTCAGTTTAAAAGCATCAATAGCACTAAAAATATTTTTTTAAATGAAAATGCGAGCGAGCTGTATTCGAAATACTTGCACACAGAGATGTTGGCAATTCGTCCGCATTTATCAAATTATGGGGAGGTTTTTTTAAATTGGGCTAACAGTATTCAAAGTAAGTGGGAAAATTATAACGAGGGGGGTAGTGGATCTGTGGTTTTATTTATTGAAAGTTTAAATGTTAATATATGCAGGTTTAAAAAGGATTTTATTGTAAGAGGTGGGCATAGGGAGAGGGCAATCGAATTAAAATATCATTCAGATTTAGAGGGGTGTAGGGGGATACAACGAATCTGTTTCGATACGAGGCTGCAGTGTTTCAAGTATGCATTTTTAATTGCAGCATACAGACCACTTCAAAAAGATGCATCTAGGAAAAAGTTGGATAAAATGGCAGTTAATGGTAGGGAGGGTTCAAAGTTCCCCAAAGTAGATTTTAATTGTTTAAATGATCAATTTCCCGTGACACTAAAAGGAATAGATATTTTTGAGCGGGCTAATGCACATTTAAAGATTGGTGTCACGGTGTTACAGTATGAAACAGAGTTTGAAGAGGGTCAGCGTTCCGATAAGAAGGGTGTAATATTTCCAGTGCGAGCTCCTTCAATTGAATCAGTAGAACATTGGGTGTGGCTTCTATACACCCCACCCACAGACTCCGATTCAATTGGTCATTTCAATCCAATTACGGATATTAGTAGGGTTCTAAGTGGGGGTAAACATCGGGGTGGTGTATGCTATTACTGTCCAACATGTCTCTCAAGATTTCGCTCTGATTTAAAGTTAAAGCATCACATGAAACACTGTAAACGTCATGGATACCAGGCTGTGGAGACGGTAAGCGGAGATAGAGTGATCTTACGTTTTAAAAATTTTCAAAACACGCTCCTGCAGAGCAATAAGATCGCTTTGGACTGCGAAGCGAAACTGACAGACGTGTGCGATCCGTCAAATTCAAATCGTGTTAAAATACATGAAGCCATAGGGGTCTCTTACGCTCACGCGCAACGAGATTCCAATAATACCATGCAAGTGCTGGATGTAGTTGAGATGTTGGGTGACGGTGAAGACTGCATGCGCTCGGCATTGGTCAGTCTAATCAAAACAGCGGACGGTGCAATTTCGCGCCTTCGTTATACAAACTATCCTATGCTCCTATCACCAGATGACATAGTGGCCATTAAAAATCGTAAAATGTGTTGGGTTTGCAAGGGGGAATTTGATGATGGTGTTGGGAATGGGGGAAAGAAGAAGGTGATCGACCATGATCATTTGTGGCAGGAAATTACATCGGGAGGGAGTAACTTTAGGGGGGTAGCCCATCAGTCATGCAATTTAAACGTTAGACAGCAATATTTCGTACCTGTTTTTATACACAATTCCAATTACGACTTAAAGTTTGTTCTACCGGCGTTGGCCCGTATTGCCAAGGGCGGAGTTGTAGATGACGCATGGATAGATGGTTCTTTTTCTTATAATATCATACCCAAATCATCGGAGAAGCTACTGCTGCTAGAATTCATGTGGAAAACAGTTGACAAGGGTAACACGTGCCTGAATAAAATCCGTTTTTTAGACTCTTTCAGCTTCTTCCCCAAATCTTTAAGTCAATTGATTCAGGTACAGAAAAGTGACAATTTTGATAGCTTCCCCCTCCTCAAACAGCACTTCCCCGATGATGAAATGTATGATTTATTAACGTGTAAGGGTATATATCCATATGATTATTACAACTCTGGCTCGAGGCTAGATGAGGTGTCACTACCGCCCATTGAAGCTTTTTACAATTCTCTTACTGAGAGTGAGTACACCACTAGCGACTACGAATTTGCTAAGAGGGTTTGGGCAAAGGGTGGGTGTAAAAATGGGTGGGATTATTGTAAACTTTACTTGGCCAGTGACGTACTTACTCTTCTGGACATTGTGTGCAAAAATACGGATAAAATCTATGGGGAATTTGGGTTGGATTTAGGTTATTATTTTTCCACTCCTCATTTGGTGATGGACTTGATACTTAAAATCAGCAAAGAAGAAATAGGTCTGATCGCCGATGTGGATCAGCATCTGTTTTTAGAGAGATCAATGAGGGGTGGGTATGTTTTTCACGGGGATCGTATCATGAAAACTGATCCGAGTGGACAGCACACCGATGAAAAGTCGGACGCAATTTTTTGGATATGAATTCTCTTTACCCATCGGCAATGTCTCACTACTGTTTGCCGTGTGGCAATTATAAATGGCTTGACAATCCCTGTGCTTCGAATTTCCCCGACATTGCCAGTGTTGAGGAGAATGGGGCACAGGGATGGTTTTTTGAAATTGACGGTGAAATACCCATGGAAATCCATAACTCGGTAAAAGACTTTGTTTTTCCGTGCATAAACAGACCGGTGGGTAGGGACTCTCTGAGCCCCTACAATTTATCTTTAGTAGAGGACGGGAGTATGCACTGGGTACCTTCAAAACAAAAACTAATTGCCGACCTCAACCCGAAACAAAATATCGTTGTTCATAGCGTGCTATTGAAATGGATGGTGTTCAATGGTTTCAAGGTCACAAAGATTCATAGAGCCCTCCAATTTGATCAAAAGCCTTACATGAAAACGTTTATTGACACCTTTGTCAGTAAGCGTTCACAAGCGAAAACGACAGTTGAAAAAGAAGTCTATAAACTCATTTTGAACTCAGCTTTCGGTAAAATGTGCGAGAGCGTACGAAACAGAAGTCGATGTGACATTGTAACCAACCCCAAAGATTGTGCTCGAATCATCGCGGATCCAAAGTTCACATCGTTCACAATCATAGACTCTGATATGGTGCTCCTACACCGTAAGAAAAGAAACATTGTTTTAAATAAAAATATTGCAGGCAGAAGTGCAATAACTGAAATATCCAAGAAACTCATGTTGTCATTTTATTATAATGTATGTAAGGTACAGTGGCTGATTGAGGGACAAGTTCAAGTGTATTACGGGGACACTGATTCACTCCTGTTGAAAGTCAAAACTGAAAATCTATTGAATGATTTGGAAAATGGCGAGTACATTAGCTCACGAATGGACTACACTAATTGGGACGAATCCCTCTACCCAGAGCTAGTGAAACGTCAGGCCCCAAATCTATTGTTAATACTAAAATCTGAAACGGGTAGCGATCTGATATCCAGTGGTGTGTTTCCTGGTCCGAAGGTATACTGTGTGGAAACGCACAGCAAGGATATCAAACAAGTTTGCAAGGGGGTACCTACACACTATGTAAAAAATAATTTCGACATGAGTGTGTATAGAAACTGTGTGGAACGTAGTTTAGTGCCAAGGGCGAAAGTCATGGCGATTCGTTCTTTACAATTTAAAAACTACACAGTTAGAGTTGAGAAAAACGCCATGTCTGCCATATCGGACAAAGTCTATGTACTTGAGGATGGTGTGAAGGTACTACCACACGGTCATTATTTAATTTAAGACCGAGTTGAATGTATAGAGTACAGAAAACAACTCGGTCTAGAAAAATTAACTTAAATTCATTTAAATTCATTTAAAAAAGTATAAATTGGGTGGGAGGGTTTTTTGGGTAATTGCGTGTTTTTTTAAATTCTTTTTAATTCTTTTTAATTCTATATCACAAACAATTTTCAATGTGTGTTGTGTGTGTGCAAGGCAGATCAATTTCCAGTATTTAATGCCAGCCCCGGCCCGGGCCCACCGCAGCGGGCCCCCACTTCCCGGCCCGCGGTGCTTCCCGCGGCGCTTCCCGGCCGCCGCAGCGGCCGCCCCCCGGGGGGGGGATCCCAAAATTTAAAATGCTGTAAATAAAGGTGTGATATTGTTATTTCAAGTGCTTTATTCTAATAAATGTTGTATTTTTCTATAAATAAATAAAAAAAGTGTATTTATTTAAGTGTTTTTTTCTCTGTGCCTATGTAAATGTTGTATTTTTTATTATAAATAAATTTAAAAGAAAGTGTATTTATTTAAGTGTTTTTTTTTTCTATGTGCCTATGTAAATGTTGTATTTCTTATTATAAATAAATTAAAAAGTGTATTTTTTCATGTTTAATGTGCTTTCGTGTTCAATGTAATATTTTTTAAAAGTATTGTTAGTTTTTTATGTATATAATAAAAGAAAATATGATTCTTTATTCGTCTTCTTCTTCTTCTTCTTATTATTCTTGAAGGGAGTAGTAGTAATAGGGAAATTATTTAGTCATTAGACAGCCATAGTCTAAAGTTAGTTGTCTAGGTGAACGGTTGAAGGGAACATGTATCAATTTAAAACACCATTCAGATCGTTTCTGTGTTGACCGTCAATGTCAGGCAAAACAACACTCTTAACTAAAATAGTTAAAAATTGCGATAAAATGTTTGTGGAAAAGCCGAAAAAAATCTACTATTGTTACAGTATTTGGACAGGAGTCATATGATAAAATAAAAGCAATTGCTGCCACCATGGGTTTGGTGTAGATACAATTCATACAGGGACTTGATGTTTTAAGCATTATTGAACCAAACTCTTGGCTGATCATTGACGATCTGGCTGAATCTATTGAACAATGGTCCCAGGAAATGCTACAACTGTTCACTGTTCGCTCTCATCATGAACAGATTTCCGTTACTCTGGTTCTACACAATCTTTTTCATCAGAGCAAATGTATGCGAACACTTGCATTGAACTGCACCTACTATATCATCTACAGAGTTGTTCGTGATTCTAGCTCGCTAATAGCTCTCAATAAACACATCTATCCAGGCGCACCCAAATTTCTGCTCTCAGCATACAATCAGGCAACTAATAAACCCTACGGCTACATCCTATTGAATCTTAATCAAAATACACCCGAGGATCTGCGTGGAGTCAGAGATATTTTTGACAATGAAATTACAGTATATCTCCCCGTGAACACTAAAAAGACCTATTAGTTGCTATCATGACACTGAAGAAACTACATGAAAATAGACATCTGTTTTCAGTTCTAAGCACTTCCAAACCCCCGCTTAGGAAAGCCATACTCAAACATGGTATTGACAATGATTTCATTAATCTAATATCTGAACTTTGTTTAAATTTGATCGAGGGTAATGTTCAACTGCCAGAAGTATTTAAGCAACAGGCAAAGCAAGATCGTTCCATTGTACGTACATTGGCCTCTAAAAAGAAAGGAAAGAATTTTAAAAAGTAACGACTTCTTCAGGCGGGCGGTAGCTTTTTCACACTTTTACTGCCAATAATTGCAGGACTTGTAAACAGTTTTCTCTAGAGAGAATGGCAAAACCCTATCAATTGACTCCAATAGAACTTGCTTTCTCACCTGTGGAACACTTTGAGAACAATCTGAGTAAATTCCTTGACAATGAGAATATTGAGGATGATAAAAAACTGCTTTTACTTCAAGATGCACTTCGCCGAGTTGACAAACATAAGCCCTATCGTGTGAAGGCCACTGCTGCTGCTCTTGATCACAAAAAAGAATTATCTCCTCAGGATTCTGCTGCTTCTGGAACACAATTAAAGAAGGAGGAATTGGATTCAATTGTAATGAAAAATGCCCCACTCATATCGTGAACAAAGTAAACGACTCCTAACCTATCTCATGGAAAGTGGTCAAGATCATATTCAAGTTGAGAACAATTGGAAAGGGATTATAATTCAGGGCAAGAGCTATAAGCTACTTGATTTAATCTATGATATGGTTACAAATCGGAAACGACTATTATCATCTGACGCTTATCTATACAACTTTCTAAATACATTAAACTTCCCCAAAAGTCTTATTAGCAATAGACAAATTCTAAAAAAATTAAATGAACATGCATCATTGTCAACACCACCACCACCATTAAAATATGAAGAAGAAGAAGATTTTAAATCAATTTTGGAAAATACTAGCACACCACTGATAGCTAGACAAAAGCGAAGACGTATCAAGTCAACGTCACCACCACCACCACCACCAACCGCCAGTATACAAAAGGGTAGTGGACGTTACACAACGTGTTTACGTTCAAAATGGTTGAAGTTCTGAAAGGTGTTTATGAAAATATTGGTGAGGTGGGGAGTTTAAGTTCACCCACCACTCTTTCCAAGGTCACTGGTGTTCAAACTAAAAGTGTACAAGACTATCTACAAAATGAATCAAGTTACACTCTGCATCGAAATCATAGACTTCGTGCTAATCAATATCGAAAAACTAAAGCCTATTACCCACTGCATATAATGCAAGCAGATCTCCTGACTCTAGATGAGGTTCAACGACGTCACAATACACCGTACAAGTACATTCTACTTGCAATCAGTGTTTTTAGTCGCTATGCATATGCCATTCCATTGCGATCAAAGAGAGGCGTTGAAGTTGCTCAGGCCATTGAAAGTATTCTCGAACAGGATTCATATAAAAAAATTCAAACGGATCGCGGTAGTGAATTTGTTAATCTCCATGTTGCAAAAGTACTAGTAAAATATAGTACACTGCTCTATCATAGTCATAGTCCTATAAAGGCTGCATTGGCCGAACGATTGATAAGAACTACTCGACTTTTAATTTCATAATATTGTACATTGAAAAATACACCGGCTTTTATTCATGATTTAGATAAAATCATGTCAATTTATAATCAACGACCTCATCGATCATTGTCCAACTCTACGCCAACGGAAGTTCATCATTCTGATCATGATACAATTGACACCTTTCTTAAACAGTATTCCAATGAAACGATTGTCAAGAAGAAAAATAAATTCAATGTTGGTGATACTGTTCGAATTACTAGGACAACTAATGTTTTTGAAAAGGGGAATTACTTGTGGTCCACCAAACTTTTTAAAGTTGCAAAAATCCTAGACACTAAACCCATAACTTATCGTTTGCGCGATACCAAAGATGAAGAGATTCTCGGCGGCTTTTATGACTATGAACTACAAAAAGTTAAAAATAATAGTGAAATCTATCAAATTGAAAAGATATTAAAGACTCATACTCGCAGGGGTAGGAAACAGTTACTTGTTCGGTGGCTAGGATACAACTCTGATTTTGATTCTTGGATCGGTGTTGAAGATATTGACAATGCCCAATGATTTTTATGTAACTTTTATGTCCAATGTTTCCGATCCTCTCTACAACGACTTGAATAGAACAAGTGATTTTTGGACAAAACGCTCCCCCGCCATCAAATTTGACGGTGCGTATGAAGTGGCTCTTGTCGACTGTATTCTCAAAAATACCTATGACATCCCGAGAAAGGATCGTAAAAATGATATAAAAATTAGACCCTATGATTGGCCACCACCACCTTCAGATGATCAAGAACAAATTCAAAAAATCAATTGGATGGATTATCCATATATTGAATTACCCTACGAGGAACTCACCTGTATGAATGATTTATGTCGTTCTATTAATAAAAGAATTTCCGCTCGTAAAAAAGGAGCTTTTCATTTCAACTATTCAAAGGAGGAGGGAAAGATCTACATTAGTTCACCTATTGCCAGCGAAACGGTTATTCTCAATGATAACCTAAAGGATGTTCTTGCCTTTAAGCTCAATATAATCAATGGTAAAAGTGCCGGAAACACTAATTTCATTTTTGCTGACTACCCACCTGCCTTCTCCACAGACACTTGTACATTTCTCTACGCTTCATTTGTGGAAACATCGAGAGTCGGTAATTCAAATGTTCCCCTCCTACGAGTTCTTGAACGAAAAACCAATCAAGAGCATATTCATCACTACAATATAAAGCATCTTCAGTATATTCCCGTAAACACTTCCTATTTGGAACTCTGTCAGTTAACACTAAGAACTGAATTAGGTGATCCTCTAGCAATTTCAAAAGGCTTAGCAGTGATTACATGTCATTTTCGACCCATTGTCGGTGACAGCACAATCACCTAAAATGAACAATAGAAGAATTCCATTTGTCTGCCCCGATATCGATTGCTATGTTGGTGCTTTGAGTCCACGTCAAATAGGCAATGGATTGGACTACTACAAGGTCGTACTACAATGTCTGGCTACGGTCTTGGTAGCTGGTTTGCTAGGCTATTTCGTTCTGCACTACCCCTTACCAGAAAATATCTTGTACCTGCTGCATCAAATTTTGCTGCCTCCACACTACAGGACTGGGGGTCGGGCAAGAATTTCAAGGAGAGTGTTAAGGAAAATATTAGATCTTCAGCAAGAGCCGTTGGTGAGCAATTAAAATCTCGACAAAATGGGGAGGGATTGAAAAGGATGCGTGCACGTCATTCACTCATCAGTCTCCACCCAGGCGGGAAGAGAAGGATATCGACAAGGACTTTGAGGAATAAAACAAGGAAGACCAATAAGCAGAAAAAGAAAAATATTGTTAGATCAATGAAGGATTTCTTCTCTTAAGATGACTTATCTCCCCCACAAGGAATCATATCCATCAATTAGTTCCTCATTGAATCTATTCAATGCTGAAAATGTTGATGTCAGTGTCAAGTATGGCTACTATGAACAATTTCACCCCCAACAACCCCTCTCGGAAAATATACACTTTCAAATATTTTCCAATGAAGACTATTTCATTGATTTGTCATCAACATTTATTGATTTAAATGTTGCGGTGAAGAAAAAGTCAGATAATACAACTCCAAATGCTGGTGATGGTCTCTCCTACGAGAAATGTATTCTACACAACCTATTCAAACAAATTAATGTATTCATTAATGGAACATTGGTGAGCACTAGCAATAATTTATCCAACTATGCAAGCTACATACAATTTATGATGATGACACCAAAGGCATACAAGGAGTTGAGAGGACAATCATTGGGCTATGAATATCGATCAGGTATTGATACTGACGGAGAGTTGACTACTGCAGTAACCCAAGAGTATCATCTGGTTGGAAAATTAAATCATGAGATATTCAATATATCCCAATGGTTACCCCCCAATGTCAAGATTGACATAAAGTTACAGATGGTCCCATCGAATTTCATTTTGAGAAAAACACTTCCTGCAGCACCAGATGCAAATGTAATTATCACATCGGCAATTCTCCACGTTCGAAAACAACAGGTTATGAGCTCTGTTGCATTGGCAGTGGAAAAGCTAAGAGCCAATGGTAACAACATTAAATTTCTTGTCCCCAATACGATCACCAATCAACGTCACATTGCCACCGGCTCTCGTAGCTATAGCGATTCACCATTTATCAATGGAGAAATCCCATCAAAATTGGCTTTGGCCTTTGTGAAGAGTGGCAGTGCCGTTGGATCCTGGACTGAATCCCCCCATGATTTTAATTTTTTCGGTCTATCTAGCCTTGTGTGCAAAGTGAATGGTATTCCACTGTAGACTCTATCTTTTGACAAAAAATCCTATAGAACTCTGTACGAGTTGACCATGCTATCCCTAGATCATGACTCTCAACTATTTGAAAATGGAATAACCAATTCAATGTTTTCAAAAAATCATGGGGTAATTGTTTTGGACTGGTCGGGGACTCAGGATATGAGCATATTACGAACAGGGAATGTACGTCTAGAGTGTACATTTGCCAATGCTCTGTCTGAGAGTATCACACTAATATCACTGAGTCAATTTGAAACCTATTGGGAAATCACACCCGACGGCAGTGTTCTACTAGACCTAGCACCATGAACACAAACCAAATAATCAACGTATTTAGTATGGATCCATACATGTCCCAGTACAAGTCCTATTGCATACCTTCGGACTTCATTGAAAAAATTCCAAGTGTTAACAATACCTTAATCATTGTTAATAGCAGTCCATCGACTTTGAAGACCGGCCATTGGCTATGCATCTTTCAAACAACGAAGAATATTGAATTTTTTGATCCTCTTGGCCTATCATATATATTCTACACGCCATACATCAGCAACTTTATTGAAAGCAGTGGGAAAACCATTATTCAAAATCAACGAAGAGTACAGGATTTAACAACTAAGACATGTGGCTTTCATGCACTACTCTTTTTCATGTTCAGATGTCGTGGCTAAACCTACAAGCAGTTTCTCAACATCTACGTTGACTTACCTCGATTGAACGACTTTCTAGTGGAAAATATACTTACAAGCGTATTTAATATTGATTTTAGTGCCCTACGAATAAAATGTTCTAAAAATGTATGTGAAATTGTTTATTAATAAAAATTTATATACATGATAAAACGACTTTTCTACTCTTTAGATTTCATCTTCTACTAGGTATAGGTATTTGTCGACAATAACTAGTGCAGGTAGATTATCTGAATTCACAGTGTACTGATCCTGATGTACTGCAATGTCAGGGTCACATTTTCTACAATAGAGTGTGACTTCACTCTTGTCATATCTCTTTGTATAGTCAATGATACTATTCTCATTCATTCTATAGAATTCACATGTTTCAATTTGCTTATTTGAAGCAATTTCACAAACAGTGTCCTCAAGTGTCGAATCACATTCCGTCACAGCCAAATAAAAATCAGTAGGCTTATAATCATAACACCCATTGTCTTCACAACGATGACGTAGAAACCATATTCTTTTACTGTTCCAAGAGCTGAATCGCTGACCCGGCTCCTCCTCCCAGAACAATCTAAAACCACGACGATACCAATCTCGTAGCAATAAACTAAAATCACGGTTAGGATTCTTTCCAATCATACCCGGATATGTATTCTCCCACTGATTACATTTATCATAATGGCAATTGAAGCATAGGTGGTCTCTAGGATGAGAGTCACACACCTCTTCAAGACAGGAATTACAACCTTTAATTTGTACAGCATATCCTTTATGCAATTTACACGGGTTGCATAATCTACACTTTTCATCACACTCATCAATCATTGTGCAATTCTCACATGATGACCAGCTGCCCAGTGTGTACATACATAGGGGACATGTATGGAACATTTTTTCATGTGCTGACACTCTCACTGCCACAATGAAACTGAGCTATCAACAACAAAAATTGTCTGAGATAGAGAGAGGAGTAAATCATCCTTGAGCACCATCTTTCTCATGAAAAAAAGTCCTAAATTTCTAAACTAATGTTTAAAAGCATATCCACAATATCATTTTGCCGTGTCGTGATCAATATATCAGTAAATTGTGTAAATGCATTTGGACCACGATGTAGAAGCTTCATACAATAGTCTAATGATGGAGAATCAGTTTTCATTATATCAACAAGCATCCCCCGAGAAAATATCTTCCTTTGAATAGACAGCTCTAGAAGTTCGTCATCTAGAATCAAATGTTTTTCCATAAACACTAGATTCCCCAAGATTCGCTCTTTCTCAAATCTATCTTTTTTTTAGAGTCCTAACACTCTCACAACCAACTTCAGACTAACCAGAATTTCTTTTTGTACTCTAGAAAATATACGCTAATCTACCATAGAAAGCAAAACACCTTTGATTTAGAAACAATTTTATTGAACATAATTACAATAATAATATTCACTGATGCATTTTTTTCTCATCAATATATTTCGATAGGACATCTAATGCTGACCGAAGTTTATTTATATGGAGAATATTCACTTTTCCAGCAAAACATAGCTGCTCCTCCTGCTTAAACCTGCTTAATGATATCACGTATCTAGCATACATACTGTCCCATTCAAGGCATAGTCTACAGCCAGCGGTTATTTCCACAGCCACATTGGGTACTCGTATAACGTTGCTGCTGCTGCTGTCGGTTCCATCATTAATCTCCAATAATGTAAATGCACCACTCATTTTTTCTCCACTAATATCCTCTCAAATAAACTATTCTCTCTGAATTCAATTCTCTTACTAATATGAATTGTAGTGAAAACCATTTCTTTTATTAAAATCCCAACCACAAATCAAGTTATCGTATATTGAACAACCTCTGATTGGCTCATAAAAAATGCCCACGTCAAACGATACATTCATTGTGCAATTCTTATCAAAAACAAAAAGCTTGGCAGCTTTTCAAAATGTTCACGTGTAAATACACTGTCTCAGGCATGGCTTTTCCTTGCGCAATTCCAATGTATCCTTCGTATCTATTACACTTTTGAGCATATTCTTGTAGGGTTGAATGTACGGTTGAAATGTACGGTTGAAATGTCCCGTTGAAATGTCCCGTTGAAACTGTGCAATAGGTTACTACTGACATAATTTCTGGACCTTTCAACTAAGTTGAATAAAATGATTATCTCAAAATTTTGATTGGATGTGTTAGGGGAAATGGTGGGTGTGAGAGGGGGGTTACTTGCCCTCCAAACAATTTCGATTAATAAAAAGGGTACTAGGCGTTTCATTTTCAAATCAAATGATTCCTTTTTGAATTTTCTACGACAACACTCTCTATAAAGAAAAAACTTATATGCCCCCAGGGTATAACTTACAACCCTTGCCATGAGGGCTATGGGGGGAGTGGCATCCTCAAAAACATAATTTCCAGACTTGTTAACTACGTCAAACAAAATGGTTATCTCGAAATTTTGATTGGATGTGTTTGGAGAAATGGTGGGTGTGCGAGGGGTGTTAGTTATCCTACAATCATCGACTATTAAAAAGGGCACAAGCCCTTCTAATTTACAATCGAATGAGCCCTTTTTGAAGTCTCAAAAACATCGCTATCATTTAAACTTAAAACAAAAGAAATTATTACGTATATGAGGGGGGTTGCCCCCTCTCCAACACCTCGCTCTTTACGCTAAAGTTCAAATTTTGTCCCAATTCTTTAAAAACAACTACTGAAACACAAGAGCGTTTAATTAGAACAATAAGTAACTTTTCTTGAAGTGCCAAAAAACTGTAGCGTGAAGAGCGAAGTATTGAGGAGGGGGGCAACCCCCTCATATATGCAATAATTTCTGTTCGTTTTAAATTTTAATGTGGCTCCTTGCTTTTAGTTGAAAAACTTTTTTTATTAAATTTAATGATGCTTAGAGATAAACATTTTTTTAAAGGCAATGAAAAAAGTATGTCAATTAAAGTAAAAGTAGGCTATATAAAAATGGAAAATTAATTAATTAAAAAAATTACACAAAGCAATATCCTACTTACAAAAACTAAGATATAAACTCCCAGCATTCAGTTCTGTTGAGCAATGCCGAAGCGTTGGACGGATATCAAACAGTTCGTGGAACCAAACTGTAAGTAAGGAGCGACCCGGCTCAAAAGTAGCCGAAACTCTGAAAAACGGAATTTTGATACCAATAGATACATGAAAAGAATCAAATTTTAATGCTGATTTCAAATATATAAGTTTCATTTCATCAAGTTTAATCCTACCCATCAAAAATTACGCGCCTGAGAAAGTTTGCCCGATTTTTGAAAAAAGGGGGGAAACACTCCCTAAAAGTTATAGAACCTTAATGAAAATGACATCATCAGATTCAGCCTACCAGAGAACCCTACTGTAGAGGTTTCAAGCTCCTATCTGCAAAAACGTGGAATTTTGTATTTTTGCCAGAAGAAAGATCACGGATGCGTGTTTATTTGTTTTTTTTGTGTTTTTTTTCCCAGGGGTGATCGTATCGACCAAGTGGTCCTAAAATATCGTGGAAGGGCTCATTCAAACGGAAATTAATAGTTATAGTGCTTCCTTTTTAAGTGACCAAAATATGGAGGGCAACTAGGCCCCCTCCCACGCTCATTTCCCCAAAGTCACCTGATCAAAATTTTGAGATAGCCATTTTGTTCAGCATGGTCGAAAATGTCATCCTAAACCATGTCTTTTAGGATGACTTAATCCTCCAAAGTCCCCGAGGGAGGGCTGAAAGTTATAAACTTTACCCAATGTTTACATATAGCCTAGTACTGGTTATTCGGAAGTATACAAACGTTTTAAAGTTTTTTTTTCTGGTAGTGGTAGGGGGGGGGGGGTCGGCAATTATTTGGGAGGATCTTTCCATGGAGGAAGTTTTCATGGGGGGAAGAGACATTGCTTTGAAGGGGGCGCCGGATTTCCCAGCATTATTAAAAAAACGATCAGAAATTAAATAAAAAACAAGTTTTTCAACTGAAAGTAAAGAGCAACATTAGAACTTAAAACAAACAGAAATTATTACGTATTTGATTGGGTTTGCCCCATAGTCAATACCTCGCTCTTTAAGCCAAAGATTTTGAAGTACCTTCATAAGAGCTATTTATTCTAATTAACGGCCTTTGTGATTAAGAATCATTTTTAAAGAATTGGAACAAAATTTGAACTTTAGAGTAAAGAGCGAGGTATTGGCTTGGGGGCAAACCCCCTAATATACGTGTTAAAAATATATGAATATAGAAGTTCGTTACGTAAGTTAATTCGTAAGTTACGTATATTTATTACTAATAATAACATTCGTAAATAAAATTAAACAACTTTCGAGACAGCCATTTAACAAAATAAAAGTAAAATTAATATGCAAATTTTGTTCTAATTATTCATGTACGGTGAGCCAAAATCAAAAGCTGCATTAATTCAAAAACGTTCAAAAATTAAATAAAAAAAGTTTTTTTTAACTAAAAGTAAGGAGCGACATTAAAACTTAAAACGAACAGAAATTATTAGTTTTAAGTTTTAATTTCGCTCCTTACTTTCAGCTAAAAAAAAATTGTTTTTTATTTATTTTTTTAGAAATATCGACAGCTTTGAACTTGGTTATCAAACACCAAAATGTTTAATGCCTTTAGACTCAATTGTTTATAAACAATTAAAGCATTATCAAAGTAGTTTTCTCAAAGTAAAACATTAAAACTAAGATTAAGAAAATCAAATAAAAAATTTTGATTTAGTATTTTTAATTTAATTTTGAATACCAAAACCAATATATTTGACACCTTTATACTTCATAACTGTAAAAAATTAAATATTTTTCAAATCGACAACTAGATAAATACAATCACTCTTCGAAAAATAAATAAATGACTATAAAACACAAAAAACGTATCCGTCGAGGGGGAAAATACAAAAATTCCTAGCATTCCATTGAGGGGAACCATTTTTGATTATAGTGGTTTCATATATCAGCTCATGGGTACTCTGGTAATGCAAGAAAAAGTTGACCACATTTTTTTTTTACCGAAATTTCCCCTTGTTAAGTTGTTACTAATAAACACTAATTGTTACTAATAAACACTAAGCACTAATTACTAATAAACAAATACATATTTAGGATCCCCACAAAAACTGATTCTTTGAACGAATGTTATCAATAGTTAGGCTCTTACACTTTCATTACAGATTCCAAAACCTAACACATTTTTCTATGGTTTTTGCACATTCTGCTTTTTTCTTTTGGTTTCCCTATAATTACTTTATAGTCTCAAGTTACCAGGGAGTCTATGGCACCCTATCCTCCCCCCCCCCCCCATCACGGTGCCCATGAATATGTGTCATACTATCTGGGAAAAATATTTTGTTGTAATTTTCTTTTTTTGTAAAATGAATTAGTAATTATTTGATATTTATTGATGCTTCTGAAACCGGAAAGGGAATCATGCTGTAAAAAAATATTGATTTCCAACAAAATGTCTTGCTCGAATTCAAAAAAGTAAAAAAAACAATTTTTCTGTTGGAATTTTGACTTGGTTATTGAATGTCGTCCAAAAAAAAAGACTTGAAGCGCTAAACGTCAACAAGTCCGCCGGTCCTGATAACTTGCACCCAAAATTATTGAAGGAGCGTGCCAAAGAAATTGCACAACCACTATGCAATATATTCTAACTGTCGCTTGACTCCAAAAAGATACCCATAGACTGGAAGCTGACCCATGCCACCCCAATACTCAAGAAAGGTGACCGCACCAAAGCCAAAAACTACAGACCCATCAGTATGACCTCAGCAGTGGCAAAAACCCTTGAGCGGATTGTGAATGGTGAGATTCTGACAGATCTCCGTACCAATAATATACTTTCCGCCGACCAGCACGGCTTTCAGCCAGGAAAATCGGTTGAGACCAATCTCCTTGAGACATACAGCATCATAACAGATCACCTGGAGAAAGGAATCCCTGTGGACCTGATTTTACTGGACCTAGCCAAGGCTTTCGACAAGGTACCACACAACCGTCTCAGATTGAAACTTTCGGCAGCAGGAACCCACGCGGACGTGATCGATAGGGTCATGCGCTTTCTGACTGGTTGGACTCAGTAGGTTCCACTCTTCACTGCTAATGGCGACAAGGTTTTCTCCGAACCATGTGATGTTGTAAGCGGAGTTCCCCAAGGTACTGTTTTGGGCCCTACCCTATTCCTCATATACATCAACGATGTGGTGAACGGAACAGAATACAACACCACTCTCTATGCCGACGACTCCAAGCTTTTCGGGCCTGCAAATCAACAAAGTCTGCAGTGTGACCTTCATAAAATCCAAACATGGGCACAAGATTGGCTACTCGAATTCAACACATCGAGGTGCAGTGTCCTTCACTTTGGAAGCCACAACCCCCGTCAACAGTACAACATGTCCAATCCAAATTCACTGGCTGACTTAGTACTAAAGACAAGTCCCGAAGAAAGAGATCTAGGAGTGCTGATAGATGAATAATTGAATTTCCACGGCCACTGGCAACAAGCAGTTTCAAAAGCAAACTCAAGCCTCGGTCACCTCAAACGCACAATAACCACCCGTTCCCGTAGAGTCTTTCTAAGGCTCTATAAGGCTATAGTTAGGCCTATTTTGGATGTTGGTACATGTCTCACCTCTCCTTCCTATAAGAATGATACCAGTCTAATCGAAAAAGTTCAGAAGTTTGCCACGAAGTGCATATATGGCCTACGAGATCTCCCATACAACAAGAGACTGGAACGCATGCAGCTGCCAACACTCGTCTTCAGACGCTACAGCTGTGATATGATGCTGACCTACAAGTATAACGCACAAACAAATAACCCTCTTTTTACCAAACATTCAAGTCAGCACCATACAAGAGGACACTGACAAAAGCTGTCAAAACGTTCTGTCAATACACGAACGCGGCAACACGTCTTCTCCGAGCGTGTTGTCAATGATTGGAATAGCCTTCAAGCTGAAACGGCGACTGCACCCACGGCTGCGTCCTTGAAGTCCAGACTGCACAAGGAATGGAATGAAAAAACATGCAAATATGAGTGGGACTGTCCGTCCCACTCAACTACCGACTGATGCCAACTTCATCATAATGAGTGTCTTGCTAGGAGGCTGATGCCACTTTGGGCTTAAATTGTATCTCTCCTGCAGACCTCTCTTATGGCGTGTCACTGGGCCCTAACACAATGACGAAATTTTGCCATCATTGACCCGGAGCAAAATAGATCCTGTATGGACCTTAATCGCTCCGAAGTGCGAATTAAGGTAATTAATTAAGGTAAAATGTGGAATTGTGTTTTTTGCCAAAAGACAGATCACGGATGCGTTTTTATTTTTTATTTGCTGTAGTGTCCTTTTTAAGAGACCGTAAAGATTGGAGGGCAACTCAAGGTCCTCCCATGACCTAACTTGTTTCTTATTTTGTTTTCGAATGTTGTGATTTGAGAATAATTTCACAAAAAAATCGTCGATATTGCCTAGCGGGCATTCAGATCAGAGAGACAGGGACAGTTTGATAGAGCATTGGTCGAGGTCTGAATCTGATGGTAAGTATATTTTAGTTATTAATATTGATAACTTGTGTCTTAGGCTTCCCAAACTGTTTAAGATAGTGTATTCTTATAAAATAAAAAAAAAATTCTTGGTTTTAGTGTAGTGGCTTGCCCCTCCTGAACGAAACACTATAAAATTCGCAAAAAAATACGTTTAAAAAACCTTCTTATACAATTTCTAAGAGCAGGTGAATTTACTTTACCACCCCCTCCTAATGCTTAAACAATTAGTTTAAGCATAAATTTTTTGCTAAATTAGATTTTGAGGTTTCCAGGAGTTAATCTAATCGTACATTAAACCCTCAGTTTTAATTAGTTTTTCCAGTCATCTCGATTTTTATAGAGGTTTTATTTCATGTTATTGGCAGTAGCTTAACTCTTATGTATAGTGATTTCCAGTTCGTTTAAGTTCGACTTCAAGTTTGACTCGAATCTTGGTTTTAATGAGAAATGATGAGTAAGTTAAAGTTATTTAGAAAAGATAGGATTCGTGGCATTGTTATTGCAACCGTTCAGCTCTGGAGGTAGAAAAAAGGGGGTAAATCTTTCTTTTATTTGTGCCTCGATTTGATTTCATCTTCATTTCAGGTCCGTGTGTCATTGTTTTCCTGATTGGAAGATATTTCTTACTCACGTTTCTTGTGTCGGCCTCCTACTACTCTGTTGAACTAATGATTTCCATCATAAGAAATTGCAACCATTAAGAGGTGTCATATTATCTGGGAGAAATTTTTGTTGTAAATTTCTGTTCTTGTAAAATAAATGAATTTGTTTTTTTGTATTTATTAATGCTTCAAAAAGAAAAAAGGGAAAACTGAATGATAGGAACTAGATATTAGACTGCAGACCTAGGAAAATGAACAGAACTAGTGATGGAAATCCAGTAAAGAACGGGAAATCCAGCATACAAGATGGAAATCCAATAAGGATCTTAAAATCCAATATGTGTTCTAAAATTCGATTCGGATATGGAAATCGAACATTTTTGTTTCTCAACAATTTGGATATTCAATAATGATCATGGAATTCCAAAATGGTCTCTAATATTCCAATTCAGCTATTGAAATACTAATTTTGTTGTTGATAAACATTACAAACAATTTTTGTTGAATCTCAAACAATTTTTTTTACAGTGCATGAAAATTAAATTTTAAACAGTTGGCTTAAGAGATTGAACAGCGCTAGTAATGTAAATCCAATGGAGAACTACAAATCCAACAAAAAATATGGTTGATGATTCAAAACTAGGAGGAAAAGCCGAATAATAAAACCTAGAAATTAAATTGTAGGCCTAATAAATTAAACAACGCTAGTGATGTAAATCCATTTAAAGAATAGGAAATTCAACAAAAAAATGGAAATCCAGTAAGGATCTTAAAATACAACATGTTGTGTTTGAAAATTTAATTTGATCGGGATAGAGGGACTCATTCCAGTTCGTGTAATCGGTTCGAGAGCTAATGTACTCTCCATTTTCTAAATCATGTAACAGATTATCTGTTTTAATTTTCAACAGAAGTGAATCGGTGTCTCCTTAATACACCTGAACTTATCCCACCCCTGACCATTGGCACTTACACACATTGTAATACAACTCCAACATGAGTTTTTTTGAAACTTCTAAAATGGTACTGCCAGCAGCAATGTTTTTATTTAATATTACGTTTCTTTTCTTTCTATGTAAAAGGACCATATTCGAGTCTATGATCGTGAATGATGTGAAGTTTGGATCCGCAATGATTAAGGCACATTCTTTTGGGTTAGTCACAACGTCACAGTGACTCCAGTTACGCACATTCTCACACATCTTACCAAAGGCCGAATTTAAAATGAGCTTAAAATTTTCTTTTTCGACCTTTGTTTTTGCTTGAGACCGTTTATTGACAAAAGTGTCAACACGCGTCTTCATGTAAGGCTTTTGATCGAATTGGAGGGCTCTATGAATCCTTGTGACATGGAAACCGTTGGCGAGCATCCACCGCAAAAGAACGGGGTGTACAACACTATTTCGTTTCGGCTCAAGGTCGGCAATAAGCTTTTATTTTGAAGGTGTCCAATGCATACCTAAATTCTCTACTATTCATAAATTGTAGGGGAGTCAAAGAGTCCCTAGGCACCGGTCTATTTATGCAGGGGAAACAAAGTCTTTTACCGAGTTATGAAGTTCCAGAGGCATTTCACCATCAATTTCAAAAAACCATCCTTGTGGTCCATTTTACTCAACAGTGTGAAGGTTGGGGATACCTTGAGCAGAAGGATTGTCAAGCCGTTTGTAATTCCAACACGGCAAATAAAAGTGAGACATTGCCGACGAAAAAAGGGAATTCATATCCAAGAAAACGGCGTCCGACGTTTCACAGGTGCGTTGTCCAGTCGGGTCGGTTTCAAGGATACGATCCTTGTGGAAAACATACCCTCCCCACAAGGATCTCTACAAATAAGTGCTGATACACGTCGGCAATCAGACCTATTTCTACTTCGCTGAATTTAAGAATTAAATCCATCACCAGATGAGAGTGGAAAAATAATACCCCAAATCCAACCCAAATTCTTCATGAATTTTGTCCTTGTTTTTACAGACAATATCCAACAACGTCAAAACATCATTTGTCAGGTACATTTTACAATAATTTCACCCATTTTTACACCCTCCCTTTGCCAAAACCCTCCTGGAAAATTCATAATCCGCAGTGGTGCATTGACGATCGCGAAGTGAATCATAAAACTCTGCGATGGGTGGTAATTTTTCCTCACTTAGCTTCGTGGCGGAGCTGTAGTAGTCGTACGGGCATATTCCCTTACACGTTAATAAATCGTACAGTTCCTCATCTGAAAAAGGCTGTTTGAGGAGGGGGAAACTATTTAAATCGTCACTTTTCTGTACTTGAATCTGTTGACGTAGAGACTTGGGGAAAAAACTAAAGGAATCAAGGAAACGGATTTTATTCAAGTACACTCTACCATTATCAATTGCTTGCCATTTAAATTCTAAGGCTAGCAACTTTTCAGATGATTTCGTTACGATATTATAAGGAAAAGAACCATCTACCCATGCGCCATCTACAACTTCACCTTTCTGCAATCGTGCCAACGCTGGTAATATGAATTTCAAATCGTAGTTGGAATTGTGCATGTAAACCGGTAAAAAGTATTGCTGCCTAACATTTAAATTACACGTATTATGCGCAACCCCCCGAAAGTTACTTCCGCTTGATGAAATTTTCTGCCATAAATGATCATAATCGCGGGCTTTCGCATCTCCCTCATTAATTTTCTTCTTGCAAACCCAACAAATTATCTTATTTTTAATAGCCAACTCGTCTTCTGGTGATAAATTCATTGGATAATATGTATGGCGCAGCCGTGAAATTGCCTCAATTGCTGTTTTAATAAGAGAAACCATAGCTGTGCCAACACAATTCTCTCCATCCAATGTCTTAATAAAATCTACCAATTGCATGGTATTACTTGAATCTCTTCACGCATGCGCAAAAGAAATCGTAATGGCTTTATGAGTTTTCACACGATTGAAACTTGACGGATCCGACACATCCGTGAGCGCAGCTTCAATGTCCAATGATACCTTATTGCTCTGCAATAGCGTGTTCTGAAAGCTTTTGAACCGCAAGGTAGCCATTGTGACCTGAAACCGTTTCCACAGAATGGTACCCATGACGCTTCCATTGTCTCAAATGATTATTTAATTTTAACTCTGTATAAAACCTAGATAGACACATTGGACAGTAATAGCGCATTGTTTGGTTCTTAGCCTTATTTAATGCCCTGCTAATATGTGAAATTGGAAAGAAATTTCCGTTTTATTAAGGATCTTTGGTAGGCTCATAGAGAAGCCATACCAATGAACGGTGCCCTTAAGGAACAAATTACCCCTTTTTTATCACTAAATTTCCCTTCTTCATATTCTTCTTCAAATTGTAAAACTGTAATCCCAACTTTCAAATGTTTGTTAGCCTTTTCTAAAATACCAATCCCCTTAGGCGTAACTGGATAATGCCCCTTTAAACAACTAAAATCTACTTTGGGAAATTCAGCCCCTTCCTCACCACCATTATTTAATAAGACATCCAAATGTGTCTAACTAGCATCATTGAATGGAGTTCTATATCCAGCCACAAGGACGGAATACTTGTGACACTCCAAGGCCGTATCAAAACGAAAGTGTTGTACACCCTTTGTACCTTTTACATTTGCATTATATTTTTGAAAGTTAGGTTTCCCGCTCCCCCTCCAAACCCTTAAAACAAATTCCTTTTTAAATTTAGTAATATTTAATTCTAATTTTTCTATAAATAGAACATATAACCCACTCCCTTTTTCATTATACCCTCCATCCTATTAAGAATTCCACCCTACCAATCTGAAAACACACCCTCAAAATTATTCAAGTCAGGGTGCAGCGTCTGAATCTTTGTTTCTATATGATGCTCGCGCAAAACAACCGAACTTGCATTTCAAAGAATGATTTTAAACGTGATGAATTATTTTATTGAGTCCCATCCTCGTGCGTCCTGCATATGGTTTTCGAGAAGTGCTCAGATTATGCTGACATAGGAGTGTGTGGTTTCTATAGGATCCGTGTGAATACTAAAACTTGATAGGTAATTGAATGGGTCACCAAACTCGGCCCTATAGACGTGAATGTTGCGCAAAGCGGTATCTGATAAATACAACTGTGGTAATACAGAAGGCGAGCCAGCTCTACCTCGCCTCCCTAATTCATTGTCCATGGCGGGCGTCGTCTCGACCTCACGTGATGGTAACTGGTCTTCAACCCATTCATAGTCTATATCGTGGCCGAGATCCCGCACTAAATTATCTAAATCAATGGGAGCCACACTATACCGACTCGCCCCCACACTTAAACTCCCCTCGCGTTCCATACTGTCCGGGACCTGCTCCATGCTTATAAGTGATTCTATATCCTCGTAGAGGTTTTAGGTCCCTTAAGATGATGCTGTGTGAACCTAGAAGAAGAATATGAGCATATTAGCTCCCTGGAAGGTATTGCCCTATCAAACAGTTCGTGGTAACGAACTGTAAGTAAGGACCGACCCGGCTCAATAGTAACCGAAACTGTAAAAACAAAATTTTGATACCAATAGATACATCAAAAGAATCAGATTTTAATGCTGATTTCAAATATATAAGTTGTATCAAGTTTAGTCCTACCAATCAAAAGTTACGCACCATAGAAAATTTGCCTTTTTTGAAAAAAGGGGAATTAACCCCTAGAAGTCATAGAACTCTAATGAAAATCATACCATCAGATTCAGAGTATCAGCAAACCCTACTATAGAAGTTTCAAGTTCCTATCTACAAAAATGTGGAATTTTGTATTTTTTGCCAAAAGAAAGATCACGGATGCGTGTTTATTTTTTTTGTTAGTTTGTTTTTTTTATTTTCCCAGGGGTCATCTTATCAATCCAGTAGTCCTAGAATTTCGTGAGAGGGCTCATTCGAAGGGAAATTAAAAGTTCTATTGCCCTTTTAAAGTGACCAAAAAAATTGGAGGGCAACTTGGCCCTCTCCCATGCTCATTTTTCCCCGAAGTCAGCTAATAAACAATTTTAGATAGCCATTTTGTTCTGCATAGTCAAAAATATAATTAATATGTCTTTGAGGATGACTTAATCCCCCACAGTTCCCAGGGGAAGGGCTGTAAGTTATAACTTTGCCCATTGTTTACATAAAGTATAGGTTATTGGGAAGTATACAGGCGCTTTCAGGAGGATTTTCTTTCTGGTGGGGGGGAGGGGTCAGATTAGGGGTAATGGGAGAGAATCTGTCCATGGAGGATGTTTCCTTGGGGGAAGAGACATTTCTATGAATGGTGCGCAAGATTTCCCAGCATTATTTAAAAAACGATCAGAAATTAAATAAAAGACAATTTTTTCAACTGAAAGTAAGGAGCAACTTTAAAACTTAAAACGAACAGAAATGATTACGTATATGAGGGGGTTTGCCCCCTAGTCAACACCTTGCTCTTTACGCTAAATTTTCTTTAGTACTTTCAAAAGAGCTATCTATTCTAATAAACCGGCCTTTGTGATTCAGGGGTTTGTGATTCGAACAAAATTCAAACTTTAGCGCAGAGAGCGAGGTAAGAAATAGGGGGCGAACTCCCTAATATACGTAACAAAAACATACGAATACAAAAATTCGTTACGTAAGTTAGTTCGTAAGTTACGTCAGAACAAAATTTCGAGAAAGCCATTTAGCCAAAAAAAAGAGAATTAATATGCAAATTTCATTTTAATTATTCATGTACGGTGAGCCAAAATCAAAGCGGCATTAATTGAAAAAGGTTCAGAAATTAAATAAGAAAAGTTTTTCTAACTGAAAGTAAGGAGCGACATTAAAACTTAAAACGAACAGAAATTATTCCGTAACTGAAAGGGCTGTCCCCTCCTTAACGCATCGCTCTTTACGCTAAACTTTGACTTTCTCACAACCTTATTTTTTAAAACAATAAAAAATTTAGCGTAAAGAGCGAGGCGTTGAAGAGGGGACAGCCCCTTTCATATACTGAATAATTTCTGTTCGTTTGAAGCTTTAATGTCGCTCCTTACATTCAGCTAAAAAAAACTTGTTTTTTTATTTAACGAAAAGAGATAACGACTATAGAAGTGTACCATGACCCTTTGAACTCATACATCCCCAGTAGTCATTGTATTATGAGTATCATACCCACTTGAAGTCATAGACCCCTACTACTCATTGAAATGTGTCACTGTATTATGAAAGGGTACCATGATCCCTCTAACTCATTGAGCCTCCAATACTCATTGAAATGTATCATTGTGTTATGAAGCATTTAAAGGTATCCCCCCATGCCCATACTACTTATAGTCTCTTTTTGCTTGTATTTAAAACATAGTCGTGCAAAACTTACCGAAGGGGGGTTTGCATCATGTATATTGACAGTCCTTGCAGTGTCGTCAGCTGGTGTAGTTTCGAGATGCTCACTCAATATATTGCTCATTAATTGGTCGAATGCGTTCTGAAAAATGAAAAAAAAAGTTCGAATGACACTAGGAGGGGGATCATATCTCCCTAAATTCTTTGAGTCATATTCTTAGGTATAAAATGAATGCCCCCCATTATTACAAACCATGAAATAACCTTCTTGGCGAATAACTCTTTTAAAGTCTTTGAGAGATAAAAAAATAGTTTTATTGGCTTGAAAAATGATGAAAAATAGTCTTATTAACTTATTCTTGACGGGGACCGAGTCTCTTAAAACTTGGGGGGGGGGTAAATAAGTAGACACTTAAAGATTAGAAAGGAGTGGTTTCTTTGACAAGTAAAAAATTACATTATTAGAGTGAAATGGCTAAGAACAACCTTATTTTACTTATTTCTGAGGGGCAGAGTGTTCTAAAACTGGGGGGGGGACTGTAGCCTGAAACTTCAATATTCTAGCAAAAAGGTAAATTATAAAAAGTGTATTCTCTTAAATGAATTATAGAATTTAGAGTAAAAAGCTGACTATGTCTGTGACAAGTTAAAAATTGGCCTAAAAAGTTTAAAACAGCCTTATTTAAAGTCGTTTAAAGCTATGGAGGAGGGGGCGTAGAACCTGAAAAAGAAAAGAGTAGCATAAAAGTACCCTTCAAAGCCTGAAAATGACATTATTAGAGTATAAAGGCGTCAAAACAATCTTATTTATGAGGGGTAGGTCTTTAAAAGTAATGGGGAGGGACTGGCATATAACCCGAAGATTCAATATTCTAGTGAAAAGTCAAAACTATTGATAAAAATAATGAGTAAGGCTTTATTAGATTTAGAAAGAGCGGTTTCCTCGATAAGTAAAAAATGAAGAAAAAATTGCGAAAAGACATCTTAATTAAGTTGAAAAATTATCGAAAGGATAGTTTTTATTAGGTTGAAAAATTTTTTCTTACTTCTTGAATTTCTGGCTGCACTTGGGTGTGGGCTCTTGAAGCCCTCGGCAACGCAAGAGGGAGGTAGGAGGGACCAGCAACCACAACGGGCTTGTATAGCCATGTCAGCGATGTAACGCTCTTGCAATGATGTGATTGCAGGTTGCTGGGCAGGGCTTGCCTAGGCTGCACGACAGCTTGATGGTGGGGAGCTTGGGTCGGTAGCGTGGCAGAGGTTGGAGTTATTTTATTAGATCCCATAAGAGCATTTAATTAGATCCCACCCTCAAAATAGGCAGCCCCCTCCTTTCCAGGAAAGCGAAACTAGAATTCTATTGATAAACATACTTGTGAAAACTTTATTGGAAGCCAGAGTTTTGCTATAAAACCCACTTAAGGTATCGTTTAGGTCGCGGATAGAACCCCACCGCCATGGACCAATCGTATAGCATCAACTAATAACTCATGTATGATGAAAAACGGAAAATTGAATTTTGAATTATGAGTACCATACCCCCTTGAAGTCAAAGACCCCTGCTACTCATTGAAATGTTTAATTGTCTTATGAAAGGGTACCATGCTCCCTTGAACTCATTGAACCTCTGCTACTCATTGAAAAGTATCATTGTGTTATGAAGCTTTGAAAGGTATCCCCCTATGCCCACACTACTGTTAATCCCTTTTTGCTTGTATTTAAAAATAGTCATGCAAAACTTACCGAAGGGGTGTTTGCATCATGTATATTCGCAGTCCTTGCAGTGTCTTCAGCTGATGTAGCTTTTAGGAGCTCATTCAACATAATGCTCATTAATTGGTCGAAAGTGTTCTGAAAAATGAAAAAAAATTAGGTATGAAACACACTAGTAGGGGGGTCATATCTCCGTAAACTCTTGACTCATATTCGTAGCTATAAAATGAATGCACCCCATTATTAGAAACCCTGAAATAACCTTTTTAGCGAATAACCCTTTTAATTTCTCTGAGAGATAAAAAACAGTTTTATTAGCTCGAACAATGATGAAAAATAGTCTTATTTACTTATGCCTAAGGGGGACCGAGTCTCTTGAAACTGGGGGGTAGGGGTAAATAAGTAGACACTTAAAGATCAGAAAGGGGTGGTTTCTTTGACAAGAAAAAAAAGAAATTATTAGAGTGAAATGGCTAAGAATAACCTTATTTTACTGATTTCTGAGGGGCAGAGTCTTTTAAAACTAGGAGGGATGTAACCTGAAATTTCAATATTCTAGAAAAAAGTTAAAATATAAAAAGAGTACTATCTTAAATGAATAATAGAATTTATAGTAAAAAGCTGACAATACCTCTGACAAGTGAAAACTTGGCCTAAAAAGTGTAAAACAGCCTTATTTAGAGACCTTTAAAACTATGGAGGGGGCATGGAACCTGAAAAAGACAAAAGTAGCGTAAAAGTACCCTTCAAAGCCTGAAAAATGACATTATTAGAGTGAAATGGCGAAAAAACAGTCTTATTTATGAGGAGGTAGGTCTTTAAAACTAATGGGGAGGGGCTGGCATATAACCTGAAGTTTTAATATTCTAGTGAAAAGTCAAAACTATTGATAAAAACTAATGAGTAAGGCTTTATTAGATTTAGAAAGAGTGGTTTTCTTCGATAAGCCAAAAATGAAAAAAATAGCGAAAAGACAACGCAATTAAGTTGAAAGACCATCGAAAGGAAAGCTTTTATTAGGTTGAAAAAAAATTACTTACTTCTTGAAATTTTGGCTGCACTTGGTTGTGGTCTCTTGAAGCCCTCGGCAACGCATGATGGAAGTTGGAGGGACCAGCGACGTAACGGGCTTGTGTAGCCATGTCAGCGACGTAAAGCTCTTGCAATGATGGGATTGCAGGTCTCTGGGTGGGGGCTTGTCTAAGTTGCACGGCAGCTCGATGGGCTGAAGTTTGCGTAGGCTGCACGACAGCTCGATGGCGGGGAGCTTGGGTCGGCAGCGTGGCAGCTCGATAGCTGAGAGCTTGGGCTGACAACGAGGCAGCTCGATGGCTGGGAGCCTGGGTCAGCAGCATGGCAGCTCGATGGCTGGGAGCTTAGGTCGGCAGCGTGGCAGCTCGATGGATGGGAGCTTGGGTCAGCAGCGTGGCAGCTCGATGGCTGGGAGCTTGGGCTGCAAAACAGGATGGGGTAGCTGTCTCCAACCTCTGCACGGGTTTGGCTTCGTTGCCTCTTGCCCTCTTTGATGGAGGGGGAGAATTGGAAAATTCTAAAAAAAAGAAGAGAAAATATAGTATAGAATATTATTTACTGGAAATATATGGTATAAATTAGTGCCCCCTTCTACAGAAGAAAAACAGGATTTATTGAAAGCATAGTTTTTATGACAGCCTCTTAAACTATTAATCACCTAAAGAGCAGATAAAATCAATGAATTCGAATATAAGAACAATTAATTAGATCCCACCCTCAAAATAGGCAGCCTCCCTTCTTTCCAGGAAGGCGAAACTAGAATTTTATTGGTAAATTTACTTGGACAACTTTATTGGAAGCCATAGTTTTTCTATAAAACCCACTTAAGGTATCGTCTAGGGTGCGGATAGAACCCCGCTGTCATGGACCAATGGTATAACATCACCTAATATCTCATGTACTCATGTATGATTAAAAACAGAAAACTTATATTCCCCCCATAATAGACAATAGTAAAGCTAGAAATCTTTTTTATATGAGACCGCTTAAATTTATTACAATAAAAAATAATAGATTCGTAGGGTAGGTCTCCACTTTTTTCAAGAAACTAAGCAGTAGAATTTAAGAAAAACGTAAAAACTAGCCTAGAATTATGCAAATGCATCATTTGCTTCAATTGATGGCAATCCTTTCCTTGCGAAGGTTATTTACAAAGCTTCCATTTTGAGACGTATTCACATATGTTTTTGTTTAGACCGCAAAGTGTTTGCGAAAGATTTTGATGAATGCTAAAGTTTTAACGCATGAGGGAAAAAAGACACTTTTTGAGTAAAAAGGGAAGTAGCTCTATTGAAAGAACTAAGTGGTAACGAATGGGGGGGGGAGGGGGTCACACAGTGAAAAGAAGATATTTTATTCTTTCAAACGACTATAAACAAAGAATAGTGGAATTATTTTTTTGGTGGGGGGAAGGATAGGTCTTGGCTAAACCCAGGGACAGGAAAAAGTTATAATAGAGAAAGTGACTTACTTTATTGTATGAGTTATCCATTATTTTAGATGTTAGTTGCGTCCTCAACTAGTTATAAGAGACTGATGAGAAAATGTCCATATCCTGCCTATTTATAGCGTACTCAGAACATATGGGGATCTTTGAAAGGAAATTCCTCTACGGATTTTAATGGAAAAACATCTTGGGGGACTCTACCACCTGAGAGGTATGTTTGGACGTGTATAAGCGTATAGAAAAACCTTGTGGGAGGAGTTTTAGAACCTGAGAACGCGTCTAGACATGGGGAATTGTGCATAGAAACAAGGCAGGAATTTTGCCAGCTAGAAACAGGTGCGAGGGGCTGGTAACAGCATTTAGAATTCCCTATTATACCCACCACATTCCAAGTAATTGAAACATCTGGGAATCTTTCCTGGACATGGAAAATCTTGCCTAGACATGTAAAATCTTTCCTGGGCGTGCCAAATCTTGTCTTTGCGGGAATTTTGCCAGCTAGAAACACGTGCGAGGGGCTAGGAGCTCCCCATGCCAATTTCCCTATTATCCCAACCACATTCCAAGTAGCTGAAACATCTATGAACACTTGCCAAGGATGGGAATTTTGCCAGGGGTGGGAATCTTGCCAAGGTGGGAATTTTTCCAGGGCTGTCATGGGAATTTTGATAGGGGTGTTGTGACGTCAGAGGGTATGCTGCAGAAATGCACAGGAATGTGTCGCTTGACGTAACAGGGCGTATTGCAGAAATCCTATGGAAAAAGGGAGGGCGTGTTGTAGAAAACTGGGGAGGTCATGTTGCAGAACCAATGGAGGGATACTACTGGTTTCCGGAGAACTATTTGCCCTCCCATCAGTTTCGACTATTCAAAAGGGCACTGGCACTTTCAATTTCCAATCGAATTAGCTGCTTTCGAAGTTTCTACGACAACAAATGGCCATCTCGAAATTCCGATTAGATGAATTTCAGGAAAATACGAGGTGTTGGGGGGGGGGGGGTATCCACTCTCCAATCACTCTGAGTCTTAAAAAGGGCACTAGAACTTGTGGTTATGAATTCAATGAGCCCCCTTCGAAATTTATACGATCACCCTTTCTATATATACCTCATATGCCCCCAAGGCATAGTGCATAACCTAATAGGCCAATCGAATGAGCAGTTTTCGAAGTTTCTACAACAACAAATGGCCATCTTGAAATTCCTATCAGATGCATTTCGGGAAAATACGAGGTGTTTGTGGGGGGGGGGGGCTTATCCATCCTCCAATCACTCTGAGTCTTAAAAAAGGGCATTGTGATTATTAATTCAATGAGCCCCCTCTGAAATTTATACGATCACCCTTTGTATATATACCTCATATGCCCCCAAGGCATAGTCCATAATACTGGCCCTGAGGGCTGTGGGGGAGGGGTTTTGCCATCCTCAAAGACATAATTTCCGAACCTTTCAATTCTGTTGAACAAAATGGTTGTCTAAAAATTTTTAATAGATGTGTTTAGGGAAATGGTTGGCGTGGAAGGGGGGAAGTGTCCCTCCAGTAACTTTCGACTATTTAAAAGGGCACTAACCCTTTCAATTTCCAATCGAAAGAGCTGTTTTTTGAAGTTTTACGACAACAAATGGACCATCTCAAAATTAAAATCAGAATTAAAATAGGGAAATGGTCGGCACTGGAGGGGGTTACTTGCCCTCCAATCACTTTCGATTATTAAAACGGGGACTGCATCTTTCAATTTCCCATCGAACGAGCTGTTTTTGAAGTTTGTTCGATAACAAATGTCCATCTCAAAATTTTTATCAGATGTATTTCAGGAAAATACGAGGTGTGGGGAGGTGGTATGCACCCTCTGATTCCTTTGAATCTTAAAAAGAGCACTAGATCTTCTGATTACCAATCCAGTGAGCCCCCTCAGAAGTTTATACGATCACACTTTCTATATATACCTTCCATGCCCCCAGGGCATAACTTACGACCCTTGCCCTAAGGGCTCGGGTTAGACTGTCATCCTCAAAGACATAATTTCTGGACCTTTCAATTACGTTGAACAAAGTGGCTATAAAAAAAACTTGGATTGGATGGGATTAGGGAAACGGTGGGCGTGAGAATGGGGTTAGTTGCCCTCCAATCACTTTCGACTATTAAAAAGGGCACCATCGCTTTCAATTTTCAATCGAATGAGCTCTTTTTGAAGTTTCTAAGACAACAAATTGCCATCTCAAAATTTCTATCAGATGCATTTCTGGAAATTATGTGGCGTCGGGGGTATCCACCCTCCGATCACTCTAAATCTTAAAAGAGAAATAAAACGTCAGATTACCAATCCTATGAGCCCCTTTCGAAGTTTATGCGATAACCCTTTCTATATATACCTTATATGCCGCCAGGGAAAAAACTTATAACCCTTGCCCTGAGGGCTGTTTGGGGGCTGCCATCCTCAAAGACATAATTTCCGGACCTTTCAACTACGCTGAACAAAATGGCTATTTTAAAATTTTGATTGGAAGTATTTGAGAAATAATGGGCGTGGGAGGGTATTAGTTGCCCTCCATTCACTTTCGAATATCAAAAAGAGCACTACCCCTTTCAATTTCCGATTGAATGAGCACTCTTCGAAGTTTTTACGACAACAAATGGCCATCTCAAAACTTCTAAACGATCCATTTTGGAGAAATACGAGTTGGGGGGGGGGGGGGTATCCGCCCTCTGATCACCCTGAATTTCTAAAAGGGCAATACAACATGTAAATTTCAACCAAATGAGCCCATTCCGGAGAGTTTTTCCGATCACCCTTTCTATATATACCTTGTATGCCCCAGGGCATAACTTACATCCCTTGCCCTGAGTTCTGTTGGGGGGGGGGGGGTGGTCATCCTCAAAGACTTAATTTCCCGACGTTTCAATTTCGTTGAGCAGAATGGCTATCTAAAAATTTTAATTGGATGTGTTTGGGGGAATTGTTGGCGTGGGAGGGGGGTTAGTTGCCCTCCAATCACTTTTGACTATTAAAAATGGAACTAGCCCCTTATATTTCCAATTGAATGATCCTTAATCGAAGTTTATACGACAAAAAATGGCCATCTCAAAATTTCTATGTGATGCATTTCGGGAAAATACGATGTGTGTTGGGGGTTATCCACCCTCCGGTCACTCTGAATCTCAAAAAGGCACTAAAACTTCTGATTAGCAATTCAATGAACCCCTTCCGAAGTTTATAAGATCACCCTTTCTATATAAACCTTAAATGCCCCCAGGGCATAACTTGCTACTCTTGCGTTGAGGGCTGTGGGGGGGGGGGGGTTGTCTTCCTCAAAGATATAAATTCTTGACCTTTCAACTACGTTGAACACTCACTTAGGGAGCGTTGCCTATGATTCCTACTAAAATTTAAGGAATCCTGTCATGTTGGTAAACCTTGATGCTCATAGACATAGGTGGGGTACCTGTTTTGATCCTAGTGCCCATAAATAAATCGTTTCTTCCTGTTTAAACAGATCGTGGTGATGAACTATAAGTAAGGAGTGATCCGGCTCAATAGTAACCGAAACTCTAAAAAGGGAAATTTGATACCAATAGATGCATCAAAAGAGTCGGATTTTTATGCTGATTTTAAATATGTAGGTTTAAATATATTACTTACTAAAAAAATACAAGAGCGAGCGTAAACAGTGAGGTATTGACGAGGGGGAAAAAAATCTCTTACATACGTGATAATTTCTGTTCGTTTTAAGTTTTAATGTAACTCCTTACTTTCAGTTGAAAAAACTTGTTTTTTTAATTTAATTTCTATCAAGAACCAATTTCGATTGAGGTTTTCTTCGGTGGAAAGAAAATGCTGGGGAAGAAAAAACTAAAAAATATGCTAAAGGCAGAGTGAAATGAAGCTCTACTAAATGCATGTTGACAGGAACAAAAGGGCAGGAAGAATATGCAATTTCAAGGACAAGGCAGAATACTTTAAATTTGCTTAGCCGAGAAATGAAGATACTCTGTATCTTCATTTCCCGGATGAAGATGCCACAAGTTCCCGCGCCGGACAAGCGGGATATTCGAAAGGGAAATTCTCCCCTGGAATATCCTTATCCCAGGACAAAAGTAGTCTCAGGAAGGACACTGTTGCATCTATTCCGAAATAGAAATATCTAGAATTTAGCAAGTGGTTTACGCAGGATATATTCGAAACTGGTAAGTCTCTGTTAACTAGGGAATATTATATCTAATTCTGTAAAAGTTTTTCTATCACAGGAGTTTATTTTCTTGGAATTATTTTCTCCTGCCAATAGGTTGCAATAGAATAATAAAACATGTTTACCTTTTTGAAACATGAATCCATAAATAAAGCAAACCTTTTCTTATTTTTTTTTCTAAATGGGAATCACCATTAGCCAAAACTAGATTTGTGAATACCTTGCCAGGGGAATGACCGGTCCCTGATTTTCCTTCACATTTGTAATCGGTGAACAATCAAAACTTTGTTTATCGCTAACTCTTCACCAAACTTAGAGTAAGTTTGCCCAATATATGATGAATACTTGTTGTTTGGTAAGTAATCTCTGCTTTGTCCATCTCATTTACAACAAAATTGCGAAAACACAACAAAGCCAACATTTAATATACCAAAATGCTTTCTTTTGCTCCTATGAATCTCTGTGAGTCTTCTGTGAATATACACATCGTATATGCAATTATTTTAGAATCAGAGCAGACACAGATACTTTGACCGAGGGGTTAACAACTGGGCATTTTGAGAGACACCTGGAGGCATGAGGCACTGAGGCACGCCGGAGGCATGCCTTCAGAGGCATGCCGGAGGCATTAAAAATGGACAGGAAAGGAAACTTATAAAATATTCCAAAGGGCGCAATATGTAAATATATACAACTTGCCTGTTATTCGATATCTGTCGAATATTTCAGCACCTTCAAAAGCGATCTTTTAAAACTTGGAATTAATCATTTACGGGTTTATTTGGCAAGGAAAAGAACCCCCAAGACTGAAAACAACTGATGTGTACCTAAAGAAGAAGAACGGAGGACTGCAAGTTGTTGATGTCCATCCAAAAACTAGGTAACCCTACGATGGCACTGATGGTGTCACTTTTTCCTATTACACATGCAGCGTTGCCCCCAGCTCAAAAATAAAATTCCGATTTTTCTTCAAAAAAAATCCCGAAATTTCAAAAAAAAATCCCGGAACACGGTTTTTAAAGTTATACAACATAGGGCTGCGCGGTGATGACGTAAAAAGCAAGGTGCGAAATTCAAAGTGCCGTGAAACGTGGTTTCTAGTTGTAACTAACAACTGATTGTCAATATTCCTAGTATTATTTCGACGTGAAAACGTTCTGGTGGATTAGTAGGATCTACGACAAATATTTTAGGCCAAAACAATTCGCCAAAGTTCCGAAAAAAACGTGTCTACGCATCCACGTTTCATTGTTATTTGAATTTCTCGCCCAAGAATTGACGTCACGCTTCGCAGCCCTATTCAATATGGGTTGGCCAGCGGAAAAAGTTGCCTTTTATTACGTCTTCACACGTCCCTTTCCCTTTTATCATACCTGCTTTTCTGTTTAGTGGCTGTGCCAAGACCCTTGGATCTCGGATTCTTAATTGTACTAAAAAAAAGGAATCTGCTGCTTTGACACGAAAGAATCCGGAAGAAAAACAGATCCTTTTTTCCCGAATGTACTTAGAATCCAACTTTCTTGGTATTAAACCCAGGCCTTTGGGTATTTGAAGAGAAAACTGTAAAGCAACAGTCAGAAAAACTGTTACTACCGAGTTATTAGTAAAAAGCGCTAAGTAAAGCAGCCAACTAAAAAAAAATAACTAGTTTCTCAGATATTTATTGGTACGTTTCAGTAATCATCTCGATAATCACAGCTCAAATGACAACCCTAAGAAACTGGACAAATGAGCTTCAGTAAATCAAACTAAGCTCGGTTAGCACACGTATAAACACTAAGTCTTCTACTACTAAGTCTTCTACTCAGCATAACAAGTTTTCCGATGGTATTCATCGCTTCCGCTGCCCTAGATCTCGGAATGCATTCGAGACTCATAAAATTATATCAAGGACTCAAGCGAATGGGGGACGAGGGGCACACGCACTTGAGCTGGAATGACCAGCCCCGCCGTGGGTGGCCTCCTCGTCCGTAGGAGACATAGTTCAAGATTCTGTTCAGTTCTGTGCCCTCATGCACGTCGGTATTAAGGTTATTTTGGTTTTTTGTTGATGGGTTGGTTGTATTTTGTTTTTTTGTTGATTAAGGTTGGTCGTAAAAAGGGCTGAAAAAAAAGAAGGAAAAAAGTGCCACCGCAAGAATGGGTTTCTTGTGGACGGAGGACACCCAGTCTACTAGAGAGCGAATAGTTTTTTTTGTGTTAAAAAATTTTAAAGTTGTAAGAGTAAGCCTTTTGGAAGACCACCTTTAAAATTCGAATTCGTATTAGTGAAAATTGAAGGATATGAATTTTAAGAAATTGAAGTAAAAATGCCACCGGAAAAGCGTCTCCTAGAGGGGGAAGGACACCCTGGAACGGGGGGGAGCGATAGATATTTGGCAGGAAAAAAGTTAAATGGTAGTTTGCCTTCATGTCCGCTAGTACATTGACTGGTATATAATAATTATTTATTTTTTTGAAGTTTAGGTGATATGATAATGTGTAAAGTTGTAAGATTTATATGTTTTATATTAAAATGTCACCGAGTGGAGAGGAGGAGGGAGGGGAAAAAAAACAACTACCTCTGAAAAATGTTAAACAAAATTCCTTCTGTTGACACACAGAACATGGCGATGGTGGTGGTTATGGTCTTGAGGTCCGTTTTGGGTTTAGGCGCCATATTAACATGATGATTGCGATGCTGACGAGACATCAAAAAAGTAGAACCCTATCTTCTGGATAAATGAATTCAGCTTTGTGAAGACGTCTGAGTCAAAGCCAAAGACAATGTTGGGGCCGATTTCCATAGAAACGGGTTCTGCTGAATTCATGATATACAGGCTGGAGTCACAGTAGCCCTGGTCTACCAGTGCGGCAGTTAATGTGAGATCAGCATTTAGCCGGAACCACTAGCACAGAATTCCTTTGTCGTCAGGGAATGGCATCGCCATATTCAGCGTGTCAACAGAGTGGCATCTTCGCCCAGACAAGTAGCCAAACTGTATTACCCGCCCAACTAATACTCTCTTTCCCCTTCCAACCGGTCTGTAAACGCACCATTCACTGATACACAATTCCGATTTCACACCGACCTCTGCATTGGTTTGTGGCGACTCACGTGGTCCTACTCGTCACCCTTGGACCATCACCTGTTTTAATCGGTCACTACTCAGCATTTCAGAGCTTTCCCTCAGAAGCCACAACACCGTGGATTTTTTTTATTGGTGTTATGGAGCCGTCAGAAGTCTTGACAAGACAAAACCTAAAATTTTTCATGTTCGTCACAGGCTCACTAACCCAATGTTTCTCAACTTGGTGTTTCACACAGTGAGCAATCACTGGCAAATCTTCAAAGATGCCGTCACTTTCCGAGCCCGATTCAGTGTCAGTCGTGGAAGCCTTTTCCTGCTTATCGGACAGAGTATTTTCCTCTGAGTCATCGTCTGAGTCACTATCGTGTAGTACAGAAAGACGAACATTCGGTACTTGGTGACCGAAAGCAGAAAGTACGTCGTCGGGTATCAAGGCTTTCATTATTCGCTGGCTTTCAATACGAGCTCGCCCTAGCTCGAGCTTGATTTCATCGTCCCGGGCAAAGAAAAATCGGAACTGACAGACACAACACCAATGGATCTAACTCGCTTGGCCTTGGGCAAGGACAACTGTTCATTAGAATATTGAGCTTCAAAATCCGTTATACTTTCATATCGACGAATTCGAAGTAGAAGTTGGAGGAACGAAAAGTTTATTACAGTACTGTAAATGCTGGTGTGAGACCGCATGTTCCTAAAAATATCTTCATATGGTTGGCTATTCATGTCGGAGAGTTTGAAAAGACGTTCGAGCCCAGGCCGTTTGAATCGACGAATGAGAAGCACTAGGGAATGCATATTTATCTCTAGGCAATGGTAAAGGTTTGTGGTAATAAAATTCTCGTTCAAAGCATAATGTCCACTTTTTAGGACCCAGGATCTCCAATGTCGAACGCAGTAAACAACACGACCAAGTAAAGATAACCTCCCAAGAGGAGAAAGTTTGCCGTCGTAAAAAAACGCGCCGTACGGTTTTCATAAGCCAAAGATAAAACTGTGTTCCTTCGCTTCCAGTAACACGCTGTTTCAGGTGTGCCGGAGGCACGGAGGCACAGCCGGAGGCACGAAGGAAGGGACACCTGCGACGGTCAGTTATTAGCCCCTCGTCTTTGACTCAATAAAAAGCGACGTGTCTCCAATGTTTATTTATTGTTAACTTTTGTTTTTCGTCCGCTTCGTACAGAACAGTTGGTCAGAAAATCTTGGGGTCATTTGATTGAAAATTGAAATATTCTAGTGCCCTCTCTAGGAGTGAATGTTGTAGGAGAGAACCCAGTCCCCATGTCGTGCACTTGTTTGTTTCGGGGCATCTCGCGGCATTCCATGGTGTTGGATCAAATTTTGAGATTACAACTTCCTTGAGAAGGATCAAGAGGTTCTTGAGGGGGGGGGGCTTTTATAGCTCCGGGGGTTCAGGATCTGGGGCGAATCGTCTCTAAATTAATTTGCAGCTAAATTTTTGACTAACCCGTTTTTCACTATGCCAACTCACTGGCTAATTCCACAAAACATTTTATTAGAGAATGTGGGTATATTGCACATTTTAAAACTATAATAGTTTAAAGAAATGAAAAATATATCATTGTAGGTGTAAATTGGGCCAGTGACTCCTCCAACTCCTCTTATTAACCATAAGGTTTTTAGCATAAGGTAGGCACGCTGCAACTTGTTTTAACCTTAAATATACCAAAAATCTCAAATCCAACGCAAATAGGATCTAAATTTATTCAGTGAACTGATTCAATGCGATTGATCTAAGTCCTGAATCAGTGAAAAAAAAATCCAAGTCCTCAACCCGTAAAAAATGAGGCAAGCCTTAAGTAACTGTCAAACCAACATAATAACTGTCATACAAGCCAACTAACTCGGTATCAAATGAGCTAATTCCTGACTCGCCACAAAAAGGAGCAAAGCAGTGACTCGAGGATACAATGAGCTAAGTCCTGTGTCAATGTAAAAGCGTCTATGTTTTCACTTACTGCAAAACTAAACCAAGCTATGACTCAGTGCAAATACGATTATGTGCAAAAACAAGCCAAAAATTGACTCTATGCTAAACTAGCTAAATCTTTGGTCAATGTAGAAATAAGACGAGTTCTGGTTTAGTGCAAAAATGAGCTAAGTACTGACTTTGTCTGAAAGCAAGCAAGTCAAAGCTCCCGAATTTCAGTGACTCGATACAAAACAAACCAAGCCCTTCCTCAACGCAAAATGAAATCAGCTCTGATTCAGTGCAAAAATGAGCTGAATGCTATCTCAGCACATAAATGAGCTAAGTCAAAGCTTCGCCGCCAACACTCACCTGCAAAAATCCAAAGATATAAAGATTTTTGTTTAAGCGCATCCTGCACTTATGACTTTTTCAGGCACTTCCCAAAGAGTGTACCACATAAGCTAGTAATCTCAGGGAACTCATCCTACGCTAATCAAGTTCCAAACTTAGTCTATCATGCTACGGTTTCCTACTCGTCAGATTTGCAGTACTGCACCTAGGCCCCAGTTTGGACATGGTCATGTGCTTAACTTTTTATTGGAACTCCTTGCGATTTTCTTGTTTGGTTGGAGGCGTAAGATTGCCCCAAGGCATTTCATCCCTTCCCCTTTTCAGTGCAAAAAGACATTGTTTCCTAAATGGTATGTCTAAAATAATTGCATTTTGTGATCTTAACATTGAATCCTCTTTTTGCTCAAGGTTAGGCAAGAATTTATTTGAATCGTATGACAAACTAACCATATTTTATATCTAAAAAAAAACTATAAAAAAAAGCTGATAAGATACTTCAAAGATTACGTTCAAGGAAAGGATACAAAGCATGGGAGTTATAAAAAGAAATATAACATAATTTTATCTAAAGAAATTAAACACAAATGCATTTTATAAATGTTGTGAACGTGCATTTGTTTAAACACATTAGAAATCCTAACAAATCAGAACATAAGAAATTGTTTAAAAAAAGATGGAAACAATGTCTATATGTTCTGGAGGTCCAGAGAATAGGTGTTAATATGGCTTTAGCCCAAGAGAACACCAAAAATTAATGTTAAGACTTTCAATCCGTGTTATTCAAAATCGTCCACCCCATTCACCTCCATTTTCTTAAGCTATTAACGAATTATGGCACAAAGCTACGGCTAATCAAAACTTTCGATTGAATATTTAAACTATGACTTAAAAACTTGATTAGAATTTAACATTTCGTTCTTTATCAGGAAAGCTAAAAAAAACTTTATGGAACAACGATAAAACTAAGCCGGCATAAATTAGTCTTTATAGAAAAGTGCCTGACACTCCTCATTCCTCAGATGTTTAGGCTAAAATTTTGAAAGTTCTTTACTGAGAGCATTTAAAGCATGCAAAAAACGTAGGTATTTTGGAATTTCAGCTATTTTATTTACAGCTTGCTTTTCAAAATATTTCCATTGTTTATAGCAAACAGAACTAAATTAGCCCATTTATTTTTAAAAAGATGTGGTACAAAATTTTGAACTTTTTATCCTGATTATTTTTTTTTAAAAAGGGACAACACGTTGTAGGTTCTGTATAAATATGCCAGATCAACCCTCGATGGCTACATCATAATATCCGCGGTAGAAAATATAAAACACACAATTGAAAAGCTAAACTAAATCTTGCTATTAAGAAGGTTTTCAAAGCCAATGTTATAGTAAGAGATGAAAGCAGCCTATGTCGAATAATCAAAAGCTGTTACATGAGTAATCAAACTATTTACAAATGAAATATATTGATGAAGCTAGTTAAAGAGCCGAAAATACCAAGTGGTTAAAATACGAAACCTGTATACAAAGTAAACAAGTAGCGGAAGCTTAAAAAGCGATACGACACGATGAAGGAATAAAAAGGGGTAAAATGTATACAACAATATCGCCTTACCACATTTTAGCTTGATTATACCTTTATATTGAAAGAGGATTATTCTCACTCCTTTACTGCAGTAGCTGTTATCAAAAGCCACCAAGACCACCAGACAAGACCAAAAAGCCACCAACTATATTTACTTGATTCTTTTTAGAATCATATTTATTTAAAGTTTATTTTTTTAGATAAAGAAGAAGTGCTAAAAAGTTGTAATAAGAGTTGTTTTTAAATTAGTGTAGGTGACATTAAAGTTTAAAATTAAGTGAAAAATATTATTATGTCACCGAGAGGAGAGGAGGTGGGATTTAAAAAGTAAAAAAAAAAGTACTAATGGATTTTTGGAAAAAATAGATAGACCTTTGGTGTCATGGCCCTTTGAAGTATTTTTACGCGCTTTTTTTTTATCCAAATCATGGTTGCAGCGGTAGCAGCAACTTAGTAAAGAACGAAAAACATCCCATAGTAGCCAAAAATTAAAAAACGCGTTTATAAAAAAAACTACCTGGTGAAAAAATGCCATCTGACTCTGATTCAGGAATGGTAACTTTTATTTCCGTTCATATAAAAAATACAGTTAAAAGCGAAAAGAAATTTATGGTAGTTTCGAAAAACCCCTCGAAAATGGCGTCAGATCAAAATGAAATGTGTACCATTGGATTCAGCATAGTTGAAAACCTTGTTCAGAAAAATTACAGTCCCCAACCTTGAACAACCAGGAAAATCATTTTTTGGCATGGGTAGCACTGATCTGCCTCCCGTCTTTTTTTCTTTTTTTTCAGGACTAGCAGTTTAGCAGAACATCATAGAGAGATGATTAATAGCTCATTCAAAAGCTATTTCTCACATTTACTTGCTTTTTATAATTCCACTCTCTGGAAGTGCCATATGGCACAAGAATTGCACATTATGGGCCATTTCTCAAGGGGGGGGGGGGCTAACGGGCTATAAAAGACAGATGTTTAATACCTCAAATAAAAGCTATTTCTCATATCTACGCTTTCTTTATAAATTCCACCACCTGGAAGGGCTAAATCGTATTAAAAATGGCACTATTGACGCCATGTCTCAACTTGAAAAGCTAGGGACTAGTGGGGCTGCCAGAAATTCTTAGAGAGATGTTTGACGGCTGATTTAAAAGCTATTGCTCATATCTACGTGTTTTTAATCAGTTTTGCCATCCGTAAGTGCTAAATAGCAAAAAAACGGTAATGTTGATGCCATGTCTCAAGTGAAAAAGCTGGGGCTAGTGGGCTTAGAGTGACGTTTAAAGGCTCATTTTAAAGCTATTGTTCATATCTACAAGATGCATATCAATTCTACCATCCGTAAGTGTGATATAGCGCTAAAAACGATACTTTTGATGTCATTTCTTAAGTAGAAAAGCTTGGAAGTATAAAACAAAACCATCACTGTAATAATTATGGTCCAAAAGCCGGAACTGGAGGTTTTCAGGAACACCTCTCGTATGTTCCTCCTCCAAGCCCCCTTAATAAGCTACGCAGTTAAGGCACAACCATAAATATATCAAATGATATTATTAGAGGCGTGCTTCTGTTTGTAAAGCGTTCGACTTCGAAATGGAGTGCCTTGCGTTCGATTCTTGCTTAGGTTTTTTTTTCAATTACGGTTTTCACCCGTCAATACGATCATTTTCAGATAATTCCACTATTTTTGTAAATGTGATGCACTCATTTTTTAAAGCATGCCCAAAGAAGGTATTTGGTCAAGCATTTTGATTCAAAAGGGAATAGAGGTCAGTAGAGGTGACCCTAAAGCTCCCACGAGTACACCATATATGGGCATAGAACCATGTGGTTTATGGTTTTTGTCAGTGAGAATTTGAAAAAACAGGAATTTTGTCACATTTATGTCTGTTTTTATGGACTTTGTCAGTGAGAATTTGAAAAAAACAGGAATTTTGTCACATTTATGGATGGTTTTATGGATTTTGTCAGTGAGAATGAAAAAACAGGAACTTTGTCACATTTATGTCTGTTTTCATGGATGGTTATGTGTGTTGGTCAATTTATTTGATGTTTTTATGGATTTTGTCAGTGAGAATGGAAAAACAGGAACTTTGTCACGTTCATGGATTATTGAGTCTAATGGGGGTCAAGGTCAATGTTGTTGTTGTTTCCGAGCCAACTTTCTTTTCAGGTCAGTCTAGAGTCAGCAGTCAGAGTGAAAGGACTGAAAAATGAATAAATTTGAAAAAGAGAGAATTAGATCAAATCTAGTATTTATGGAAAAACATTTGATTTTGGATGATGATTTTCTCGAGTTATCTCTTCAACGCAGGATATTCTCTCAGGGAACACTTGACAATATAATGAAAAGTGATTCCCCCCCATTGGACTATTGTATGAAACTTTTAAAATGTGATTCAAATGCTTATACTCAATTTATTGATATATTGATCACGACACGGCAAAATCATATTGTGGATATACTTTCATTGCCAATGTAGATGGCTCCTCCTTCGAAAGAGGCAACGTCACGGAGTTACTCCTCTCCCCTTTCCTACACTTTGAATTTATCGAACGAAGAGGATCAGTTTCGTTTTAGCTGTGAGAGAGTTGACATCGGAAACCAAAATGTTCTATATATGCCCATTGTGCTTGTACACTCTTGGCAGTTGGACTCAGTGTGAGAATTGTACAATTATTGATGACTATAATGAAAAGTGTAAATTATGTAATCCTTGCAAATTACATAGAGGCTATGCTGTACAAATTAAAGGATGTAATTCATGTCTTGAAGAGGTGTGTGACTCTCACCCTAGCGGGCACCTATGCTCCAATTGTCACAATGATAAATGTGATCAGTGGGAGAATACTTACCCCGCTATGATTGGAAAGAATCCTAAGCGTAATTTTAGTTTATTTCTACGAGATTGGTATCGTCGTGGATTTAAATTATTCTGGGAAGAGGAATCTGGTCTACGATTCAACTGTTGGGGTAACAAGACAATCTGGTTTCTACGTCATCGCTGTGACGATACTGCCTACTATGACTATAAACCAAGTGATTTTTATTTGGCAGTTACCGAATGTGATTCACCACTTGAAAACACAGTATGTGATATTGCTTCAAATAGACAGATTGAAACTCGTGAATTTCATAATATGAATGCAAATAGTATCATTGACTATACAAAGAGATATGACAAGAGTGAAGTTACATTGTACTGCAGAAAATGTGACTCCGACTTTGCAGTCAATCAAGATCAATATACAGTGAATCCAAATGATTTACCAGCATTAGTGGTTCACGACAGTTGCCTATACACCGATGAAGAAATCTAAAAGTGAAGATTTAAAGACATTGTTGTATATATACATTTTATTAATAAACAAATTCACAAACATTTTTTAAGCACTTTATTCTTAGGGCACTGAAATCAATATTAAATACACTTGTAAGTATATTTTCCACTAGAAAGTCGTTCAGACGCGGATTGTCACCATAAATGTGGAGAAACTGCTTGTAAGTATAGCCACGACATCGGAACACAAAATATAGTAGCGCATGGAAGCCACAGCTTTTAGTCGTTAGATCCTGCACCCTCTTTCGATTTTGAATAATAGTTTTCCCACTGCTCTCAATATAGTTGCTGATGTGAGGTGTGTAGAATGTATAGGGTAGGCCAAGAGGATAAAAAAATTCGATATTCTTCACTGTTTGATAGATGCACAGCCAATGACCCGTCAGCACAGTCGATGGACTGCTATTAACAATAATCAAGGTATTGTTCGCGCTTTGAATTTTTCCAAGATAGTCTGAGGGTAGACAATAGGATTTGTACTGGGACATGTAGGGGTCCATATTAAATACACTGATTATTTGACTGGTGTTCATGGCGCCAAGTCTAGTAGAACACTGCCTTCGGGAGTGATTTCCCAATAGGTTTCATATTGATTTAGTGAGATTAGGGCAATACTCTCAGTCAATGGGTTGGCAAATGTACACTCTAAACGCACAGTCCCCGTGCGTACTATACTCATATCCTGTGTGCCAGACAAATCCAATACAATGATACCATGTGTTTTAGCAAACATATCTTCGGTTATACCATTTTCAAATAGTTGCGAATCATGATCTAGGGTTTGCATGGTCAACTCATACAATGTTCTATAGGATTTATCAAAAGATAGATTGTAGAGTGGGATACCATTTACTTTGCACACAAGAGATGAAAGTCCAAACATCTCGAATTTATGTGGGCATTCAGTCCATGATCCTATTGCACTGGCGCTCTTTACAAATGCCAAAGCCAATTTCGAGGGGATTTCGCCATTGATAAAGGATGAATCGGTGAAGGTGCGTGACCCCATGGCAATATGACGTTGATTGGTGATTGTATGAGGAACAAGTAGTTTAATATTATTTCCATTGGCTCTCAGTTTTTCCACGGCCAAAGCAACAGAACTCATAACCTGCTGTTTGCGTACATGTAGTATTGCTGAGGTGAGGGAGAGACTTACATCGGGATTGGCAGCAAGTTCCTTTCTCAATATGAAATTGGATGGTGCAAGCGTCAATTTTATATCCACTTTAACATTGGGCGGCAGCCATTGGGGTATATTAAATATTTCATGATATATTTTTCCAACTAGATGTAATTCACTAGTTGTAGCATTTTTAAGTGCATCTGTACTATCAGTATTAGTAATATATTCATATCCATTGGAGGCGCCTCTCAATTCCTTGTATGACTTGGGCGTCATCAACATGAATTGCATATAGCTTGCATAGTTTGAGAGATTGTTGCTTGTGCTCACCAGCGTGCCATTGATGTAGACACTAATTTGACGAAATAAATTATGTAGTATACAATTTTCATAGGATATCCCATCGGCCCGAATTGGCATTGTATTATCGGATTTCCGGACTTTCATTTGTAAATCTATAAATGTTGAAGACATGTCCATAAAGTAGTCTTCATTGGAATAAATTTGAAAGTGGATATTATCGGAGAGGGGTTGTAGTGGATAAAATTGTTCATAGTATCCATGCTTGACACTCACATCAACATTTTCAGCATTGAATAGATTCAATGAGGCGGTGATTGAAGGTTGAGAATCCTTATGCGGCAGGTAGGACATGTTAGGAGAAGAAATCTAGTTTCGATCTAACAATTTTCTTCCTGGGGCTTCTGTTTACACTACGTGTCGGCTTTTTCCTTCTTTTCTTTGACAAAAGGGATGTCTTTCGTTTCCGACCTGAGTAGAGACTGATGAGTGATGCATTGTTTCTTGACCTTTTTAAACCTTTACCATTTTGTTTTAATTTCTCGCCAAGGGTTCGCGCACTGGACCTAAGATTTTCCGTAGCACTTTTTTTAAAATCCTTGCCAGAGCCCCAATCGTATAGTGTAGAGGATGCAAAATCTGTCGCAGCCGGTACAAGATATTTTCTAGCCAGTGGTAGTGAAGAGCGAAACAGCTTAGCAAACCAGCTGCCAAGACCATAGCCAGACATTGACGAGCGACCCTTGTAATAGTCCATTCCATTGCCCTGTTGTCTTGGGCCAAGAGTATTAACATAGCAGTCAATATCAGGACAAGTGAATACCACTTTTCTATTAGACATCTTGCTGTTGAACGATGGGTCGAAAATGACATGTAATCACAGCCAAACCTTTGAAATTGCTATGGGATCACCCAATTCAGTTCTTAGTGTTAACTGACAGAGTTCCAAATAGGAAGTGTTTACGGGAATATACTGAAGATGCTTTATATTGTAGTGATGAATATGCTCTTGATTGGTTTTTCGTTCAAGAACTCGTAGGAGGGGGACATTTGAATTACCGACCCGAGATGTTTCCACAAATGAGGCGTAGAGAAATATACAAGTGTCTGTGGAGAAGGCAGGCGGGTAGTCAGCAAAAATGAAATTAGTGTTTCCGGCACTTTTACCATTGATTATATTGAGCTTAAAGCCGAGAACATCCTTTAGATTATCATTGAGAATAATCTTTTCGCTGGCAATAGGTGAACTAATGTAGATCTTGCCCTCCTCCTTTGAATAGTTGAAATGAAAAGCTCCTTTTTTACGAGCGGAAATTCTTTTATTAATAGTACGACATAAATCATTCATACAGGTGAGTTCCTCGTAGGGTAATTCAATATATGGATAATCCAACCAATTGATTTTTTGAATTTGTTCTTGATCACCTGGTGGTGGCGGCCAATCATAGGGTCTAATTTTTATTTCATATTTACGATCCTTTCTCAGGATGTCATAAGTATTTTTGAGAATACAGTCGACAAGAGCCACTTCATACTTTCCGTCGAATTTGATGGTGGGGGAGAGTTTTGTCCAAAAATCACTTGTTTTATTCAGATCATTGTAGAGAGGATCAGAAACATTGGACATGAAAGTCACATAGAAATCATTGGGCATTGTTAATATCTTCAGCACTGACCCAAGAATCAAAATCCGAGTTGTATCCTAGCCAGCGAACAAGCAACTGTTTCTTGCCCCTACGAGTACGACTCTTTAATATCTTTTCAATTTGATAAATTTCACTAGTGTTTCTAACTTTTTGCAGTTCATATTCATAAAAACCACCGAGAATCTCATCATCTTTGGTGTCTCGTAGTCGATACGTTGTGGGCTCGGTGTCTAGAATTTTGGACACTTTAAAAAGTTCGGTGCTCCATAAATAATTCCCCTTTTCAAAAATATTGGTGGTTCTATTAATTCGAACAGTATCACCAACATTGAATTTCTTCTTCTTTTTCTTCTCATTGCCATTGGAGTATTGCTTTAGAAAAGCATCAAATGTATTTTCACTGTAATGAACATCCCGAGGGCTAGAGTTGGATAGAGATCGATGTGGTCGATGGTTGTATATCTGCATGATTTTATCTAAATCAGTGAATAAAAGCCGGTGTATTTTTCAATGTACAATATCTTGAAATTAATAGACGAATCGTTCTTATTAATCGTTCGGCCAATGCAGCCTTTATCGGACTGTGACTATGATAAAGTGTTGTATTATATTTCAAAAGAACCTTTTGCACATGGGGATTAACAAATTCACTGCCACGATCCGATTGAATTTTTCTATACGAATCCTGTTCAAGAATACTTTCAATGGCCCGAGCAACTTCAACACCACTCTTTGATCGTAGTGGAATGGCATAGGCATAGCGACTAAAGATACTGATTGCCACTAGAATATATTTGTATGGTGCATTGTGACGCCGTTGAACTGCGTCTAAAGTTAAAAGATCCATTTGCATTATATGCAGAGGGAAAAAGGCTTTAGTTTGTCGATATTGTTTACTGCGAAGCCTGTGATTCCGATGTAGTGTGTAACTCGGTTCATTTTCTAGATACTCTTTTGCTTTTTTCAATGTGGTGCCGGAGACAACTCTAGAAAGCGTTTTGGGAGAACTTAAACTTCCCGCTTCGCCAACATTTTCATAGACACCTTTCAGAACTTCATCCATTTTGAACGTAAACACGTAGTGTAATGTCCACTCCCCTTTTGCACACTGGAGGGTGAATCAATTCGTCTTCGCTTTTGACTAGCAGCCACAGGTGTTGTAAAATCAGTAGTGCTAGTATTTTCAAATATTGAATCTTCTTCTTTTTTAAATGGTGTTGTGTGGTGGACTATATTCTCTTAGTTTCTTTAGAATTTGCTTATTGCCAATAAGACTTTTGGGAAAGTTTGATACACTTAGAAAGGTGTGTAGACTATCGTCAAAGGATAAGAGTCCTTTACGATTCGTCACCATATCACAAATTAAATCAACTAGATTATAACTTTTTCCCTGAATTAAAATTCGTTTCCCGGTGCTGTCGACTTGAACTTGATCACCAGTTTCCAACACGAGATAAGATAATAATCTTTTACTCTGTTCTCGATAGGACAGTGGCAATAGGTTTCCAATTTTCGATACAATCGAATTCAATTCCTTCTCCTTTGTTTGTACAGAATCTTGAAGAGATGTTTCTTGTTTAGAGGGATCGGTGACGGGTCTCTCACGATAAGGTCTATGTTTGTCCATACGTCGCAATGCATCTTGAAGTAAAAGCAGTTTTTTATCATCGGCAATATTCTCATCATTAATGAATTTGTTTAGATTGTCTTCAAAATGTTCGACGGGCGAGAGGACAAGTTCAAATGGTGTCAATTTATAGGGTTTTGCCATTCTCTAGAGAAAACTGTTTACAAGTCCTGCAATTATCGGTAGTAAAAGTGTGAAAAAGCTACCGCCTGCTTGAAGGAGCCGTTTTCTTTTAAATTTGTTTCCCTTGTTTTTACAAGCCAAGGCACGTACAGTGGAACGATGTTGCTTTGTCTGTTGTCTAACACCTTCTGGCAGTTGAACATTGCCCTCAGTTAAATTTAAACAAAGTTCAGATATTAGATTAATGAAATCATTGTCGACACAATGTATAAGTATAGCCTTCCTAAGCAATGGTTTTGAAGTGCTTAGAACTGAAAATAAATCCTGTTGTTCATGTAGTTTCTTCAGTGTCATGATAGCAACTAATAGCCTTTTCTACTGTTCACCGGAAGATATACTGTAATTTCATTGTCGAAAATGTCGGTGACTACACGAAGATCCTCGGGCGTGCTCTGATTAAGATCCAATAAAATGTAACCGTAGGGCTTGCTAGTCGCTTGAGTGTACGCTGACAACAGAAATTTTGGGGCGCCTGGGTATATCTGTTTATTGAGAGTTATGAGCGAGCTAGAATCACGAACGACTCGATAGATAATATAGATAGTGCAATTCAAAGCAAGGGTTCGCATACATTTGCTCTGATGAAACAGATTGTGTAGAACTAGGGTTATGGAAATGTGTTCATGATGAGATCGGACAGTGAACAATTGCAGCATTTCCTGTGAGAACTGTTCAATGGATTCAGCCAAATCATCAATAATCAGCCACGAGTTCGGTTCAATACTATTGAAAACATCAGTCCTCTTATGAATTGTATTGGTATGGCTGTGGCAATAGCTTTTATTTTATCATAGGACTCTTGCCAAATACTATAGCAATAGTAGATTTTTTTCGGTTTTTCCAAAAACATTTTATCGCAATTTTGAATTATTCTAGCTAAAAGCGTTGTTTTCCCGACATTGAGGGACCACACAGAAACGATCTGAAGGGTGTTTTAAATTGATACATGCTGTTGACAGCAGTCGGACTACAGACTAACTGTAAATCATACGTGTCCAATGAATAAATAGTAATTTTCCCATAGATCTATCTATTCAAGAACAGCAAAAACAATATTTCATGGCAACATTTATTACAGCAATATGAAAACTTGTTCAACGTGACACTTGGTCAACATGAAAACTCTATTTGTTCAACATGAACAATGATAACACTTTTTGTCTTTAAACACTTTTCTGTACAACACTTTTCTGTACAACACCTTTGTACAACACCTTTGTCCATCTACAACACTTTTCTATACAACACTTTTTGTACAACAACAAAATACACTTGGAACTAGCACAGTTGAACATTACAGTGAATTTAACGGTAGGGTCCCCCAAACCCCCCGGAGCCGGCCGCGGGAAGGGTCCCCCACCCCCCGGGAGCCGCGATGGAAAAACAATAGTTGTCGTCACTGCTACGGGTTAGTGGTGGTGGTTAGTGCTTGGGTTAGATTAGCTGGTTAGGTTAATTTATGAAAGGTTGAGTGGTGGTGGTTAGTGCTTGGGTTAGATTAGTTTATCCAGACCAAGTTGATTACGATAGTCTACGCATTCAACTCGGTCTGAAATACGATAGTGACCATGAGGCAGGACACTCACACCATTCTCGAGCACATAGACCTTGTCAGATATACACGACATTGCATTTTTTTCTACTCTCACAGTATAATTTCTATACTGTAGAGAGCGAATTGCAAGCACTTGTGCTCTTGGCACTAGGCTACTTTCTACACAGTCTCTGTACACGCTCATGTTAAAATTGCTCTTTACAAAATGTGTAGGCACCCCTTTACATGTCTTCTTTTCATCCCCACTATGTGTTTCCACGCAATAAACTTTGGGACCCGGGAACACCCCCCTGGATATCAAATCACTCCCCGTCTCTGATTTTAATTTTAATAGTTGGTTGGGGGCTTGACGTTTCACCAGCTTGGGGTAGAGGAATGGATTCCAGTTGGTGAAATCCATCCGCGAGCTGATGTGCACCCCATTTTGCAAATCACCCAATAAATCTTCAGTCCCATTTACCTTTAACAGCAGAGAATCTGTATCCCCATAGTAAACTTGAACCTCCCCCTCCCGTGGCCATTGCACCTTGCACACATTGTAAAAGAACGACAACATGAGCTTTTTTGAAATTTCTAGTACTGAACTACCTCCTGCTATATTCTTGTTCAGTACTACATTTCGGTTTTTCCTGTGTAGAAGAACCATGCCGGCCTCTATGCTCGTGAATGATGTAAAATTGGGATCGGCAATAATTCGTGCACACTCTAGAGGGTCAGTCACGACGTCGCAGCGAGATCTGTTGCGTACGCTTTCACACATTTTGCCAAACGCTGAATTTAGAATGAGCTTGTACAATTCCTTCTCTACCTTTGAATTTGCCCTAGAACGTTTATCGACAAAAGCATCGATAAACGTTTTCAAATAAGGTTTCTGATTGAACTGCAGGACCCTATGTATTTTGGTGATTTTGAAGCCATTGTTCACCATCCAGTGCAAAAGCACATGGTGAACAACGATATTCTCTTTAGGGTCCAAATCAGCAATCAGTTTCTGTTTAGAGGGGGTCCAATGCATCCCCATATCCTCAACCAATGATCGATTGTAGGGGCTCAGTGAGTCCCTGGTCACTGGTCGATTGATACAGGGAAAAACAAAATCTTTGACTGAGTCGTGAAGCGCCAGCGGAATGTGACCGTTCAATTTCAAAGAACCATCCTTGTGGCCCGTTGTCCTCGACGGTGTTAATGTCGGGGAACTCACAAGGATTCTCAAGCCATTGATAGTTCCCACACGGCAAAGAGTAGTGGGACATTGCCGAGGGGTATAACGAGTTCATGTCCAAGAACACTGCATTTGACTTTACACCGGTGCTTTGTCCGCTCGGATCGGTTGATAAGACGCGGTCCCCGTGAAAAACATACCCTCCCCTCATTGAACGCTCTACAAAAAGGTGTTGATCTACATCGGTGATTAGGCCTATTTCCTCCCTACTAATTTTTAAAATTAAATCCATTACTAAATGGGGTGTAGAAAAATAATATCCTATATCTAACCCGAACTCTGAATAGATCTGGTCTGTATTCTTACAGACTATATCCAACAGAGTTAGAACGTCACTGGCCAAGTACAGTCTACAATAATCCCACCCATTTTTACAATCCCCCTTAGCCCACACCTTCTTGGCAAACTCATAATCCTCGACTGTGCATTCACTGTTGGTCAGTGAATTGTGAAAAGCTTCAATTGGAGGTAGTTTCTCCTCGCTTAAGCGAGCGCCAGAACAGTAATAATCATATGCATATACACCTTTGCTGGTTAATAAGTCTTACATTTCACTGTCTGGAAAGTGCTGTTTAAGCAATGGAAAGCTATCAAAATTGTCGCTTTTCTGCACTTGAATTAGTTGACTTAAGGATTTGGGGAAAAAACTAAAAGAATCTAAAAACCTAATTTTATTCCAGCACGTACGCCCATTATCCACTACCTGCCATTTCAGTTCGAGAAGCAATAACTTCTCGGCCGATTTGGGAATGATGTTGTAGGTAAATGAATTATTTACCCATGGACTGTCTACTCCCCGTCCCTCCCTGTGCATACGTGCCAGTGCTGGTAAAATAAATTTTAAGTCATAATTGGAATTATGGATAAAAACAGGGATAAAAAACTGTTGGCTAACGTTTAAATTACACGATTGATGCGCTATCCCCCTAAAATTACTACCCCCAGATGATATTTCCTGCCACAAATGATCATGGTCTCTGACTTTCCCCCTCCCCCCTCTTTTCCCTTTAGTCCCCTTATCCTCCTCTACAAACTCCCCCTTACAAACCCAACATATTTTTTGATTTTTAATCGCGAGACGATCCTCTGCAGACAGCACCATTGGATAATGCGTATTTCTCAAACGAGAAATAGCACCATTAGCCGTGCCAATCAGTTTAGTCAGTGCCTTGACCATGCACTCATTCTCATCCAATGTCTCAACTATTTCTAACAACCGCATGGTGTTAGAATTGTCTCTTTGCGCATGTGCATAGGACACTGCAATGGCCTGGTGTTCTTTGATACGGTTTGGATATTGGGGGTCATTCACCTCCACCAGCTTAGCTTCACAGTCAAAGATATTTTGTTGCATTGGAGAAGGGTATTCTGGAAATTTTTAAAACGTAGAATGGCCCTATCCCCTGAAACCGTTTCCACTGTCTGATATCCATGCCGTCTACAGTGTCTCATGTGATTTCGCAACTTTAGTTCAGTCCAAAATCTAGAGAGGCATGTCGGACAGTAGAAACGCTCCCCCCTACGCTTACCCTCCCCCAGAACTCTACTAATGTCAGTGATAGGGTTAAAATGACCAATTGCATTTGGTTCACTAGGTGGCGTGTAAAGCAACCAAACCCAGTGTTTAACCAAATCAACTGACGGGCCCCTTACGGGGAAGACCACCCCCTTCTTTTTAGAAGCGAGTTCCCATCTTTAAATTCTGTTTCGTATTGTACCACAGTAACGCCGATATTTAAATGGGCATTGGCCCTTTCAAACATGTCAATGGATCTTAGCGTTACTGGGTATTTTCCTTCTAAGCAAGAAAAATCTACAACTGGGAAATCGGACCCGTCCTTCCCATGTACAGCCCAGTGATCTAAATTCTTCTGGTAGCGTCATCTGCTAGAGGCTGAAAGGCTGATATGAGGAAAGCATACTTGAAACACTTTTGATCTGTTTCAAAACAGATCTTCTGGACACCACGACAACCTACTAGATCTGGATTATAATTTAAAACTACTGCCCTTGGTCCACTCCCCCTCTTAAAATAAAATCTTTCTTAAATTTACATATATTTACACTTAAATTTTCAATAAATAAAACTACAGACCCACTCCCATTTTCGTTATAGTTGTCGAGATGCGCAATAATTTGTCCTACCCACTCACTAAAAACACCCTCAAAATTTTCTAAATTTGGATAAATTACACGCATCTCGGAATGTATAAAATGATAGTAAACCTCACTTTTCCCCTCATTCAAATAAAAAACCTTTAAAACAATAGACACCTTAATTGAATCCCTACCCCCCCACAATTGAATTTGTTTCTCCAGTAGTGCACGAATTTTATCTACATAAGCATGCACAATCTCCACAGGATCAAAAGCAAAATTTCCCCCCATAAGTGTATTAAAAGGATCCCCAAACGTGGCAGTGAAAACAACTATATCATTTAAAATTGTATTGGACAATAGAAAATCGGGGAAAGATGTACCCCCTCCCCCAAGTTGTTCAACAATATTCGGGCTATGTTCCACTTCAGTTGTTTGAAGTGGACTCGCTAGGTTATCGGAGGCTGGAGGAGGGTTCCCTGTGAAATCCTCTAAAAGCTGTAAAGTGTTTCGGGCTCAAGTCTACCAGCTCAACTGTGCTAGCTTCTACATTAAAAAAATCATTTAAATACTCGTCAATATTAAAAGGTACTTCAATAGAGTTGTCCCATGTTTCGTTGTCTTGAAACTCCAGTGCCTCTTCTTCCCCTTCTTCACTGGACGGTGAATATGGGACCAATGCATCAACCTATAAATGAAAAATAGCTTATTTTCAAAGTGTTCAAATCAGCCCTACTGTTTTTAAAATTTGGATTATTATTGCTTAATAACATTTGGTTAATTCAACTTAACGACAATCTAAGATATGACATAGAAGGCGGCAATTTGTTCGTTTATTTTTTTTATTTTTTTTTTTAATTTTTTTTGCGGCGCATCCTTGCGGCGCTTTCCTGGCCCGCGGCGCATCCTTGCGAGCGCATCCCTGCGGCGCTTCTCGGGCCCGTAGCGCACCCCGTGGCGTACCCCCCGCAGCGCTTCCCACAGCGCTTCCCGATCCGCATTTACATAATGCCCGTCAAAGGTTGAAATATTTCTAATTCCATACAGGTTCAGTAAACACATGAGTTTAATTATGGAGGTTAGATGAACGAGTTTGAACTTCAAAATGTCGAGAATCGTTAACTCGCTTTCCCCCTCACTAAAATCTATGGTACGATAGAAATATTCAGTGTAAATTAGGACGCTGATCTGTGACAGATGGAATAATCTCTCTTAAAACTTTGTGAATGGAAATTAAAAGTTCTAGTGCGCTTTTTAAGCGACCAAAAAGATTCGAGGGCAACTAGCCCCCCCCCCCTTTTCAGCAATGTCATAAATAGCAATTATTATTTTTGGGGTATAACTTGTTTCGCTCTTACATAGAATTCCAATTTCCTAATTTTGCAAACAATTCACAGCTAATTTCCTTGGCCAAACAATAGAATTATGTTAAAAGCATTGAAAAGCCTAGCCTTGGCGGTCGAACCCTCGCTAATGATAGAACAGGAAAAGGGGATGAAACAGATCTATTTATATGCTTGTGCGGAGCTTTAAGCCAAAGATTAAAGCAAGATAGTATTCAATTGTGAACGGAATAGCATTTTGAGCTTCAATGGTATCTAAAGTATATGTGAAGCGATAGCAACAGAGAAAAGAGCGGTTTCTTAGCAAAAAATTACATTTAGATATGTAATAGGGGTTAATATCTCACTGCGATAAGTTTATATTGGGATTGAAAAGGACTAAAAAATTGGAAGAAATAGATAGGTAGGAAGAAAATGCTTACATTTGCATAATCTGTCTGGGCTTGGGTGCCCGAAGGACCAGGTAGTGCGTGTTGGAGGGTAACCTCCTGACCTAGCGTCGATGGGGCAGCTATTAGAGGACCAAGGAGAGTGGATGTGCAAGCGATGTCATTAATTTCTTGTACAGGAGCTGTGACTTGTGCAGCCGGGACAGGGGCTGGTACAGACGGCTGCACTTGGGCAGGCAGCGTGGAGCTAGAGGGTTTTGGCCAGCGACCATATTGTATGACAGTAGCCTTCCATTCTCCTTTGGGTTTTCGAGTTGGCTGTATTGTTGCCTGAGCAGATGGAGCTTGGGCCGACAACACTTGTTTTGGGGTTGGGCCAGCATACTTAATAATGGATGGTCTCAGTTGGGGGGCTGCCTCGTCATCTCTTGCTTTCTTAGCAGGTGGCGGTGAGGAGCATTCTCCGCTATTTGCGCCAGCCATAGCTCTCTTCGATGTAGGGTCCGCAAATTCCTCATAATTTGCCTTAAAGAAGAGAAGAAAAAATCAAATCAAAATAATTTCTCCCTTTTTACAGAAAGAAAATTATTAAACATAATTTTGTTTAGAAAAGTATTTATCTCATTTTAGTAAAGCAAAAAACCCATATTCTCTCCCCCCCTAAATTTAGGAAAATTAACCACCCTAAGTCTACCCTCTCATTGAGTTAATCATGCGTTTTATTCAAGCGAAAGGCATATCTTACTACCTTTTATTCAAATGTTATATTAAAATCACTAAATGACAAAGAAGCAATTAAGGTAAGAAACAATTATCTTTTCTATTTTCTCACTATTAAAAGTGCTAACCCCCTCCCCCAACAAAAATCCCGGATTCACGCCCGGGAATATAAAAGAAACTTTATTGAAAGCTTGAAAAAAATTAAAAGCATGCCTAGAGACACAACGCATATATTTACACATTAGTTTTCTTGTCAATGGGTGTACATGTCTACACACCAAATCCCCCCTTACTTTTAATGCGAAGAAATAGTTTGTTTTCATATTACACTGATGGTGTTAGAATTGAAGGCATTGCCCTCCCTTTTTACGTAATTTTCTTACAGCAAAGCTGTTAGAAGCGATGTATTGCCCCCTCCCCCCTTTTACATAATGTCCTAAATATATTGTTAGAGTTAATTTGAAAATAATCTCTTTCACCGGTTCTCCGACAAATACAAGGTTCAGAATCTACAAGCTTAATATACAGCAATCTCTTTTTACTTAAAATCGTTTTAATTTGACAATCAAAACAAACCCTTTGGCTAGACCGCTATCGTAAACAAAACCGGAAAAAGGGTGATAGCTAATTATAGGCCTCACATTGGAGTCTTGTGTCAAAACAGAGCGGCATTTTCATTAAAAATTGACAGAAGTCAGTGATCGCTTTAGCTGGAAATATAGAAGGAAGGAATTTAACGAAAGGATAATTAATTCTATTTGCGAGAATTTAATTGTAAAACAGTGAGGGGGGGGGCTAGGTTTCGAGGGTAAAAGAATACATTTTACGTTTTCCATCGAGTATAAAGATTGCAAAGTGATGTTTGTATTAGAGTGGGGGGGGGATTTAGCTGGAAATATAGAAGGAAGGAATTTATCGAAATGGTATTTCTTTTTGCGAGAATTTGGGATTGTAAGACAATGGGGGATATTGTTAGACCCTAATTCGAAAATAACTTGTTTCTCTACTTCCATACAGGTTGTGTAGGCCTAGCTTAATTATTGTTTTAATTTTGACGGAAGAATAGTTCCGTTGACCGCGTTTGTAAACCGGAAAGGGTGTCAGCTAATAATAGGCATCGTGCTGGAGATTGTGTCAAAACAGAACGGGATTTTCATTAAAAATTGACAGAAGTCAGCAGATACTTTAGCTGAATATACTGGAGGGCGACCAAGGAAAATAAAAAGTGGAATTTAACGAAAAGGTATTTCTATTGGTAAGAATTTGGGATTGTAAAACAGTGTGGGAGGGGGTTAGGGTAAAAAGAATATATTTTACGTTTTCCATTGAGTATAAAGATTGTATGATAGTTAGGTTTGTTGGGAGGGGGGGGGGGTACTTACTTAAATATACTAGAGGGTGATCAAGGAAACTTCGTTTGAAAATAAAAATGTACTTACATTGCTAATTGCGGCTGCCAAGGCCTCAAGCTCATCAAATATGTTAATTGTTCTATCCATTGTGTGACAATACTTTCTGATAATTGAATCACATTGCATGTCCGTTATATACGAAATCTCAAGGTCAAATTGTTATGTAAACAAAGCCCTCTGATTGGCTGAGAAGGAAACACGTGATCTAACTGTTACTTTGGAAACTCATAACATTTGGCTTGAACAACAATAACAAATACTGTTTCCCGGAAACTCATAACACCTGCATCGAACAACAACAAGAAGGGAGTGACAAAGTTCCTGTTTTTCCATTCTCACTGACAAAATCCATAAAACCATCCATAAATGTGACAAAATTCCTGTTTTTTTCAAATTCTCACTGACAAAGTCCATCAAAACAGATATAAATGTGACAAAATTCCTGTTTTTCAAATTCTCACTGACAAAACAATAACCACATGGTTCTATGCCCATATATGGTGTACTCGTGGGAGCTTTAGGGTCACCTCTACTGAGGTCATCCAGTTCAGGGTTTGCAACGACATTCTGAGTAGATCTCTAAATCCATACCCCAACGAATGGCGTAATTTTGTCAAAATCATGGGGAGGGGGATAGAGAAAACCGAAAAAAACTAGCCGTATAGTAATAAAAAAGGTAAGGATGCACCAAAGAAAACTGATCTGTTTCAGCGGATGCTTGAATTATTCAGGCTTATCTTAGTTTCGACAACATTTTAGGCGAAACTAAATTTCAGTTGGGAGGGGGGCAAAGTGGGGTCTGTGAGGGGGAGTTGCCCCTCTGACCCTTAGCAAATTACGCCCCTGCCCCAACCCCTTTCCACTAAGTGGTTGAAGAAGTGTAGGCATGTGGTTCTGGAACCACTCAATGCTGTATATTAAAATAATGATTACTTGTTGTTATACTTACTTGTTATATTTACTTGACAATTCCACCTTAATATTCTCTCCATACGCAAGATTGTGCATCCAAAGAGAAAGAAAGACAAATGAAAATAGTTCTTTAGAAAAATTCATGTAATTCATCCCGAAGTTTGTGAAATGAAAACAAACTTAGTTGGTAATACCGTCGATCGTACCTACACAAGAAATGATCTTTTTTCTGAAATTTCTATTCCTTTCTGAGTTATGAGTGTTTTTTTATTTAGGGACAGGTCAAATAAATCCCTAAGCCTAATTCTGTTGAGCAAGCAAAATTTTCCGCAAGTATGTTCATATACAAACCTGCCTGCTCAGTTAACCTTTTGTATCGAAGCTACTCGCATGGGCCTGCTTCTTTAATGTGACTAAACTTAATATTGTAAAACAAAGAATTAAATATCTATTTCTTCTTTTTTATTTTTTTTTTTACAAAAAGAAACGACACTATGTTTTGATATTTTTTTCTCCACTCTAAACTTGTTTTTTCCTTCAATTATTGTACGGTTTCTTAGTTCAATTCCTTAATAAGGGTTGAGGTGTCTTATCTCCCTTAGATTGGAGGTGATTAGAAATTATACTCGTATAAACAAATTAGTTTTCAACTGAAACTAAGGACCAACATTACAACTTAAAGTGAAAAGAAATTATTCCGTAAGAATAGATTAGGTCGTAGTAATGTTTTTCTAAATTAAATTTTAATTAAAAACGAGCATAGATTAATAAAAAAAGTTTTTCCGAGGGAAGTAAAGACCGAATTTGAAACTTAAAACGAACAAAAATTATTACTTCACAGCTTATCTAACATATATCAATAAAACTAGTGCAAATAAATCAACTGGTGATATTTCTGTATGTTTGTAGGATTGCAGAAAACTAGCACTTTACTGAAAACACAAAAGCCAAGTATAAAAACAAGAATATTGATTTAGGAATCAAAAGTAAATGTACAATTAAAATTATCTTAAAAACTTAGTTATAAAAATGATGAGTTTGAAGTCATTACAAAGCATATAAAATAATGAATTGATTTATCAGGTAACATCTTAGTCTCACCTAGTTTTTTTGAAATGACGAACATTTCAACCGTAATATGAACTCAGGCAATCCAGTTATTTCTCTCTATAAAACGGAGGATTTTAAGTTGTGATACAAATTCTAAAGCGAGTTTGTTGTCCTAATACTAATAAGACTCCTTCACTTCGAACTTGTCTACAAAATAATCATGAAATGTCCTTTTCAAATCCAAAACGACAGTCAATCATTGAAGTGAGCTCACTGTGCAGAAGTGATGCCAAATTAAACGAAAAAAACAAATAAAACACAAACTGAAAATGCTTTATTTTTATACTGTTAAAAGTGTCCTTAAAAGTGTTACTTTTACCATGCCAAAACTCCTATATTTTGTTTTGTGTTTTCAGTAAAGCACTAGTTTTCTGTAATCCTACAAACATAGGAAAATATCACCAGTTGATTTATTCGCATTAGTTTTATTGATATATGTTATATAAGCTGTGAAGTAATAATTTTTGTTCGTTTTAAGTTTCAACTTCGCTCTTTCCCTTGGAAAAACTCTGTTTTTTTTTTAATTAATCCTAGTACAGAATAATATCTTCAAAAAAGTGGTTCACCCTTTACAACGTTTCAGCTAAGAAAAATCAAGTGTTTTTTTTTCTGTTTGGGATATATACATTTGACATTCTAATAGACAGCAATAGCTATAAAATGTTGGTTAGGTCTTTACCTGTGTTGCCAGATGGTGCGTATTTGCGCCATTTGGGCGCTTTTTTAGTTGCATATTGAATTTTTCAAATTGGTGCATGGCGCCGATGTCCCGCATGTTAAAAAATTTGGCGCAAAGTGGGCGCATTTTGCCTTCACAATAACAATGATGAAACTCAAAATCTTAAAGTCTAGTGTTTACTAACAACTTCTACTGACAGATTCAAGAATCTGTCTGTAAAGACAGATGGAATTTTCAGATCACGTAGGGATTCTCATATCGCATTCCAGGCTCCATGAAGACCTAAATTTTGAATTATCAAAGCGTGCATTATCCTCAGCGTGAAGAACCAGATATGGGAAAGTGGTCAAATTTCGATTAAAAATACAGAAGAGTTGGAAAAGCTCACGTTTGTTTGACATAGCTGAAGCAGCTCTTTTTGTCCTGAGCTTACCCATCAGCAACCCCTTCGCCGAGAGAGTGTTTTCTGTTATGAATGTTGTCAAGTACAAAATTCAAAACAGGATGCAGCTTAAAATGCTTAACTCTACTGTGACCATCCGACTTTGGCTAAATTGCCAGGGAAAGTGCTGCAGGGACTTTGATCCTACACCCGTTATGCTGAATAGATTTACCATTGATATGTATAACATCAAAAAACCATCCAATGACAACGAAAATGAAGATGAAACTCTTGAGGAAATTTTCGGCGATATAGAAGGAGGGTTTGTTGTCTAACTTTGTTTAACTTTGAAAATGATCTTGAATACTAGTCGAAGATAAATACAATACATGATTAAAAAGTGTACAAAACTAATTTGAAGTTCATTAAAAGGAAAACACAAATAAAATATCAATCGGAACTATTGAAGGACATTGCCAAGTACAATTTTGTCTTATATGTATGTCTTTGACTTCTGTTTCATGACAAAAACCTCAGAACATTGTCTTTGGCCTGCAGTTTCATAGATAGTTGTATTAATAACGGCCGGTCTAATTTCGCATTTTTGACTTGGTCGGTCTTGTCGTTCTAATTTATATTTTGAAAGCTACGAAACATTTTGTTCTCATAACTCAGTTTGAGAATGTACATTTTTTTTTAAGCTTAAAATTGCCATGTCATAAAAACATAGTTTAAAGAAGTAAACATTGATGTCACTTACCTAAATGACATTTTGGAGTGATGTGACCTTCAAGGATCATGCTTCTCTTTAGTTCTACGTTAGAAAATTTTATCAATTAGTTATCTTTGTTAAATGCGCCTTTTACTTCCACATTTTTGTAGAACTTATCTAGGCTATATTGCAAGACCAGTATACTGAGCACCTATTTCTTTTTTTAGCTCTTTAATCCCAATTTCTATTGTTGATAGGGAATAATTCAGCATATCAACTAAAAAGTAATGTAAAATACTACCTTAGATATTGGCAAGTATTTTTTTTTTTTTTTTTTTAGATCTTCTTTAATTCCCGATTTTTTTTTTTTTCTCTGACATATCAGAGAACTGAGGAAAATATCTTTCTTGTCAAGCCAGAGACTGAGAACAGAAAATTTCGACCACAAAAGTGCATGTAAACTGTCGAAAAATGCTTCACTGTTTTAGATTTCGGAATATGGTGCCGAAATCTGTCAATGAAGACTGAATCCTACCAATTTTGAGTTCTAGTATTCTGAAAAGCAAAATTCACACATTTTGCGCCTATCTGGTAACGTTGTCTCTGAATTTCTGTCTTTTTTTGTACTCATCCCTGCAAGATCTAATATATCCTGAATTTTGAACTCCACCCAAAAAATATATAGTGAAAATGCGCCGGTGGTGCATTTTCGCTTCCCTTTGTGTGCCTGGCATCACTGGCATCGTGGCATCATGATCATGTCTGGCACCTGGCATCACTGGTCTTTACTAGGTTCCGGCTAAGAAAATACGACAAGAAATATGCTACTGCTTAAGGTTTCTATATTACCGTTAAATTAAAGTTTGTTTATTACAGTTCTTTGAAAATTACGGTAGTGGCAGCAGATGAATATATCATGGGCGCCCATGAGGAAGTCAGAATTTGTGTTCCCCCCTCCTTCTTGGAAGCCAAAAAAATACATTGGCTGCAAACTCCTGTAACACTCCGCAAATTATCAAACAGTTCGTGGTAACGAACTGTAAGTAAGAAGCGACCCGGCTCAATGGTAACCGAAACTCTAGAAAACGGTATTTTGATACAAGTAGATGAATCAAAAGAATCAGATTTTAATGCTGATTTCAAATATATAGGTTTCTTCAAGTTTTGTCCTATCCATCAAAAGTTACGCGCCTGGGAAAATTTGGCTGATTTTCGAAAAAAGGTGGAAAGACCCTCTAAAAGTTATAGAACCTTAATGAAAATCACACCATCATATTCAGCGTATCAGAGAACCCTAATGTAGAGGTTTCAAGCTCCTATCTACAAAAATGTGAAATTTTGCATTTTTTGCCAGAAGAAAGATCACGGGTTTATTATTTTTTTTTCTTCTTCTTCTTTTCCCAGGGGTGATCATATCGACCCAGTGGTCCTAAAATATCGTGGGAGGGCTCATTGGAATGGAAATGAAAAGTTCTAGTGTCCTTTTTAAGTGACCAAAAAAATGGAGGGCAACTAGGCCCCCTCCCACGCTCATTTTTATCTTAAAGTCACCCGATTAAAATTTTGAGATAGCCATTTTGTTCAGCATGTTCGAAAATATTATAATTATGTCCTTTAGGATGACTTAATCCCCCGAAGTTCCCGGGGGGAGGGCTGAAAGTTATATAAACTTTACCCAATGTTAACATATAGTATTGGTTATTGGGAAGTATACAGACGTTTTCAGGGGATATTTTTCCTGGTAGGGGGGGAGCGGGTCGGGGGTTATGTGGGAGGATCTTTCCATGAAGTAAGTTTTCATGGGGGAAGGGACATTGCTATGAAGGGGACGCCGGGCTTCCCAGTATTATTTAAAAAAAAAGATCAGAAATTAAATATAAAAAAAAACAAGTTTTTCAACTGCAACAGCAGCAACATCAAAACCTTAAACGAACAGAAAATATTACATATATGATTGGGTTCACCCCCTAGTCAATACCTCGCTCTTTAAGCCAAAGATTTTTCAGAAATTTCATAAGAGCTATTTATTCTAATTAACGGCCTTTGTGATTAAGCGGTCATTTTGAAAGAATTGGAAAAAAAATTCGAACTTTAGCTTAAAGAGCAAGGTATTGACTAGGGGGCGAACACCCTAATATACGTATTAAAAATATATGAATATAGAGGTTCGGTACGTAAGTTAATTCGCAAGTTACGTATATTTATTATTAATAAAAACGTTCGTAAATAAAATTAAACAAGTTTTGAGAAAGCCATTTAACCAGATAAAAGTAAATTAATATGCAAATTTTGTTTTAATTATTCATGTACGGTGGGCAAAGATCAAAACCTGCATTTATTCAAAAACGTCCAAAAATTAAATAAAAAAACAAGTTTTTTTAACTGAAAGTAAGGAACAACGTTAAAACTTAAAAGGAACAGAAATTAGTCCTTATATGAAAGGGGCTGTCCCCTCCTCAACGCCTCGCTCTGTACGCTAAAGTTTGACTTTCTCACAAGTCTATTTTTTTAAACAATAAAAACTTTAGCGTAAAGAGCGAGGCGTTGAGGAGGGGAAAGCCCCTTTCATATAAGGAATAATTTCTGTTCGTTTTAAGTTTTAACGTCGTTCCTTACTTTCAGTTAAAAAAACTTGTTTTTTTTATTTAATTACACTTTAAAGTCGATAACACCTCACACTCCTCTAAAAATAATTGCATATTTGTAACCCCTACAAAAGTCTTTATGGGTTCCTTAGTATATCCAAGGCTAGAGCATTTGATGAAATAATCACGATCATCTAAACGACAAAAGGGCTTGCCCATCAGGGAAGTATCCAGGATTTTTTTCGGGTGGGGGGCTCACAAAAAAAATTCTTTTTCGGGGGACTTACAATTTTTTTTAATGGCATCAAAAATTGGTTGATATTCATTTTTCTTACGGTTTTACGAGTCAGAAAAACATTTTGGGGTGGGGTGGGGGGCCGGTTCAAAACCCCTAACCCCCTCCCCCCTGGATACGGCCTTGTTGTCTACCATCAAAATAAAGTGTACACCGGGTCGCGAACACCATAAATGGAAGATATATCCCACGCGTGGCCCCCTGAGAACTTTGCAGAACATATGGTGCTCTGAAATGCATATCAGGTAGTGGTGAGTGGGTAGCTCCTCGAAGCGTGCGCAATTTTATTTACGAACGCCAAGGCAATACAAACACTTCAAACAAATCTCATGTATATGTGGAATGCAGAGAAGACTATTTGATTAATCTTGCGAGAATGACATTAATGAGGATGCCAAAGGTTATATAATCTGTATATAGTTTTTGATGAGACACACTACTGTTTAGTAAAATAACTTTGGATTTTCAGCTTGCGTATCACAGCTGATCATACATTTTCTTTGGTTTTGTTGTTTATTTATATTTCTTGATCTAACAAAGGGAGCTATTGAAATTGATTTCATTTCTTTAGAATTTGTGGCTGTAATCAGCAAGAGGCAGGACAAGCTATTTCTTATGGCGTAATCCAAAAAAAAAAGTTCGAAAACGCGAAGAAAGGATAATATTGGTTCTCTCAAGAGCAGAGCCGGAATAGAAAAAATAGGGGTTATATTTTCCCAAGTCAAGGGACGAGGAGGACGGAACTCATCCCATAAATGAATTTTAGTTGTTAATTATAACACTTGAGCATAACATTTTAAACTCAATCCATTTCTGAAACCGATAATTGTTCCCAGACTGCCGCCATTCACGTAGCACAATTAAATGTTTTATCGCAAACATCTTTAGAACTAAGTGTATACTGTCATATGAGACATCCTCAAGTTTTTGCGACGACTCCGTTTGTGCTGTGCCTAGCGGCAAAAATCACAAAAAACAGGCACTCAATTGCTGATCCCAACAAAATTATAGTTTTGAAGTTTATAATAATTATGGCGTCCAAAAAGGCTTCACAAAATTGATTTTTGATTAAAATACTCGTGTTTTTATACAATTACAGTTCTTCGCCGCTCAAGGGTAAAATTCCAATTTGACTTCGATTCTTAAAAAAGTTGAAAAAAAAACTATAATGGTTTCCGCCAAGTGTAACTGCCCCTTTTTCAATAACTGTCACAACCGAGATCAAGACAAGAGATCATACACGTTGATTCTGTTCATAGCTTGAAAGAAACAAGCTATGTTTAAGCATTATTACTACCTACGTTATCAGTTGTTTTTCTAGAAAATATTTTTTCATGGTCAAATAGCAACATTGGAAAAAATGACCTATATTTCTAATACCTTTGACGGAGGGGAGATCCTAACTTGGAAACTGATTTACAAACTCTTCTCATTTCCTAAAGGTTTCTAAAGAATCTTAACCCATTTCTTCTTTTACCTTTACAACACTTTCGCTATTAGCAAAACAGAAGTATATCAATAAATCAGATTTAGGAGTAATCCACATCTTAATGGAGCAGTCAACAATACCTGGTTCTTATACTTACCTTCTTTTTCCTACCTTTTCTTAGTAGTGGTTTTAAATTCTTTTCATTTGAGACATGCCTTTTGCATTAGGGAATACGGTATATAGAATTCTAATTCTTCTAAACTACCTTCTGAGCCTTAAAACCTCGTTTCAAGAATCCCTACTTTTCGTAATTAGTATTTTAACATCTGCCACAGCCACTTAAAATGCGAAGGAATATTTCTAAGCGCAGTATCGCTCCAGGCATAATGCTAATTAAATTCCTGTCATTCACAATATTTCAAAACTGAAAACCGAAAGGAAAGAAATCCCAAAAGCTGACATAGATTTTTCCACACAAGGTACAGTAGTTTATTGGCTGAATAGTTTTAACAATGTAATTTTAAACTCTATTAATTTAATGGAAAGTATTCAGGTGTAATATACAACAAAGAGATAGAGAAAGAGAAAGAGAGAGAGAGAGAGAGAAACCTTTTTTTCCTTTTAGCATCTTTTCTCGACCTAAAATGAGGAACGTAAAAGTAATGCTTTTATTTCTTTTGCACATTCCCTTCAGAAATCGCAAACTACTTAATATTTACCAAAAACCCTTCAATAGTTCATAAGATCTTTCCAATCTCCGAATAATGTTTGAATTAAATTTATTTTGAATTTATAATTTGTCGTCACTGAGAAGAAAGGAGGTGGGTTTATTTTTAATATTAAAAAAAATAATAATGTTTGAATTGAATAATGTCGATTTCACAATTTTTGTGAGTTTCTTGATCAATTTCAAACTTCTATAAATTACTAGATCCGACTTATCCCCCCCCCCCCCAAAAAAATCACCTCTGCGGATAATTTCTTCGGAAAACTCCCCTCAGATATTTCCCTTGAAAAAATCTGCTCAATATTAAATTGAGCAGCCGAATGGAAATTAATTCAATTAAAAAGAATGAAGAAAAGTGTATAATTGTACATCAGATATTATGAATGAGAGGTGGAAAACTATTTAGTTGGTAGGGGGAGGCAGACACTTCAAAGAGTTCATTTTAATGTTAAAACATTCTAAATTTCATTGAACCTTCAAATAAATATAGAATTAGTTGTAGGGAAGGGGGCAGGAAAAATTGATATCTGATTTTTCTTGATTTCCTGGATTATTTTGGTCTACGCCTTTATTATGAGGGTAAAGATTCAGGTTTAACCCCAAAACGAGCTTAATCTATCCTTCATATGAAGGGAATTCCCCATAACCATCCCCCCTCTCTCGTACTCGTAGAAACTACGGAGGATGCTCGTTCGATCGGAAATTGAGAATTTTAATGCCTTTTCAAAATTAAAAGATTATTGGAGAGGAACCAGCCCCTATTCCAGAACTGCTTTTGATATCTGGTCCTTTTGTAACCCCTTAAGACATCTGCTCAACATTTGGGGTACCAATTTTGTTCAAAATCGTTCAAAACATCAATAAATGTGCACCCAAGGATGACATAACCGTCAGAGCTCTTTGCACAAGGCCCGTAAATTATTCGAACTGTCAATTCTTTACATATATGTTTTATAGTGGGGAAAAAGGGAGGTTATGTTTGATCTTAGGAATCAAGTGGCGTGAAACTTCCAGGGATTATTTTTTTTGGTCAAAAACGTCAATAAGGTTTTACTGTAGGGAAGGGGACGGTTAGGATCCCAGGAATGATCCACAAAACTTTTTCCTGATCAATTTTGAAATTTACAGCTGTAAGTCTTAGGGCCAAGGGGACTAATGTACACAACTTCAAAGGATTGGTCCCTTTGAAATTTGTTCCTCCTCTAACAGAGGAAGCTAAAAAAAAATCGCTGAATTTCCCAATAGGCCTGAAGCTTAGGGCTAAAGAGAACCCAACGCAGAAGGGAAATAAAAATTAAATATTGCTTCCCCTTAAGATACAGCCAAAAAAGGGCCAGGGAAGTGCCCTAAGCTTTTTCCCCGTCCTCTTCAAATCGAAAGGGCTATTTTAGAAACGTGGGAGGGGGATCATTCGATAGAAAATTGAAAGTCCTTGTGTCCTTTTTAAAGCCCAAAAGCTACTAGAGGGAAATTTGCCTCCTCCTCTGTTCTTTTTCTGCTACCCGGCCCTCCTCTAGCCCTTATGAAACCGAATCAAATTTTGAGATGTCAAAATGTATAATAAGTTTTCCTTTGGGGTTGATATCCCCCTTAATATTACTACTGCTAACAACTCACCGCAGCATCAAGCCGCCTGAGGCCAAAACAGTTACGCACACTCCTCCTCCATCCCAATCTATTGAAAGCCTCCCTCTTTACACCCTCCCAGGAAGGTCCCAGTTCCCTTAAATCATTCTTCCCATCCCAACCGTAGACGTCCTGCTTTCCCTTTAGCCCCTGCCGGTTGGTTAAAAAGGACAATCTTTGGTAATCGGTCTTCCTTCATCCACAAAACTTGCCCAAGCCATCTCAACATTTCTCTCATTATAGCCATAAAAAGCGCGATTGAACCGCATTTTTCGACAGCCTACTGTTTGAAATACGGTCAGTCAGCCGGGTATCCAGAACAATCCGTAAGCAATTACTCTGGAAAACATCTAGCAAATCTTCATCCGCTGTTCAGAGCGCCCATGCTTCAAAACCATATTTGACTACTGTCATCACTGTAGCTTCCAATATTCTAATCTTGGTTTGCAGACTTATCTTTCTATTCTTCCAAACTTTTTTCGACTGTGAAAAAACACCCTGAGCCTTGGCTATTCTACTTTTAACATCTTTACTATTCCCACCGTCTTTCCCAATGTTAAACTTTATTTAGCCCTTCTGTTATAAGTCAACCCCCCAGAAACATGAAAAAAGAATTTGCAGAATACACAATTTCTATTGGTAGAAAATTCCAAAATTCCTCCTATTTTTCATTACTTTTATTTGTCATACTTGATCTGTGGTTGGTCAATTATTCATGTGGAGGAAATTTAGATGGAAGGAAATATCCGGGGGGGGGGCTCCGGTGGAGAATTTTCCACCGAAAAAGGGAGAGGTAAGCCTAGTACTATTAATTACTTGCCATATTGACAATTTGTGGAGTACCAAACGTACTCCATAATCTCCCCTCGCGATAAAAATCTTTCTACAGGCATGTTAGGTCTGTGTTCAGACTTAAGAGTTGTCTAACTATCGAGCTCCCAAAATTTGATACTTAATTGTGTTCTTTTATTATAGGCAGCGCAATAGTGCTGCATAAGTAAAGAACGATGTTGGCACAATTTATTATTTTTTTTTTTTCCACGCCAGGGCACTTCGTATCAAAGGAGCTGTCGTAGAAACTTCGAAAAGGACTCATTCGATGTTCAATTACAAGGGCTAGTGCCCTTTTTAATAGTCGAAAGTGATAGGAAGGCAACTAACCCCCTTCTCACGCCCACCTTTTCCCCAAACACATCCAATCAAGAGTTTTAGATAGCTGTTTTGTTCAACGCAGTTAAAAGTTTTAGAAATTAGGTCTTTGAGGATTTTAACCCCCTCAGAGCCCTCGGGACAAGGGTTGTAAGTTATACCCTGGGGGCATATAAGGATTTTATAGATAGTGATGTTGTAGAAACTTCATAAAGGGCTCATTCGATTGGAAATTAGAAGGGCTTACGCCCTTTTTAATAGTCGAAAGTGATTGGAGGATAACTAACACCCCTCTCAAACCCACCATTTCCCCAAAGACATCCAATCAAAATTTCCACATAGCCATATTGTTCGACGTGGTTAAAAAGTCCGGAAATTATGTTTTTGAGGATGACCATCCCGCCACAGCCCTCGGGGCAAAGGTTGTAAGTTTTCTTATAGAAAGCATTGTCGTAGAAAATTAAGAAAGGAGTCATTCAATTGGAAATTGAAACGGCTAGTGCCCTTTTTAATAGTCGAAGGTTATTGGAGGGCAAGTGACCCCCCCTATCACGCTCACCATTACCACAAACACATCCAATCAAAATTTTAAGATAACCATTTGGTTCAACGTGGTTGAAAGGTCCGTAAAGTATGTATTTGAGGATGACAACCCCCTCGATTGGAAATTGAAAGGGCTAGTGCTCTTTTTAATAGTCAGAAGTAATTGGAGGACAACTAACCCCCCTCTCACGTCCACCATTTCCACAAACACATCCAACCAAATTTTGAGATGGCAATTTTCTTCAACGTAATTGAAACTTCTGGAAATTACGTCTTTGAGGATGACAACTCCCCCCCCCACCCTCAGGGTAAGGGTTGTAAGTTATGCCTTGGGGGCATATAAGGTTTTTATTGAAAGCGTTGTCATAGAAACTTCAAAAGAGCTCATTCCATTAGAAATTGAAAGGGCTAGTGCCTTTTTTAATAGTTGAAAGTGATTGGAGAGCAACTAACACCGCTCTCACGCCCACCATTTCCCCAAACACATCCAATCAAAATTTTGAGATAGCCGTTTTGTTTAACGTAGTTGAAAGCTCTGGAAAATAGTTCTTTGAGGATGACATCCCTCACAGCCGTCAGGGCAAGGGTTGTAATTTATGCCCTGGGGACATATATGGTATTAACATGAGCAGGGTTCAAAACCCCTATGCCTTCCCAAGGCCAGAACATAATTTGTTATTATGTTAACGTGAAATCAACATGAGTAGGGCTCAAAACCCCTATGCCTTCCCAAGGCCAGAACATAATTTGCACTTTAAGGGAAAAAATACAAATGAATATGAATTGCCAGTTTAATATACATACACTGATATTTAGTAATCAAAATGTTAATATTATTTGATTTATTAAAGTTATGAAAGTAAAAGCATTTATATTTTTTCAGTAAATTGCAAATTATGTTCTGGCCTTGGGAAGGCATAGGGGTTTTGAGCCCTACTCATGTTAATTTCTGCTCGTTTTGAGTTTGACTCGGTTATTTATTGTAATTTCTGTTCGTTTTGTGTTTGATTTATGTATCGATGCTGATTTGTGGTAGTTTCACGCTTTGTAGATTATTTGATTTAATTTTTGCTCATTTTTGGTTTAATGGAGTTCTGTACTTTTCTTTGAAAAATTTATTTTGTGGAAAAAGTTTTTTTTAATTAATTTAATAAAACAATAGGAGTAATAAGTCTAGAATTTTTCATGCTAATGCCAGATTAATGCTAAAAGCCGAGAAATAAGTTTTTACGATATTCAAATTTTAGCGAGAATTCGCACCGTTGACAGGTGACCAGGTGTGTTAATGCTTAAAACACCATGAAAAAAATTGCATGTTAGATGATATGTTTAACCTCAAGATGAAGGGCATTAACGATACACGATTTACTCCAAAAAAGATTAAAACAAAATTTTATATTCAAAATATCAACAACTATATCCTGGACGGAAGAATATCAACAAATAGAAATAAAAAATTAAAAAAAGTGAAGGAAAGGACATATATAAGTACAAATCAATTTCTAAGACCCTAGAAACAGTAAATACATCGTAGGAACCTGCATACAATTAATAATCGTTGAATCAGCAAAACCCTACTAAAGCGTGGAAAAGAGGGAGAGTCTTAGAATAGAAAAAAGAGTCACACCCAAAATTTATTCAATAAATAATTTCTTCCTTCTAGAATACAACAAAAAAGGTAAATTAATTAAATAAATCAAAAATTAGATGAAAAAATGTGTTCAAATTATTCCATTAGGACTTGAACTATTTTACATGTTTAAATATTTTGTAGCTATAATATATTAAATATTTATAATATAATATTTATAATATATTATTATATTTATAATATAATTAAAATATTTTGTAGCTATAATACCTTAAAGCTTTAAACTATGTGAAAAATCCCATTGTGTGGCTCTCTAGGAAACAAAAGCTTGACTTAGTTGATACAACCTGAGGGGCACAGAACTGTTTCCTAGGTTTTTCCCACATTCCCATCGTTGATCACCCAACCCGATGGAAGAATTAGTTATTGATTTAAGCACGGGTTAAAATAAAGATAGCACATGTGGCATAATAGTTGGAACAGCCGCGTATCTGTACGCAAGATTTTTTTTTTTTTTCAGGAAGCGGGGTAACAAATATATATATATATATATATATATATATGTGTATATATATATATATATATATATATATATATATATATATATATATATATATATAAATATATATGTATATTACCGTAAAAACCGAAATTGGAGGATGTCAAAATTCACCGGTGAGTATCCAGACTTCGTTCTTGGATTTAGTCAGCTTTTCCAGTCAGCTTTTTCAGTTTTATGCAAGGTTTGATGGGGACAGGTTAGGTTAGGTTTTTATCCCATTTCTGATTTATACCCTAATTTAACCCAGCCTTACCTAACTTTAACTTTTACCATCAAACCTTGCAGAAGACTGACAAAGCTGACTGGTAAAGCTGACTGAATCCAAGCAGAGAAAAAGGAATATCGGACATTCATCAGTGATTGTCGACATTTACCGGATTTTGGTCTTTCGTTTAATATATATACTGCATACTGTGCATAGAACTCGCTGACCGTGGAAGTGCAAAGAAATCAAAAAAGAAATTAGGGTTCCGGGGAGGGCGAAGGCAGGCCTGCCTTTCCCCTTCCCCTGCGTGTATGCCTGAAATTAGATTCAAACCAAAGCACATGAAGGGAAAATTATTGTGATTGGTCAACATGGCTGTAATCTTATACAGATGGGACAGGAGCAGAAACTTTCTGGACATTTTGGATACACTAGGTTAGGAATATGAACCTTTAAATGCTGGTCCAAATTTTAGATTTTTTATTTGTAGTTTAATTTTTAAGCTTATGCCAAATTACATGCTTCCGCAAATCGTATGGAATTTATATTTCCGTGTTTTCTGCAAAATATCATTGTCAACAAGTTGTTAGCAAAAACTGAGACGTTTGAAGCACATCCTTGACCTTCAGAACTTTATACATAATACAACTTCCGTTGACGTTTCTGGAGAACAATTTCCTTGTATTATTCGGTATGGGCAATAAAAAAAAATCAATCTATAGAAAACATATTCTTTGGAGCATATTATTGATTGATTTTTTTATTTTTTTTTTTTTTTCATTGAGAGGTTGATCGTTTCTGTTACAATAGGAGTCATTAGATCAATGTGAGCAGATTTTTGAAGTAAGGCCATTTACGAAATTAGACACTAACTTTTTCTTTTGATGCCAGATGGTTAATCAAGCAATTCGTGGTAACGAACTAAAAGTAAGGAGCGACTCGGCCCAATATTAACAAAAACTCCAAAGATGGAATTTTGATAGCAATAGATACACCAAAGGAGTTTTATGTTTTGGATTTTTATGCTCATTCGAAATATATAAGATTCATCCTGTTTAATGTTACCCATCAAGAGCTACGAGTCAGAGAAAAATTCACCTGATTTTCGAAAAAAGGGGGAAACTACCCCAAAGAGTCGAGGGATGTTAATGAAAATGGCACCATAAGATTTAGCCTATCAGATAATTTTACGGTAGGGCTTTCAAGGTCCTATCTACAAAAATATGGAAGTTTGTATTTTTGTCACAAGAAAGTTCACAGATGCGTTTTAATTTTTTTTTTATTTGGAGGATCGTATCGAACCAATGGATTTAGAAGATCGGGATAGGACTCATTCGAATAGGAAAAAAATGTCCTAGTTTCTTTTTAAAATGACCAAAATGACTGGAGGCCAACTAGCCCCTCTCTCACACCCCTTTTCCACCAATGACATCCGATCAAAATTTGAGATAGCCGTTTGATCCAGCATAATTGAAAAGTCAAATAACTATGCCTTTAGGGATCACATGGCTTCGTATGCTCCCTTGGGAAAGGGCCTCAAGCTACGCCATTTTTATTGTAATCAGCGGCCTGAGCTTGGAAGTGGCAGATAGTGGAAACTCACAACTTTTTTTGGTGTGGGAATTGTTAAACAAAGAAGAAAAATTCTCCTAAAGTTTCAAAACTTTGCAGTAGTTAAAAAACAAAAACACTACGAACAGAAAACAAATGAAACTGTGCTAGCTCCAAGAGCATACTTCAAAGGTGTCCTATAACGATGGGTTCGTGTAGAAAATAAGCTTAACTCTTTGAGAATCTGAAAAATTTAGTATTAAATCTAGATTTCCTGGGAATTAATCTGTATACGTCACTTGCAGTTAATTTTTTTTCAATGTAAATTTTTGTTTTATTGAGTTTCCCAGAGTTTCTCCAGCAAGAATTTAAGAATTTATTCTAAAACTAGACAAAAACAGGCACAACTGCTACCTAACTGATAGGAAAGAAGAAGGGAGGGGGCATCCCAAATTTTGTCATCAGTACCTTTACCAGAAAGTGTTGCTTAATCTCAACCAAATTGGATGTAAAGTTACAGCTAATGTCCTAATTGTACCTTCTGAGTGTCCACACATCATATGAGCTCTACAAGTGAAAGGTGGCTCTGAATTGATTCCCACGCACATCTAACATGAGGGATTGCCAGATTTATACGAAAATCGGTGTGAAGTAACCGGATGGTTGCTTAAGTTTCTGGATGGTTGCTTTTGGGAATTATGACCTAGTTCTTTCTCAATAGGGAAGAGTGGGGATCTGAGCTGAAATTCCTGTCATTAAGAATCCTCGGCACTCGGCCCGCGGCAGGCTTCTATATATGGATTATCATTGTTGCTTCTCTTCTAACCGCAGACAATTTGAGCCTTTTCTTGAATGCCATGACGTCACCTCTTCTCGATGTCATTGCGTCGCAACACTTGTTTTCTAAGTGTGTGTGTCTTTGCTCATCATTTTCGTTTTTGACTCGCTCAGGTTCGCGGTGTCGCTTGTTTTCTAACCGCGTGAGTCTTTGCTCTTCATTTTCATTTTTTGTCACGCTCTAATTCTTGTTTTTGCATATCTACTAACCGCCCTTGCCTTTGCTCTTCATTTTCATTTTTCACTCGCTCAGATTGTTGATGTCACTTGTTTTCTAACCGCGCGTGTCTTTGCTCGTCATTTTCATTTTTGACAAGCTGTAATTATCGTTTTCGCATATCTTCTAACCGCGCGTGTCTTTGCTCTTCATTTTCATTTTTGACACATTTTGATACTCGCTGTTGCATATACTCTAACCATATTTGTCGTTCTTCTTCATTTTCGATTTTAATTACTTCAGACAATTTGGCAATGCCCTTTGCTTTAGCTGCCCGTATTTGTTTTGTCTCATTTGATGGTCCAGGTTTTTGATTTTTACCCATTGTAAGTTTAATATGTTCGGGCCGTTCTCTCGGTCCTATCACGTTTGATAATTCAAGTGGTTCTAAAGAATCGTCATTTGTAATAGGTGCAACTTTTCGCTTTTTGGGCCTTCCTACTGACATTATGCAACTGGTTGCTTTCAACGTAGCGAGTTGATTTTATCTGACAAAAAAAAATAATTTAAAATTTTTCAGGCATTTCTTATGTTTGAATTAAAACATTAAAAGTGTTGCTCAGGTAAAATAAATATTTTTTCAATTTACATAATAAATTTAGCGATTCTGCACTGGACTTAAAACATTTTCAACTTGTTTTTTTCATGTCTTAAAAAGACACTGCGTATACGTATACGTCTGAGTTTGAACAACGATTTCTAAAAATCTTTTTTTGTTTGATAAATTTTATCTAACAAAAAAAAAACTGATTTTTAAATTTTCAGGTATTTCGTTAAAAAATTAAAATTATTGCTCAGGCACAGTAAATGTTTTTACAGTTTACATAACTTAAGCGAATCTGAACTAAATTTGAAAAATTATTCAACTTTTTTACATGTCTTAAAAAGCAAGCCACGACCACGCCCCATAGTAAAAATTACAATGGCCCATAACTCCTAAAAATAGTGTCAGATCAAAACAAAAAGTACACTATTAGAACTGCCTTGTCTGAAACCCCAATATAGAAAATTTACCGTCTCTGGGCTTGAACAAAAAGGCAAATATATTGGCTTGAAAATAAAGAAAACTGGTTGAAACCACGATATTCTGCATATAAGGCATCTTTTATTTTCTTTTTTCCCGCAGATAGCTGAGCACTGAAACATTTTAGTGAGCTGTTTAATGGCTCATTTTAAAGGCAATTGATGTGGTTAATAACCTTTCCTAATTAAAAAAAAAATTAGTTTTTAAAATAAAATCAATTGATTACGAAAAACTGTATTTTTGTTCAACACTGTAGTAGCAAATGGTAATAACATTATCATCATCATCAGGAAGATCAAAATAGAGTTTTAAACATTATAAAAGCGTGTAGATATAGTTATATAAAATTCATTAATTCTTTTAGGGTCTTAACAAGAAATTGATCTGCGAATTGAAACTATAGTAATTCTGGAAAATTTAAAAACAAAATAATTTTATTCCATCTCTCAGTTCAAAGTTATTATTGTCTCCTGGAACGAAACTTTATTTGGCTTAACTCCTAAAGTGCACATCTCTATAACTAGACCCCGGCGCCGCGCCGATGAGGGAAGACCGGCGGCGGTGGGGTCAAAAACAGCGCGCCGCACCGCGCCGCCGGTAAGATGTCGGCGGCGCGCCGCCGGCAGGATCAATGTTGACCGCAAACATTAATGTTTTCATCGGTCTTTCTAAAATCACAGCTTAAATTTACAACAGATTCGAGCCTTTTCATGAGTTCAAAACTTCAAAAGTCGCTGGCTGGAAACTGGCCTTCTTGGTTATTCATCAAGAGAAGTAGAAATCTGGTAGAAACAAAATGGCTATGGCGTTTCAGAACCCTTGCATAATAGTTGAAGTATCTAATAGCTATGAATTCTTTACATAAATAATTATCAAAACTAGTAGGGTTTTTTTTTTTTTATCGAGCATTACTACATACAAAACTTCAAATACCGTATCACAAAATTCATCAGTTATCTGGGTAAAAACTTTGAATATCAGTTTGAACTTAGAAGCTTAATTTGTTCATAATGCCCTTTGTCAATATCTGCTTTATCACCTTTAAAACAGTTGAAATGGGTGACTTTGATATTGATCGTTTTTTTTTTCTCTTTTAGATTCATAAAAAGCCTTCCTTGTATTAAAAAAGGGTTTTTAATAACAATTTAAAAAAATACATCAAGTATAACTCACGAAAATCTTGTTAATTTTTAAATTATCATAGGGGTTGGACAAAGATGTTGCACGGAGTATTTTTGCTTGGCTTCTTCCTTCTTTAATTTACATGTGTTCATTCATATTTCAAAACATTATCCAACTGTCGAAATATACCATACATAAAACATAAAACTGTTTACAATACACAAAAGAACATACAATTGCAAGCAGAAATATATGTAAAACACAAAAACACATCAACCTGTCCTAACAATTTTTTCCATAATCATTTATAATTATTTTGAATAGGATAACTTAAAATTTGACCTTAAAAAATAATCAAGCATCAGTTCCCAATGACGAAATGTGGATGACCCACCTCAGTACTGGAAGGAAAATGGAAGTTAATTTCCAATCAATGTGTCAGTCTCAACCAATTAGCTTGGTCGAACTTAAATGAATTTATATAATGGACGATATCAGAAAATTGAACAGCTTTTCGAAGAGCATGCATAGGAATTCAAAGTAATCTTGTATGATTCGAATATGTTTCTCAATTATTATTAAACTGAAATGAAAACATTATGACGTTAAAACCTTTTAACTAACACAGTGAACGTTTAAAAATTTCTCTTGGGGGAATTCTCATTGAATTTCCTTTCTTTTAAGATCATGACAACGCGTGACGGGTAAGCTGGTATACTAATGAAGTCCAAATATTAGTATGTGTAAAAAAATGTATTTTTCAAAATAGTGTGGAGGGACAAAAAATCTAGGGGTCAACTAGTCGAAAAAAATTCCTTCAGTCAAACTTTTGAAGTCTATTCTAACTGCCGGATGTGGCTTTAATTGTCATGAATAAAAACCAACTTATCCACACGGTGTGGACTGAGGCTACTTCTCTTTTGCACCAATACCAGGCCCGCCACCGAAAATAATCATTCTGCTGTCGTGCTAGTCACAGGAATGGACAAAATCTTCCTGGCAAGTGCGGCAACGTATGGAATTTTATTACAATTTTGTTTCCAGAACTGAAGAATGTTGCCCTCACTGTCGCCTTCTATTTCTTCCCACGTTTTTAAAAGGGAAAAATAATGTTTCACTTCATTCCTAATATTATCCACCTCGTCTCGAACCCTTTCTCCTTTTTTCGACAGCCTCTTTGCCCTCTCCTTCAACCTTCTTTTCTTTGGAAACACTTCTTCAGCCTAGAAAAATGTCAAAGAAAATCATCACTTGAAAAATAAAAATTAGGAGCCTAAGCATCATCAGCAAGAGCGTGTCCGAATTCAACTGTTCTTCAGAAACTGCGGAATGAGCTCTGAAGTTTTCACGAAATTGAGTTCGGACTAGTATTCTTGCGACATTTTATGTACAATTAATACCGCGAGAAATCGCACGAGACATGTGGCGAGGATGCCGCATTTTATGCGCAATTTTCAGGAAAAAGGAAAGGATCGGTTTTCAATCGATCCCATGTGAAAACATGTAAATACCTGTGAAGTCGGTATGTCCGTCTGTGGACACCCTAACTCAAGAACGGCAGAAGATATTTTCATGAAACTTGGTATATCTATTCCTTGGGTAAGTCGTAAGGCCAAGTTCATATACGGGCCATATTGCTCAAAAAACAAGAGGGGAACAGGGGCCGGAATTTCGGAAGGTGGCAATCAAGCAATTTACACTGGCTGAGGGTTGTTTATATTATTTTCGAGTTTGCTGAGCCCGAATATAACGTTCGTTTTGATACTGGATACACCGATGACCCAGAATTTGGCCAGAATAATGTGAGAAGGAACAAAGATTTTTTTTATGTAGCTCGATATGTAGATTCTTTGGTTCAAGGTTGAATCATGAATCAGAATGTAAAATGCAATTTTATATTCCTCGGCTTACGTTCCCAGTAATGAAGGGCACTCATAAAAAAAAAAATCAAAAAAACAATTCCCTTAAAAGAAAATTCTTCAGAACCGCATGGGATCCCTTCGATGGTCGTGCCTTGTTTCGAAAGCAATCAAAACAAAAGCGGTTGGTAAATCTAGACTGATGGTTTTTTTTTACGCTAATACTTTAGGAGCGGGAAAAAGAACTTCAATATTGGCAAAACTAACCTTTGAATCAGTTGTAGTCGTCTCAGCAGCTTCCATGTCCATATCAACATGTGGTTGCTCTTCTGTCGGAGTTATACAGAAACTGGAGGTCTCCAGTTCACAGTTTTCATTGCTGTTTGCTTGCTGTTGCATGAAAACTAAAGAATCTTTTTTATTGACATGAAGCTGGATAAGCTTGACCTAAAATTCTCTTGGGTTCCCATCTGTGTAACCTTTTTTTTCCAGGTACTGAGTAATAGCTGTCAACAGAAATTTTCACAGTCAAGTAATGCAGCACCGATCATGTAATCGTCAATAGGAAACCTGAAGTTTAGCTTCTCTTTGAGGTTTTGCTTAAGGATCTTGATCGCTCCTGAATCTGACACTTTGCCCACAAGATGTTCTTGAATTTCTGCTCTACAAAGCAGAGCTACTCCAAGTGTAGGGTACAGTTCCTCTTCCATAGCCTCCACGGCCTCTCTGAAAACGCTTAGAAACGTGGCAAGTTCACCTAGCAACTCCTATTCCGAGTCATCTAGGACCAACTGTCTTTTATCCTTTCTTTTCAGAACTCGGCATATTCCAACTTTATTGGCAATAACACTATCCAGGAGAGCTTTAGTCGCACTCCAGCGGGTGGGCATATCCTTTCGTAGTGACGGGGCCATTGTTGCTACAAGCCGCATATCGTCTGTGCTTTCTAGAATTGGTAGCTCGGAATCCACCCTGAGATACTCATCGACTTCAGTGGCCACATCTATCATTTCATTCAGAGAGTTTTGTTCTTCTAATCTTTCTTTCTCGAGTTCATACTCCCTTGCCAGTTCTGATCCTCTATATCTCAGTGCGCTTATAATCTGACGGCATCATGAGATCCAATAATCAATCTCCTGAACATTTGGAAAGCCGTCAACCATCAGCAGGTTGTGTAAACCATGGCCTAAACAGTCCCTAGAAGAAACCCTTTCAAGTTGGCAAGCTTTCTTCACATTTGCTCCTTTGTCTCGGACCACCTCAATGGTCTTGCTGGAGAGATTGAATGCCTTTATTACCTGCCTGTATTCTTCCCTGATGTTTTCAGCTGTATGCCTGTCAGTTCCAAAACATCTAGCTGAAAGAGTGTAGACTTTCATCTCAAACTCAGGTGTCAAAAACAGTAGTCTATGTCCTTGATATGACAACTTTCGGTACTGATCTGTCCAAATGTCAAACGCTAGATTACCATGCCTCCCCATGTTTTTTTTATATCCTCAAGGACAACACAATGCAATGAAGTGTACACGTCATCGTTACCACCCTTGGCAACATTTCAAGAATTAGGAAGGTCTTTTTTGTCAGCGACCATGTCATACTTGATTGCAAAGTCCCCAAAACCTGGTCCTTCGACGAACGAAAATGGCAGAAAGTCTCTGGCACACAAAAGGGCTACGTCTCTGACAAAGCAATGCTTATTCTTGTGGCTAAGAGAGATATTTCCTCTTCCAGCTGCTGAAGTGGAGAAAAAGCTAGCAACCGACTGCTCTGACTGGACCCTTTGCAAGGATAGAGACTTGACCTCATCATTCCCAGCATGATATGTAGTCAAATGTATCCTCAGGTTTGTAGTGCTAGACGACGAGTATTTCTTCATTGAAGAAAACACACTGCGGAGTTTTTTTTTTCTGTCCCGTGTTGCAACACAGAGCTTGCAGTACTTATTTTCTGTGTCAAGTGCTAATGATCCTTTTGATAGGATACCAAAAAACTTCCACACTGTACTTGACTGCTTCAACTTCAATCGTTTTTTGGTGTCCACAGCTAGCTCTTCGCACAGAATATCACCATAGGTCTTCAAGAACGACATGATTCGAGTAGTCTGGAGCTGCAAAATAGATAATAAACAGACACAGCCAATTTCTCCCTAAGGAGCTATGTAGAATAACCACAGAGAAGAGAAATACCGTAACTGCTGACCATATTTCTGAATAAAGGCATGATCACTCTATACTTTAATTTACATACTTTGCTCCAAGAGTAAGAAATTTTAGGTTAGTTTGCTGCTAGAATAGAAGACAAATGTTTTATAAATGAGACAAAGTAGAATAAACATAAATACACAAGAATTGTTGGCTTTGGCTAACTTTCTCTACTCATTGACAGTACGCTTTCATAGGATACTTCACCTAGTATCTACTGGTAGCCACCAAAATGTCATATTCTTGTAAAAGTCTCTCACCTCCCTTCACACTCCCTTCTGTATTTTTTTAAAGATGCCATATAATGTTCTATAAGATCCGTCTCTGCTTTAATTAAAAAAAAATAATTAACTTTTTGGCATCTCTGCTTTCAATAAAAAAATTCAAGATATTATGATTTAAATATAATAATTCCCTAGCCTCCCCCTCTCTGGATACCACCTTGATAGGATACCGTCTCTGCCTTAAATTAAAAAAAAAATAACTTTTTGGCATCCCTGCTTTCAATGAAAAAATAAATCAAGGTACTATCACTTAAATATAATAAATCCCTATCCCCCCCCCTCTGGATACCATCTTGATAGGATACCGTCTCTGCTTTAACTTAAAAAAAAATAATTAACGTTTTGGTACCCCTGCTGTCAATAAAAAAATTCAAGATATTATCATTTAAATATAATGATTCCCTACCCCCCCTCTGAATACCACCTTGATAGGGTACCTTCTCTGCTTTAAATTAAAAAAAAAAAATAATTAACTTTTTGGCATCCCTGCTTTAAAAAATAAATAAATTTGAGATACTATCATTTAAATATAATATCTCCCTACCCCCCCCCCATCTGGATACCACCTTGATAGAATACCGTCTCCACTTTAATTAAAAAAAAACTTTTTGGCATCCCTGCTTTCAATGAAAAATTCAAGATATTATCATTTAAGTATAATATTTCCCTACCCCCCCCTTCTGGACACCACCTTGATAGGATACCGTCTCTGCTTTAAATTAAAAAAAATAACTTTTTGGCATCCCTGCTTTCAATAAAAAAAAGATTAAGGTACTATCACTTAAATATAATAACTCCCTATGCCCCCCACCTCTGGATACCATCTTGATAGGATACCGTCTCTACTTTAAATTATAAAAAAAAGATTTTTGGCATCCCTGCTTTCAATAAAAAAAAAATCAAGGTACTATCACTTAAATATGATAGCTCCCTACCCCCCCCCCCTTCTGGATACCACCTTGATAGGATGCCGTCTCTGCTTTAAATTAAAAAAAAAACTTTTTTGCATCCCTGCTTTCAATAAAAAAAATTTCGATATATTATCATTTAAATGTAATACCTCCCTACCCCCCCCCCTCTGGATACTACCTTGATAGGATACCGTCTCAGCTCTATATTAAAAAAAAATAATTTACTTAATAATTAACTAGGTCACTATACGGTTCAAACAAACACGCGAAATAACGTTAAGCAGCTTAGCGTTCATTGAAAAAAAAATTGAGGGTATGAGTAAGGGGCACAGTTTATATAATTATCCAGTATGATCATTCCCTATCTCACCCATTATAAAAACCCGGACCGGGGTGCGAGTGCTCCAGAGAACGTAGAAACATAGGCGGCATCAGATCTTTTCACGGGTAGAGTCAGACGCGAAACAATCGGAAACAAGTGGAAACCCGCTATTACGAATAATGCACTTAGTAACCATTTCTCATTGATAGACGCAAACACACTGATCCATAACTGCACGAAGAAGTGGGAGGAGCTTTTTGTTCGCACCGAGAACGAAGACCAGAAATGATCTGCGATAAGCTTACTGGATAATTATATAAACTGTGGTAAAGGGGTACAATGACAACAACAAAGATTTCGAAATTATTCAGATATACCTCAAATTATTGGAAAAATGAGTCATAGATTCGCCGTGGCATTCAATAAGATCCAAAGAATCTAATTAAAAGGGAGCAGACACAAAAGCCAAATTAGGTCAGTAGCCTATGAGAAATCGCAAAATACCCAAGACAATGAAGAAGTCCCAATGGGGGGCCCTGGGTCTATCAAAATATTTCAATGGTTTCTCAGGGAATTTGATAGTATTTTCTTCCATCTCCGCTTTAAATGAAAAAAATAAATATCTTTTTGGCATCCCTGCTTTCAATAAAAAAAAGAGGTATTATCATTTAAAAATGATAGCCCCTATCCCCCCCTATAGGCAATAATTGTCTCAATAGAAGTTTTTTTTGTGGGGGGGGGGGTAAATATGTTCAGACAGAAGATTGTATTTTCTTTAATCTGTCAGGTGTTCAACAATTGAGCATTAAACATTAAGAAAATCTTATCTAAAAACAGCAAAAGAAAAAAAAATTCTGCAAACTTACAATTCAGCTGTAGAAACGATCTTTCTGCTATACATCTCAAAATCCAACTGTAGTAAATGTAGAATGTAGTGAATGCGTTCTATAATTCTATTCAACTTGAAAATAAAATTCTTGACTACGAATGATGTAAGGAATTGCAAGTGGGAAACTGGATTCGAAATGATTTAAACTCATTTCATAAAGACGATATTTTTTTGTCAACATAAAAACCAGACAATGCATCTGTCTGGTTTTTATGCAAAGTAACAAAAGAGACGAAAATTAACGAACAAGAGAGTAGTGAAGAATTATGGTAAGCAAAGTAGTATTTGGCAGGGAAAGTCACTGGTGATAAATCGCTAGGGGTGGCACCGTGATTGCGTGATTTTCGGGGATTCGGAGAACCAAATTTTTTTTCGGGGTGACACATAGATTTTCGGGGAAATACTTGAAAATTCGGGGATAGTGCAAGCCCTGCTTGATTTCTAATCAGGAAAATCGAAATTATAAACCACACGAGAAGGAAAAGCTCTGACTTTGCGGTTGACACAATAAAGAATTGCCGCAAAATTAATTTAAAGTCGACCGAACGCCGCCGCCTTTGCCGGCGCCGGCGCGCCAGCGGCGTGCCGGCGGCGTTGCGACACTTCAGTGGCGTTCGACAGGGCCTCTTGTCGGCGGCGTTCGATCGATCCGCCGGCGCGGTGCCGGGGTCTATCTATAACGCTGTGCTATATCTCCATTGAAAAAAAAAAATCGAAATCAATTTTATTTATTTTAGTTTTCAGTTCAGGATCACTGAAGTTATTATGTAAACTGCAAAAATATTTCTGGTGTTTGAGCAGAAATTTTAATTTTAATTCAAACTAGAGAAATACCTGAAAAATTTTAAATTAGTTTGTTTTTTGTTCGATTTAATTGACTTGTTACGTCATTTTATCGGCAGCTACATTAAGGACCGATATAGTTCATCATAAATGGTGTTAGTCAAGAGGATCTCTTGTAGTAGTCATTAATAGAAGTTTCGCTTAGACTATAAATTAACAAATGTGAAAAATTGCCGTGGTAATAATCGAACCTTCCACCTTCAGAGTAAAAATCTAACACGATATCCACTACACCACGCAGGCTTTGAACAGCCCATTATTAAAATAGTTTATGTTTTACTATATAATAAAGAACGAACACTAGCTCATAGTAAATGACATATTGATTAATAGTTGTATCCTTAACTTTAGCGGCAGTATTACGATTGGTAAACTTTTCTGGGTGTGGTGTAATATTTTACTTACTTACCTGCTTGATCCTCTTGATTCTCTTGATTCCGGAATGCCAATCCGGGTTGCACCGGTAGCTAGCAACTCAGTAAGAGCCGATCACGCCCGTTAGTATTACATTCCTGTGTGTAATGAGTGCTTTTTGGATTTGGCATTGCCTCTGCTACCAGTCTTATTGTGTATCATATAGAATGATATCAAGGACTTTGGGAAGCTTCAGCGTGAAGTAGGCATCCATATTTGGTGAAAGCAGAGTGGACAGATGGGGGGCAATTGCGTCATTTTTGGCGTTTTTCTAGGCGGTTGCACATTAAATTTATCGAATCAGCATTTTTTAGGGGGGAAATCATATATTCGGTGCATGTTCACTAGAAAATGGAGCTTTAGGCCCTTGACATAAAGTCTTTGGTCCAGAAATTATGACTTTTTATCCCCAGCAATGAAGATCTTAGGCGTTATGATCTTATATCCTTAACAATGTATGCCTGTGTGCTCTAAGGATACAGGCAAATAAGGTAATTCAATGTCTGGGGCTTATACAAGCAAGTATCTTCCGGACAGTCTACTTCTTGCCTGAACAGGCCTACGCCCTAGACGTTATGGCCCAGGAAAAAGTATTTATGCAATATCAAAAGTAACCGTTTCCCTTTCTTGCGAATTGCATGAACAAATAGTTTCTTATTTCCACCACTTCGTCAGTAAATTTTCAAAAACTATCCGGCCAAGCAAAAACTAGGGTAATTACTTGCAAAACAAACTAAATTTTATCAAGCAAAAACAATGCACAAATTTAGATAGTGTTTATCCGTTCTCACCTCGTCATTATAAAACAGAAACAGAGGTCTTTATTGTTATTTCTTTCAAAACTTGTTTTCATCCATGATTACTATGGGCTTTGGTCTGGTCTTTTCTAAGTTGCAGCAAATAATTTCTGAGACCACACTGGCTAATCATGATAAAACGAAAAAATAGTAAAAAAGAGAAAAACGAGGATTATACAAGCCAGTGAAAAATATGGACTGAAAATTTTAGTTGTGCTTTGTTTTAAGGTTTGAAATATTTTTTATAGTATCTTTAGATTTTTATTAGTAATTTTTATGTTATTATCTTGCACTGAGGACGGTCAAGCGGAGGTCTTGACCGAAATATTTGCATTTTAATCCATATTTTTCACTGGCTTGTATAATCCTCCTTTTTATCTTTTTTACTATTTTTTCGTTTTAAGTTGCAGCCGCAGCAAACTTTATTTGAAACTAGTTTTCTGTGTTTGTTTTTAGCACCATGCATGGACTATGCTAAATGCAAATTTATTGTTTTCATGATGTCATGAATGATCATGAGTTCTTTCTGATCTTAAAAATGGGCCGTCAATTATATCCCTATGATGTTCTGATAGCCCACTCGTCCTGGAGGAAAAAAAGAAAAGGAGACACATCTGTGCTACAAACAGAAAAAAAGGGTTCTTCTTGTTGTTCAAGGGGGGAGGACTGTAATTCCCCTTAACAAGTTTTTCTACCATGCTGATCCCAATGGAGCACTTTTTTATTTGATCAGACACCATTTTGGAGAAGTTTTAGGCTTTTCTTTGAGACCACCGTATGTTTATTTTCGTTATAAATTTTATTTTTAATATTAACCTAAATAACAGTTATCATTTCTGAATCAGTGTCCGATGGTGAGTTTTTCCTCATTACGGAGTTATTTTCAAAACACATTTGAAACTTTTCATCACTAACATAGAATTGAGTATGATTTCTGTACTAAATTTTTGAAACCTGATGATGGGACTGCGTGAGTAATATTCAGATACATTCTCAGACCTAAAATTACAGAGAAATATAATAAGGACTGAAGTCTATCTCATACTAACTGATGCAACATGGAAAAGAAAATATCCGGGTTACAACGGTAGCTAGCAACCTAGTAAGAGACGATCATCCGGGTTGCAGCGGTAGCTAGCAATCCGGGTTGCAGCGGTAGCTAGCAACCTAGTAAGAGACGATCACGTCCAATGTTAAGAAATATAAAAACCCATAGTTCCTAAAAAAGGAGCCAGATCAAATTCAAAAGTACACCATTAGAACCGCCTAGTCCGAAACCCCTGTATAGGAAACTTTCAGTCCCTTGGCTTGAACAGAAAGGGAAATATATTGGCTTGAAAATCAAGAAAAGTGGCAGCTACTACAAAATTCTGCCTAAACGGGATATTTTTTTTTCTTTTTATCTTTTCCACAGATAGCTTGGCACTGGAACATCGTAGAGAGTTGTACATAAAGGATCGATGTGGTTCATTATAAATTATAAAAGGTTTAGAGCTTCTAATGTTCGAAGATTGTAGAGTTAAAAATTTTCCAACTCCAGGAATCGAACCCGGGCATGCTAGGTGAAAGCCAGCTATCCTATCCGCTAGACCATATGGGACTATAAATCAAAATGATTTAAGAACCATATAGATATTATTATTTCATCATACCAATTATAATAAGGCCAAAACAAAATCGTCGACTTGCAACCTTACTTTTGACACATCAGTTAAATCTTCATCAGACTTAAAAAATGTTTTGCTAGTATAAATCAATGCGTCCAGTTGTATTTGGTCTACACTACCCATAAAATCACGCTTCGAATTGCTAGAACCTAACAAAACTAAAACTAATTTTGAATTTTTCAGGAATTTTTCTAGTTAGAATTTAAAAATTGAATATTAATTTTTAAAACATAATCAATTTTGTCAAAAAAACTACATTTTTGATATCTTTTCGTGCTGCAGTCTTTTCAAAGATATTTGATGTTTGAAGCAATAAACAGTTCGTGGTTAATCCAGGTTGCAGTGGTAGCTAGGATAGGAAGCCAGCTATCCTATCCGCGAGACAATATGGGACTACAAATCAAAATGATTTAAGAACCATATGCATATTTTTATTTCTTCATACCAATTATAATAAGGCCAAAACAAAATCGTCGACTTGCAACCTTACTTTTGACACAGCAGTTAAATTTTCGTCAGATTTAAAAAATGTTTTGCTAGAATAAATCGATGGATCCAGTTGTATTTGGTCAGGAGTTATGGGTTTTTCTATTTCTTAACATTGGACATGATTGTCTCTTATTAGGTTGCTAGCTACCGCTTCAACCCAGATTTAGCACGAACTGTTTGATTGCTTCAAAAATCAAATATCTTTGAAAAGACCGCAACATGAAAAGACATTAAAAATGTAGTTTTTTTGAAAAAATTGATTATGTTTTAAAAATTAATGTTCAATTTTTTAATTCTGACTAGAAAAATTCCTGAAAACTTTATAATTAGTTTTGGTTTTGTTGGGTTCTAGCAATTCGAAGCGTGATTTTATGGGTAGTGTAGACCAAATACAACTGGATCCATCGATTTATACTAGCAAAACATTTTTTAAGTCTGACAAAGATTTAACTGATGGGTCAAAAGTTAGGTTGCAAGTCGACGATTTTGTTTTGGCCTTATTATAATTGGTATGATGAAATAATAATATGCATATGGTTCTTACATAATATTGATTTATAGTCCCATATGGTCTAGCGGATAAGATTGCTAGCTTTCACAAATCAATTATAGGATTGCTTCAAAAATCAATTATCTTTGAAAAGACTGCAGCATGAAAAGACTTCAAAAATGTAGTTTTTCTAACAAAATTGATTATGTTTTAAAAATTAATGTTCAATTTTTTAATTCTGACTAGAAAAATTCCAGAAAACTTTAGAATTAGTTTTGGTTTTGTTAGGTTCTAGCAATTCGAAGCGTGATTTTATGGGTATGATTTCACGGCAACTGTGGAACAGTTTACAGATGTGATGGGAAATATTAGACATCACTGTGAATATATGGAGGCATAATTGTCCTTTACTTAGTTTCAACTTTATTCGATGATCGAGCCTTTATGTACTAACTACATCCAATGACTATGACCTCATTGATCAATATTGTATATATAAAATTAAGTTTTTCGTAAAAAATTGATTCTATTAAAAAAAAAATCAAGTACAAATGGCACTAGATCTAGAGATTTCCCTGAAAATGAGCCATTGAACAACTCTCTACGATGTTCCAGTGCCAAGCAATCTGTGGAAAAGAAAGAAGAAAGTAAAAAGATGCCGTTTAGGCAGAATGCTGTAGTAGCTGCCACTTTTCTTGATTTTCAAGCCAATATATTTCCCTTGCTGTTCAAGCCAAATGACAGATAATTTCCTATACAGGGGTTTCAGACATGGCGGTTCTAATGGTGTACTTTTTTTTTTGATCTGACCTTTTTTTAGGAGTTATGTGTTTTTATGTTTCTTAACATTGGACGTGATCGTGTCTTTATGTAATAAAATTCTAATGATCGTCTTTTAATATAAATCTAGTAAATTTATCTATTACTATTGGCAACAATTCGTTCTTTAATATAATTAAAATGAGCCATTGAACAACTCTCTACGACATTCCAGTGCCAAGCTATCTATGGAATTACTAACCTATACTATAATTAAGTGGCGTATAAAATTTAGTATAGGCAAGAAGTCGTTCTTTATTATAACTTCTCTATAAAGTTTGATTTAATACTTCAGTTACTATGATTCAGTCAGTCATGATTCATTGCTCAACCGGTTAAGACCGTGCTTACTATCGCCCACTCTATGAATCACGTAATGAAATGAATGACAATGGATTATTGCTAAATTATCTGCATGCTGTGATATAATGAAAACTTTGTACAATCTGAAAATACAAGCCTTTCCCTAAATAAAACTCAACAACGGAAATCATTAGCTATTATTCCTCCAAAGTGATTTAAGGCTCAAATTATTCGTGATATGAGATTAAAGGAATAGTACAGTGGGTAAAAAGGACTGATTTAGGACTGGTGGCTTCTTCTTTTGCCAGTAAGTCAATTTTAGCTATTACTAAGTTAAGATGGGCAAGAAAAAAATAAAAGGAGTCTTCCAGATATTGATTCTAGCGAGGATATTGCCACAAGTACCCCAAATACGTCATGAAATCCGGATATTCGGAAGCCAGTGACGACTCAGGTTTCGTTAATGACCCTATCAGAGGAATTTGCGAAGATGATGGACATTATGCGTGAAACTCATAGCTCAGTCCAATCAATTGAACAGCGGTGCATTGTAGTAGAAAGTAGAATAAAAGCAATTGAATCAGAGCAATTAGCCTTAAGGTCTGAATTCTCCGGGATTAAGTCTTGTACAAATGCTGTAGAAAATGACAATTCTTTGTTGAAAAATGATAATTTTAACCTGCAGTCAGAAATTAAATATTTTAAAGAAAAGACCCTCTGTATGTCTGATAGGCTTATGGCTGCAGAATATCAGCCTAACGAAAACAATGTGGTTGTATGGAATGCAGTCTGTGAGGATGAAGATCAAGCCAAACGTATGTTTACCGAGATACGTACGGATGGACTAAATTTACCAGTGATACCCCATTTCTCAGTTGTTGCAATAAAAAAGGATAAGAAATATTTTAAGGTTAATGTAAAAAACCGTGGAAACAAGATTGAAATCCTTAAAAATGGGAAGAAGCTTAAAGGAAGAAATATAGCAAACCAGGGAAACATTTATCTGATTGACGATGCCCCATTTTCTGTGAGAGAGGCAAGAAAAAAACTATATGAAAAAAAACTGTGTCTTAAAACGATGGGTATCATTTCATGGATATCAAACACAGTTCCACCATATCTTCAGTTGGAACGTCCGGGTGGTACGAAAGTGAAGTTTACGTGTGATGAATGGATTGAGGAACTAGCACATAAGCCTCCTCCCTCCACAGCTTCCAGAGGTGCTAAAAAATGAGTGTTTTATTGAATGTGTTTAGTTTACTTATTGGTTAATTATCTTTTCTTTTTCGCTTGGTTTATTCAAATAGATATGGAAAAGTTGATAGTGATGAATTTGAAATGTTTGGTTTAATGATAATTTTTATTTTTGAGTAAATAATTTAAAATGTTTGTTAATGTGAAATTATTTTGAGCGGGTGGTAGCGGGCTGATGTCTTTTTTTGAATGGTTTTGCTTTGTGCCATGAAGCTATATTCGAAAAATAACTCTGAAATTCATTGCATATGTCCTTTTCAGAATTCAAAGTCTTTCCCATTACACTAACTAATTCATCAGGTACACTATTTATTTTTAATCCAATCACTTCTTTATTAGTCCCCAAGTTTTCTTAGGGCATCCTTTGACCTCCTTAAACTTTTTCTCAAATATTTCTTTTTTTCATTTCTTAAAATTGTATTCATCCTATTTCGATAAATTTCATATAATTGCTTATTTTCTTGTGTCGGGTTAATTATTTGAGCTCTAAACAATTTATCTCTTACATTTATTTGCTTCAAAATCACAGGACTAATCCAAGGTTTTTTACTTGAGTGCTTTCTATTAAACGGTTTCAATATGACTACTTTACTTATCAAACTCTGCAACTTTTCATAAAATAAAACAAACTTTGAATTAGCGTCCTGAACATCGCCTAGAACATCGTACCAATCCACCTTTTCTATGTCATTTTTAAGTGTTACCATTGCACTTTTACTGATCACTGGAATCCTTGATTTTTTGCCTTTAACCACCTTTGTGACAGTTCTAAAGCTAGCTGAAACTCCAAAGTGGTCAGATACATCGTTGATAAGGACCCTGGGAGAAACTCAAGGGTACATTAGAAAGGATGTTATCCAGAAGCTTAGCTGATGTTCCCGTAATTCTTGTAGGGATTATATTTTTTATATTTTAGGGATTGTAGGGATTATTTGTAGGGATATATTTATACAAGGATGAAACCCATTAGATAAACTTCTATGAATAAATTCAGTGCTAGCAGATGACTGATCTATAAGGTCAATATTAAAGTCCTCCATAATAAAACATGGCATAGAGTTAATTGGAAGTTTCATTAATTGTTCTTCAAATAGGTCCATAAAGTCTTGGAGCAGGCTCTGTGGAGGTCTATAAACTACAACAGTACAAAAATTCAAATTCTCTCTAGTTATATGTAAAACAAAACACTCGCTTGCATGTCTCCTGAAGCATATTAAGTCAGATTTTTACCGGGGTATTAAATAAGTACCATTTTTACACCCCCCTCAAAACTTAATTTCTCCCTTCCTAGCATTATATTCGCTAAATACTTGCCCAAACCCCCTCCCCAGAAATTTCAGAAAGAAGCAATAGTCTATTTCTCCTGAAGTATTTCAAGTCAGATGTTTACCAGGGTATTAAATAAGTAGCATTTTTACACCTCCCTAGAAACTTAATTTCCCCCTTCCTAGCATTATATTCGCTAAATACTTGCCCAAACCCCCTCCCCAGAAATTTCAGAAAGAAGCAATAGTCTATTTCTCCTGAAGCATTTCAAGTCAGATGTTTACCGGGGTATTTAGCATTTTTACACCTCCTTTAAAACTTAATTTGCCCCTCCTAGCATTATTTTAACTAAATACTTGCCCTCACTCCATCACTTCATATAAAGTAAACAAAATAGAGCTTAGTTAATTTTTTTTAATTACACTGAAAAAAAATTGAACACCTAAAAAGCCCCCCCCCCCCAATAAATATTCGCTAGTTTGGTGTGGCATAGACAATGTGATGTTTTGACTAATAGCAAAAGAGCGGTTTCTTTGACAAGCAAAAAAATACATTATATTTAGGTATCTCTGAGGGGAGGGAGCAGAGAAATTTAAAACAATGGTTGGGGTGGGGGATTAATATTATAGCAAAAATAATATTTTAATATCTCTGAGACACACTTTTACAGTGTTGAAAAAATGGCGAAAAGAAGAGGCTAAAAAAAAGGTTGGAAAGAAATAGGTAGATATTTCTATAAGCAGGTAGAAAGTAGAGGTAAAAATGCTTACATTTCCAAATTCTGACTGCACTTGTGTGCCTGAAGGCCCTGGCAAAGCATGAAGGGGGGCAACCACACGATCTTGAGTAGACGGGGCTGAGGCATTATGAGAAGCCGCCCACTCTCTTTTCAATTTTCTGCCAGGTTGCATAGAAGTTTGCTCAGGTAGCGCGGAGCTGGCACTGGCTTGAGAAGCTCCGGGCATTAAAATTTGAGTGGTCATTGGGTGGCCCAGAGCTTTGGAGGAATAATAGCTAATGATTTCCGTTGTTGAGTTTTATTTAGGGAAAGGCTTGTTTTTTCAGATTGTACAAAGTTTTCATTATATCACAGCATGCAGATAATTTAGCAATAATCCATCGTCATTCATTTCATTACGTGATTCATAGAGTGGGCGATAGCAAGCAATACGGTCTTAACCGGTTGAGCAATGAATCATGACTGACTGAATCATAGTAACTGAAGTATTAAATCAAACTTTATAGAGAAGTTATAATAAAGAACGAGTTCTTGCCTATACTAAATTTTATACGCCACTTAATTGTAGTATAGGTTAGTAATTCCACAGATAGCTTGGCACTGGAACGTCGTAGAGAGTTGTTCAATGGCTCATTTTAATTATATTAAAGAATGAATTGTTGCCAATAGTAATAGATAAATTTACTAGATTTATATTAAAAGACGATCATTAGAATTTTATTACATAAAGACACGATCACGTCCAATGTTAAGAAATATAAAAACACATAACTCCTAAAAAAAGGTCAGATCAAAACAAAAAGTACACCATTAGAACCGCCATGTCTGAAACCCCTGTATAGGAAATTATCTGTCATTTGGCTTGAACAGCAAGGGAAATATATTGGCTTGAAAATCAAGAAAAGTGGCAGCTACTACAGCATTCTGCCTAAACGGTATATTTTTACTTTCTGTTTTCCACAGATTGCTTGGCACTGGAACATCGTAGAGAGTTGTTCAATGGCTCATTTTCAGGGAAATCTCTAGATCTAGTGCCATTTGTACTTAATTTTTTTTTAAATAGAATCAATTTTTTACGAAAAACTTAATTTTATATATACAATATTGATCAATGAGGTCATAGTCGTTGGATGTAGTTAGTACATAAAGGCTCGATCATCGAATAAAGTTGAAACTAAGTAAAGGACAATTAAGCCTCCAGATATTCACAGTGATGTCTAATATTTCCCATTACATCTGTAAACTGTTCCACAGTTGCCGTGAAATCATACCCATAAAATCACGCTTCGAATTGCTAGAACCTAACAAAACCAAAACTAATTTTAAAGTTTTCTGGAATTTTTCTAGTTAGAATTTAAAATTAAACATTAATTCTTAAAACATAATCAATTTTTTTCAAAAAAACTACATTTTTGAAGTCTTTTCATGCTGCAGTCTTTTCAAAGATAATTGATTTTTGAAGCAATCCTATAATTGATTTGGGAAAGCCAGCAATCTTATCCGCTAAACCATATGGGACTATAAGTCAATATTACGTAAGAACCATATGCTTATTATTATTTCATCATACCAATTATAATAAGGCCAAAACAAAATCGTCGACTTGCAACCTCACTTTTGACCCATCAGTTAAATCTTCGTCAGACTTAAAAAATATTTGCTAGTATAAATCGATGGATCCAGTTGTATTTGGTCTACACTACCCATAAAATCACGCTTCGAATTGCTAGAACCCAACAAAACCAAAACTAATTTTAAAGTTTTCAGGAATTTTTCTAGTCAGAATTAAAAATTGAACATTAATTTTTAAAACATAATCAATTTTTTTCAAAAAAACTACCTTTTTGATGTCTTTTCATGTTGCAGTCTTTTCAAAGATATTTGATTTTTGAAGAAATCAAACAGTTCGTGGTAAATCCGGGTTGCAGCGGTAGCTAGCAACCTAGTAAGAGACGATCATGTCCAATGTTAAGAAATAGAAAAACCCATAACTCCTGACCAAATACAATTGGATCCATCGATTTATTCTAGCAAAAGATTTTTTAAATCTGACGAAGATTTAACTGCTGCGTCAAAAGTTAGGTTGCAAGTCGACGATTTTGTTTTGGCCTTATTATAATTGGTATGATTAAATAATAATATGCATATAGTTCTTAAATCATTTTGATTTGTAGTCCCATATTGTCTCGCGGATAGGATAGCTGGCTTCCTATCCTAGCTACCGCTGCAACCTGGATTTACCACGAACTGTTTATTGCTTCAATCATCAAATATCTTTGAAAAGACTGCAGCATGAAAAGATATCAAAAATGTAGTTTTTTTGACAAAATTGATTTTCTTTTAAAAATTAATATTCAATTTTTAAATTCTAACTAGAAAAATTCCTGAAAACTTCAAAATTAGTTACATAAAGGACCGATATAGTTCATCATAAATGGTGTTTTTCAATATGTTTTTTTATATAATTATCCTTTATTATGTAAAATGCCGTAATTTTTTTTTGGGGGGGGGAGGGGTTAACAAAAAATTTATTTGTTAACTGAAACTAGAATAACTCCTAAAAATTTTGAATAAAATCATTTTATTTAACTGCAAACTGTAAAAATATTTATGATTTCAGAGCAATAATTCAATTTTTTTTATTCAAACCAGAAAAACACCTGAAAATTTTAAAATTAGTTTAGTTTTTCTTTCACTTAAAGTGACTCGTTACACCATTTTATCAAGTTTAATTATAAGGCACGAACTGTAGCCCCTAGTAACTGAAGTAATATTGGAAATCCTTATATTTTCCAGACCGGGAGTCGAACTCGAGCAAACTGGGTGAGAGTCAGCTCTCCCAACAACTAGACTATGTATGATATATCAAGATATATGATTAATGAACTTTATGATAAAGTATAATAAAAAACGAACTCTTGCCTATACTAAATTGCATAATCAACCTAATTATAGTTAATTATATAGTAATGATAGGGTTTTATTGATAGCTGAATTACAAAAAAAAGAAAACGACCCCGAGACGCTTTGAACCACAAACCTTTCGGTTAACGGACGATCGTACAACACAAAAAAACAAACAAAAAAACAAACAAACAACAAAAAAACACATGGGGAGCAACAAACAAGTTATAAAACCGACCAAGCGTTTTTTTGTTTTTTTTTTCACATTGGCCATTCACTCTAGAAAGAAATCTAAAGGACTTCCTCAACTTCTCTCTCAACACATTTATTATTAGTGACCGTGTTGATAGAATCGAGGTCCTGAATGCAAGTTCAAGGTACTTGAGAGACGCAGTGGCAAAAATTGAGGCAGCCTGAATTTTTGAATCGGGAGGATGATGACAACCAAAAACGAGAAATTCAGTATTAGCAGAAGCGACTGACAGCCCTACGTCGGACAACCCGGCATAAAGGGTGTTCACAACAGCCTGCAGTGATTGCAAGTTAACAGACAGCAGAAGAATGTCATCCACGTACTAAAGTTGACTCGCTTCATTGGATGGCTTGATAAAAAAAATATGGTATTCTGCGGGTTGCAAAGCAGATGGCATTGTTAAATATTGCAGGATTTAACACTGAGCCCTGTTTTGTTCCGCGACGCAGAGAAATTTGGCTGCTATAAATATTTTTGACGCGGACACGTATAGAAGAGTTTTGATACCATTGTCACAGAGAGGCGCAAATGAATGGTTTACCTCACTCCTCAAAAGTGCTAAAATAGCTTGGGAGTGTAGAATTTAATCCAATGCTCTAGAAATATCTATTACACAAACATATAAAGGTTTCTTCAATCTTTCATACCTGTCCAGAATAGACACGAAAACTGCATGTGTATTCCCAGCACCAAGACTCGCACGAAAACCAAACTGGTGATCTCCATGATTATACCTATTCAAGAATTTTTAAAAGAAGAATCTTTTCAAATAATTTTTCAATAACCGAACAAACTGTAATCGGCCGAAAAGAGTCACACGATTCAGGGTCCTTATTCTTTTGGGACATGCGTCACGATGCACTTGCATAGTGCACTCGGTACGAACTGCTGCGCAATAAAAGCTTGGAAAAGTAACGCCATAGTAACGCCATTATTTGTACGTGAAACTAGTTTCACGTACAAATAAATCAAATGTTCAGGTTGAAGTCCATCAGGACCAGGAGCTTTGCCTTTTTAAGGAGACAAATTAGCATAAGAATTGACGATGGCGTAATAGAAAACAGATTTCGGCTGTGATCTAGTTGAGCAAAATGGTGAAGGAGAATCTGCCAAAAAGTTGTATCCAGTGGTGGGGGGGGGGCTATCAGAGAATAACGAGGAGAAGTGTCTTTCCCAGGAAATTAAATCAAAAGGGTTAGAACGCGAACAAGATGATGAACTAAACGTTGATACTTTGCTCCACAGTAGCTTCAGATTATTTCAGATATCACGAGACAGAATAGATACTCGCCTTCAATTGGATAGCAATACAGCTTTCTGGTAATCTTTTTCTGTCGATTTAAAGATCCTAAAAATTAAACCAGATCTGGGACGATCACAATGAACCCAGATCTTAAACCACAACTTGTGACGGTTCTTTGCAAGTTGTAGCTCTGGTTCATCGCTTCAGCCATTTTCTGTGTACCAATCTTAATTCTATCAGATGGCACTGCCGCTGAGGTGGTACTGCCACATAGAATCCATAACACTGTATGTTTTAGTCACTGTTTACTTCTTTCAAGTACTTATAAGAAAAGAAATTTGGTAATGATGTTTTTGTAACAGCGATTTCTACTAAGTTTCAAACTTTTGGTTTACTTTTTTAAAGTTTTTGATTTGTTATTATCCCTTGTTACAATTTTTCAAACATTTTTGCAATTACCGGTTTTTTGCTATGTATGTAATTTAATGTCTTTTAATACAGTTGTCTATTCAAAGATATGTGATTGTTACAGCAAGTCCGATTTCTAACAATGATTTCTACTGAGCTTCAAACTTTTGGTTTTCTTTTCTATGGTTCTTGAATTGTTGTAAGCCCTTGTCAAAATATATGGAAATATTTTTTCAATTACTAGTATTTTGCTGTTTAAGAAGTTTAATATAAGCTTCTCCATACATGAGAATCTTCAATTTTTCCACATAAGTTTGACAAGTGTGACAACGTCATTGCAATACTCATGTATATAAAAATGACGTCACTCACATAAGAATTTATTTTCCAAAATAAAGGCTCTTAACGAATTTTCTCAAACATATGACCTATCTAAATTGTTTTCGAGTCATTTTCTTTTATCTCAATCTTTCATGAACGTTTGTCATATCAAACAGCAATATGATTAAAAGTAAGAATTTTCTAATCACAATGCATTGATAAGGAAAGAGCTCCATTAGCTGTAAAATCGTTTGAATAATACAATTCTCAGATCAAATGCTAAAGGCAACTGATAAACAGAATACATGCAATTAATAGTTGGCTACATATTATACATTTCAAAATGCTTTTATTTTCTTTTCAAAAACTTAGGTTTTTTTATATTTAATATAGTTTATCCTTTGAGGTCGAGGTTTGGAAAAATTTTGTACGATACAAATCAGTTCAAGTTTCAAGAATAAATCTAGTGTTCAAAATACGTGCACAATCGGGACCCGTCTGAGTACAAGTACTCAGTGAGTATATTAACTTGAATTCACGTTGAAGGAGATCAAAGGCTGAGAAGTAAGCTTCTATGATTAGCACATATAATAGGGCAATTACCACTATTATACAACTTACTGAGACACCTAATTATTAAGACACGGATTGATAGGGATAAAAAAGGAGATAAATATACATAACACACATTCTTGGAGATGATAAAATAGAAGCTGATTTGTTGTGAAAACGTTAAAAATAATGATCACGAAGAATTACTGAACCTTTTCCAAACTTCATAAACATCAAAAGTGTTTGGTATATCGTTTGTGTGTGTGTTTTTTCTCCAACAAAATGAAAATTATTAAAAAAAAACCAAGATGACTAAAATAATTATACAATATAAAAATTGATTGTTAGCCAAACCAAATCAGTGAGGTCAATTTGCAGAAATTTAGAGGGGGGATTATTTTACACTTTTTCAAAATCTAGGGAGGGGGAAGAATTTAGTTTTTTTCAATTATTCCAATTCAAGTGCCAAAAAGGCCATTTTTCAATGAAAAAACCGAAGAAGTTATCTTTCAAAATCAAAGGGGGCAAACAAATCGTAAGGGAACATGGCATCCTGACCCCTCGGTGTGAATCCACTGAACCAGCAAATCCTTTCTCAGAACTTCAGAAAAAATTTTTCAGGGTAAATATTTGATAGCTACTTGACAATTAAAAGGGTTCACTATGTTGCATACTGCCATTTCGAAGGCTAAGACGAAATTATTAGATAGTAAAGATTACTATTTTATTCTTCGTATCATAGCCCGAGTGGCCAAATTTGAAACCATTGTTTAAACAGTCAGGCACTTCCAGAATAAAAGGCTTCTTACTTTGAACACGATAGCGCAACGACGATGAATCTCAACTATAAATGATAGATGAGAGACAATTCAATAAACAATTTTGAACTTTTCACAAAGAATAATGCACTCTGCTATGCAACATTAGAAACATTTCTAACTGTCCAGCTGTTTCTACTTGCCTTTTTTTCCAGAAAAGAATTACACACAATGTCAAGATACTGGAGTAGAAAGTGAGAAAGAAATGCCAAACTGTTGATGTCTAAATTCATCAATAGACAGTGGATATAATTTGTCTTTCAACGAATTTTATTACAAAAAAAGCACTATATGTGAAATCGTGATCAATTAAAATAGTTCTTTATTTTTTCAAGCGTTATGCATCATACAGTTATGTTTCAACAGAGTATACATTATCCTGAGTAAATCCTAATTTTGAAATTACATGTCGTTATTTACTCGTCGTGGAAAACCAGCTCCCATTTTATTTCTTGGTAAATAGGCAATAAAAAGTACTTTAAGTAAACATTTCTCTGTATTAGTGAATGAATCGATTGAGATAATTGAAAATCACATATTTGAAGCTGCGACGACCTTTAAATTAAATGTTTGTTTTAGTGGGAAAGATAATAAATATTCAATTGCAATTAAACTTTTTATAGGCTAAACTGTTTGAAGTAAAATAAAATGACCCCTTGTCCCCAATAAGATAAAATAAAAAAACTTTGTTCTTTACAAAATTAAATAGTAATATTAAAGCTTAAAAAGAGCAAAGTCATAAAAGGTTGGCTAATACCCTCCTCGGAGCTGATATATGTTGCAATCAGATTTTCCTTTTTTGTAAGAGTAATTTGCTTATGTCTGAAAATGTATAACCCATTTATGATCTAGTAATTTTTTTTGGAGCATTTGTTTGAATGTTTAGTCAAAAAAGAGTGGCAAAGTGCAGGATTAAGGGGAACAAGTGTTTTAGTAACAGAGATCTTGAGTGGTAAATTTTTTTTTTTCTTAAGAAAAACAAAGACACACTTTCAAAGCTTTTGAGATGGGCAGCCTTCGTTTTAGGATGCAACTTTATTTGATAATTTATGCTAGTTTAAAGTTTTATCCCCTTTTGCTTGTTATACATCTGGAAAATCAACATCCTTTTAGATAAGCTGTCAGAACTCAAACCAACATAAACTACCATGAATAAAAAGATGAAACGTAGGACCAACAGTAATTCAATGAATAATAATGCCAAAATAATTTCTGTTATTTAATTTCTGTTCATTTTTTAATTGTTTCAATTTTTTCTTACTAATTTTTATGCTGGTTAGTAGCTTTTTGTTAACCATGATAGTTATTGTTTAGTTAAATTTGCTAGTAGTTAGACGTGGTAGTAGTACCCGTGGTAGAAGTAGTCTTGAGAGGGCAGTAACTGGGTTAGGAATAGTTGTGGTAAGAGCAGTGACAATAGGACCAATTTATACTATGTCGAAGTTTTAATTGCTCTTCACTTGCATTAAGTAAACTGAAAAAATGAACACAATATTCAGTTTTAAAACTTTAAATTCAATACTTAAAGTAGCCCAAGGTTCAAACTCTACAAATTTCAAGTTTTTATCGCTCTTCGCTTGAATTAACAAAGTAGGGACATGTCTACAAACTCAGTTTTGCTATTTATTAAATAAAAAACACAAGTTTTTTTTAACTGAAAGTAAGGAGAGACATTAAAACTTAAAAAGAACAGAAATTATTCCGTATATGAAAGGGGCTGTCCCCTCCTCAGCACCTTGCTCTTTACGCTAAAGTTTTTTATTGTTTTAAAAAATAAAGTTGAGAGACAGAGTCAAACTTTAGCGTAAAGAGCGAGGCGTTGAGGAGGGGACAGTCCCTTTCATATACGGAATAATTTCTGTTCTTTTTAGGTTTTAATGTCGCTCCTTACTTTCAGTTTAAAAAACTTGTTTTTTTTATTTAATTTCTGATCGTTTTTTAGTTAATGCAGCTTTTATTTTGGCTCACCGTCATTGAATAAGTAAACAAAATTTGCATAAAAATTTTACTTTTCTTTTGCTAAATGGCTGTCTCTAAATTTGGCTCTGACGTAATTTACAAATTAACTTACATAACCCTAGTCAATACCTTGCTCTTTAAGCTAAAGTTCGAATTTTGTTCCAATTCTTTAAAAATGACCGCTTAATCAGAAAGGCCGTTAATTAGAAAAAATAGCTCTTACGAAAGTACTAAAAAATCTTTGGCTTAAAGAGCGAGGCATTGACTAGAAGGTGAACCCAATCATATAGCTAATATTTTTTGTTCGTTTTAAGTTTTGATGTTGCTCCTTACTTTCAGTTGAAAAACTTGTTTTTTTATATTTAATTTCTGATTTTTGTTTTAAATAATGATGGGAAATCCGGCACCCCCTTCATAGCCATGTCCCTTCCCCCATGAAAACTTCCTTCATGAAAATATCCTCCCATATAAACCCCGACCCACCCCCACCCCCCACTACCAGAAAAAATTCCCCCTGAAAACTCTGTATACTTCCCAATAACCAATACTATATGTTAACATTGGGTAAAGTTCATAACTTTCAGCCCTCCCCCTGGGGGATTCGAGGGATTAATTCATCCTAAAAGACATAGTTATAATATTTTCGACCATGCTGAACAAAATGGCTATCTCAAAATTTTGATCGGGTGACTTTGGGAAAAAAATGAGCGCGAGAGGGAGCCTAGTTGCCCTCCATTTTTTTTGGTCACTTAAAAAGGGCACTAGAACTTTTAATTTTCGTTCCAATGAGCCCTCCCATGATATTCTAGGACCACTGGGTCGATACGATCACCCCTGGGAAAAAGAAAAAGAAAAAGAAAAAAAAACACGCATCCGTGATCTTCCTTCTGGCAAAAAATGGAAAATTCCACATTTTTGTAGATAGGAGCTTGAAACCTCTACAGTAGGGTTCTCTGATACGCTGAATATGATGGTGTTATTTTCATTAAGGTTCTATAACTTTTAGGGGGTCTTTCCCCCTTTTTTCAAAAATAAGCCAAATTTTCTCAGGTGCGTAACTTTTGATGGGTATAATTAAACTTGATGAAACTTATATATTTGAAATCAGAATTAAAATTTAATTCTTTTGATGTATCTATTGGTATAAAAATTCCGTTTTTCAGAGTTTCGGTTACCATTCAGCCGGGTCGCTCCTTACTATATGTTAATACAGGTCGCTCCTTACCAATACTGTATGTTAACATTGAGTAAAGTTCATAACTCTCAGCCCTCCCCCTCTGGGGCTTAGAGGGATTAAGTTATCCTAAAAGACATAGTTATAATATTTTCGACCATGCTGAACAAAATGGCTATCTCAAAAATTTGATATGGTGACTATGGGAAAAAATGAGCGTGGGAGGGGGCCTAGTTGCCCTCCATTTTTTTTGGTCTCTTAAAAAAGGCACTATAACTTTTAATTTCCGTTCCAATGAGTCCTCCCACGATATTCTAGGACCACTGGGTCGATACGATCACCCCTGGGAAAAAGAAAAAAAACAACAAAAAAAAAAAAACAAAAAAAACACGCAACCGTGATCTTTCTTCTGGCAAAAAATGGAAAATTCCACATTTTTGTAGATAGGAGGTTGAAACCTCTACAGTAGGGTTCTCTGATACGCTGAATATTATGGTGTGATTTTCATTAAGGTTCTATAACTTTTAGGTGGTGTTTCCCCCTTTTTTCAAAAATCAGCCAAATTTTCTCAGGCGCGTAACTTTTGATGGGTAACATTAAACTTGATGAAATTTATATATTTGAAGTCAGAAACCCCTACAGTAGGATTCTCTGATACGCTGAATATGATGGTGTGATTTTCATTAAGGTTCTATAACTTTTATGGGGTCTTTCCCCCTTTTTTCGAAAATCAGCCAAATTTTCTCAGGCAAGTAACTTTTTATGGGTACGATAAAACTTGATGAAACTTATATATTTGAAATCAGAATTAAAATCTGATTCTTTTGATGTATCTATTGGTATCAAAATTTGTTTTTTAGAGTTTCGGTTACCATTGAGCCGGGTCGCTCCTTACTCAACGTCCCCTCCTCAACGCCTCGCTCTTACGCAAAAGTTTGACTCTGTCTTACAACTTTATTTTTTAAAACAATAAAAAACTTTAGCGTAAAGAGCGAGGCGTTGAGGAGGGGACAGCCCCTTTCATATACGGAATAATTTCTGTTCATTTTAAGTTTTAATGTCGCTCCTTACTTCCAGTTTAAAAAAAAAAAATTTTATTTAACTTCTGATCGTTTTTTAGTTAATGCAGCTTTTATTTTGGCTCACCGTCATTGAATAAGTAAACAAAATTTGCATAAAATTTTTACTTTTTTTTTTGCTAAATGGCTGTCTCTAAATTTGGTTCTGACGTAATTTACAATTTAACTTACGTAACCCTAGTCAATACCTTCCTCTTTAAGCTAAAGTTCGAATTTTGTTCCAATTCTCTAAAAATGACCCCTTAATCACAAAGGCCGTCAATTAGAATAAATAGCTCTTATGAAAGTACTAAAAAATCTTTAGCTTAAAGAGCGAGGCACTGACTAGAAGGTGAACCCAATAATATAGCTAATATTTTTTGTTCGTTTTAAGTTTTGATGTTGCTCCTTACTTTCAGTTGAAAAACTTGTTTTTTTATATTTAATTTCTGATTTTAGTTTTAAATAATGATGGGAAATCCGGCGCCCCCTTCATAGCCATGTCCCTTCCCCCATGAAAACTTCCTTCATGAAAAATCCCCCCTGAAAACGTCTGTATACTTCCCAATAACCAATACTATATGTTAACATTGGGTAAAGTTCATAACTTTCAGACCTCCCCCTGGGGGCTTCGTGAGATTAAGTCATCCTGAAAGACATAGTTATAACATTTTCGACCATGCTGAACAAAATGGCTCTCTCAAAACTTTGATCGGGTGACTTTGGGAAAAAAATGAGCGAGGGAGGGGGCCTAGTTGCCCTCCATTTTTTTCGGTCACTTAAAAAGGGCACTAGAAATTTTAATTTCCGTTCCAATGAGCCCTCCCACGATATTCTAGGACCACTGGGTCGATACGATCACCCCTGGGAAAAAGAAAAAAAAAAAAAACAAACAAATAAACACGCATCCGTGATCTATCTTCTGGCAAAAAATGGAAAATTCCACATTTTTGTAGATAGGAGCTTGAAACCTCAACAATAGGGTTCTCTGATACGCTGAATATGATGGTGTGATTTTCATCAAGATTCTATAATTTTTAGGGGGTCTTTCCCCCTTTTTTCGAAAATCAGCCAAATTTTCTCAGGCGCGTAACTTTTGATGGGTAAGATTAAACTTGATGAAGCTTATATATTTGAAATCAGAATAAAAATCTGATTCTTTTAATTTATCTATTGGTATCAAAATTCCGTTTTTTAGAGTTTCGGTTACCATTGAGCCGGGTCGCTCCTTACTTACAGTTCGTTACCACGAACTGTTTGAAAAACTTCGAACGAGCAAAAACGTGCTAATACCAGTTATCGACCATAACCCAAAAATAAATTACTGTGAACGAAGAAATTAAACCTAAAAACAGAATTTCCAATTTGCAATGAATTCCAGCTTAGTGAACACAAATTTCCACAGGCATGAGTAGTACTGCCACCAAGGAACAGATACAAAGGGGCTTCATGGCTGACCCTCTCCCCCTAAGTCGTGAATTTTTTAGAAGTCCTGCTCACTTTTTATTCAAACTATCAGATATTTTTATTTTTCATTAGTCCCCTTCCTTCAATCTCCTTAAGCCAACCAAAAAGCTAGAATGTTATTTGCGCTAAACTAAAAAATTGAGAGACAGCTTAAATTGATTAGCCAATGACTTTTAGTGCGTAGGAAAAGATTTAAAAGGAATAACAAATTCGTGAACATTAGTTACAGTAGTTACATTAGTAATCTTTATTAACTGCTAAAATATATTTACCGGGACAAAGCAAAAAATAAACTGTTTAACAACCAACACATTGCTCTTTACTAACTTAACGCTTTTACTTTCAATAAGAGATAAAAATTATATTAATTAAATAGAATGAGTTTTTAATAAAGACTTACATTTCATTTTTATTTTTAATCCAAGTTCATCATTGTAATAAGTTCAATTGTATGTTTTTATTGACATTTGATAATCCTTTTGAGCTTTGGTTTTCCTTTGCGAAAAACCATACCTTCAAACCTTAATTTTAAATCGGCCTTAACTTTAGGCACCGGTCAATACTTTATAAATGCTCACTAGGATAAACATCTTGATATCTGAAAGCATTATAGGCATTAGCGATGTAGGCACAATACATTATTATATATAATTTCTTTTTTTTTACCAGGGCACTTAGTGTAGAAGGAGTCGTCGTTGAAACTTCAAAAGGGGCTCATTTGATTAGAAATTGAAAGGGCTAGTACTGTTTTTAATAGTAGAAAGGGATTGGAGGGCAACGCGCCAACCCCCCCCCCCACGCCCATCATTTATTCAAACATATCCATTTTGAGATAGCCATTTTGTTCAGCGTAGTTGAAAGGTTCGGAAAATATGTCTTTGAGGATGACAACCTTCCACAGCCCTCAGAGCAAGGGTTTTAAGCTATGTCCTGGGGGCATATAAGGTTTTTTTTTTATAGAAAAAATGGTTGTAGAAACCTCAGAGGGTATCATTAAATTGGTAATCCGAAGTTCTAGTGTTCTTTTTAAGGATCAAAGTGATTGAGGGCAGCTACACCCCCCCCCCCCCTTCACATGTCGCATTTTTCTGAAACGCATCTGATAAAAATTTAGGGATAGCCATTTATTCCAAAAAAATTCCAAAGATCATAGGCAGCGCAATCGCGCTGCCTAAGTAAAGAGCAATGTGGGCACAATGTATTTTTTTTTTTTTTTAGACCCGGGCACTCCCCGTAGAAGGAGTTGTCGTAGAAACTTCGAAAGAGGCTCATTCGGGATAGCCATTTTCATCAGCGTAATCAAAAGGTTCAGTAATCATGTCTTTGAAGATTACCCCCCCCCCAGAGCCCTCAGGACAGGGGTTGCAAGTTATGCCCCGGGGGCGCATAAGGGTCTTATAGAAAGGGTGGTTGCATAAACTTTGGAGGGGGCTCATTGGATTGGAAATTGAAAGTTCTAGTGACCTTTCTAATAGTCGAAAGTGATTGAAGGACATCCAGCCCCCCTCGCCCATCATTTCCTCAAACACATCCAATCAAAATTTTGAGATAGCCATTTTTTAAGCATATTTGAAAGGTCCGGTAATTATTTTTTGGGGTCAGCACCCCCTCCACATGGCCCTCAGGGCAAGGGCTATAAGTTATATTCGTTTCCCATTGTTAACATTTAAGCTCTTTACGGAAAGGGTGGTAGTATAAACTCCGGATGTAGCTTATTCAATTAGAAATCTTAAGTCCTAGTGTCCTTTTTAAGAGTCATAAGTGGCAGGGGGCAACTAGCTTCATCCCACATCTTCTTTTCCCCAGATTCATCCGATAGAAATTTTGAGATAGCCATTTTGTTGAAAATAATCTAAAAATTATATAAAAATATATAAATCTGGGTTTTGGGTTCTGGGTTCTAGGCCTTCTGGGTTGAAATAGCCCCTCAGAACCTGTGGGAAAGGGTTTTAACTTATGCCCCGAACTTCTATAAAGTTTTTATGCAATGGATGGTCGTGTAAACTTTTGATATGGCTCATTCGATTGGAAATTGGAAGTTATAGTGCTCTTTTTAAGAGTCAAAAGTGAATTGAGGGTAATCAGCCCCCTCCCTCTTTCCCGTGACCATCATTTCCCAAAACAAACATCTAATCAAAGTTTTGAGATGTCTGATTTCTTCAGCATTGTTTAAAGATCCTGTAATTATGCCTTTGGGGACGTCAACTCTCTAACAGCCCCCAGAACAAAGGCTGCAAGTTAGGCAATTCCTTTACTATTTACATATAGTAAATGTTACTGAGAAAGGTATGCATGTTTGACCTTTACTTTCCAAAAAGACAAAGGCATTCAGGAGAGCGTTTCAGAGAATGTTGAAGGGGGTGTTGAACAACACTAAAACGCGTTATCCACATACGGGCTGTCAAAAGGGCGCAACTCAGTAATGACTGAGTATATTCATTTGAAGCTATCAGGAAATGATAAGGGAGATGATCAATTGACCAAAAAGGTAATATTTGTGTGCTGCTATTACTACTACAACTATCACAACTACTACTGCTTCCATTATTGCTACTACAAACACAGGACCATATTTGAAATATTGAGGAGAAACTTAAATTAAATCAAGAGACACTTTGTTTATGCACATTGTCAAAAGAGTATATCTCAAGAATCGACTTGAATTTTAAGTTGGAACTTTCAGAAAATGCTTGAAGGGGAAGGTCAATTGACCAAAAGGCTATTCAGCTATTCACATTAGAGTGGTCAGTTACATCAGTGACTGAACACAGCCCCTCTTAATATTCAACAAGACTAGGGATCATTCTAGGCCATGGTTTTACAATTTACAGCACCATAGGTGGTTTGGGGTCTTGTTGTTTCGTCGGATATACACAACTTTTCTTCAGCAACCTCAATATCGCCAACTACACGAGATATACTCAATATTGGAATGAAAATTGGTGAAGTAGGCTTCAAGCACTTTTACGAAATCATCAGACATTAAAATTCTCAATAATACTTCATGAAAGCAGAGGCTTGAGTAGCAAAAAGAGCTTGATTATAGTTTTTCGCTGTCTGGATACGAATGCTGTTGATATAGAAGATAGTTTTACTATAAGAGACTCCTTTTTTAAAATTAAAGATTTTGGGTGGATGAATACGGCTGTATCTGTTGCAGTTTGAAACGGGCCAGTGAGGTGTTACAGCTTTATAAGTTTATGGAATTGTAAGAACACTAAATTTTGAGACATATAGCTACTCGATGATTGTCTAGACAAACCGTTGTAGCTCGATATTTGGATCAGTGGGATTGTTTGACTTTATTCATACTTGCAGGAAGTCTCAAAGAGTCCATCAAGTCAGGGAAGACCACTTGCCGAACTAATAAATCTTCTTTCACCAGTTTTTTTAAGGCTTATTTTGCCTTTCTGGCGTATATTTTGAAGTATGTTGAAGACCGGAACAGGAAATTTCGGGCAGAAAGTAACCAGATTCATCTTGTCTATAATTTTTTTCTGAACTTTACAAGACGAAAGCCCCCCCCCCCTTGATATTCCCCAGTTAGACCAAAAAAAGGATTTCCATCTATGTCGATGTCAAGGATGCGGATTGTGGAGGGGGGGGGGGTGTGTGACTGGAAGTGATTTTTACCAAGAAAAATATATCTCTGTCTGCCGCAGTTGGGTCTAAGAAAGAGTATAGGGAATTGTTTATCGTGCTCTGTGAAGAGATGTAAAAGTGTTTTTTTTACTCCAGATATTCATCAATAACAAACTTCTTATAGGCTTTGTCCACGCTATGCTTTTGAAGTAAGGTTTGATCAGGAAAACTAGGAACCGCTTCTGGCTCAGTTTCCAAAATTACTAAATGACACCAACCTCAGAGATGCAAACCAAGAGTTAAAGAGACTACCCTTTTGTCCTGAGCTTGGTATTTGGATTGGCTCAGATCCAGCTATGTTTTGGACTCGGGTTTACAAGCAAAAAGATTTGCATGGGTCAAAATGTTTCCCTCTGCTTGGACAATTAGCGACCGCCGACCAAAATCTCTCTGCTGTTAATCTTTAAAAAATCTTAATAAATCTTAAGAAATTGTCCCGATTTCATCACCTTGAACCTGTCTCTTAGTGTCAAACAGATCATTTCAAAGCATTGGAAACCAACATCCCTTCTAAATGGTTCTGCATTGAAAGTGACAAAAATGTGGAAGGGGAGATCAAAAAGCTGGGCTATAAAAAGAAACAGGAGAGAAAAAATGACAAACTAGCACAAAAGTTTCTACTTTGTCGTGTTTTTAATTTTTCAGTTTTATTACTTTTGTGTGGTTTAACCTGATTTCAAAATAGTTAAAATGCGTATAGTAAATTATATCATATGATGGATATATGAGTAGGGATGCCCTATCGACTCGTGACGGGACTCCATATATGGGCATAGAATCCATCTAAGCGTATCGATCCACTAACGGGTCAATGACAGCCTTTTCAAGGTCGATTTGTTTGTTGTTTCTAAGTGTATTGACTCCGGGGCGAAGTTTGCACATGCGCATTGAATTCTAACGGGGCAATGTATTGATTCACTAGAGGGAAAGTAGATTTCTGGGAAATTGATTACATAATAGGCGGTGAACTATTGATTCTAACGGGACAGAATCACGTGTCTCTTTCTAAGCCAATCAGGGAGTCGGAAATATTAGCGGGACAGGATTGCAGAGAATATAAGGAAAGGATTTTGGCTATAGTTTTTATTAGTGTGTGAATAGAATTCAAGGAGTGAGAACAGTTTGACTTTACTCATTACGATATATTTGTAATAATAATGAGTGGAATGTTTACACTATTAGAAGTTGATAGTGGAGTTGATAGCAACGATACAAGAGCCCCAAACATTGCGGTGGAAATCACGAGAGGATCACGGCTTTGTCTGGAATGGGATGAAGTATATGCAAGATATGTGATATCCTTGAGCAAATTTAAAATGGAGGATCAATTATGCTTCGCTGCAAAAGTTGATATAGCACATGTGAATAGACTTCAAAGTGCTTTAAGTGTATTAGTGAAGCATATCGAAGACAACAAGCTGTATCGCTAATTGTACATTGTGTAGTATTATTGTTGTAATTATACAATAAAATTGTTTCGAAATCAAAAATGTTCCCTTGCTTTTTGTTAGAATTTTAGGCTAACGAATCATGGTCAGTCTAGAGTCAGCAGTAGGAGTGGTAGGATTGAAAAATGAATAAATTGAGAAAGAGAGAATTAGATCGAATCTTGTGATTATGGAAAAACATTTGATTCTGGATGATAATTTTCTCGAGTTATCCCTTCAACGAAAGATATTCTCTCAGGGAACACTTGACAATATAATGAAAAATCATTCTCCCCCATTGGACTAGTGTATGAAACTTTGTCGATGTGACTCAAATGCTTATACTCAATTTATTGATATATTAATTGGAACAAAGCACAATAATATCGTGGATATACTTTTGAAAACATTGCCATAGATCCACATTGCCATAGAAACTCCCCATTCGAAAGAGGTGACGTCACAGAGTTACTCCTCTCCCATTTGTCCCTCTGAATTTATCGAACGAGGATCAGTTTCGTTTTAGCTGTGAGAGACTTGACATCGGAAACCAAAAAAAAAAATGTTCTATACATGTCCACTATGCATATACACTCTTGGCAGTTGGACATCATGTGAGGATTGTACAATTATTGATGACTATAATGAAAAGTGCAAATTATGTAATCCTTGTAAATTACATAGAGGCTATGCAGTACAAATTAAAGGATGTAATTCATGTCTTGAAGAGATTTGTGACTCTCACCCTAGAGGACATCTGTGCTCCAATTGTCACTATGACAAATGTGATCAGTGGGAGAATACTTACCCCGGTATGATTGGAAAGAATCCTAAACGTGATTTTAGTCTATTTCTACGAGATTGGTATCGTCGTGGATTTAAATTATTCTGGGAGGAAGAATCTAGTCTACGATTCAACTGTTGGGGTAACAAGACAATTTGGTTTCTACGTCATCGTTGTGACGACACTGCCTATTATGACTATAAACCTAGTGATTTTTATTTGGCAGTTACCGAATGTGATTCACCATTTGAAAACACTGTATGTGATATTGCTTCAAATAGACAGATTGAAACTCGTGAATTTCATAATATGAATGCAAATAGTATCATTGACTATACAAAGAGATATGACAAGAGTGAAGTTACATTATACTGTAGAAAATGTGACCCTGACTTTGCAGCCAATCAAGATCAATATACAGTGAATCCAAATGATTTACCGGCATTAGTGGTTCACGACAGTTGCCTATACACCGAAGAAGAAGAAATCTAAAGTGAAGAATAAAGACATTGTTGTATATACATTTTTCATTTTTAATAAACAAATTCACATACATTTTTTAAGCACTTTACTCGTAGGGCACTAAAATCAATATTATACAGGTCTGAGAGGAAATATTCCACCATAAAGTCGTTCAGACGTGGATTGTCTACATAAATGTTGAGAAACTGCTTGTAAGTATAGCCGCGACATCGGAACACAAAATATAGTAGTGCATGGAAGCCACAGCTTTTAGTCGTCAGATCCTGCACTCTCTTCCGATTTTGAATAATTGTTTTCCCACTGCTCTCAATATAGTTGCTGATGTGTGGACTGTAGAATATATAGGGTAGACCAAGAGGATCAAAAAATTCAATCGTCTTCATTGTTTGAAAGATGCACAACCAATGACCTGTCTGCACAGTCGACGGACTGCTATTAACAATAATTTGTTGGCACTTTGAATTTTTCCAAGAAAGTCCGAGGTCAGACAATAGGATCTGTATTTGGACATGTAGGGGTCCATATTAAATACATTGATTATTTGACTGGTGTTCATGGTGCCAAGTCTAGTAGAACACTGCCTTCGGGAGTGATTTCTCAATAGGTTTCATATTGATTTAGCGAAATTAGTGCAATACTCTCAGCTAATGGGTCGGCAAATGTACACTCTAAACGCACACTCCCCGTACGTACTATACTCATATCCTGGGTGCCAGACAAATCCAATACAATGATACCATGTGTTTTAGCAAAAATTTCTTCGGTTATACCATTTTCAAATAGTTGTGAATCATGATCTAGGGTTTTCATGGTCAACTCATACAATGTTCTATAGGATTTATCAAAAGATAGATTGTAGAGTGGGATTCCATTTACTTTGCAGACAAGAGATGAAAGTCCAAACATTTCAAATTTATGTGAGCATCCAGTCCATGATCCTATTGCACTGTCGCTTTTTACAAATGCCAAGGCAAGTTTTGACGGACTTTCGCCATTGATAAAGGATGAGTCGGTGAAGATGTGTGACCCCGTGGCAATATGACGTTGATTGGTGATTGTATGAGGAACAAGTAGTTTAATATTATTTCCACTGGCTCTCAGTTTTTCCACTGCCAAAGCAACAGAACTCATAACCTGTTGTTTGCGTACATGTAGTATTGCCGAGGTGAGAGAGAGAGTTACATCAGGATTGGCAGCAAGTTCTTTTCTCAATATGAAATTGGATGGTACAAGCGTCAATTATATATCCACTTTAATATTGGGTGGTAGCCATTGGGGTATATTAAATATTTCATGATATATTTTTCCAACTAGATGTAATTCACTAGTTGTAGTATTTTTAAGTGCATCTGTACTATCAGTATTAGTAATATATTCATATCCATTGGAGGTGCCTCTCAGTTCCTTGTATGACTTGGGTGTCATCAGCATGAATTGCATATAGCTTGTCTAATTTGAGAGATTGTTGCTTGTGCTCACCAGTGTGCCATTGATGTAGACACTGATTTGACGAAATAAATTATGTAATATATAATTTTCATAGGATATTCCATCGGCAAGAATTGGCAATGTATTATCGGATTTCCGGACTTTCAGTGGTAAATCTATAAATGTCGAAGACTTGTCCATAAAGTAGTCTTCATTGGAATAAATTTGAAAGTGGATATTGTCGGAGAGGGGTTGTTGAGGATAAAATTGTTCATATTATCCATATTTTACATTCACATCAACATTTTCTGCATTGAATAGAATCAATGAGGAGGTGATTGAAGGTTGAGAATCCTTATGCGGTAGATATGACATCTTAGGAAAAGAAATCTAGTTTCGATCTAACAATTCTCTTCCTGGGGCTTCTTCTTCTACTGTTTACAGTGCGTGTCGGCTTTTTCCTTCTTTTCTTTGACAGGGTTGATGCCTTTCGTTTCTGACTTGAGTAGAGACTGATGAGTGATGCACTGTTTCTCGACCTTTTTAAACATTTTCCATTTTGCTTTAATCTCTCGCTAAGGGTTCGCGCACTGGACCTAAGATTTTCCGAAGCACTTTTTTTAAAATCCTTGCCAGAGCCCCAATCGTATAGTGTAGAGGATGCAAAATCTGTCGCAGCCGGTACAATATATTTTCTAGCCAGAGGTAGTGCAATTCAGTTCTTAGTGTTAACTGACAGAGTTCCAAATAGGAAGTGTTTACGGGGTAATACTGAAGATGCTTTATATTGTAGTGGTGAATATGTTCTTGATTGGTTTTTCGTTCAAGAACTCGTAGGAGGGGAACGTTGCTATTGCCAACCCGAGATGTTTCCACAAATGAAGCGTAGAGAAATATACAAGTGTCTGTGGAGAAGGCAGGCGGGTAGTCAGCAAAAATGAAATTAGTGTTTCCAGCAGTTTTACCATTGTTTATATTGAGCTTAAAGCCAAGAACATCCTTTAGATTATCATTGAGAATAACCTTTTCATCGGCAATAGGTGAACTAATGTAGATCTTGCCCTCCTCCTTTGAATAGTTGAAATGAAACGGCTCCTTTTTTACGAGCGGAAATTCTTTTATTAATAGAACGACGTAAATCATTCATACAGGTGAGTTCTTCGTAGGGTAACTCTATATATGGATAATTCTTCCAATTGATCTTTTGAATTTATTCTTGATTACCTGAGGGTGGCGGCCAATCATGCGTCTAATTTTTATATCATATTTGCGATCTTTTCTCAGGATATCATATGTATTTTTGAGAATACAGTCGACAAGAGGCACTTCATACTTTCCATCGTCGAATTTGATGGTGGGAGAGAGTTTCGTCCAAAATCACTTGTTCTATTCAAATCATTGTAGAGAGGATCAGAAACATTGGACATGAAAGTCACATAAAAATCATTGGGCATTGTTAATATCTTCAACACTGACCCAAGAATCAAAATCAGAGTTGTATCCTAGCCAGCGAACAAACAACTGTCTCTTGCCCCTACGATTACGACTCTTTAATATCTTTCCTATTTGATAAATTTCACTAGTGTTTCTAATTTTTTGCAGTTCATATTCAAAAAACCGCCGAGAATCTCATGATCTTTGGTGTGTCGCAGTCGATATGTCGTGGGTGTAGTGTCTAGGATTTTGGACGCTATAAAAAGTTCAGTGCTCCATAAATAATTCCCCTTTTCAAAAATATTGGTGGTTCTGTTAATTCGAACAGCATCACCAACATTGAATTTCTTCTTTCTTTTTCTTCTCATTGCCATTAGAATATTTCTTTAGAAAAGCATCAAATCTATTTTCACTGCAATGAACTTTCCAAGGGCTTGAGTTGGACAGGGATCTATGGGGTCGTTGGTTGTATATTTGTATGATTTCATCTAAATCATGAATAAAAGCAGCAGTATTTTTCAGTGTACAATATCTTAAATTAATAGACGAATCGTTCTTATCAATCGTTCAGCTAATGCAGCCTTTATCGGGCTGTGACTATGACAAAGTGTTGTATTATATTTCAATAGAACCTTTTGCACATGAGGATTAACAAATTCGCTACCGCGATCTAATTGAATTTTTTTATAGCAATCCTGTTCAAGAATACTTTCTAAAGCATGAGCAACTGCAACACCTCTCTTTGATTGCAATGGAATGGCATAGAAAAAGCGACTAAATACACTCATTGCCACTAGAATATATTTTTAGGGTGTATTGTGACGCCGTTGAATCGCGTCTAAAGTTAAAAGATCAGTTTGCATTATATGCAGAGGGAAAAAGGCTTTAGTTTGTCGATACTGTTTGTCATGAAGCCTGCGATTCCGATGCAGTGTGTAACTCGGTTCATTTTCTAGATTCTCTTTTGCTTTTTCTAATGTGCTGCCATCTATGTTAGAGGCAACTTTAGAAAGCGTTGTGGGGGAGCTAAGACTTCTCGCTTCACCAATATTTTCATACACATGCTTCAGAACTTCAACCATTTTGTACGCAAACACGTAGTGTATTGTCCACTCCCCTTTCGCACACTGGAGGGTGAATGAATCCGTCTTCGCTTTTGACTAGCAGTCACAGGTGTTATAAAATCATTGCTGCTGCTGCTGCTAATATTTTCCAATATTGAATCTTCTTCTTTTTTAAATGGTGATGGTGTTGGCGTTGTTGGAGGACTATATTCTCTTAGTTTCTTTAGAATTTGCTTATTGCCAATAAGACTTTTGGGGAAGTTTGATGCATTTAGAAAGGTGTATAGATTGTTGTCAAATGATAATAGGCCTTTAAGATTCGTCAGCATATCACAAATTATATCAACTAGATTATAACTTTTCCCCTGAATTATAATTCGTTTCCCTGTGCTGTCAACTTGAACTTGATGATCACCACCACTTTCCAACATGAGATATGATAATACTCTTTTACTCTGTTCTCGAGAGGTCACTGGCAATAGGTCTCCAATTGATGTCACTATGGAATTCATTTCCTTCTCCTTTGATTGCTCTGCTGAATCTTGAGGAGATGTTTCCTGTTTAGGGGGATCTGTAATGACGGTGGGTCTCTCACTATAAGGTCTATGTTTGTCCACACGTCGCAATGCATCTTGAAGTAAAACTAGCTTTTTGTCGTTGGCAATATTCTCATCATTAATGAATTTGCTTAGATTGTCTTCAAAATGTTCCACGGGCAAGAGGACAAGTTCAAATGGCGTCACTTTATAGGTTTTAGCCATTCTCTAGAGAAAACTGTTTACAAGTCCTGCAATTATTGGCAGTAAAAGTGTAAAAAAAGCTACCGCCCGCTTGAAGGAGACGTTTTCTCTTAAACATTTTCCCCTTGTTTTTGCAAGCCAAGGCACGTAGAGTGGAACTATGTTGCTCTGTCTGTTGTCTAACACCTTCTGGCAAGTGTACATTGCCCTCAGTTAAATTTAAACAAAGTTCAGATATTAGATTAATGAACTCATTATCAACACCATGTTTGAGTATGGCCTTCCCGAGTGGAGGTTTTGAAGTGCCTAAAACGGAAAATAAATGTCTATTTTCGGGTAGTTTCTTCAGTATCATAATGGCAACTAATAGCTTTTTCTACTGTTCACCGGAAGATATACAGTAATTTCTTTGTCGAAAATATCTGTGACTACACGTAGATCCTCGGGTGTGCTCTGATTAAGATCTAGCAAAATGTAGCCGTAGGGCTTATTTGTCACCTGAGTGTTCGCTGACAGAAGAAATTTGGGAGCGCCGGGGTATTTTTGCTTATTGAGAGTTATTAGCGAGCTAGAATCACGAACTCGGTAGATAATATAGATGGTGCAATTCAAAACAAGGGTTCTCATACATTTTCTCTGATAAAACAGATTGTGTAGAACTAGGGTTATGGAAATTGGTTCATAATGAGAGCAAACGGTAAACAGCTGTAGAATTTCCTGTAAGAACTGTTCAATGGATTCAGCCAAATCATCAATAATCAGCCACGAGTTTGATTCAATACTAATGAAAACATCAAGTCCCCGTATGAATTGTACTGGTATAGGTGTGGCAATAGCTTTTATTTGATCGTAGGACTCCGGCAAAATACGATAGCAATAATAAATTTTCTTTGGTTTTTCCAAAAACATTTTATTACAATTTTGAATTATTTTAGCTAAAAGTATCGTTTTCCCAGACATTGATGGACCACACAGAAACGACTTGAATGGTGTTTTAAATTGATACATACTGCTGCTGCTGTTGACAACAGTCAGACTACAACTAACTGTAAACCATACTTGGCCAATGAATAAGTAGTAATAATAATATCCCCATAGATCTATCTAGTACGTTAACAAGAACAACAAAAACAATATTTCATTCATTTATCAACATAAAAACAATTTTCTGTTCAACAAGAACATTTATTGAGCAAAAACACTTGTTCAACAAGAACAAAAACTCTATTTGTTCAACATGAACAACAATAATAATTATTAACAACAACAACAATAATATTTATTAACAACAACATTTATTAACATAAAAACACTTTCCTGTTCAAGAAGAACAATATTTATTATCAAAAACACCTTTTTGTTCAACAAGAACAACGACACTATATGTACAACAACACTTATTGTCATAAAAAACACTTTTTGTCCAGCAAGAACACCAACACTATTTGTGCACACACACACACACATTTTTTGTACAATAGCAATATTTGTACAACACTTAAAAAATACGAACTTAAAATAGCACAGTTGAACACTATAAATTTAAAAGGACCCCCTACTCTCCAGGGAGCCGCGGGCCGAAGGCCGGCCGCGGGCGGGACCCCCCGCCCCACGGGAACAGCGGGCCGAAAGCTGGCTGCGGGCGGGACCCCCCACCCCCCGGGAACCGTGGGCCAAAAGCCGGCCGTGGGCAGGACCCCCCCCCCTGGGGTCGCTGTGGAAAAACTGTATACAATAGTCGCCGTCACTGATACTGCAGGTTAGGTTTGAGCATTTAAGTTAATTCATGAAAGGTTAGGTTAGAGCATTTAAGTTAATTCACGAAAGGTTAGGTTAGGTTAATTTATCAGGTTTGGGTTAGGTTAGTTTATCCAGACCAAGTTGGTTGCGATAGTCTACACATTCAACCCGGTCTGAAATTCTATAGTGACCTTTGGGGAGTACATTTACACCATTCTCGAGCACAAAGACTTTGTCGGATATACATGACATTGCATTCTTTTCCACTCTAACAGTATAATTTTTATACTGTAGAGAGCGAAATGCAAGCACTTGTGCTCTCGGTACTAGGCTACTCTCTACACAGTCTCTGTAGAAACTCATGTTGAAATTGTTCTTTACAAAATGTGTAGGCACCCCTTTACACGCCTGCTTTACATCCCTGTTATGAGTTTCAACGCAATAAACTTTAGGACCCGGGAACACCCCATTGGATATTAAATCACTCCCTGTCTCTGATTTTAACATAAGTAGTTGATCGGGGGCCTCACGTTTCACCAACTTGGGGTAGAGGGACGCATTCCAGTTGGTGAAATATCCATCCGCGAGCTGATGTGCACCCCATTTTCTAAATCTCCCAATAAATCCCCGGTTTCACTTTTAACAGCAGAGAATCTGTATCCCCATAGTAAACTTGAACCTCCCCCTCCCTTGGCCATTGTACCTTGCACACATTGTAAAAAAACGACAACATGAGCTTCTTGCAAATTTCAAGCACTGAACTACCTCCTGCTATATTCTTGTTCAGTACCACATTTCTCTTTTTCCTGTGTAGAAGAACCATGCTTGTCTCTATGCTCGTGAACGATGTGAAATTGGGGTCTGCAATAATTTGTGCACATTCTTGAGGGTCAGTCACGACGTCACAACGAGAACTGCTCCGTACGCTTTCACACATTTTGCCAAACGCAGAATTTAGAATGAGCTTGTACATTTCCTTTTCTACTTTACTGTTTGCCAGAGAGCGTTTATCAACAAAGGTATCGATAAACGTCTTTAAATAAGGTTTTTGATTGAATTTCAGGACCCTTTGCATTTTGATAATTTTGAAACCATTGCTCACCATCCAGCGCAAAAGCACATGGTGAACAACGATATTCTCCTTAGGGTCCAGATCTGCAATCAGTTTCTGCTTGTAGGGGGTCCAGTGCATCCCCATGTCCTCAACCAATGATGGATTGTATGGGCTCAGTGAGTCCTTTGTCCCTGGTCGATTGATACAGGGGAAAACAAAATCTCTGACTGAGTCATGAAGCGCCAATGGAATGTGTCCGTCAATTTCAAAGAACCATCCTTGTGGCCCATTGTCCTCGACGGTGTTAATGTCGGGGAACTCACAAGCATTCTCAAGCCATTTATAGTTTCCACACGGCAAAGAGTAGTGTGACATTGCCGAGGGATATAACGAGTTCATATCAAGGAAAACTGCATTTGACTTTACACCTGTATCTTGCCCGCTTGAATCTGTTATCAAAACAAGATCTCCATGAAAACTTACCCACCACTCATTGACCTTTCTACAAAAAGGTGTTAATCTACATCAGTGATCAACCCTATTTCTTCTTTACTAATTTTTAAAATCAAGTCTATCACCAAATGTGGTGTGGGAAAATAATAGCCTATATCTAGTCCAAACTCTGAATAGATTTGATCTGTGTTTTTACAGACAATATCTAACAGAGTTAAAACGTCACTGGCCAAGTAAAGTCTACAATAATCCCACCCATTTTTACAATTACCCTTAGCCCACACCTTCTTGGCAAATTCGTATTCCTCGGCAGTGCATTCACTGTTGGTGAGTGAATTATAGAAAGCTTCAATTGGATGTAGTTTCTCCTCGCTTAAGCGAGCACCAGAACAGTAATAGTCGTATGCATATACACCTTTACAGGTCAATAGGTCATACATTTCACTGACTGGAAAGTGCTGTTTAAGAAATGGAAACTATCAAAATTGTCACTTTTCTGCACTTGAATCAATTAACTCAATGCCTTGGGCAAAAAACTAAAAGAATCTAAAAACCTGATTTTATTCAGGCACGTATGCCCGTTATTCACTACCTGCCATTTCAACTCGAGAAGCACCAACTTCTCAGCTGATTTGGGGATGATTTTATAGGTAAATGAATTGTTTACCCATGCACTATCCACTCCCCTCCCTCCCTGTGCATACGCGCCCAAAGCCGGTAAAATAAATTTTAAATCATAATTTGCGTTGTGAATAAAAACCGGAATAAAAAACTGCTGGCTTACATTCACATTGCATGATTGATGTGCTACCCCTCTAAAATTACTACCCCCTGATGATATTTCCTGCCACAAGTAATTGTGGTCTCTGACTTTCCCCTTCACCTCTCTTTTCCCCCTAGTCCCTTTCCCCTTAGCCCCCTCTTCAAACTCCCCCTTACAAAACCAGCATATTTTTTAATTTTTAATTGCGAGACGATCCTCTGCAGACAATAACATTGGGTAATGGGTATTTCTCAAACGAGAAATAGCGTCATTTGCAGTGCCAATTAATTTGGTCAGTGCCTTGACCATGAATTCGCCCACATCCAACGTTTCAACTATTTCTAACAACTGCATAGTGTTAGAACTGTCTCTTTGTGCGTGGGCATAGGAAACTACAATGGCTCGATGTTCTTTGATTCGATTCGGAAATCGAGGATCGTTCACTTCCACTAGCTTCGCTTCACAATCCAAAGAGATTTTATTGCTTTGGAGGAGGGTATTTTGAAAGTTTTTAAAACGTAAAAAGGCCCTATCACCTGAAACCGTTTCCATTGACTGATAGTCATGCCGTCTACAATGCTTCATATTATTCCGTAGTTTTAAATCACTACGAAATCGAGACATGCATGTTGGACAGTAGAAACATAGCCCCATTTTCTTACCCCCTCCCAGAACTCTACTGATGTCTGTAATTGGGTTAAAATGGCCAATTGCATTGGGTTCACTAGGTGGTGTGTACAACAACCAAACCCAGTGCTTCACCAATTGAATTGAGGGGCCCCTTACTGGGAACACCACCCCCTTCTTATTAGAACGAACCCCATCCTCAAATTCAGTTTTATATTGAATCACAGTAACGCCGATATTTAAATGGGCATTGCCCTTTTCAAAAATATCGATGGACCTGAGCGTTACTGGGAACTTTCCCTCTAAACATGAAAAATCTACAGTGGGAAAATCGGACCCCACCTTCCCACGTACAGCCCAATATTCTAAATTTGTCTTTGAGGCGTCACGTGCTAGAGGCTTGAATGTTGAAATGAGGAAAGAGTACATGAAACATTCTTGATCTGTTTCAAAACAGATTTTTTGAACGCCTTTGCAACCCTCTAAATCTGGATTATATTTTAAAACTGTACCCTTATCCCTATGCCCCCCTCTTAAAATAAAATCTTTTTTAAATTTACAAATATTTACACTTAAATTTTCAACAAAAGGAACTACAGACCCACTCCCACTTTCGCTGTAATTTTTGAGCTGCGTAATAATGTGGTCTATCCAATCCATAAAAACTGATTCATAATTTTCTAAATGCGGTTAGACCACTAGCATCTTTTTTTATGTACATAATGATGATAAAACTCGATTTTACCCACATTTAAATAGAATACCTTTAAAACAATTTAAACCTAAATTGTATCCCTACACCCCCCCCCCCCCCCCCACAACTGAATCTGGTTTTGTAACAGTGCACGATTTCTATCTACATATTCATGGACAATTTCCATTGGGTCAAATACAAAATTACCCCCCATAAGCGAATTAAAAGGATCCCCAAAGTCGCAGTGTAGACAACTATCGTATTTAATATTGAATTTGACAGCTGAAAGTCAGGAAATGTTATAAATTGGGTATTGTCACCCTCCTCCTCCCCCTATTGTATATTATCACCACCCCTCCCCCAGATTGTTCATCAATAGGGTTGTTCGAAGCCATTTCATCCTCCTCCCCCTCTTGTATATTATCACCATCCCCTCCCCCACATTGTTCAATAATAGGGTTGTTCGAAGCCATTTCAGTAGTTTGAAGTGTGATAATGTAATCTGAGGGGGAGGGTTCCCAGTTAATTCCCTGGTAAAATCGTCTAAATGCTGCAAAGTGTTCGGACTTAGCAAAGGTACGTCCCCCTGCTCAACTGCACTACTATCTACATTAAAATAATCAGTTAAAAAATCGTCAATATTATCTGGAATTTCATTAACGACACCATACCATGGTGAATTGTTGCAAATGAACTCCACAGGCGCGTCTTCTTCTCCAACTGACGAGCAGGGGACGGGGATGGCAAATATGGAACCAATGCAACCTATAAAAGAAAATAGCTTCTTTTCAAAGTATCTAAATCACCCTATTTTTTAAAATTGGATTATTATTTACATATTATTTAAAACGCGCTTAGTAGTAGTAGCAGCATGCACATAGTAGCATTTGATTAATTCACTGTTCCCTACTCTATATATATTCTGGAAGTTCCAACTTAATATAAGATATTTACAATCTAAAAGATAACATAGTAGGTTTGATTTTGTTCAAACAACTCCTCAAAAAATTTCATATTAATACTCTATCTGCTTTGAAAAAAACCGGGGTCTTTACTTGATTTGAAATGGATAGCATATCCCTTTCAGGCCATATCCTCTCATGATACACAACTCATTCTGATAGAAAGCTGTTTTTATAATATTTGTAGAAGCCAGGTGAAGCATTCGCTAATAAAACAGTTTATATCGCAAAGATTTGCTACTTACTATGGGAATTTATGACCGGAATATAGTGCCTTATTATTTGGCTTCACTAAGAGAATTCAGCTGGCTGAATGTATGCAATAATTAAACAATTCAAAAGGGAGAACGTTATGTTTTATCAGGTTGAAAAAAAACGAAAAATACCTTTTAATATCTCTGACACACTTTTACTGTGTTGAAAAATGATGAAATGAAAGGCCTATAAAAGTTGAAAGAAATAGGTAGATATTATTTTTTTTATAACCAGATTGAAAGTAGAGGTAAAAATGCATACATTTCCATATTCCGGCTGGACTTGTGTGCCAGATGGTCTTGGTAGCGTGGTGACATCACACTCTTGTCTAATTGGGTCAGCAGTATCAGTGGCTTGCATAGATGTGGTGGCGGTGGCGATGTCCCTAGCTTGTACAGATGAGCCAGCGGGGTTCACCATCTTGTGAGCAACCGCCCATTCTCTTTTCGGTTTTTAACCAGACTGTATTGCTGCCTGTGTGGAGGACACAGGGGGTTGGTAAAGCGTGGCCCTGGATGGCTCAGCTATCTCCAGTTGTTGCATTGGAGCAGTGCCATTAGCCTTAGCTCTGTTTTGAGGGGGAGGCACGCATTCTTCAAAATTGTCCTTAAAAAGAAGAAAAAATTTAGAATAAAAACGATTCCCCTTTTTACAGAAGAAAAATTAGTACCCCGGCACCTAACCAGAATTTATTGTCAAGCATAATTTTTTTTTAGAAAGCATTTATCTCAAAGAAGCTCCCTTTCCCTTTTCAGTAAAGCAAAAAGTAAAAATTTGCGACACTTAGAAATGTTATAAGCTCAAGAAACAGAGGGTATTTAGATATAGGCTTTAAATTAGATAAAACAGATCGTTAACCCAACAGCTTATATGCCTAAAATTTGCGATCATAGGTTAAAAGTGCTAGCTAATTTACGCATAATATAGTCTTCATGCAACTCCTAAAGACTTTACTTTCTAGCATAATAGTATCAAAGTTAAAAACCATAGTTTTCACCCCTTCTCCCCTGAAAATATAAAAGACACTTTATCGAAAGAAATCTAGAAAAAAGGAATAATATGCACTCTAACAGCGATACCTTTGGTTAAGCCGCTATCGTAATTCACGCGAATTAATAAGCAGGATGCACTTGACAGATATAAATAATAATCCCTATTTAAATCTTAGCGGAAATGTTTAAGTCAGGTTAGCGGCTTAGATCGAAATAGTATACTAATAGCTAAGGGTTGACAGAAAGTTGGCTGTCACTTTTAGGTAGGATACAGAAAGAATAAATATATCAAAAACAGAATTATTTCTAATGAAAGAATTAAAGTCGTAAACATGGGGAGGGGAGGGGGGGGGGGTTACATGGTAAAAAAGAGTGTATTTCACGCTTTCTATCGAGTATAAACATCACATAGTGGTGATTTGTATTGGGGGGGGGGTATACCCTGAATTTGAATTTGCTGGACTGGGACTATGTAAAATGATTTTATTTGGAAATAACCTTAGAAAATTTATTATTACAAAACTCACATTATAAATCGATGTAGCCAAAGTTTCCAACTCATCAATATTCAATGCTGTATCCATGATGTCTTAAAACAGTATGATAGTTTAACCACAACGCATGTCCGTTATATACAGAATCTCAAGGGCGAACTCTAATGTAATGGGAAACCTTGCGTAACTTCCCTGATTGACTTAGAAAGAGACACGTGATCTTGTTCCCGTTAGAATCAGAAACTCCCCGCCGTACTCAATTTCTCAGAAATCTACTTTCCCTCTAGTGGATCAATACATTGCCCCGTTAGAATTCAGTGTGCATGTGCAAACTTCGCCCCGGAGTCAATACACTTAGAAACAACAAATAAATGGACCTTGAAAAGGGTGTCATTGACCCGTTAGTGGATCGACACACCTAGATGGATTCTATGCCCATATATGGAGTCCCGTCATGAGTCGATTGGGCCTCACTACTTATATGTATAGTAACTTGTGCGATGTAGTCGAAATACTTCGGTCAAATTAATTTAATTTTCTTTGCTATATACGACCAAGAAATTATGTAGAATGACCAACAAATTATGGTTACAACGCGTGACCCGCCGATGGCGCGCTGGTGGGTAGCCTTGTCTATGGAAGCATCGGAAACAGGGTTCGTAGCGACTTTCAAGACGTGATTACTGATTTGTTTTGTTTGAAGCTTATGATGCTTGTTACTCATCCTATAGGTGCTTATAAGCTCTTGATATTAGCTATTCCGATTCATCAAATATCATGATTGACCTATCCATTATTCGCCTTAATGGCCAATAATTCAAATGAAAGTGTTATCGCCAGCAGCTATGTTTGAGACCATTTCCCCGCACGTTTACTGGAACCTTCTTCTGAAAATCGGATTTGATAATTAAAGGTGCGACATATGCCATTTTGGTCGAAAATTAGTTACGTATGTCTTATAAGTAAACTAAGCACGGGGCTTTGAATGGTGCAGTCATAATTGTCCTACCTTGTAACCGTACGAAGGTAAAAAGAGACATAAGCCTTTAAGTGTCATATGTTTCTTTTTTTTTATCAGGTCTTGTTGCAATTCAGAATGGCAGAAGAGGATTATCTTATGGAGGTGCTCACTCCATGGACATCTGACATTTGCCTCCTTTTTATTTGCCAAGGAGACATATTCCATAAAATGGAATAATTTTGGATTCGCTCGGGATAATATAATTTAGTTTATGTCACTGAAAAGATTATAAGAAGTTTGTTTAGAATATCTTCTCTTTATCCCCATTAGCCTCATCCTTCAAAGCGACCCCAGCTGACAAATTTTTTTCGGTTTTTTGGCTCTCCTGAAAAGTTGCAAAAATGGCATATGTCGCACTTTTAATTATGATAGCCGAATGATTTAGTGGTTTTGGGCTGTTATTGAGTTAAGCTGAGAAGGTCTATGGAAGCATTCTTTAAATTTCAAGCTATGAGGTTGCAACTCCATTGGGTGTATTGTACCAGCAATTTTCATAGAAATCTTTCTCACTTCTCAGCAAAATCATTTAAAAATGACTGCTGGCGAGCGTTGAAAAGAGATGCGCGCGGTAGATTCTTGACCTAACGTTCATATGGCGCAAATTAATCTTTTATGGTACGATTTTATTTGAAAAACTAGTATTCATCCTCTTAAAGCGTTGGTAACGCTGGTGGGTTCCATAATTTCTCGTCATTCACCTGCTGATCCCTTTTCTCGACAGATTGTGTTGTGACTCTTGTCGAGGAAGTTTGTCTAAACAGCCTGAAAAGGCCGTTCCTACCAAGGCTTTCGGTGTCCAGGAGTGATAAGCTCTAAGTCCATGATAAAGGACAGGTTGTAGATGGCTTTCTTGTGTTATATTAACTTTTTCGTCGGTAAGTGTTTCCTTCTATTTATTTCATAATCCAATATTGACATTTCTCCCAAAGAATCTCAGTCCGTCATACGATTTGAAAGTTAAGCACGGTCCAAAGCACCACGTCTTCCTGGCAACCGTTTTCCTAGATTGGATGCCGATAAATAGAAAAGCAAAGCTAGAACAAATTTGGTTTCTCCTTTCATAAACACGAGGAGGCGAATGCCTTGCTCCCAGTATTGCTCCCAGGACTATATCTTTAACTTTGATCTTGATTTAGTTCAGAAAGCATGCAACGAATACGCAATTTCTTGTTGACAGAAAGAGGGAATTGTTTCTAATTTATAATCACATTATTAAAATAAAATTTTTGAATCTCTAGGAACTTGTTTTTCCAGTTCTTAAATCCTAAGCTTTTAACAAAGCTTACGGTGTATAGTTTTTTAATCCAAGAATTTATAGTTTATTTTTGAAATTACAAAAATGAGAATTGATTACTTTTTTCAATAGCTGCTCTTCCATTAGGATGAAACAAATTATGTCTTTTAATAAAGTTTAAAAACAAATAATCGTTGGGAAGTGATATTTTCAAGTTTAAAATTATCAAGCATATTTTTTTTTGGAAGTCTGCCGTGGTTATTGGAGCTCTAGTACGATGGGCATTTGAAACACATGGTAATACTAATTGGTAGGAATAAATAAAAGCTAAATATGGAACCTGTTTTTTTAATTACTATTAATTACAAAGAAACTTTCCGAAAAAAAGTCTTTCAAAAAAAAAGTAAAGGCCATATTAAACTTAAGATCAGCAGATAAAACTACCTATTAAAATTCAAACTGAAAACGACCAGAAATTACTATTAAAGAACAAATGTGACCCAAAACGAACAGTAATTAAATAAATAATCATAGCAAAAAACATACAACAAGTACTAATATAAATGAATGTGTAAATCTTACAACGATTAAGGCTTAAATTGAATATGAAAAGAACGCTTAAAACGAAAAAAAAATATTCTGCTATTGAAGTTTAAATGAAACCCCAAACGAACAGAAATTAAATAAACAATCAATGCAAACATACATACAATAAGTACTTTCATTTAAATGAATGAATAAATCTTAAGAAGAGTGAAACTTAAATTGAATATGCATATCAAGCTTGAAACGACCAAAAAGCACTACAAACAAGAGTTTGGGTATCGCCTCCTTCTCTCCCTGTAAAAGTCTAAAACCTACTAAAAGTCTAAAAAATTAGGAAAGTTTTTCAATTTTATAATGATAAATATGAAGGTCAAATGTCCTCGATATTTGAACCCCGGTGAGTCTTAAAGGACCCCCTGCAGATTATGCTTTGTCCCCTATAAATTCGGGTAATAGATAGTTCATACTATGTTATAGGCTTATGGTCTGACGAAAAACATTTTCGGGAGCGCTGCGAGGGGATTTTTGAACCGAGACTGGGCCTTGGGGATCAATTTATTCATGATCAAACATCCCTCCAACCCTACTCCTTATTTTTAAAAGAATCACATATGTAAACTAAAGGTAAACCTAAAACAATACAATCTTGTGCTGTGCTTCTTTACTTAGCTATCACTTTGTCTATTCACAGAACTCTAGTGTGCTCAATTTTGGGGTTTACCTACCATAAAATTTTATTTACTATAAAGTCAAATGTCGTAAATAATTCTAATGATTATACTTATGAATAAAAAATGCGAAAAAAGAGCTTCTCTTGGCATGTCCCATCAATAGGTCTACAGTTTTCTGGAAAAATATGTGAAATGTAGGCAATTTTGAGTAATTTGAGCTTTAAGCACAAGAAGGAGCTAACAAGCTCCCTCTCATTTGGATTATGTTTAGAGGATAACAGTGAGAAAACAAATTTATGCAAGACGCAGAAATTTACAAAAGAAAATAAATATCTGCCCTGACACTGAAAACAAGGAGATATTAGCTAATAAGAAACTAAATCTTAGAAGTAACAATATTTTTCTATATAACAAGACATGGTAGTACCAATCAATATAACCAAATACTAGGCTATAATCCAAAAGTTTCATTTGCATATGAATAATGCACAAGACGAATATTTCCAAGAGTTTTTTCTCAATGAAAGGTTGATAAGCCAATAAGCTAAAGAAACTTTAGAAAAATGAGTTAACTGTATTTTTGGGGACCCATTGGGGTTAGGGCAGGTATAGGTCCCATCTTATTCATCTTATTTTCTCTTTATTTGAGGCTATAATAAATCATAAGAGGAAATGCTATTGAAGCTTCTTAAGTCTTCGTCTTTCTTTGGTTTTTAAATTTAATATTGGAAACTACTGTCTCTTATAAGAGACTCTCTTTTTCTTTGCTCCCATCCACACTTTTCGCCATAAATTCATGTGTATTTTATCATTAGTGAGATATGTCAGAGAGTTCACTTAGAAAGTTAAATGATGTCTAATCCATTTGAGAAGTTATTTTAAGAAGCCTGTTCTGATAGTACATTAAGCTGTTATTCCAACCTAAATCATGCAGATGTTTAAGTTCTGAGGAATAGGACTTTCATGAGACGGTAATGGACATTGTCTAAAAAGCCTTCACTGCTTCAGAATGCCAGGTTTACTGCCATACGTACATATACTTTATGTAAGAGTGGTTAAAAACAAAAAGTCATTTTCACAGCTTAATTGCCATTTTGACGATAAGAACAATAAACGCATTCATCATACGTTTTGGTTTCTGTAGATTTTTGATCTTTCTGAAGAAGTTTAATTTTTGTAACTTTGCATCATTAGTTCTTAGGATGGAAACAACTTCGAGCTTAGAACAACTTACTTAAAATACAATTTATTACCTGACATTTCATAATATTTTACTAAAAAAGAACAGAGTAAAATATTATGAAATGTCAGGTAATAAATGGTATTTTAAGTAAATTGTTCTAAGCTCGAAGTTGTTTCCATCCTAAGAACTAATGATGTAAAGTCACAAAAATTAACCTTTATTTTTGCAAATAAGTATCCATGGTTATTTTATCCTTAAACACAGAGACATGGGCACCCATGAGGGGGGGGGCAAGGGGATACAAGCCCCCCTTGGATGAATGATGGTGTCATATATTTGTATTAATTAGAAAACTTTCCACATAATAAGTATTCAAAGAAAAGCAAAGAGCTCTGTTAAGCCAAAAATGGGCAGAAATAAAATCAAATAATCTTCCAAGCGTAAAATACCAAAAATCACTATCAACAATTAAATGAAACTCAAAACGAACAGAAATTATAATAAATAGCCAAGTCAAACTCAAAACGAGCAAAAATTAATATTACTAGGGCTGACAACCCCCATAACTTCTCAAGACCAGAGCATAACTTAGGCTTTAATGAAAAAATAAATAAATAAAATTAAAAAAAACAACCGTGGATTGCCAGTTTAGTTTACCTATACTGATATTTATTCCTTAAAGTAAAAAAGGGATAAAAAAAGTGAGTAAATCTTTTTTTATTTATTTAAGTAAAAAAAGTGAAAACATTTAAACATATTTTTTTTTCACTAAAGCGCAAATTATGTTCTGATCTTGAGAAGGCATGGGGGTTATCAGCCCTACTCATGTTAGTTTTTGCTCGTTTCGTGTTTGACTCGGCTATTTATTCTAATTCCTGTTCATTTTGAGTTTCATCTATTTATTGATAGTGATTTGTGGTAGTTTTACGCTTGGATGATTACTTGACTTCATTTCTGCCCATTTTTGGCTTGATGGAGCTCTTTATTTTTCTTTGAAAAGCTTGTTTTGTGGAAAAAGTTTTTTAGATGAATTTCTGTTCGTTTTGTATTGATAAAGTCATTTTCATGAAAAAAATATAATATTTTACATCTTTTCGTTTTTTTTCTATATGAATTCATAGTTTGGCATAATCGTGGGAGTTTGACATGCCAAATATCCCTAAAGACATAGTTGCTGGACCGTTCTACTATGCTTAACAAAATAGTTGTCTCAAAATTTTGACTAGATGTTTTTGGAAAATAAATCGGCTTGAGAGACGGGCTGATTGCCCTCCAATCTTTTTTTACTCTTAGAAAGGACCCTAGAACTTTAATTTTGAATTGAATTAGCTTCTTTAAATGTTTCAATGGTATTTCTAGCTATTATAGAGTGGTGCTGCCTGTGATATTGCTTATATGCCTTTTTGAAAACCTGGATGTATACAGTTTTTTCGTTCAATTGGAACGCCCCCTAAACACTTCCTAGAAGATTCAGCTTAATACTCTAAGCGTCATTAGTGACAGTAACTGTAGTTGTAGTACTAAAAGTATACACATAGTGCCTTCTGGCTAGTTCAAAACCCCCCACAAATTACTCTTAAAGATCTAACTTAATAATATAAATTGTTCTTGAGATATTGCTTTGTCACTTCTTTGAAAGTTCACATGCTTATAGTTTGTTTTGATTTAGTTCAACGTCCGTTTAAATATTTCTTATATTTGATTACTGAAGACATTGTTATATTCTCAAAATGGCTACAAATGACTACAAAATGGCTGTCACGCAATTTTGATCGAATGTGTTTGGGGAAAAGAGGATATCAGGGAGAGGGGGGGGGCTATTTACCCTTCATCACAATTGACTCTTAAAATGGAACTAAAAGCATGCATTTCCAATCAAATGAGCCTCCACTAAAGTTCACAAGACCACCTCTTCATAAAAACCTTACACCCCCGGGGCATAACTTAAAAACCTTATCCCCATACTTTGGGGGGAGGGGTTGTGTCGACCCCAAAAGGCATGTTATGAGATCTTTGGACTATTTTTGAACAAATGGCTATCTTAAAATTTCTATCGGATGCATTGGGGGAAATATGGCGTCGGGGTATAGCTGCCCTCTGATAAATATTAAATAAAAAAAACAAGTTTTTTAAACTGAAAGTAAGGAGCGACATTAAAACTTAAAACGAACAGAAATTATTCCGTATATGAAAGGGGCTGTCCCCTCCTCAACGCCTCGCTCTTTACGCTAAAGTTTGACTCTGTCTCACAACTTTATTTTTTAAAACAATAAAAAACTTTAGCGTAAAGAGCGAGGCGTTGAGGAGGGGACAGCCCCTTTCATATACGGAATAATTTCTGTTCGTTTTAAGTTTTAATGTCGCTCCTTACTTTCAGTTTAAAAAACTTGTTTTTTTTTATTTAATTTCTGATCGTTTTTTAGTTAATGCAGGGGATGTTTCCCCCCTCTTTAAAAAATCGAGTAAATTTTCTCAGGCTCGTACCCTTTGATGAGTAATACTAAACTTAATAAAATTTATATATTTAGAATCAGCATTATAAACACATTCTTTTGATACATTTATTGACATCAAAATTCCGTTTTTAAAAGTTTCGATTACTATTGAGCCGTATCGCTTGTTTTTTTATTGTTTTTTTTATTACGTATATGTTATTACGTATATGAGGGGGTTCTCCCCTTAGTCAATACCACGCTCTTTACGTTAAAAGTTAAAAAAAAATTTGATTCACAAACCCCTGAATCACAAAGGCCGTTTAATTAGAATAGATAGCTCTTTTGAAAGCACTAAAAAAAAACTGTAGCGTAAAGAGCGAGGTATTGACTTGGGGGAGAACCCCCTCACATACGTTATAATTTCTGTTCGTTTTAAGTTCTAATATTCCTTCTTACATTTCAGTTGAAAAAACTTGTTTTTTTTTATTTAATTTCTGATCGTTTTTTAAATAATGCTTGGAAATCCGGCGCCCCCTTCCTAGAAATTTCCCTTACCCCAAAGAAACATCCTCCACGGAAATATTCTCCGGATTAACCCCCTCGTCTAGCCCCCCCCCCCTCCAGAAAAATCCTTCCTGAAAATGGTTGTATACTTCCCAATAACCAATAAATAATGCTGGCAAGTCCGGCGCCCCCTTCATGGCAATTTCCCTTCCCCATGAAAACTTCCTTCATGAACAGATCCTCCAACATAACCACCGACCCACCCTTCCCTCCCACTACCAGAAAAAAAACCTCCTGAAAACTTCTGTATACTTCCCAATAACCAATAGTATATGTTAACATTGGGTAAAGTTCATAACTTTAAGCCCTCCCTCTGGGAACTTCGGGGGATTAAGTCATCCTAAAAGACATATTTATCATATTTTCGACCATTCTGAACAAAATGGCTATCTCAGAATTTTGATCGGGCGACTTTGGGAAAAAATAAGCGTGGGAGGGGGCCTAGTTGCCCTCCATTTTTTTTGGTCACTTAAAAAGGGCACTAGAACTTTTAATTTCCGTTCCAATGAGCCCTCCCACGATATTCTAGGACCACTGGGTCGATACGATCACCCCTGGGAAAAAAAACAAAAAAAAAACAAACAAACAAACAAATAAACACGCATCCGTGATCTTTCTTCTGGCAAAAAATGTAATATTCCACATTTTTGTAGATAGGAGCTTGAAACCTCTGCAGTAGGGTTCTCTGATACGCTGAATATGATGGTGTGATTTTCATTAAGGTTCTATAGCTTTTAGGGGGTCTTTCCCCCTTTTTTTGAAAATCAGCCAAATTTTCTCAGGCGCCTAACTTTTGATGGGTAGAATTAAACTTGATAAAACTTATATATTTGAAATCAGCATTAAAATCTGATTCTTTTGATATATCTATTGGTATCAAAAACCCGTTTTCTAGAGTTTCGGTTACCATTGAGCCGGGTCGCTCCTTACTTACAGTTCGTTACCACGAACTGTTTGATGACTCTTAAAAATGGCTCTTCAACTTCCGATTTCCAATCCAATGAGCCCCCTCCAAAGTTTATAAGACCACTGTTTCCGTAAAAACCTTAAATTCCCTCGGGGCATTCCTTACAACCCTTGCCCTGAGGACTGGAGGGTGGTTCTCATCCTCAAAGACATCATTTCTGGACTTTTAAACTACGTCAAACAAAATAACTATCTCGAAATTTTGAGTGGAAGTGTTTGGAGAAATTGAGGGCATGGGGGGGGGCTGTTGGTTGCCCTCCAATCACTTTTGAGTATTAAAGAAGGCACTAGCCCTTTCAATTACCAACCGACTGAGCCCTTTTCGAGGTTTCTACGACAACAAATGGCCATCTCAAAATTTCGATCAGATGCCTTTCTTGAAAATATGATCTGTGAGTGTGTGAGGGGGCTATTTGCCTTCTGATCACTGACTCTTAAAAAGAGCACTATAACTTTTGATTATCAATCCAATGAACCCTCTTTGAAGTTTATACGACCACCATTTCTATAAAAACGTTATATACCCCAGGGCGTAACTTAAAACCCTTGACCTGACGGCTATATGGGGGGGGGGTTATCCTAAAAGACATAACTTCTGGACATTTTAACTACACTGAACAAAATGGCTATCAAAAAAATTATGATTGAATGTGTTTGTGGCAATGATTGGTATATGGAGTGGGGGGGGGCTAGATGACCTCCAATCCCTTTTGACTGTTAAAAAGGCCAGTAGAACTTCTGATTACCTATCAAATGACCCTTTCTGAGGTTTATACGACCAGCCTTTCTGTAAAAAAAAACTTAAAAAAAGCCACACTCTATAAAAACACTCTATAAAAAGCCACAGGGCATAACTTACAACCCTTGCTCTGAGGGTTATGGGGGGGGTGTCATTCTCAAAGTCATAATTTCCGGACCTTAAAACTACACTGAACGAAATAGCTACCTCAAAATTTTGATTCTATGTGTTTGGGGAGTGATTGACGCGGGGAAGGGGAGCTGGTTGCCCTCCATGAGCTCTTTTGAAGTTCCTATGATATTTCTTTCTATAAGAAGTGCCCTGTTCTAAAAAAAACAATATTTTATGCCCACATCGCTCTTTACTTAGGCAGCGCTATCGTGCTGCCTATGATATTTTGTCTTGAGATTTCAATTATATAGCACTGGAAGTGCCGATTAGAGCAGGTAAGCCCCCCCCCCTAAAGTTCAGTCTATGGGCACTCATGCACAGAGAGACACTATTATGCCGTTTAATTTATGAATTTTCTTAAGATACCAGAATCAGCGAGCTGTTATCCCGATTTCAGACATCTTGGGTTGCCAAATTACCAGCTTTTGTCTTGATTTTAGATCACAAGTAGCATTGATCTTGGTGCTGAAATCACTATTTTAGTGAGAGCCACCAGGATTCTTGGGCCAGTGGCGGATCCAGGATTTTTTTTAGGGGAGGAGGGGGGGCAAAATAGGTTGATCCGATAAACTTGCGTTAGAAGCAAGTTTAATTAACGCAAACTTGCGTTAATTAAGTAAATTACACTACTTTAGACTATGTTAGGGGTGTGCGCGCCTCCCTCGCCCCACCCCTCTGGATCCGCCACTGTCTCGGGCCTATCGATTTGCATAGCTCAGCATTCTTTTTGGTTGAAAGTAGCTATCCCTACGGGGAAATCCGGGGAAATCCAAACTAATCCCTACGTGGATTAGTTGAGCCAATTGTATTTTATTGTTGGTGGTTTTATTTGTTTTTAGTTTTAGTTAGGTTTTTTATCTTGTTCTTCTTGTGTTTCTCTTGTGCTGAAGACGTTTGGTTTTCATACAGGTGAAATATCCACGTTGATTTACATTTTTAGTCTTTTTTCTCCACTGGCCTCAGTCTCGTTTTTTTTTTAGTTTTTTCTCTCTGTTGGTTTTTTGTTCTTTTTGGTTTCACCTCTTTTTGGGGCCGTTTCCCTTTTTTGTTAAAACCATACACATTGTCATATGCTAGAAAATTTGTACTGGTAAATTTAAAGTTAGTAGATACTAAGAACAATCATAAAGCTGTGTTTTTATCAAAGCGGGGTCAAAATTCATATTTTTGGAGTTGTGGGTTCTTATGACACGAATCAGTCTTTTTGATTGCTCTCTGCAAGAATTTTAAAATAAACAATTTGTTCAAAAAAATCCAAAGGGCCTTCAGAAGAGAGGCTACTTCAGGGACTTTGATCATGGTCCAATATCTAGAGTTATCATACGCATGTTCAAAGATCACGTAAGTAAAATTGTTCTGTACAATTTCCAGAATTAACAGGAACTAGTTTAGAACACGCACGAAGTTGTTTTGTATAGATTACGAATAAGATTTAATTTATTGAAAATAAACGTTTTCAGTACAAGGATAGATCTTTTTTTAGAAAAGTTTGAACATTTGTCAAAGATTTGAAGTCTTTTTGTACCAATTAAAGTTTTTTTTTTGTAAGTTTCGATATTCTAGAAGTTGGACAGACACGTAGGCCTATATTTGTATACTTCGGTGACTTTTTAAATATGAATTTTTAGTCACGTATTTTTAGTCTGATATTCAAATATGAAAATTTTAGTCACGAAAATGCTTTTTTTGATGCTTTATTTACCCTCCTCCATACACAAAGAAACCACCGGCCATCGTCCCTGATGCGCATGTATACATCTTTGTACAAAAAAACCAACAGAGAAAAAAAAAACAACAAACGAGACTGCGGCCGGTGGAGAGAAAAGACGAAAGATGTAAAACAACGCGGATGTTTCGCCTGCATCAAAACATGGCGTCTTCAGCACACGAGAAACACAGGAGGAGCAAGATAAAAAAAAAAACAACTAAAACTAAAAACAAATAAAACCACCACCAATAAAATACGATTGGCGCAACTAATAAATAGACAGTATTTGAATATCAGAAATATAACTAGTAGTTTTGACATATTTCTCTCGCTTGACAAGCAAAGCAAGATAAAAGCAAGCAGACTTGTGGACATATTTTTCGATTGACAGGAAAAGTCAAATAGACGGGAGACAAATAATATACTGGATATATTCTCCTAGAGACTTTAGGCTGAACATATCATGGGGATATCGTACACTACTTTGCACAAGTTATAAAAAAAAACATTATTCGTGACTTATCAACCCGTGATCCCAACACTTAATATTTTTTTTTTGCTGAGGGATATCCTAGAACCAACTTAAGATTTTGACCGAGGAATCAGATTGGACTATCGCTATTTGCTTCGTGCCTTAGAGTTTCACAATTCCTTGAGAATATAGCTCCATGTTTGTACTATGTGATTTTCCTTCGTATCCTGTGACTTTCAAATTCAGTGCTGCAAATAGACCCCGGCGCCACGCCGGCGCATCGACCGAACGCCGCCAACGAAAGGCCCGGTTGACTGCCACCGAAGTGTCGCAACGCCACCAGCGTGCCGCAAGCGTGCCGCCGCCGGTACGGCGTTCGGCTTACTTTGAATTAACTTTGCGGCAATTCTTTATTGCGTCAACCGCAAAGTCAGAGCTTTTCTTTTTTCGTGTGATTAAGTATTTCGATTTTCCTGATTAGGAATCAAGCAGGGATCGTACTATCACCGAATTTTCAGGGGCTTCCCCGAAAATCTATGTGTCACCCCGAAAAAAAATTGTGTTCCCCGAATCCCCGAAAATCACCCAATCACAGTGCCACCCTTAGTGATTTATCACTAGTGACTATCCCTGCCAAATGATAACTTTGTATACCATAATTCTTCACTATTCTCTTGTTCGTTAATTTTCGTCTCTTGTTTTATTTTGCATATAAACCAGACAGATACAATTGCAATATACACGGTTCTTCATATGTTGACATAAGTATTATCTTTATGAAATTAAGTAATTTTTTTTTAATTGAAAGTAAGGAGCAACATTAAAAATTAAAAGGAACAGCAATTATTCTGTATATGAAAAGGGCTGTCCCCTCCTCAACGCCTCGCTCTTTACGCTAAAGTTTTCTATTGTTTTAAAAAGTAGAGTGGTGAAAACGAGTAAAACTTTAGCGTAAAGAGTCAGGCTTTGCGGAATTGACAGCCCCTTTCATATATGGAATAATTGCTGTTCGTTTTAAGTGTTAATGTCGCTCCTTACTTTCAGTTAAAAAAACTTGTTTTTTTATTTAATTTCTGAACGTTTTTCAACTAATGCAGGTTTGATTTTGGCTCACCGTGCATCAAAAATTAAAACACAATTTGCATGTTAATTTTGGCAGATTTTTTCCGGGTATGAAGAGTCACCCCCCCCCTCAATTTCTTGCTCTTTACGCTGAAGCTGTTAGCACTTTTAAAAAAAATTCCTATTCTAATCAAACAGCCCCTGTGTTTCAATTTTAGTAAACAGTCAAACTTTAGCGTAAAAACAGGTATTGAGGAGGGGGCAACCTTTCATATATGGCTTAATTTCTGTTCGTTTTTCAAATTATGCCGGTAAATCTGTCTCACCCTCTATGAAATATACCTCTCCCCTCAAGGAAAACTCCTCCGTGGAAATTTCATCCAACATAAAGTGCATCCCCCCCCCCCGTCAAGTTCCCTCCAGACAGTTCCTTCCTCGCTGAGAATCTCTCCCCCTCTCTGTGAAATTGCTTGTCGACGATTCACCCTGAAAATCTCTCGTTAACATTTTTTAATTGGAGTAAGACATTAATCTCTAATCAGTTTCTTGATAACTCCAGAAATGCCCCCTTCCATGGAAATTATTTCCCAGAAAACAAAACACGCGGAAAAAAGCCCTCGGATAATCCCCCAGGAACATCCTCCATTAAAAAATTTGACAAAGAGAAAGTAACACAATTAAAAAGAATTTCGTATAGTAATTCTGTCAAAACCACCCAGTGCAACATTTCCCCTAGAATATTCACTCATCAGAAATTTTCCTTCCAAAGGAAGATTCTCCCCTTAGGAATCCACCCCAAGCCCCCCCCCCCCTAAAAAAGAGATGGCTATATACTTCCAAATAACAAATACAATATGTAAACAATGGCCAAAGTTCACAACTTGCAGCCCTTCCCCCGGGGACTGTGGCGGGTCATTCTACACCTAAAGACATTGCTGTTAGATTTTCCGACTGTTCTGACCAAAATAGCTATCTCACAATTTGGATCCGGTGACGCTGGGAAACATGTTAGCGTGGGAGGGGGCCTAGATGCCCGTCAATTTTTTGGGGCACTTAAAAAGGGCCCTAGGACTTTCGATTTCCTTTTGAATGAGCCATCTCGCGATATTTTAGGACCACTGGGTCACTACGGTTACCCCTGGGAAGAGAAAAAAAAATAAACACGCAACCGAGAACCATCAGATCACAGTGTGATTTTCATTAAGATTCTATGACTTTTTGGGGAGGTTTTCCCCCTTTTTGGAAAATAAGGCAAATATTCTGAGGCTCGTAACCATTTTTAGAGTCTCAGTTACTATTGAGACGGCTTGCTCCTTACTTACAGCTCGTTACAATGAACTGTTTGATGAGATTAAAGCATTTTAAATGCAGTTTCCCAATTGATGTAAGATTCTTACATCATTCGTAGCCAAGAGTTTTATTCTTAAGTTGAACGGAACGCATAAACTATGCAGGTTCAGTTGGATTTTGAAATTCAACTTGTTTTCTTTTGCTATTTTTAGATGCATTTTCTTAATGTTTAATACGCAATTATTGAACGCCTAATAGATTAAAGAAAATACAATCTTCTTTCGGACTCCCCCCCCCCCAAAGAAAAAGCCTTCTATTGAGACAAAATTTAGCTATAGACTATATACAAGGTTGGGGAATTGAAGATTGAAACGGAAGTGACCCCAAAATATGATTTATAAAAAAAATGTATGCTATTACCTATAGGGGGGATAGGGGGCTATCATTTTCAAATGATGATACCTCAATTTTTTAATTGAAAGCAGGGATGCCAAAAAGCTAATTATTTGTTTCATTTAAAGCGGAAACGGAAGAAAATGATATCAAATTCCCTGAGAAACCATAGGAATATTTTGATAGGCCCAGGGCCCGCCATTGGGACTTGTTCATTGGCTTGGGTATTTTTGGATTTCTGATAGGCTACTGGCCTAATTCGAATTAGATTCTTTGGATCTTATTGAATGCCACGGCGAATTTATTATCTATTATTTCAACTATTATGCAAGGGTTCTGAAACGCCACAGCTATTTCATTTCTACCAGATTTCTACTTCTCTTGATGAATAACGAAGAAGACCAGCGTCCAGCCAGTGACTTGCGAAGTTTTAACTCATGAATAGGCCCGAATCTGTTGTAAATTAAACTTGGGATTTAAGAAAGCCCGATGAAAGCATTAATTTTTGCGGTTAAAATTATTCGCGCCGGCAGTGCGCCGCCGACATCTCACCGACAGCAGTACGAAAAAGTCAGCGGCGGCGCGCCGAAGGCGCGCCGGCGCTGTTCTTTTTTGCCCGCCGCCACCGGCCTTCCCTTATCGGCGCGGCACCAGGGTCTAGCTGCAACTACAAGTCTTCCTGGAAATTATCATTGTTACCTGTGTTAAAAAAAAAGGAATGCTTTTAATGAGATTTCCCTGTTGGTTGAGTTTAGTTCAACAATAGGCACTTACAGGCATTGTGAAGAATTGCTAAATTCTGGAGAAGTGCTTCAAAATTGGCTTCGAGGAAATTTAATCTGCGGATATCTTTCGATGACATTACCTGAATAAACTCTCTATTAACCTTTTTTTCTTAATGACAACGCCCATTCAGTTCTGCTTCAGCACTCTTACTTGGATATTGATTCAGGATTTAAGATTTTTGAGCGCCCATAACGCAGTTCTTCAGATTTTTCATTGGAGCTACCAAATGTTTTATTTAACGGAAAAGACATAGGAGTCTTAGGAATCCTCCAAGTCTTAGACAAAATAAAATTTTCGAGCTTGGAGATAATTTGCCCGTGTACTTTCACGGTAATAGTGGAAACCCAAGGTAAATTTCTGAAGTGGCCGTAGTGTTATGCAGTGCTCCCTCGGCGTCAACAAAGTTAATAAATCTGTCCACAAAATTAATAAACCGTTTTCCTCGCTTAACTTTGTTAACTTTATTGTTGTTGGAAAAATAAGTTGAACTGTATTTGTCTTTTTCAAGAAAGTCCACAAAGTTCAGCCAATAGCGGAAGACTTGTGAAAAATTCAAATAAACCACACTCAAATTAGTGTCTATATATATAATAGCGTATACTCATTTAAACATTTTGCTTGGTAAAATAATAAGGGTTACACAAAAAATATTTTCATTCATTATTGAAAGGAATAATGTTTAAAAAGATGGTTTTCACAGCTCCATGTCTGATTATTTCAGTTACTTTCTATGATACGTTGTAGTAAAGTCAAAAAGGTGAAATCCTTGTGTGAGTAGAACGAACCTTATGGTTCGCATTTTCATGTAAAACTTTATTATCTTTATTGACACCGTGGGAGCCCCGCATAAGTGTCTCAGTTTAAGCGGAGATTGCTTTAGAAAGTGCTTCAAGAGCTTAGCATTGAAGTAGACATTAAAAATGTCTCCGTTAGTAGCTAATCCTTTTTTTGAGCACAAATTCTTTTGTGGATGGTCCTTGACTAAAGATTTGAGTTACGCTAACATCTTCTTGCCCAGTGCTCCAGATCTCAGAAATCGCCAATCCTTTTAGAGTAGATCTTCGACAGTAAGTCATTTGCATAGGATGGTATATTTGCAAAAATATGTATTTTTTGTTACTTAACTTAAAAGTGTAATTATAGATATAATCAAATTTTTAATTTATTTAATTGATACTTATTTGTAGTTTTGTCTATTGTTTTTATTTCATTATTTTATACCTTATAGATATCGCTCCTTGGAAATAATTCCTCCACTTTTTCATCCTGGCCTCACCATCAGACAGTCCAACAGCTGACTTAAATTTCGAACTTGAAGAAATTTACGAGGGCCTTCAAAAATGGACTAACCTTCGAAATAACCGATTTGCTACACGACTTGATGATCTTTGTAAGCAGACCAGTTTTACGAAGAGAGAAATAAGGATTTTATATCGGGGCTTTAAACAGGTAAATTTATCTTTGTTTTGTCTTTTTATAAACCACAAAATATAGTAGTTGAATTGCAGCTGTACAAAAAAAGAGCATAATTAAGTCTTTAAAAAAATGGATGCTCATTTTCTATCTACTCCAACTTCTACTGCTATTAGTACTACCATTGCTAAGCTGAAGGGTATTACGGTGAAACTTCCATGGATTGTTGAGGGGAATGTTGAATTAATTTAAGACACACTAAGTGCATAAAGATTATCAAAAGAGCGTTTCAGCATCATCTCAGGACCGAAAGTTGAAACTAACCGGGCATGTTGAGGGGATGTTGATCTAACCAACGTCCAACAATGCACTATTTGAATACTACCACAAGAACTACAACTGCTGTCACTAATCTCCCTTCTACTACGAATACTAGTATACTGGTATTTCATGGCTAAGGGTAATATGCAAAAAATTTCAGGGAATAGATGAAGGAGGCGTTTTACGACATCAAAGCACCACTTATGAGTAGTGATCTATATTGCTACGCGGCGGGGACAAGGCCTGGAGCATGAATATGTGTGCAGAGTCAACGGGACAGGACTTACCACGGACAGGTATCTAGTACTACAGAAGGGACATGACTTACCAGACAGGTTTCTGAGGCAACACCCATTTTCTGAGCCAATCAGAGACAACGAATACAGAAGGTACTCCCTATACGGTAACTTGATTATCATAGCTATAGCAATCGGATTCAATATAAGGAGGGATTTTCATTGTAGTTCGTATTAGTAAGAGAATTGAATTCAGCAAGAGAACAGTTTATTATTGTACTCTATTATTTGACACGATATTAGCATTGAAAATGAGTGGTATGTTCGCACTATTGGAGCTTAATGGCGGTGCAGGTAGCAGCAATGAAACAAAGGCGAGAGTACCAAACGTGGCAGTGGAAATTACACGAGGATGTAGACTAAGTCTTGAATGGGACGATATCTTTGCAAGATATGTGATATCATTGAGCAAATTGAAATAGGAGGAGCAATTATGGTTTGCAGCGATTCTAAATATAGTGTATATAAATAGACTTCAAGCTGCTTTAGATACACTAGTGAAATATATCGAGGAAAATAAATTGTATTAGTGATTATTATTATTGTTGTAATTATATTTAATGAAATTGTTTCTAAATCGAAGATATTTTTCTATAGCAGGTTAGCGTATATTTTTAAAGTAAAAAAAGAATCTTGGTTAGTCTGAAGTTGGTTGTGAGAGTGTTAGGACTCTAAAAATGGATAGATTTGAGAAAGAGAAAATTTTAGGGAATCTCGTGCTTATGGAAAAACGTTTGATTCTAGATGAGGATTTTCTGGAGTTGTCTGGTCAAAGGAAGATATTTTCTCAGGGAATGCTTGTCGATATAATGAAAACTCATTCTTCATCATTAGATCATTGCACGAAGCTTTTCCGTCATGGTCCAAAGGCATTTAAATAATTTATTGACATATTAATCACGACAAGACAAAATGATATTGTTGATTTGCTTGTGAACACACTAGCTTAGAAATTTGAGACTATGATTTTTTCGGGAAAAAGATATTGTTCAAAGAGGATTTACTCCTCTCTCTCTCTCTCTCCCACCCAATTTGTTGATCGTAGTTCAGTTTCATTTTGGCGGTGAGAGTGTCAACACATGAAAAAAATGTTCCATATATGTCCACTATGCATGTATACACTGTGCAGATGGTCATCATGTGAGAATTGTACATTGATTGATGAGTAGGATGAAAAGTGCAGATTATGCAGCCCGTGTAAATTGTATGGAGGATATGCCGTACAAATTAAAGGTTGTAATTCCTGTCTTGAAGAGATCTGTGACTCTCACCCTAGTCGACACCTATGTTCTAATTGTCACTATGATAAAGGTAATCAGTCGGAGAATACATATCCTGGTATGATTGGGAAGAATCCTAAACATGGTTTTAGTTTATTGCTAAGAGACTGGGATCATCGTGCCTTTAGATTTTTTGGGGAGGAGGATTCTGGTCTACGATTCAACTGTTGGAATAACAAAAGAATTTGGTTTCTACGTCATCGTTGTGAAGACAATGGCTACTTTGATTATAAGCCTTTGATTTATATTTGGCTGTTACACAATGTGATTCACCACTTGAGGACAATGTATGTCACATTGCTTTAAATCAGCAAATGGAAACAGACAAATTTTACAAAATGAATGAAAATAGTATCATTGACTATACAAAGAGATATGATAAGAGTGAAATTACATTTTACTGTAGAAAATATGACCCTGATATTGCATCTAGACATTGGGAGGTAACCATTGGGATATATTAAATATCTCATGATTTAATTGTCCAACTAGATGATACTCCTGGGTCACTGCAGTAGTTAACTCACCATCAATATCAACACCTGATCTATATTCATAGCCCAGTGCATGTCCTTTCAACTCCTTATATGTCTTTGAAGTCATCATCATAAATTGTATGTAGCTTGCATAGTTGGATAAATTATTACTAGTGCTCACCAATGTTCCATTAATAAATGCATTAATTTGTTTGAATAAGCTGTGTAAGATACATTTTTCATAGGACAGACCATCGGGAGCACTGGGAGTTGTATTGTCTGACTTGTTCTTCATCGCAACTTATAAATCAATAAATGTTGATGATAAATCAATGAAATAATCTTCATTGAAAAATATCTGAAACTGTATATTTTCCGCGAAGGGTTGTTGAGGATGAATTTGTTCATAGTAGCCATACCTGAAATTGACATCAACATTTTCAGCATTGAATAGATTCAATGAGGAGTTGATTGATGGATGCGATTCTTTGTTTGGGAGATGGGTCATCTTTAGAAAAGAAATCCTTAGAAAGAAATCGATTATTCTTTAGAAAAGAATGATCTAGCAATCTTTTTCTTCTTCTTCTTCTTATTGGTCTTCTTCCTTTTATTCCTCAAAGTTTTTGTTGATGTCTTTCGCTTCCCACCTGGGTAGAGACTGATGAGTGAATGATGACCACGCACAATCCTCTTCCATTTTACTGAGATTTTAATTGCTCACCAACGGCTCTTGCTGAAGATCTTGATATTTTCTTTAACGCTCTCGTCGAAATTTTTTCCCGATCCCCCGTCCTATAGTGTTGAGGCAGCAAAATTTGATACAGCAGTTACAACATATATTCTTGCAAGGGGTGGTGCAGAACGAAATAGCCTAGAAAACCAGCTACCAAGACCATAACCAGACATTGTAGTATGCCCCTTGTAATAGCCCAATCAATGATCTATTTGAAGAGGACTCAGAGCACCGGCATAGCAGTCAATATCAGGACAGACAAATAGAATTCTTCTATTATTCATCTTAGGCAGTAACGATGGGTCGAAAATGACATGTAATCACTGCTAAACCTTTTGTTATTGCCAGAGTATCACCCAATTCACTTTTTAGTGTTAACTAACAGAGTTCCAAATATGAAATGCTTACAGGAACATACTGAAGATGCTTTATATTATAGTGATGGATATGTTCATGGGTTGTTTTTCGTTCAAGAACACGCAGGAGGGGGACATTTGAGTTACCAACTCTCGATGTTTCCACAAAGGACGCAAAAAGAAACATACAAGAGTCCAAGGCGAAACCAGGTGGATAATCAGCAAAAATAATATGATTCATCCCGCTAACAGTTTCAGCGTTTTTTTACCACTGATCATATTCTGTTTAAAGCCAAAAACATCTCTAAGATTATCATTGAGATGAATCATTTCAGTGTCAACAGGTGAGCTAATATAAATCCTATCGTGTTCCATTGAATAATTAAAATGGAATGAACCATTCCTACGATATGAGATCCGTCATAGTACCATATTTTTTATATTTCAATATGACGTGTGGATATTCACTAGATTTAAGTGCTTCAACCCATTCATACTCGACAAAGAGTGACCAATTGAATGGTATAACTTTTATCGCATACACACGATCCTTTCATAGGATATCAAATGTATTTTTGAGAATACAATTGACAAGAGCCACTTCATACTTTCCATCATCGAATTTGATGGTGGGAGAGAGTTTTGTTCAAAAATCACTTGTTTTATTCTAATTATAGTACAGAGTATCGGCAACGTTGGCCACAAATGTCACATAAAAATCATTGGGCATTGTTAATGTCTTCAGCACCGATCCAAGAATTAAAATCAGAGTTGTATCCTAGCCAACGAACAAGTAACTGTTTCTTAACCCTGCGAGTACGGCTCTTTAATATCTTATCAATTTGATAAATTTCACTATTATCTGTAACTTTTTGCAGTTCAAAGTCATAAAAGCCGCCGAGAATCTTTTCATCTTTGGTTTCTCGAAGACGATAAGTTATGGGTTTGGTGTCTAGGATTTTTGCCACTTAAAAAAGTTCAGTGGACGACAAGTAATTGCCCTTTTCAAAAACATTAGGGTTTTATCAATTCGAACAGTATCACCAACGTTGAAATTTTTTTCACAATCATTTCCTTGGAATGTTGTTTAAGAAAAGCATCAAATGTATTATGATCATAATTATGAACTTCCGTTAGGGTTGAGTTGGACAATGATCGATGGGGTCGTTGATTATAAATCAACATGTTTTTATCTAAATCATGAATAAAAGAAGGTGTATTTGTCAATGTACAATATCTTGAAATTAAAAGTCGAATAGTTCTTACCAATCGTTCGGCAAGTGCAGCCTTTATAGGACTATGACTATGATAGAGCATTGTATGATAATTCATTAGTGCTTTTTCAACATGTGGATTAACAAATTCACTACCCCGATCTGTTTGAATTTTTTATGTGAATCCTGTTCAAGAATACTTTCTAGAGCCTGAGCAACTTCAACACCTCTCTTTGTCCGCAATGGGATGGCATACGCATAGCGACTAAAAACACTGATTGCAAGAAAAATGTACTTGTATGGTGTATTATGGCGCCTTTGAATCTCATCTACAGTTAACAGATCTGCTTGCATTATGTGCAATGGGAAAAAGGCTGTAGTTTTACGATAATGATTAGCACGAAGCCTGTGATTTTGATGTAGAGTGTAACTTGACTCATTTTCTAGATAGTCTTGTAAACTTTTAGGGTGAACACCAGTGACTTTAGAAGGAGTGGTGGGAGAACTTAAACTTCCCACGTCACCAATATTTTCATGAAAACATTTCAGAACTTCAACCATTTTGAACGTAAACACATAGTGAAATGTCAACTAACCTTTTGCATACTATTGGGTGATGATGGTGACGTTGAGTCGATATCAATACGTCTTCACTTTTTTGTAGCTATCAGCGGTGTGCTCATCATCGTCAAATCAATTTTTCCACTAGGTGTTCTTGTATTTTCCTAGATTGATTTAAAATCTTCACCTATTTCTTTTTCTTCTTTTTTGTCTTCTTGTTTTAATGTTGATGATGATCACGATGGACTGTGTTCATTTAATTTTTTTAGAATTTGCCTATTGCTAATAAGACTTTTGGGGAAGTTTAATCTATTTAGAAAGTTGTATAGATGACTGTCAAATGATAAAAATCCTTTGCGATTTGTAACCATATCATAGATTAAATCAAGTCAATTATAAATCTTCCCTTGAATTATAATTCGTTTCCCATTGCTATCAACTTGAATATGATCTTCACCACTTCCCATGAGATATGTTAAGAGTCGTTTACTTTGTTCACGATATGAGCGTGGCATTAGATTTCCAATGCTCTACACTATTCCTCCTCCTTTAATTGTGTTCGAGCATCAGAAGAATATTGATGGGATGGTTCTTTTTTGTGATAAATGACACTCACATTGACTGGTCTTGCACGATAGGGCTTATGTTGTCCACTCGGCAAAGTGCATCTTGAAGTAAAAATAGTTTTTTATCATCGTCAATATTCTCATTGTTAAATGAATTTACTCAGATTGTCCTCAAAGTGTTCCACTGGTGAAAAAGCGAGTTCTACTGGAGTCAATTTATAGGGTTTAGCCATCTAGAAAAAACTCTTTACAGGTCCTGCAATTATTGGCAGTAAAAGTGTAAAAAGCTACCACCCGCCTGAAGAAGACGTTTCCTTTTAAAATTTTTCCTTTCTTTTTACAAGCCAAGGCACGTAAAATGAAACGATGTTGCTTTGTCTGTTACTTAACTACTTCTGGCAGTTAAACATTGCCCTCTATTAAATTTAAACAAAGCTCAGATATTAGATTAATGAAATCATAGTCAATACCATGTTTGAGTATGGCTATCCTAAGTGGGGGTTTTGAAGTGCTTTAAAACAGAAAATAAATGTCTATTTTCATGTAGTTTCTTCAGTGTCATTATGGCAACTAATAGCCCTTTTTACTGTTCACGGGAAGATATTCTGTAATTTCCTTGTCAAAAATATCTGTGACTACACGTAAATCCTCAGGTATATTTTGATTAAGATCCAATAGGATGTAGCCGTAGGGTTTATTAGTTGCCTGATTGTACGCCGAAAGTAGAAATTGGGGGGCGCCGTGATATATTTGTTTATTGAGAGTTATTAGCGAGCTAGAATCACGATCAACTCTGTAGATGATATCAAAGGTACAGTTCAAAGAAAGTGTTCGCATACATTTGCTCTGATGAAAGAAATTGTGTAGAACTACAGCAAAGGAAATTTGTTCATGATGTGAGCAAACAGTAAGCAATTGTATCATTTTCTGGGACCATTGTTCAACGGATTCAGCTAAATCATCAATAATCAGCCAAGAGTTTGGTTCAATAATGTCAAAAAAATCAAGTCCCTGTATGAATTGTATCTGCACGCCCTATATAGCAATAGCGTTTATTTTATCGTATGACTCCAGCCAAATACTGTAGCAATAGTAGATTTTTTTCGGCTTTTCCATAAACATTTTATCACAATATTTAATTATTTTAGTTAAGAGTGTCGTTTTGCCTGACATTGACGGACCACATAGAAATGATCTGAATGGTGTTTTAAGTTGATACATATTGCTGCTCGCTTCAACAGCTCACCTACAACTAACTGTAAACTATATATGTCTAATAACTAAATAATTTCCCTATTACTACTACTACTACTATTACTGCTACTACTGCTACTACTACTACTACTCTGTTAAAGAATAATAAGAAGAACAAAACCAATAATGAATCATATTTTCTTTTATGTTTAAAATAAAAGCAGCACTTTACGAATAATAATAATGCAATTAGAAAAAAACATTTTTTTATTAAACAAAAAAATACACATAATCAAGATTTTTTTAATTTATTTATAACAAAAACAAAAACATTTATTTGAATAAGGCAGTGGGAAAAACACATTTTTATTAAACAATAAATACACTTAAAATTATATCACAGTTTTTTTCTATTTATTTTATTTACAATAAATACAACATTTGTTTGAAATAGGCACAAGAAAAAACACTTTTTATTAAACAATAAATACACTTAAAATAATATCACTTTTTATATTTATTTTATTTACAAAAAAATTACAACAACATTTTTAATTTGAAATGGGGCTCCCCCCCCCACACCCTGAGGGCAGCCGCCGTGGCAGCTGAAGGACGAGGTGGCCGCTGCGGCGGGCGTGGGCCGGGTGCAATAAATTATGAAGAAATAACTCTGCCTTGCATAAGTACATTGGAAATTTATAAATTTCGATTTAAAAAAATCCCGAACCATCCACCTTGTATTATGAATGAATTTAAGTTAATTTATTCAGACCAAGTCGTTTTCTATACTCTATACATTCAACTCGATCTGAAATTAGATAGTGTCCGTGTGGAAGTACCTTAACACCATCCTCAAGTACATAAACTTTGTCTGAAATGGCCGAAAGGGCGTTTTCTCAACTCTAACAGTGTAGTTTTAAATTGTAAAGAGTGAATCGCCATGACTTTCGCTCTTGGGACTAAACTACGTTCCAAACAGTTTCTATAAACACTCATATTGAAATTATTTTTTACAAAGTGTGTAGGCACCCCCTTGCAAACTTGTTTGATATCTTTGTTTTGCCTTTCCACACAGTATACTTTCGGCTCAGGAAATACACCACTGGATATCATATCGCTTCCCGTTTCAGATTTTAAAATTAACAATTGAATTGGGGCCAGGCGTTTCACTAGCTCTGGATAGAGGGATTCATACCAGTTGGTGTAGTCCATCCGAGAGGTAATGTACTCTCCATTTTCCAAATCATTCAACAAATTTTCAGTTTTAACTTTTAACAGGAGTGAATCAGTGTCTCCATAATACACTTGAACTTGTCCCTCAATCGGCCGTTGTACCTTGCATACATTAGAATAAAATGACAACATAATTTTTTTTTCAAATTTCCGTTATTGCACTCCCGTTTGCAAAATTTTTGTCTAAAATAATGTTTCTTTTCTTGCGATGTAGGAGCACCATATTAGTGTCTATGACTGCGAAAGATTTGAAGTTCGGGTCGGTGATTATTCGAGCGCAATCTTTGGGATTGGTTACAATGTCACAGCGAGTTCTGTTTCGTACGCTTTCGCACATTTTACCGAAGGCTGAGTTCAAGAAGAGTTTATAGATTTCTTTTTTAACCTTCGTTTTCGCGTGTGAACGTTTAATGACAAAGGTGTCAATAAACGTTTTCATATAAGGCTTTTGATCAAATTGGAGGGCTCTATGTATCTTTGTGACTTTGAAACCATTGGACACCAACCATCTCAATAGCTCGTGATGAACAACGATATTCTGTTTCGGGTTAAGGTCAGAAATAAGTTTTTGCTTTGAAGGCACCCAGTGCATACTCCCATCCTCCACTAAAGATAACTTGTAGGGACTCAGAGAGTACTTACCCACCGGTCTATTTATGTGCGGGAAAACAAAGTCTTTAACCGAGTCACGGAATTCCATTGGTATTCTATCGTCAATTTCAAAAACCATCCTTGCGCCCCATTCTCCTCAACGGTAGCAATGTTGGGTAAATTTGAAGCACAGGGATCGTCAAGCCATTTGTAATTTCCATACGGCAAACAGTAGTGAGACATCGTCGACGGATAAATGGAATTCATATAAAAAAAACTGCATCTGACAGCTCATCGGTGTACTGTCCGGTCAGACCAGTTTTCATGATACGGTCCCCGTGAAAAACATACCCACAGCTCAGTGATCTTTCTAAAAACAGGTGCTGATCCACGTCGGTGACCAGACGTATTTCTTCTTTGCTGATTTTAAGAATCAAGTCCATCACAAGATTAGGAGTATAAAAATAATACCCTAAATCCAACCCAAATTTCGCATAGATTTTATCTGTGTTTTTGCACACAATGTCCAGAAGAGTCAATACATCACTAGCCAAGTATAGTTTACACTAATCCCACCTATTTTTACATCCCCTCTTTGCCCAAACTCTCTTGGCAAATTCACAGTCGCCAGTGGCGCATTGACTGTCCGTAAGGGAATTGTAAAATGCTTCGATAGGCGGTAATGACACCTCATCTAGCCTCGAGGTAAGGTTGTAGTAATCATATGCGTATATGCCCTTACACGTTAATAAAGCATACATGTCATCATCAGGGAAGCGCTGTTTAAGGAGGGAGAAACTATCAAAATTGTCAGTTTTCTGTACCTGAATTAATAGACTTAGAGACCAAGGGAAGAAACTGAAAGATTCTAAAAAACGGATTTTATTCAGGCACTTGTTACCCTTGTTAACTTTTTTCCGCAGGAATTCAAGCAGCAGCAGGTTCTCCGATGATTTGGGTATGATATTATAAGAAATGGAACCATCTACCCATGCGTTATCTACAACTCCCCCTTTGTCCGTGCGGGCCGACGCCAGTAAAGTAAACTTTAAATCATAATTGGAATTGTGTATAAAAACCGGTCCGAAATATTGTTTATTAACGTTTATATTGCACGATTGATGTGGAACCATTCTAAAGTTACTCCCTCCCGATGAAATTTCCTGCCATAAATGATCATGGTCGATCACCTTCCCCCTCTCCCCAATACCATCATCAAATTCTTCCTTACAAAACAAACATATTTTACGATTTTTAATGGCAAATCGGTTATCTGGTGATAGAACAATAGGATAGTGTGTGTAGCGTAGGCGTGAAATTGCGCCATTCGCTGTTTTAATCAGACTGGTTAATGTCGTGCGCATGGAGTCTTCCCCGCTCAACGACTCAACTACATCCAGCATTTGCATGGTATTACTAGAGTCTCTTTGGGCGTGGGCATAAGATACCCGTATGGTTTCAAGTATTTTAACACGATTTGGATTTGACGAATCGTAAACATCTCTGAGTTTGGCCTCGTAGTCAAAAGCGATCTTGTTGCTCTGCTGGAGCGAGGTTTAGAAGCTCTTAAAACGCAAGATCGCCCTCTCTCCGCTAACCGTTTCCACAGCCTGGCATCCATGACGTTTACGGTGTTTCATGTTATGCTTTAGCTTTAAATCAGTCCAAAATCGGGACAGGCATGTTGGACAGTTGTAGTGTACCCCATTATTTTTACCCTCACATAAAACCCTACTAATATCTTTAATTGGAGTACAATGTCCAATTGAATCAGGCTCTGAAGGAGGCTTGTTTAGAAGCCAGACCCAATGCTTTACTGATTCAATAGACGGAGCCCTCACTGGAAATAATACACCCTTTTTATCAGAACGCTGACCCTCTTCAAATTCTGTTTCGTACTGTAACACTGTTACACCAATCTTTAAATGTTCATTAGCCCGCTCAAAAATATCTATCCCTTTTAGTGTTACAGGAAATTGACCATTCAAACAATTGAAATCTACTTTAGGAAGCTTTGACCAATCCCCATTAGCTGCTAATTTATCCAACTTTTTCTTAGAAGCATTATAACGCAGGGGCCAAAAGGCCGCAATCAAAAATACATTCTTGAAACACTGTAGCCTCGCATCGAAACAGATTCGTTGTATTCCCTGACAAACCTCTAAATCTGAATGATACTTTAAAACTATACCCCTCTCCCTATGCCCACCTCTTGAAATATTTTTTTTAATCTACAAATACTAACGCTTAAATTCTCAATAAATAAAAGAACCGACCCACTACCCCCTCATTACAATTATCCAGTTTAGTTATGATGCTATTTACCCAATCCAAAAAACATCCTCAAAATTTGCCAAATACGGGCGAATTACTAACATCTCTGTATGTAAGTATTTTGAGTAAAGTTCGCTCACTTTTTAATTTAAAAAATAAATTTTAGTGCTATTGACGCTTTTAAAATGTCCCTACCTCCCCACACCCGCATCTTTTTTTCAAGAAGGGCTCGAATATTGTTAACATAAGAATGAGTAATAGCCACGGGGTCTGTTACTATACTCTCTGACATTAAAGAATTCGAGGGGTCACCGAAATTGGCGGTGTGTACATTAGTATGATGCAAGGCAGAGTTAGACAATAAAAAATCTGGTAGTATAAATGTTGGTTGGGCTAATGTTTCACTGTCATTTCTATGGTCAACCTCAATAGTGGGGGTGAGGTTGCCATAAAATCTTCATTAGCACCACCACCACTAGTCTGTTCAATTGCATTAGTGGTTGTGGAGGTCGGTGTGAAATCCCCCTATTCACTAAGGATACCTTCCAGGGCGTTTGGGGATAGCTGATCAAGGCAGCCAGCATTGTCTTGTGACATAATTTTATTATGTATATTATCATGCGAGCCCGGTTTAGATGCAGTTGGGGGATTTCACTTAAATAATCGTTCATAAACCTATTTGTCAATTCTGGGTCCTCATTCTTGTCTATGTCATAAGATAAGTCCTCTAGGCTAGCTTTATCCCCAAAAAAAACATTTTAAAAGGCCCTTTGCCATTCTAGATTATCATCAACTACAACACAATCCAGAAAATGCATTGTCGGTGTTAGGATTGGTAAAGGTTCATTGAAAATAACTGATTCTTGAGCTGATGTTGATGGAGGCGATAATTCACCGATGTTAATCTATAAAAACAGGATTTATTTTGCTTGTGAGATATCCACTATTTTGAAAAGTTAAAAAATAAATTATTAATCAGCTCTATGGTCATTTATGTATAATATAATAGGATTTTTTGTCCCCCTCCACCTCTCTTCTTCTTTTTCAACAATTAGCCCATGAGCTAATACACACACACATACAACTAGCTGATTTAGATTTATTAAGGGAAAATATAAGAATATGTAGCATTATCAAGATTCGCGTAAGTGTAAACCCCCTCTCCAATCAATAATTAAGAATATTGTCTCTTTTTCTGAAAGAATGCTAAGCTAAAAGACATGCCATTCGTGTTGTGCAATTTTTGCGTAGGTGTAAACCAACCTGTCAAATCAATAATTAAGAAAATTGTCTCTTTTTCTGAAAGAATGCTAAGCTAAAAGACATGCCATTCGTGTTGTGCAATTTTTGCGTAGGTGTAAACTCTGTCCAATCAATAATTAAGAAATTTGTCTCTTTTTCTGAAAGAATGCTAAGCTAAAAGACATGGCATTCTTTTCGTGCAGTTTTCTTAATTAAGACAGCCACGAATTAAAAGTTGATTTCACTTTTCACGGCAATTGCCATTGATCGGGTTTTGCTACGTAACGTATTATTTTGCATGTCAATTAAAACTATAACAATTTCAAAAGACTGTTTTTGCAGCAACCAAAGAAAGAAATGAGTTTACTCTAGATTTACTAAATTACCAAAATAAGAGTTTCAGGATATCTAGCCCTTCTTGTTTCGTAATTAGAGAGCTAAACTGCAGCTTTGAAGATAATTTTTAAACAGTCGCGAATGAATAATGAAAAATAGCGTGAAGAAAAATAGCTATTTTTCTAATTCCTCGACAAATAAATATCTTGCTTACAGAAATGCAATATCGAAAAAAACGGGTATGCAAACGCGAGAAAAATCACAGCCACAGGGCTCCGTTTCGGATTGGCTAAGCTGCGAAGAGGCGGACTCCCCCGCGCGGAGCACGAGACGGAAGATAATCACTACCTAGTGAGTTAAAAAAAAGACATTTTAATTTAACTCAGCCGAAACAAAAATTTAAACAACAATCAACTAGATTAATAGGGAATTTCGCAAAGTGAAATTGTAAGTGCATTATAAACTTGAATAAAAAAAATTCGGGGTTATTAAGGATTTTCATTTATGTAGAACGAAAATAGGGTTTTTTGCACCCTCTCCATTACCTAATATACGTAACTATCTGATAAAGGCACTTATGCCAGGGATTGTAGGTAACTCGTCAGAAATGTCCTGCCTATCAGATGGCGATGCATAGGTGATTACACTCCTCCTGGCCATGTTCAATGATCTAATTATGTCCATATCAGGGTTGCTAGACCCGCCATCGAGCTTTGGTCGTTGTCGCTCAGGATGACTTTGACCATCAATCTCCTTGAATAAACATTAATTTTCAGTTTTTTCCTCAGGTAAGTTCCATAGATAGGGGTTAGCAATCTCTTTTTCATCATGAAGGATAAAAAAAACGTATGCTTTTTCAAGGAGGAAAAACACAATTAGAACTTATGGGTATAAATTATTTCCGTCATAATTTTTAATCTGCTTAAAGTCGTAAAAAAGAAACACGAGCCCCTAAGACGAGGAAGAAAAAGTCTAAGCTAACAGTTAATAACATGAATACGATGTAACATAAAAAAATATAGCCCAATTTGTGCGATAATCTCTCACGAAACTAGATAAAGGAAAAATGTATCTTTTTTTCAATTATGAGTGGGATATGATTTAAAACTTATGTGGTTAAATTCCATTTGGGCAGGCTCATATGAAAAGAAAGAATTTTGATAGGCCTAGATGGAACCCAAGCTATCTATATTTTAAATATCATATGCATAAAAATAACACAATTTTGCGTATTAGGTCAGACAGATTTTTATTCAGAATATTAATAATCCTCACCCCCCTCCACAATACCAAAGCCGCCTCCAACGCAACACATTAAAGATATTGTACATATTAAAAAGACAGGAATCGATTAATTTTTGTCTTAAATAAGAGATATTTCTGCAAAGCACTTAAGACGCATTTTACCCAAATTGACTTGTATACCTGAACGGCTGTTACGAAACATGCAAATTTTGCGAAAGATACGTAGTTGGCTATCAATCAGAAACCCATATGCTAGATAGTTAGAGTTAGCTATAAAGGAAAAAGGTCTCGTTTTTTTATAATACAAGAATACAAATATTCACTTACCAAGATCTTTTTGAAATTCTCCATTTGAATACGAATAAATTCAAGAAAAAAGGCTATCTATTCAAGTTGTTTTTTCAAACTGAAGAAAAAAAGTTATTGCACCTTAATCTATACAAAAAAAACGATTATATGACCTCCAGCCGAAACTAGTATTTTTACAGAAAAGGCCATTAAACTTTTGAATACGTTATACCAAGGTCTATAGTTTTGGGTATTGAACCTAGAAAAACCTGTCTGGTAAGTCTTGTCCCCGGCGCCGTAATTGATGCATGGCCGTGGTAAGTCATGTACCTTTGAAACTGCACTGTATATTAAGTACTCTCTGTATCCGTTCTCTCTGATTGGTCCAGAAAATGGGTGCTGACACAGAAACCTGTCTGGTAAGTCATGTCCCTTCTGTAGTAGTAGATACCTGTCTGTGGTAATTCATGTCCCGTTGAAACTGCACACATATTCATGCTTCAGGACTTGTCCCCGCCATGTAGCAATATAGATCACTACTCTTATGCTACTTCTACTTTTTTCTAGAGTGATATATTTTATTATACCAAAGAAAACAAAAAAAGTAATAACAGCCACCCCGAGAAGTAAACAAACTTATAAGAGGGGTGGCAAAAATACATTAGAAAATAATACAGGACAAAGAAAAAGTTAAACCAATAGAAGACCTAATCGACACCACAAACCTTACAATAAACAAATTCAACAGTACTATTGATATTATACCCCGAGAGGCCACAATAAGGTACTCAATTATTTATTTACAACCCCCCCCCCCAAAAAAAAAAAAAAAAAACAAGAACAAAAGAACTAAAATTTGTACTTAGTAAAACGGATTTCTTTTATTTTTCTCTAGAAAAAATAAATAATAATATCATTTTTAAAACTCTGATGTAGGTGATTCCAACTTCTAATCCCCCTACAAATCACAGAAAGCGTCGACTGGGTCAAAACAATATTCATTGATCTCTCCAGAAGATCGAGTGTCATAACTGTGGATTATGGATCTCAAGTTTACCAAACTGTCAAAACATGAAAGATTTGTACCATCATGTAGCCTAAAAATGAACAAAAGTGTATTTAACTCTCGTAGTCCAGAGGCTTGTAGTATCGTTATACGCTCGTAGACGTTCCACATCAAATCCCGGGGTTGTAAACCAACTAACAAACGAACAGCATTATTTTGAAGAACTTGTATGGGCCGGGCAAACAGAAGCGAATGTACCAAGCCAAACGCTACTACAATACTGAATGTGTGGATGGACAAGGCAAAAATAAAGTAGGCGTAGGACATATGTAATGAAAAATGCTAAAGTTTTCTCATTATACCTAGGTTACGAGACAAAATTTTACTCACATACTGTGCATGAAAGTTGAATGATACAATCTCATAAATATAACCCCTCAGGTACTTAAGCGATAAAGTACGCTTTAGAACTTCATAATGAGTTACAATTTCATAAATCCAAGGATAAAAAACAGGAGATCGGGAAAAAATGACAAATTTTGACTTACCAAGATTGATCTTAAGCCTATTTACCCTCAACCAAGAATGTAACCTATCCACATTATCGTTCATTGAGGTTAGGAGTTATTCTTCCGTCTTTGCAGCGCTGATAGCCACTGTGTCATCCGTAAATAATGAAATAGTTTCATTCTGGAGACTTTTAGTCATATCACTAACGCTAAAACAACAAATATGTATACAATTAGGCATATAGTTAATAAACAAAAGGAAAAGAATCGGGTCTATAACAGATCCCTGTGGGACACCAGGACTGACTGGGCGCTAATCAGATTTTAAATAATTCATTCCTACAAACTACTACCGGTTACTGAGGAAACTCCGTATAAGATGGAGGTCTTTACCTTGAATCCCATAGACTTCACACTTTTCCAAGAGTGGACCATGGTCAACTGTATCAAAAGCCTTTATTAGGTCTAGAAATTCTGCACCAACCTTAAATCCTTTGTGTAAAGCCATATTAATAATACTTGTCAAAAATATCAATGCATCCTCCGTCTTTCTATTCTTCCGGAATCGAAACTGATTAATATTCAAAAGATTAAACTTCTCAAGAAATGTGGTTGACCGAGAAATAAAACATTTTTCAATAAGACGAGAAACAACTGGCAAAACTGATATTGGGCGATAATTACCAAGATAATTTCTGTCATCACCTTTATAAACCGGTATCACTCTTGTATACTTTAAACAATCTGGAAACTTACCATGTCTGAAACAATCATTAATTAATGATGTTAGAATGCTAGATATAGATAGAAAAATACATTTCAGAATATTTAAACTCATCAAGTCACTACCAGACGAAGTATTTTTCATGGCATATATGGTATCCCTTATCTCGCCCACGGTAATCCTCTTTAAATGCAATGATACATCTATAGGGGGCGGTAAAGTGGATCCGAAAGGTGGATCTTCCGGTAATGGGGAAATCATATTTTGCTATTTTTGAAGCTATTGAAATAAAATGATTCTGAAACTCATTACAAATCGTAAAATTGTCTGCAGCTATGGGCTCATTTACTATCACTTCAGATGGTAGTATATTAGGACTCAGACCTATAACACTACGGATTATTTGCCAGGTCTTCAATGGGTTTCCTTCAGTTTCTTTAAATTTCAAGCCAAAATACGTTATTGTTTAGCCTCACGGAGAAGATTATTCAAACCATTAGGAAAAACACGGTATTGTTCTTTATTCTCATCCCTAGGTTCTACAGCTTGCAACTCAAACAACCTATCTCTTAAATTTATTTTCCGAAGAAGATTTAGTGTTATCCATGGCTTCTTCCCATTATGTTTTCGCCCTTTCATACTCCTAACAACTCAAACTTCCCAAGCCTTTTCCAATATCTTACCATAAAAAAACGCAAATTTATGCTAAAATCAATTTCCTCTCCAAGCCGGGACATCCAATCAACTTGAACCAATTTATTATTTAGTTTTACAAGGGCATTTTTATCAAAAACTATAGATCTTTAACTCAAGTCAGAAATTACTCGCTTATGAGTAAATACCTCAAATTCGGCATAAACACCAAAGTGGTCAGAATCAATATTTACAACAACTCCTGGAGATCTAAAAGGTACATTTGAAAATATATTGTCCAAAAGCTTTGCGGAAGTCCTAAAAACTCTAGTATGGATAGTAGGGACTAAACCATAAGACAGACATAGATTTACAACCTGAGAAGTCACCGAAGACTCGATATCTAACATGTTGATGTTGAAATCACCAAGAATGAAACAAGGTTTATTACTAGATCGGACTTTCGCCAGCTGTTCAAGTAAATTCTCAAAGAATTCTTAAATTGGCTAGAGGGAGACCTGTACACAATTACTAAATATGCATCAACATTATTTAATCTAACTTGTAGAACTAGTGTTTCACGCTCCATTTCATTATATTTGCTCGGACCCTCCCGGATTTTCACGTGAAGATCCTCAGATACATAGGCTGCAAGATCCCCATATTGACGCAGCTCTCCGTTTCGTATAAATAAAATATACCCTGGTATCATGATTGTAGCGGTAGCTGTAACCTAGTAAAGAGCGAAGTACAGCCCATAGTAACCAAAAGTTTAAAATCGCATTTAGAAAAAAGCTACCTAGTGGAAAAAATTGCCATCTGACACTGATTCAGGAATGGTGTTTATTACTTCGGTTTGTCTTAAAAGTAAAAGTTTATTGCGAAAGAAATTTATAATGATTTCGAAAAGAAGCCCGAAAACCCTCGAAAATGGCATCAGATCAAAATGAAAAGCACACCATTGGAATAAGCATGGTCGAAAACCTTGTACAGGGAAATTACAGTCCCCCTCCTTGAAAAACAAAGAAAATTGCTTTTTTGCATCGGTAGCATAGATCTGTCTCCTTTTTTTTTCTAGCAGGGCTAGGGGCTGACCAGAGCATCATAGAGAGATATTTAATAGCTCATTCGAAAGGAAATTAAATTGTAAGCGTCCTTTTTAAGTGACCAAAACGATCGGAGGGCAACTAGGCCCCCTCCCCTATAGGCCCCTCCCCCGAAAGTCATCCAATCAAAATTTCGAGATAGCCATTTTGTTCAAAATAGTTCAAAGGTCCAATATCTATGGTTTTAGTGACAATATGACCCTCCATATTCCTTGGGGAAAGGGTTTACGCTGTATTGGTATCTGATGCATCGATATTAGACCCCGGCACCGCGCCGATGAGGGAAGACCGGCGGCGGTGGATCCAAAAACAGCACGCCGCGCCGCGCCGCCGGTAAGATGTCGGTGGTGCGCCGCCGGTAAGATGTCGGCGGTGCGCCGCCGGCTTGATCAATGTGACCGCAAACATTAATGTTTTCATCAGTCTGTCTCAAATCACAGCTTAAATTTACAACAGATTCGAGCCTATTCATGAGTTAAAAAATTCACAAGTCGCTGGCTGGAAACTGGTCTTCTTCGTTATTCATCAAGAGAAGTAGAAATGTGGTAGAAACGAAATGGCTGTAGCGTTTCAGAACCCTTGCATAATACGAGTAGTTGAAGTATCTATTAGTTATGTATTCTTAACATAAACAATTATCAAAATTAGTAGTGTTTTTTATTGAGCATTACTGCATACAAAATTTCAAATACCGTATCACAAAATTCGTCAGTTATCTGTGTAAAAGCTTTGAATATAACTTTGAACTTAGAAGCTTAATTTTTTCATAATGCCCTTTGCCTATATCTGTTTTGTCACCTTTAAAACAGTTGAAATGGGCGACTCTGATATTGATTGTTTTTTTTTTGCTCTTTTGGATTCTTAAAAGGATTTTTTTTAAATGCATTTTAAAAAGACTTTCTTTTGGATTCTTAAAAAACTGGTTTTTAATTACAATTAAAAAAAATGCATTTTAAAGTTTTTTGGCTCCTTTATAGTATATATGTCATGTAGGCTGAACTGATGCTTTTTTATTGTTTTTGGCTGGTCTTTTGGATATTATTCGTTTTTTTCTTTTGGGGATTCATTCCAAATTATAAATTGATAAATACCTAATATCAGTCAAATTATAAACTGCATTAAAAGGAGTAAACATATCAAATTGAAAAAATACATGATTAACACTTCACATGAGAACACTTCAATTACAATGAAACAAAAAACACTTAATAGTTTATTTGGTATGAAGAAAAATTAAATGCCAGCTATTTTCTGGTAAAAAATGAAAAGCTCATCCGTTTTAAATGTAATTAAATGAAATAATATGCCGACTGAAGTAGCTCCAGAAAGATGTTGAGATTGTCATCCTAGTTCGTCACTTTTAATCCAAGCAAAATGTTAGGACACTTAGTATCACTTATTGAGTTTAAGCTTTAATTTCCAAATGCTCACAAAAATTACCAAATTTAAGAAAGTCGCAACAATAAGTCACCTGTGGTCAAAATACTCAAAGACTCCTCTTAGATTCCCACCCAGGCTCAAAGCCTCTGCTATGGTCATTTCCATGGAAATCTCCAAAGAGTTTCTCTTTAAAATAGCTTTCAAGCGTAGTTAGGGGTATTTAGCCTTTTTTTATTTTCTTCAAAGCTTTGAAAAAAGTGTTATAATATTCCAAATGTTACATTTGTTATATTTGTGCATATTTTTGGTAATCATTTGTGGGGTGATCGAATTTTTTAAACCAATGTAGATACGTAAGAACGTTGCAACATCTAGTACCCTGAGGTCATAAGACTGTCAAAGACTCCTCCTTGAACCTCCCAAATTGAAAGCTTTTATTATGACCTGGCCTTTTAATGTAACTTGGGCTCTGGACATAGGGCACCATTGTCACTCGAGCGCAACGTTAGGTGGGGATGTCGATATCGCTTTCGTCACACCCATTCGTTTTAGTGTGAATCTGCCTGGTACTTATGAATGAATGTTTTCAAATTAAACCTGTTTCATCAATAAGAAAAAAAAAACGGGTTGGACGCATATTTTCCTTTCCCTTTGGACGATAAAACCATGCAAGTGCTGTATCAAGTATGACTCACGAAAATCTTGTTAATTTTTGTCAACTTTTCAATTTTTTGGCATCCCTGCTTTCAATAATAAAAAAAAATCAAGGTACTATCACTTATATATAATAACTCCCTATGCCCCCCTATGAATACTATCTTGATAGGATACCGTCTCTGCTTTAAATTAAAAAAATAATAAACTTATTGTCAACCCTGCTTTCAAAAAAAATCGAGGTATTATCATTTAAATATGATAGCTCACTACCCCCCCCCCCCTATGTATACCACCTTGATAAAATGCCGTCTCTGCTTTAAATTAAAAAAAAATAACTTTTTGGGATCCCTGCTTTCAAGAAAAAAATTTCGAGATATTATCATTTAAATGTAATACCCCCTACCCCCCCCCCCCCTCTGGATACCACCTTGATAGGATACCCTCTCAGCTTTCATTGGAAAATTAAGTTATTTAATAATTAACTAGGTCACTATATGGTTCAAACAAACACGCAAAATAACGTTAAACAGCTTAGTGTCCCTTGAAAAAAATTGAGGGTATGAGTAAAGGGGTACAAAGACAACAACAAAAATGTCGAAATTATTCAGGTATACCTCAAATTATTGGAAAACTGAGTCATAGATTCGCCGTGGCATTCAATAAGATCCAAAGAATCTAATTAAAAGGGTGCACACGCAAAAGCCAAATTAGGCCAGTAACCTATGAGAAATCGCAAAATACCCAAGACAATGAACAAGTCCTAATGGGGGGCCCTGGGTCTATCAAAATATTTCAATGGTTTCCCAGGGAATTTGATATCATTTTCTTCCGTCTCCACTTTAAATGAAAAAAAAATATTTATCCTTTTAGCATCCCTGCTTTCAATAAAAAAAAGGTATTATCATTTAAAAATGATAGCCCCCTATCCCCCCCCCCTATAGGCAATAATTTAACATTTATTTATGAGTCATATTTTTGGGGTAGCTTCCGAACAATTGAGTATTAAACATTCAGGTGTTCAACAATTGAGTATTAAACATTAAGAAAATTTTATCTAAAAACAGCAAAAAAAAAAGAAAAAATCTGCAAACTTACAATTCAGCTGCACAAACAATCTGTCAGCTGTCAATTTCAAAATCCAACTGAAGGCTGAAGCTGCAGAGTAGTGAATTCGTTCTATAATTCTATTCAACTTGAAAATAAAATTTTTGACTACGAACGATGTTAGAAATAGCGATTGGGAAACTACATTTGAAATGATTTAAACGAAATGATTCGAAATGATTTGTTTTTTTTTCAACACATGAAGAACTGTGTATATTGCAATATTTGCAATTGCATATTGCATCTGTCTGGTTTTTATGCAAAGTAACAAAAGAGACGAAAATTAATGAACAAGAGAGTAGTGAAGAATTATGGTATGCAAAGTAATATTTGGCCGGGAAGTCACTGGTGATAAATCGCTAAGGGTGGCACCGTGATTGCGTGATTTTTGGGGATTCGGGGAACCCAATTTTTTCGGGGTCACGCATAGATTTTCGGGGAAATACCCGAAAATTTGGGGATAGTGCAAGCCCTGCTTCATATATAATCTTGAAAATCGAAATACTAAACCACACGAGAAGGAAAAGCTCCGACTTTGCGGTTGACGCAATAAAGAATTGCCGCAAAATTAATTTAAAATCGACCGAACGCCGACGCCTCTGTCGGCGGCGGCGCGCCTTTGGCGCGCCGGCGGCGTTACGACACTTCGGCGGCGTTCGACCGGGCCTCTCGTCGGTGGCGTTCGGTCAATCCGCCGGCGCGGTGCCGGGGTCTAATCGATATCATGCGTATCGGTATGGGAGTATTGTTATTGGGTGTTTTGGTATTCTCATTTTTAATAGCTCATGTAAAAGCTGTTGCTCATATATACGTCCTTCCTTCCAATAAATTCCACAATCAGTAAGTTCCAAATCATGGTCGCAGCGGTAGCTGCAACCAAGTAAAGAGTGAACCACAGCCCATAGCAACTAAAAGTTAAAAACTACGTTTAGAAAAAAGCTACTGGAAAAAATGGCCATCTGACACTGATTCAGGAATTTTGACTATTATTTTTCTTTGTCTTAAAATTAAAAGTTTATTGCGAACAGAAATTTATGGTGATTTCGAAAAAATCTTGAAACCCTCGAAAATGGCGTCAAATCCAAATGAAAAGCGTTTCATTGGAATCAGAATGGTCGAAAACTTTATACAGGGCAATTACAGCCCCCCTCCTTGAAAACAAAGAAAATTGCTGTTTCTGCATCGGTAGCACTGATCTGTCTCGCGTTTTTATTGTTATTTTTTTTTTCTAGCAAAGCTAGGGGGTGGCCAGAGCATCAAAGAGAGACTTGCAATAGCTCATTCGAAAGGCAATTAAATTTGTAAGTCCCCCTTTTAAGTGACCAAAAAGATTGGAGAGCAACTAGCCCTTCTCCCTACAAGCCTCCTTTCCCAAAAATCATCCAATCAACATTTTGAAATAGCCATTTTGTTAATCATTGTTCAAAGGTCCAATATCTATGGTTTTATTGATGCTATGGCCCTCCATAGTCGCTGGGGAAAGGGCTGTACGCTGTATTGGTATCGGCGTATCAATATCACGCGTATCGGTATGGGCATGTTGTTATTGGATATTTTGGTATCGCCTGTATCTTAGACAAGTTTTTAGTCACTCATATAAAAAGGTATTGCTCATACATACGTCCTTCTTTCCTATAAATTTCGACATCAGCAAGTTCTAAATAGCACTAAAGAACGGTATTTTGGGTGATTTGTCTCAAGTGGAAAAGCTGGGGCTACTGGGCTACCAGAACTTTTTAGAGTGACGTTTAATGCCTCATTTGAAATCTGTTGCTCATATCCGTAGTACCCCATCTATTGATTCTATGACATGCCCGTCGTTTTCCCATTGAGTTTCTATGAGATAACCTCTCTTTTCCCATTGAGTTTCTATGACAAGCCCTCCCTTTTCCCATTGAGTTTCTATGACATGCTCTTCCTTTTCCCATAGAGTTTCTCTGACATGCTCTCTGACGTCACGGCACAGATAGGGAAAATAGCATTGAATTTCAAGCACAGCCCTATAACGTCACGGTACACACCCCTATGTATTTCTATGAGAGCCCTTTTTTGCAGGTGGTACACATCCATGTTGTTTTTCCCATAGACTAGTCTGGACGACTATCCAGGAATCCAAGTATTTTTATTTTCACCTATTGTTTTTCTATTAAAAACCTTAGACGGCCATTTTATATGAAAATCTTGTCTAAACATGTTTCCGGGTGGTAGAAGCTAATTTTATTGATCGAGAGTCTGTTACTTTCTGGAAGTGGGACACTCAACATCAAAATGGATGCTTATACATTATTCAATATGGAAAGTATTGATGAAACGGAACCTAGAGTGCCAAAAGTAGCAGTGGAAATTACTAGGGGTTCCCGACTAACCATAGAATGGGGCAAGATGTATGCTGGGTATGTTATAACATTAAGCAAATTAAAGTTGGAAGAACAATATTTATAGAAAACGGTTAGTCTGTATTTGGTAGTGACGGTGCTAAAATGGCTAGATTTGAGAATCAGAAAATCTTAATTAATCTAGTAAATTTGCAAAAATGGTGAATTTTAGATGATGAATTTCTGGAATTATCCTTCAACGGGAAAAATTTTCTCGAGAAATGCTTAACAATAGAATGCTAACTGATTCCCCATCTTTGGACTATTGTATGAAACTTTGTCTTCGTGGTCCCCAAGCTTTTACTGAAATTACAGGTATATTAATTGAGACAAAACAAAATGATATTATGGTTTTGCTCTTATCCACTACTTAGACGGCCATTTTGCACGAAATCATGTCTAAACATGTGTGTGACGTCCTAGAAGACATTGTTATTGATCCCGAGTCAGTTTGTTTTTGAGAGTTAGAAAGTCAACATTGAAAAATGTTTTACACACTTCCATTATGCTTATACACATTGGGCAGCTGGTCATCTTATAAGAATTGTACTTTTGCTGATGACTATAATGAAAAGTGTAAATTATGCAATCCATATAAATTGCATAGAGGATATTTTGTGCAAATTAAGGACTGTAATTCCTGTCTTGAAGAGATTTTTGACTCTCATAATAGAGGATTCTTATGCTCCAATTGTCAATATGACAAAAGCGATCGATGGGAAAATACTTACCCTGGCATGATTACTTACCCTGGCATGATTGCGAAATACCCCAAATGTGAGTTCAGTTTATTTTTAAGAGCCTGGTATCGTCCTGGCTTCAAATTGTCTTAGAAAGAAGAACCTGGTCCTTGCTGCAATTGTTGGAATAATAAAAGAGTCTGTTTTTTATGAAATCGCTGTGAAGATATCGAGATACTTTGATTATAAACCTAAAGACTTTTATTTGGCTGTTACAGACAGTGACTCTTCCTATGAGAATTTTGTATGTGACATTGGTTCAAATAAGCAAATTCAAATGCGTGAATTTTATAATATTAATTAGAGTAGTATCATTGACTTTAAAAAGACATTTAATAAAAATGAAGTTACACTATATTGTAGAAAATGTTATCCTGACTTTACATGTCAAGATGAGTACGAGTTGAATCCTGATGAGCTGTTACCACTTATCGTTTCTGATGATATCTGATACGTAGGAAAAGAAATCTAAAAAAGGACTTTATTAATAAACAAATTTACACACATTTTTAAGGCATTTCATTTTGAGGGCACCGAAATTTACATTATAGAGATAGGGAAAGGTATTTTCAACAAGAAAGGCGTCCAAACGAGGATTGTCGCCATAAATCTTGAAGACTTTCATGTAAGTCTGTCCACGACATCGAAAAATAAAATATAGTAGGGAACGAAAACCACAGCTTTCCGTTGATAGATTTAGTACCCGCTTTAGATTTTGAATAATAGATTTTCCGCTCTGCTCAAGAAAATTTTGAATCTGCAGTGTGTAGATTGTATACGGTAGGCCAAGAGGATCAAAAAGTTCTATATTGCTTCTTGTTGTAAAGATGTATAACCAATGCCCCGCCTTTACTGTTGATGGACTGCTCTTAACAATATCAAGGGTATTGACAACATTTTAAATAAGCTGCAGGAAATCTGAAGGTATTCAATAGGATATACATTTGGACTTGTAGGGGTCCATATTGAACACACATATTATTTTATTTGTGTTCATGGCGCCAAGTCTAATAAAACACTACCGTCAGGGTAATTTCCCAATAGGTTTCAAATTGATTTAGCAAGATCAATGCAATACTTTCCCCCAAGGGCTCAGCAAAGGTACACTCTAAATGCACATATCCTGTCCAAACGATACTCATATCTAGAGTCCCGGACAAATCCAATACAATGATACTACGAGTTTCCATAAACATTTTTTCAGTTATACCATTTTGGAATAATTGAGAATCTCGATCTAGGGATTGCATTGTCAATTCATATAGGGTCCTGTAGGCTTTATCAAAGGATAAATTGTAGAGAGAAGTTCCATTTACTTTACACACGAGCGATAAAAGTCCAAATAGTTCAAATTTATGGGGAGAATTTTTCCATGATCCAACAGTGCTAGCACTTTTTACATAAGCCAATGCCAATTTTGAAGGAATTTCCCCATTGATAAATGATGAATTGGTATAGGTACGTGTACCTGTAGCAATATGGCGTAGATTCGTGATTCTATGAGATACGAATAGTTTGATATTATTTCCAGAGGCTCGTAATTTTTCAATTGCCAAAGCAACAGAACTCATAACTTACTGTTTTCCTACATAAAGTATGGCCGACGTGTGAAAGACTGTAACATCGGGTGCAGTGCCAAGCACTTTTCGCATACTAGAATTGGACTATGCGATTTGTAGCTTTATATTAATCTTTACATTGGGAGGCAGCCATTGGGGTATATTAAATACCTCATGATTTGGTTTCCAAACTAAAGGCAAATCTTTAGTTGTCGCATCCTTAAGAATGCTGGTAGTGTCAGTATCTGTTTTATATTCATAACCCAGATCATGCCCCCTCAACGGCATATAAAACATTGGATTCGTCAACATGAATTGTATATAACCTGCATAATTTGAAATATTATTGCTCGTGCTCACCAATGTTCTATTTATGTAAAGACTTATTTGCCTAAACAAATTGTGTAGTACACAATTTTCTTAGGATAACCTTTTGGCTGCACTTGGTTTTTCATTGTTGGATTTTTTAAAAATGACACTTAAATCAATAATTGTCGAAGTCAAATCAATCAAGTAGTCTTCATGGGAATAAATTTGAAAATGAACTTTTTCAGTGAGCGGTCGTAGCGGATGAAATTGTTGATTAGTATCCATATTTTACACAGACATCTACATTCTCCGCATTGAAAATATTTAGAGAGGAGGTTGACTGAAGGGTGATATTCCTTATGTGGTAGATATGCCATTTTTCTAGGAAAAGAAATCCTTTTTGGATCTTTTTACTTTCTTCTTTGATACTTTACGCTTCCAGGTTGAGTTGAGACTGATGTGTGATGAGGTCTTTCACAGCCTTTTTAAACCTTTTCCGCGTTGTTTCATCGCTCACCAAGGGATCGTGCGCTTGACCTGAGATTTTACGAAATACTTACTTGAAAATCCTTCCCAGAGCCCCAATTACGTAATATAGAGGATCTAAAATCCGCTTCAAGCGGTGCAATATATTTTTTAGCCAAGGGTACCGCAGAGCGAAACAGTTTAGCAAACCAATTGTTGATACCGTAACCGGATATTGATGAAAGACCCCTGTAATGGTCCATTCCTTGGCCCATTTGTCTTGGTCCAAGAGTAGCTTGTCTTGGTCAAAGAGCAGCAGCATAGGAATCAATATCAGGACATACAAACTTAGTTCTTTTTGCCATTACACTGAATGGGTCAAAAATGACATTTAATTACAGCCAAACCTTTTGTTATTGCTAGAGGATCACCCAATCCACTTCTTAATGTTAACTGACAGAGCTCCAAATACGAAGAGTTGACAGGAATGTATTGAAGGTGCCTTATATTGTAATGGTGAATGTGTTCATTAGAGGTTTTTCATTCAAGAACACATAGGAGGGGACATTGGTATTACCAACTCTTAATCTGTTGACAAAGGAAGCGTAAAGAAATATACAACTGTCCGAGCAGAAGGCGGGTGGATACTCTGCGAAAATGACACGATCCATGCCACTAGCGCTTCCAGCGCATTTACCAATGACTATATTATGCTTAAAACCAAGGACATCTCTTAGATTATCATTGAGAATAACCTTTTCATTGTCAATGTTTGAACTAATGTAGATTTTACCTTCTTCCTTTTAATAGTTGAATTGAAAGGCGTCACTTTTACGATGTGAAATTTTTTATTGATAGCACGACAAAGGGGTAATGTGACAAAGGGGTATTCATATGAATTGATCTTTTCAATTACTTGTTGATCGTTAACGATTGGCCAATCATGTAGTCTAATTTTTATATCATATGTACGATTCTTTCTTAGTACATCTTATGTGTTCTTGAGAATACAATCTACCAGAGCACTTTCAAGCTTTCCTTCAAATTTAATGGCAGTTGAGAGTTTTGTCCAAAAATCCCGTGTTTTATTCAAATCGTCATAAAGAGGATTGGAAACATTGGGCATGAGTGTTACATAAAAACCTTCAGACATTATGAACGTCTTCAGCGGGTATCCACGAATCAAAATCAGAGTTGTATCCTAGCCAGCGAACAAGTAATTTTCGCTTACCCTTGCGAGTACGTGTCTTTTATACTTTTTCAATTTGATATATTTCGCTATTTCAAACTTTTTTTAGTTCATAGTCATAAAAACCGCCAAGAATCTCTTCATCTTTCATATCACGAAGCCGTTACGTTATAGGTTTAGTGTCCAAGACTTTTGACACTTTAAAAACTTCAGTGGACCACAAGTAATTTCCATTTTCAAAAATATTTCTTGCACAATTGACTCGAACAGTATCACCAACATTAAATTTTTTCTCCTCCGCCTTTTCATTAGAATATTGTTTAAAGAAAAGTCTAGTGTCAATATGACGGACTTCAAGAGGGCTAACATTGAAATAGGATCGATGAGGGCGTTGATTATAAATCAATATGATTTTATCTGAATCTTGAAAAAATACAGCTGTATTTTTCAACGTAAAATACCTTGAAATTAAAAGTCAAATTGTTCATATCAAACGTTTAGCTAATGCCACCTTTATAGGACAACGACTATGATAAATTATTGTATTATATTTCAATAAAATCCTTTTACATGTGAATTAACAAATTCCCTTCCACGGTCTGTTTGATTTTTTTTTATATAAATCTTCTTCAAAGATCGATTCAAGGGCTTCATTGCCTCTCATGACTGCAATGGAATTGCATATGCATAGCGACTAAAAACACTTGTTGCAAGTAAAATATACTTGTAGGGTTTATTAGGTTTTCTATGAATCACGTCTAAAGTCAAAAGATCTGCTTGTAGTTAATGCAGAGGTTAAAAAGTTTTAGTTTTCCGATAGTCCCCACCTCTAGTCCTATTATGTCGATGAAGAATATAACTGGCTTCATTTTGTAAGTACTCTTTTGCTAGCGTCTTTGAATTCCGGTAGTCTTAGCAAGTGTGTGGGAGAACTTAAACTTCCTGGTTCTCCAATATTTTCATAAACACCTTTAGAAACTTAATCCATTTTGAACGTAATCTCCCGCTACCCTTTTGCGTGCTAAACGATGTTAAAAGAAGCATTCGTTTAATATCCTTACCGGGCCCACTCCCTGTACTATTCAATGAAATATCTCAGGATATTTCTTAAAATTCCCTTAATCGTTTTAAAACATGTTTATTCCCAATAAGACTTTTGGGAAAATTTGACGACTTTAAAAATTTATATTAATGACTATCAAGGGATTCGAGTCTTTTACGATTTGCAATTAAATCCAATAACAAATCAATTAAATTATAACTCTTGCCCTGGATTATAACTTAATTTTTTTTCTCATCAATTTGTTCATTTTCAGCGAGGTAGGTCAAAAGTATCTTTTACTTTGTTCACGATAGTATGGAGGCAAGAAGTCTACAACCCTTGTTAATAAATCTTCTTTTTTGGCTTTTTCAATGTTTCAAAACTTTCAGCATTTTCAAAAGGTTGATCAATGACATTTACTTTGAGCGGTTTTTCACGATAAGGTTTATGTTTGTTGACACGTCGAAGGGCATTTTGCGGCAAAATTAATTTTTCATCAATGGTTTCATTGTTAATAAATTCATCAAGATTGAAGGTTTTTTCTGTTGTCTAACACCATCTGACAGATGAATATTACCTTCCATTAAATCTAAACAAATTCCGACATGAGATTAATAAATTTCTTGTCAATGCCATGTTTGAATATCGCTTTCCTAAGCCGCAGTTTTGAATTGGCTATCACGGAAAATAAATGTCGATGTCCATGCAGCTTCTTCAACGTCATGATAGCGACTAATAACCTTTTTTTATAATACACACTACTTTTATTATCGAAAATATCGGTGACTATACGCAACTCTTCGGGCGTGATTTAATTCAGATCCAATAAAATGTAGCCATAAGGTTTATTAGTAGCTTTATTGTATGCCGAAAGTAAAAATTTGGGTTCGACGGGGCATATTTGTTTGTTTAGAGTTATAAGAGAACTTGAATCGCAAACGACTGTATAGATAATATAGTAAGTACAGTTCAAAGCAAGTGTTCTCATAAATTTACTCTGATGAAAAAGATTATGGAACACAAAAGTTACAGAATTTTTTTCGTGATGTGACTGGACTGTGAATGATTGTAACATTTCTGGCGATCATTTTTCAATAGATTTAGCTAAAAAGTCAATAATCAACCACGAGTTTGGCGTAATACTACTAGTATAAACGCGTTAAGTCCTTGTTTGAATGTTATGAATAGATCAATCTTCCTTATTTTGTCATAAAATTCTTGCCATACACTATTGCAATAGTAGATATTTTTCGGATTCTCTAAAGACATTTTATCATGGTTTGAATTATTTTCGTTAATATTGTTGTTTTTTCAGATGTGGACAGTACGCAAAGAAAAGATCTGAATGGCGTTTTAAATTTATTCATACTCCTCCAAGTCAAAATTCAACTAACCAAACCTACCCTCAATCTGTTGAATAAATACTTAAAAAAAATAGAATGAATGGTATCTTTAATTAACAAAAAATGCACTACAAAATTATAAAACAACATAAAACATATTTACAATGGCAGTTGAACATGAAATAAGCACTTGAACATGCCGGTCGGAGGGTCGGACGCTGCTCTGGAGGACATGACGGCCAGGCAGGGCGGCAAGCGGGTGGTGCCTTGGTAGGCACTGCGGTGGCCGGAAGGTCCCCGCAGCGGACGGCATCCCATTGTAAATGTCTTTTATGTTGTTTAGAAATTTGTAGTGCATTTATTTGCTAATTAAAGAAACCATGTATTCTATTCCCTTTGAATATTTGTTTAACATATTGAGGTTAGGTTTGGTTAGTTGCATTTTGACATTGGAGGAGTATGTATCAATTTAAAACGTCATTCAGATCTTTTCTTTGCGGATCTTTTCTTTGATCTACGCATAAAATTCATCCAAGGACTTGAGGTGTTTACAAGCTTTGCGCCGAACTTGTGGTTGATTATTGACGGTTTAGCTGAAAAATGTTACAATTATTCACAATTCAGTCACATCACGAAAAAAAATTGTGTAGCTGTTGTGCTCCATAATCTTTTTCATCCGAGTAAGTGTATGAGAACACTTGCTTTGAATTGTACTTAATATATTACCTATACAGTTGTTTGCGATTCAAGTTTTCTTATGACTCTAAACAAACAAATCTATCCCGGCGAACCCAAATTTTTATATTTGTCACCGAAACGACGCTATCTTGTCATTAGTTGCTATAATTACGTTGAAGAAGCTACCTGAACATCAACATTTACTTTCCGTGCTAGCCAACTCAAAACCGCGGCTTAATAAAGCGATACTCAGACATAGCATTGACAAGGAAATTATTAATCTCTTGTCGGAACTTCGTTTAAATTTAACGAAAGATAATTTTCAACTGTCAGATGGTGTTAGAAAACAGAAAAGGCAACATCGTTCACTTGTACGTGATCTAGCTTACAAAAAGAAAGCAAATTGTAAAAGAAAACGACTTGTTCAAGCGGGTGGTAATTTCTTTTTATTGTTACTACCAATAATCGCCGGACTTGTAAAAATTATTCTCTAGAAATGGAACCTTATAAATTGACGCCAATTGAACTTGCTCTTTCACCCAAAGAGTACTTTGAAGACAACCTTGACAAATTTATTAACCATGAAACAATTGCCAATGATGAAAAAATAATTTTGCTTCAAAGCGCCCTTCGACGTGCCAACAAACAAAAACCTTAACGTGAAAACCGCTCAAAGTAAATGCCATTGATCAACCTTCTGAAAATACTGAAAGCTTTGAAACAATGAAAAGGTCGAAAAAAGAATATTTATTAACAAGTGTTGTAGACTTGTTGCCTCCATCCTATCGTGAAAAAAGTAAAAGAATCTTGACCTACTTCACTTAAAATTAACAAATTGATAAGAAAAAGAATGAAGTTATAATCTAGGGCAGGAGTTACAATTTAATTGATTTGTTATCGGATTTGATTGCAAATCGTAAAAGTCTCGAATCTTTGGTAGTCTTTTATACAAATTTTTAAAATTATCAAATTTTCCGAAAAGTCTTATTGGGATTAAACGTGTTTTAAAACGATTGAGGGAATTTGAAAAAAATCCCGATATATTTCATATAATAGCACACCGAGTGGACCCGGTAATGAAATTAAACGAACGCGTCTTTCCACATCGTTTAGTACGCAAAAGGGAAGCGGGGATTACGTTCAAAATGGATCAAATTTTGAAAGGTGTTTATGAAAATATTTGAGCACCAGGAAGTTTTAGTTCTCCCACTCCCACAACACTTTTTAAGGTTACCAGAATTAAAAAGAAGCTAGCAAAAGAGTATTTAAAAAATGAAGCCAGTTATACTCTTCATCGAATTCATAGAACTAGAGGTCATGACTATTGAAAAACTAAAGCCTTTTACCCTCTGCATATACTATATATAAAACCCTCTGAATTTACCCTCTGCCTCTACAAAAAATTAAGAGCCTCTGGAAATAGTATCAAAATACTCGTGCCTCACGCAATCACAAACCAACGCCATATTGCTACAGGTACACGTACCTATACCAATTCATCATTTATCAATGGGAAAATTACTTCAAAATTTGCATTGGCTTTTGTTAAAAGTGCTAGTGCTGTCGAATCATGGAAAAATTCTCCGCATAAGTTTGAACTGTTTGGACTTTCATTGCTTGTGTGTAAAGTAAATGGAATTCCTTTCTATAATTTATCCTTTGATAAAACCTAACGGACCCTATATGAATTGACAATGCAGTCCCTAGATCGAAATTCTCAATTATTCGAAAATGATATAACTGAAGAAATATCTACAAAAACTCATGGTATCAGTGCATTGGCTTTGTCTGGCACTCAAGATATGTGTATTGTCCGGATAGGTAATGTGCGCTTAGAGTGTACCTATGCTGAGCTTTTGGAGTAAAGTATTGCGTTAATCTCGCTAAATGAATTTGAAACCTATTGGGAAATTACACCTGACGGTAGTGTTTTACTAGGCTTGGCGCCATGAACACGAATCAAATAATCAGTGTATTCAATATAGACCCCTACATATCCAAAAATATATCCTATTGCATACCTTCAGATTTCCTGGAGCATATTCAACATGTTGACAAAACCCTTATTATTGTTAATAGCAGTCCATCAATGGTAAAGACGGAGCATTGGTTAAACATCTTTCAAGCAAGAAGCAATATATAATTTTTTGATTCTCTTGGCCTACCGTTTACGTTCTATAAACCTCTAATTTAAAATTTTCTTGAGCAGAGCGGACAATCTATTGTTCAAAATCAGAAGCGGGTACAAGATCTATCAACAAAAAGCTGTGGTTTTCATGCCCCATTATATTTTATTTTTCGATGTCGTGGACATACTTACATGGAATTTCTCATGATTTATGATGACTTTCCTCGTTTGAACGCCTTTCTTGCTGAAAATACATTTTCCTATCTCTAATATAGATTTCGCTGGGAAGATATCTTCCCAGCGATGTCGTAAGAAGCGGACTCTTTTATTGTTCCACGAATTGAAGTGTAGACCAGGTTCTTCTTTCCAAAACAATTTAAAGCCACGACGATACCAGTCTCTTAAAAATAAACTGAACTCAAGTTTGGGGTTTTTTGCAATCTTGCCAGGTTAAGTATTTTCCCATTGATCGCATTTGTCATAGTCACAATTGGAGCATAAGAATCCTCTATTATGAGAGTCACAAATCTCTTCAAGATAGAAATTACAGTCTTTAATTTGTATTGCATATCCTCTATGCAATTTACTTGGATTGCATAATTTACACTTTTCATTATAGTCATCAGCAAAAACACAATTCTCACAGGATGACGAGCTGCCCAAAGTATACAAGCAAAATGGTAAAACATTTCTCGATGACTCAGGATCAAGAAAAATGTCTTCTAGGACGTCACGGACATGTTTAGACATTATTTCGCACAAAATGGTCGTCTTAGTAGTGGATAAGAGCAAAACCACAAAATCAATTTTTTTTGTCTCAATTAATATATCTATAAATTGAGTAAAAGCTTGGGGACCACGACGACAAAGTTTCATACAATAGTCCAAAGATGAGGAGTTGGTTCCCATTATATCGTTAAGTATTTCTCATCATCTAAATTCATCATCTAAAATTAACCATTTTTCCAATTTTTCTAGATTACGTAAAATTTTCTGATTCTCAAATCTAGCTATTTCAACACTGTCACTACCGAATACAGACTAACGGTTTTCTATAAATTATTCTCTTAAATATATTTCGCCCGCGCATTTAATCCGTCTTGTAGTCTCTGTATATGCAATATATTCACTTTAGCCGCAAAACATAGTTGTTCTTCTAACTCGGATTTGCTTAATGTTATAACACACCCAGCGTAGATCTTGTCCCAATCTAGGGTTAGTCGGGAACCCCTTGTAATATCTACTGCCACTTTAGGCACTCTAGGTTCCATTCAATCAACACTTTCAATATTCAATAATGTATAAGCATCCATTTTCATTTTGACTGTCCCACTTCCAGAAAGAAACTGACTCTCGATCAATAAAAATGGCTTCTTCCACTTGAAAACATGTTTAGAAAATATTTTCCTATAAAATTTCCGTCTAAGGTTTTAATAGAAAAATAATAGGGGAAAGGAAAACACCTGGATTCCAGGAAAGTTGTCTAGACAAGTATATGGGTAAAACAACATGGAAGTCTACCACCTTGAAAATAGTGATCTCATAGATATATACAGGGGTGTGTACCGTGACGTAGCAGGGTAGCGCTTGAAATTCAATTCTATTTTCCCTATCTGTGTTGTGACTTCAGAGGGCGAGTCATAGAAACTCTATTGGAGAAGGTAGAGTATGTCATAGAAACTCAATGGCAAAAGGGAGGGCATGTCATAGAAACTCAATGGGAAAAGGGAGGGCATGTCATAGAATCAATAGGTGGGGTACTACTCATATCTACGTGATTTTTATCAATTCTACCATCCGTAAGTGTGATATAGCACTAAAAATAGGGGCGTAATTTCGTCGAAACCCTGGGATGGCAAAGGTGGACCAAACTTTCCCAGATCCAGTGAAAATGTCAGTGAGAAATAAAAAAGAAAGCCTGACGGTACCATAAATGCAAAATATTACTAAATGAAACTGGCCCGTTTCTCTGAATTATGCAGACTTATCTTAGTTTTGACAAGATTTTTGAAGACACTAAAGTTCAGCTGAGGGGGCAAACTGGGGTCTGGGGGTAATCTGGGGTCTGGGAGGACAAACTGTGGTCCGGAGGGGGCAGTTGCCCAATACCCTATAACAAACTATGCCCTGACAAAAACAACCTCTTTTGGTGTCACTTCTTTAGTAGATAATGCAAATATTGCAAATATACAAAAAAAATGTACAAACGAATTCATTGCATTATTTTAGGTCGATCTTTTATGTAATTATCTTAACTTTTAGTTACTACGTGATGTGTTTTGTTCTTTACTAGGTTTTCAGCTATATCCGATGAAACTAGCATAGGCCCCATTAATAATGAGCCGTATCGGTTCTTTATGTAACTCTTTTTCGAAATTGTCTCAAAGTGTATATTCTTTCATATATAAAACCGTTGGTGGCTCAGTCAGCAGAGCGTAGGCCTTGTAATCCCAAGGCATCGAGTTCGAACCTCGTCCGTGGTGACTATTACTGTTAATTATAAATGGATGATGCTAGTTTCTAGGAAAGTAATAGGGTTTTATTACAAACTTTTAGTCTCCTGGTAACATTTAGTTATTATAAGCTTTACTATTCGTTCTTTACTTTAACTAGCTGCGGAAAAAAAATACAAAAATGAAGTGGTACCTGTTAATTATTCGGTACATCCTCGAGAAACGAAGGAGTGCTTTTTACTGTGGCTACAGTAGAATGGTTAAGAGTCTCCGATGGTAGAATGGTGAGCATAGATTGTACAAGAAAATGAAGTTTCTTTGTGAAAAGTGATACTAGTTGCCATCCAATTTTTGGTCACTTAAAAAGGGCAATATAACATTTAATTACGGTCGAATAAGCCCATTTGCGACATTCTAGGACCACTGGATCGATACGATCACCCCTGGGAAAAAGAAAAACAAATAAACACGCATCCGCGATCTTTCTTCTGGCAAAAAACACAAAATTCCACATTTTTGTAGAGTTCCACATCAGATTATTAGAGGCGTGGTTCTGTTAGTACAACGTTGGTCTTCAAATTAGAATGTTTTAGGTTCGATTCATAATCTTTTTTTTCAATCACGGTTTTGTCCCCTTCTATATGATCATTTTCAGATAGTTTCACTATTTTATAAATGTGATGCATTCATTTTTTAAAGCCTGTCCCGGAAAGGTATTTTGTCAAGCATTTTGATTCCAAAGGAAATAGAGGTCATCCAGTTCATGGTTTGCAAAGACATTCTTGGTAGATCCCTAAATCCATACCCCAACGTATGGCTTAGTTTTCCCGAATTAAGTGGAAATGACAGAAAAAACTTAAAAACAAGCCATATAGTAATAAAAAAGGTAAAGATGTAGACCTACTAAAGAAAACTGACCTGTTTCAGTGGATCCTTCAATTATGCCAGGGGCGGATCCAGGATTTTCTTAGTGGGGGGGCAAAATAGGTTGATCTAACAAACTTGCGCTAGGAGTAAGTTTAATTAGCAAAATTTGCGTTAATTGAGTAAATTACACTACTTTAGACTATGTTAGGGGGCCCCCTCGCCCCCTGGATCAACTGAATTATGCAGGCTTATCTTAGTTCTGACAACATATTTGGAGAAACTAAATTTAACCTGTGGGGGGGACTGGTGTATGGGGGAAAACTGTGGTCTGGGAGAGGCAGTTGCTCCCTCTGTCCCATAGGAAATTACGATCTTGACCCCAACCTCTTGCCACTTAGTTGTTGGAGAAGTAAAGGCATGTGGTTCTGGTGCCACTCAAAGTTTTTTTTTAAAAGAAAGATTACTTATTGTTATACTTACTTATTCAAATTATTTACTTGACAATTCCGCGGCAATATTCTCTCCATACACAAGATTGTGCATCCAAAGAGGAAGAAAGGCAAATGAAAACAGTTCTATAGGAGAATTCAGTAATTTCTTTCGTTTTTTCGTCATTTCTAATGAACCTCTCAATAAATATAAATAAATAATCAAAAGAATGCGCTCACCTATAAAGCTCCTTTTTAACCCAAATGGTGGGGAACATGCAATTTGCTTTATAGGGAGTTAATTGAGCTACTGTGAACAGCTTAATTCACGAACAATCAGCTCTTAATTTGCCAATTCTCCTCTCTAATAAACGGTTATCTTGCCATTATTAACGATTTTTTTCCTCTTTTTCCTCCCTATAGAGTGTAGACACCTGGCATCACATAATAGCTAGGCTAGGATGCAATGGAAGCTACCTGTTCGAATGCATTCAGGTAATTAATAACAATCTCACAGTGAGAATGATGTATAAAGTCTTGGACAAACCAGTCAGACAAGTTTTACACTTTTCTTGCGTATTATTATATTAAAAAAACTTTCAATATGTCCAAGGGTGTTATCGCACTGAAGACTGAATGGGAACTGATTACTATTTCTGAATGGTATTACTACTACTTCTTCTACTGCGACTATTTATGACTGCAACTGTTACTATTTTACGACTGTGGCTGCTGGCGTCTGTGACTACTGGTGACTATAAATACTTGCGACTACGACTAATTAAGACCCGGGCTACTTAAAAGGGTGACACCAACTCCTTTTGGTGGGGAATGTGACTGCATGGAACCGCGATTAAAACTGGCTGACCCAGTCACTGCAATAGCCACTTCCATTTCTAGCTACCTACGACTGCAACTGTGATTGTTTATGACTGCTACTTCGAATACTTGTAACTGCAACTGTGGCAACTGCTACTACTACTACTACTTCAACTACTGCTGCAATAGAACTAAATAAAAAGAGCTTAAGTATATTCACTTTGCCAAAATAAGACAACTTTTCAAAAAATGGGGCGAGTTAGGACAACTTGCCAAAAAAGGGGTGCATCAGCTATATCCCAGAAACAGCTTTAGAGTATTAAGTGGAAAATTTCGGTGGATGTTGAAAGGATGTTGAACCAATAGGTACTATATACATACTACCACTATTGTAGTAGTATGCAGTCTGTCCAGAATGTAAAAAGGATGTATGTACAATGTCTCAGAAAAAAAAATTTGGGCATTAAATTTGAACTTCAGGGAATGTTTTTGGGGATGTTAAAAAAAAATACCCTATGTACATCCAATTTTGTCCAAAGGTCATATCTGCGATAACTCAGGAACGGTTAAGAGTATTAAGTTAAAAATGTCAGGGCATATTGTGAGAGAAATCTAACTAAATCAGAATGCACTTCGCGTATACAAGGTTGTCAAAATGGTGCATCTGTAATATGTTAGGAAATGTTAGGGGACTAAGTGGAAAATTTCAAAGCAAGTGGAAAGGGATGATCAATTAATATTTGTCTATTCTCAAGATTATAACATAAAGGGGTTTTAATTTTGTCGGCTCTATAAAACCCCAAACATTATGCATATTTTTAACCCACATATCTGAATATATTTCCCCGTACCTATCTATCTAAAGCATTATAGCTCAACTATTATTACATTTTTGCAGGATTTTGTGCAAGATATAAATAGTAAGCCAGAATCTGGATTTTTATATAGAAAAATTGAAAAGATTTAAGATTTCCTTCTCTAAACTAATGAAAAAGACATGTCAATGAAAAACGAGCATATATTAATTTTGGAAGACTTTTTCTAAAAAACAAACTTTTCGAAGAAATGTAAAGAGCCACATTGAACCAAAGATGAGCACAAAATATTCAAATAATTTTTCAAGCTTAAAAGTGCCACAAATCACTATCAATAAGCAAATTAAGCCCAAAACGAAAAGAAATTATAATAAATAACGAAGTCAAACTCAAAACGTAAAAAGAACCCGAAAGTAATTTGCACTTTACTGAAAGCAAAAATAAGTATTTTGTTTATTTTCGTTAACTCTTTCCAGTTATATCCATTATTACAGTGATTTTTTTTATCTTAGATGATTTGAAAGGCTAGAGCACCCAGATCAAAATACATATGCTTTTCAAAAGTGCAAATGACGCAATAGGTCTTAGAACTTTTCAGTTAGTGAAGGGGGAAGGGGGCAGTAGCCAAACTTCTGTGTGTTGTAGTTTATGTTCGTCTTAATATTGACTTGAATACTAGATTGGAATTCTTCTCGTCTTAAAACTTTTTTTTTCATCTATATCAGCGTCTGTTATCTCTGTGTTTGATTATAATGTTTGTTTGACATATCTTTATGTTTGATTTGTAATTTATTTTAATTTCTTTTTGTTTTGGGTGTCATTGATTATTTAACAGTTACTTCTGGCTGTTTCAAGTTCAAATAATTATATGACTTCATTTCGGCTGGTCTTGAGTTTAATATGGTACTTTACTTTTCTTTGAAAAAATTCATTAGAGTTGTTGAAAATCATGAAGTATATCTTTCAACTGGTGTGAGAAAATATTGTATTATTACCCAAACTCTTCCATTGCATTCATCGCACAAATAGTAACCATAGGAAAGGACCACGGTTCATCCATGAAACATAACTATACAATAGGGTAATTGCAAACTCAATGAGAAATGACTGAGAAATTCTGGTTTCAAATAGTTCGTGGTAGCGAAGCGTAACTTAAGTTTAGTGCTACCCGTCAAAAGATGCGATCCTTAGAAAATCTGTCTAATTTTCAAATAAGGGCAAAACTCTAAAAGTTCCAATAAAAATCTCACCATCAGATTCAGCGTATCCCAGAACTCTATTGCAGAAGTTTCAAGCTCCCATCTACAAATATGTAGAATTTGTATTTTTTTTTTTTGCCAGAAGAAAGATCACGGATGGATGTTTGTTTTTTTGTTTGTTTTTTGTCTTTTTTTGGTTCCCCACGGGTAATTACATCGAACCAATAGTCCTAGAATTTCGGGAAAGGGCTCATTCGAAGGGAAATTAAAAGTCCTAGTGACCTTTAAAGTGACCAAAAAGATTGAAGGGCAACTAGCCACCCTCCCATCCCCTTTTTTCCCCAAAGTCATCTGATCAAAATTTTGAGATAGTCAGTTTGTTTAGCATAGCTGAAAAGTCCAGTAACTATGCCCTTGGGGACAATTTGACCCCCCGCAGCCTCAGGGGAAATGTCTGTAAGTCATGAAGTTTTCCTATTATTTATTATTGGGGATTTATGTACCTCACATAAATAATAATTTCCGTTCGTTTTAAGTTTTAATGTTGCCACGTACTTTCAGTTGAAGAAATTTGTTTTGTTTTTTATTCAATCAGCGTACCAGATTCACCAATTCATTGAGATAGAATATCAACAGAGTTTAACTATGAGCAACATTAAGTCGAGATTATCGAATTTCATCATTCAACAATCAGATGTTTACTGTTTATGAATATACTCATTTTTCAATCAAGGAGGCACACTTGTGCCTCTATAAAGAGGCGACCCACCACAATCTTAAGCGATTTCAGGTCCTAGAGGTCGCAGAGAGACGGCGGTAATCGCACGTTGTAGCTCAAGCTCAAACTAAGAAACTTGCAAAATTTCATCTTCCTCCGACTTTATCTTCATGGGGTAAACTGGGCCGGAAGTTTCGACCCTCCCACCACAGCCCCCTTTAACGTTGTCCGATTGGGCTGAAATTTAGAGGTTAAGCTTTTCTAGGGCCCGGGAGCTTATCCTCGAAATTTCAGCTCAATCCGATCACTCCTTCCCTGTTTTCAAAAAACCAAATATAGCCACTTAAAATTCATCATCATCATTTCTTTTTTTTTCTTATCCACGCCTACAGGCCACAGTTGGCAACTGATCCGGCTGAATGAGGACTCATTCGAAGCAGAATTCGACCTGTTAGGGCCTTTTGATATTTTCAGACCGAAAAAATTATCCCCCGAATTTACATTTACGAAAAACCTCGTTTTCCTATAATAGCCCATGTTAATTTTTCCCACCACAACCCCCCTTTAACGTTGTCTGATCGGGCTGAAATTTAGATGATAAGCTTTCCTGGGGCTTGGGAGCTTATCCTCGAAATTTCAGCTCAATCTGATTACTCCTTCCCTGTTTTCCAAAAACCAAATATCAAGTTTTGTGGGAATTTGCTTTGCGAAAATAGATTCCATTTACTAAAAAACAATTACAATTGTGTCTCATTAGTCCAGCGGTTGATACTTCAGACTGTCAGACGGAAAACCCGGGTTCGATTCACCGTCAGAGCAAATTTCTTATATACTGAATTTAAACTTTAAAAAAGAAACTCAGTTTCTTTTTTAAATTATTTGAAAAAAATTACGTTTTCTAAAGAGTTAAAGAGGCTGATTTACAAGGTCGACCCTTAAAACGTACAGGGATTAGGAGGCACCCTGTACGACGTGATTTGAGTATTCAGGAATTAAAAGCCTTAACACAAGAATGTTCAAGAGCGGGGGGTTTGGGGGGCGGCAGCCCCCCAAATTTAACTCCTGACACGATCAGCTAACAGTTAGTCAAGCAATAATAAGTAATAAACTGTACAAAAACGTGCAGAAATTATTTGAAAAAAACTACGTTTTCTAAAGAGTTAAAGAGGCTGAGTTACAAGGTCGAACCTTAAAACGTACAGGGATTAGGAGGCACAGTTGGGGCTGCCGCCCCCCAAACCCCCCGCTTTCGCAGCCTTTAAATAAAAAAAAAAGTTTTTTAAACTGAAAGTAAGGAGCGACATTAAATCTTAAAACGAACAGAAATTATTCCGTATATGAAAGAGGCTGTGCCCTCCTCAACGCCTCGCTCTTTACGCTAAAGTTTTTATTGTTTAAAAAAAAGAGTTGTGAGAAAGTCAAACTTTAGCGTAAAGAGCGAGGCGTTGAGGAGGGCACAGCCTCTTTCATATACGGAATAATTTCTGTTCGTTTTAAGATTTAATGTCGCTCCTTACTTTCAGTTTAAAAAACTTTTTTTTTATTTAAAGGCTGCGAAAGCGGGGGGTTTGGGGGGCGGCAGCCCCCCAACTGTGCCTCCTAATCCCTGTACGTTTTAAGGTTCGACCTTGTAACTCAGCCTCTTTAACTCTTTAGAAAACGTAGTTTTTTTCAAATAATCACAGATAGAGTCAGAGGCTAGAACTAACAATATAATAGTAGTCAACCCTCTGATACAGAAATTGGTAACAGTGTACGAATCCCTGAGCCTACAAATCGTTTATTACTCCTTAAACTCTCAATGGGAACTAATTTCGGTATCTCCCAGTAGCCTATTGTATGAACCTACTAGATGAACTGGTTAAAAGCTCAAAAACGTCAATAAAAGCAAATTAGTAACTAGATGGGATCCTGGCAGAAGTATTTTACGTGGGAGTAACATTCCTACGGGAGGTAAGGAGCGATACGCCTCAATAGTAACCGAAACTCTAAGAAACAGTCCTGATAACAATATATACATCAAAAGAATTGAATTTTGATGCTTATTCAAAATATATAAAATACATCAAGTTTAATGTTACCGATCAAAAGTTACGATCCTGAGAAAAATTTGCCCTATTTTTGGAAAAGGGGGGACATGCCCCCCAAACATCAAGTGATCTTAATAAAAATCACACCATCAGTTTTAGCATATCAGAGAACCCCACTGTGCAGGTTTCAAGATCCTATATAAAAAAAAATGTTAATCTGTGTTTTATTTTTCTTCTTTGTTCTTCTTAAGGGTAAACGTATCGAAGAGTTGATCCTAGAAGATCGAGAGAGGGTTCATTTGATCGGAAATCAAAAGTTCTAGTGCCCTTTTTAGGTGAACAAAAATATTGGAGGTTAGATAGCCCTTTTCCCATGCGTCTTTTCCCCCAAAGTCGTCTTATTGAAATTTTGAGATTGCAGTTTGTTCAGCATAGTCAAAAGATCTAACGACTTTGTTTTTTTAGGATGATTTGACCCACCAGAGCCCACGAGGGAAGGGCTGTAAGCTATGAACTTTTTCCATTGTCTATATAGAGTATTGGTTATTGGGAAGTGCAAATATATATTTAGGGGGGCTTCTGAAGGAGGGTGGTCACGTGGGATGATCTTTCCATGAAGGGTATTTTCTTGGGGGAAAAGAATTGTCCAAGGAGGGTAGCCTTATTTCCCGCCATTATTTAAAAAATGATCAAAAATTAAATAAGAAAAAACAAGTCTTGTTTCATCTGAAAGTAAGAAGCAGCATTAAAACTTAAAACGAACAGAAATTATTATGTATATAAGGGGTTCTCCCTCCTCAATACCTTATTGTAAACGCTAAAATTTGGCTTTTTGTTCCAAATATTTAAGAATGACTCTTGAAACGCAACGGTCTATTAATTAGAATAATAAGCTTTTTTAAAAGTTCTAAGAAACTTTAGCGTAAAGAGCGAGGTATTGAGGAGGGGTCAGCCCCCCTCACATAAATAATAATTTCCGTTCGTTTTAAGTTTTAATGTTACTACGTACTTTCAGTTGAAGAAATCTGTTTTGTTTTTTATTTAATCAACGTACCAGATTCACCAATTCATTTAGATAGAATATCAACAGACTTTAACTATGAGCAACATTAAGTCGAGATCACAGTTTATAGAATTATCTAATTCTATAAACTGTGGTCGAGATTATCGAATTTCATCATTCAACAATCAGATGTTTACTGTTTATGAATATGCTCCTTTTTCAATCGCAGATAGAGTCAGAGGCTAGAACTAACAACATAATAGTAGTCAACCCTCTGATACAGAAATTGGTAACCACAGTTTATAGATTCTATAATTCTATAAACTATAATTCTATAAACTGTGTTGTTAACAGTGTACGAATCCCTGAGCCTATAAATCGTTTATTACTCCTTAAACTCCCAATGGGAACCAATTTCGGTATCTCCGAGTAGCCTATTGTATGAACCTACCAGATGAACTGGTTAAAAGCTCAAAAACCTCAATAAAAGCAAATTAGTAACTAGATGGGACGGAAAGTGGAAATCATTAAACAACTTATGCTCCTGATGCATCTCTGTTTTAAAAAAGAAAACGCTGGCAGTTAGCGTGAAATATTCAGAGTTTTGATACAGAGGGAGAGAATGGAGATTCATTTTAGTCATGGAAGAAGACAAATTAGAAAAATATTTTTCCGATAGTGGAAAAGTTGTCAATGACGACACCATCATACCATAGGGTATGATGTTTTAAAAGAGTTTTACTAATCGAACAGGTTTTAAAACTAAAGGTTGCACCAATTCAAAAACGGCATATTACCAAGGAGCGACCAAATTATCCGCTGCTATCATATAAACTTACGCATGAGGAAGTCAACATTTTCTGTGTACGCTGTATTCTTGTGCAGGGATATGGCAATTTTGATCATTTGTAATTAAGCTTCAAAAGTCAAATAGGCAAATTCAGGTCAATATTTTAGCCTAGTTTTCTTACCAATAGCCACAACTTTCCTCCAGTTGAGTCTCCACATGGCGTGAACCTTACCCTGGGTAAAATTATCAATATTATTTTGACGAAAACTAGAAATATTTAGTTATTTTACCTTGTGGGAACAGGCCAAGTATCTTTCAATCTATCTCACTTGGGGCCTTTTGACCTATTTAGCAGCTTATCTTTAATTTATGCAAGAGTATAAAGGTGATTTCCACCCTTAGTATAAGGTGTATAAGGTATACCAGCTTTCATTTTCATTTATATTCTTTAAAATATTGTTATTAAAATTGATAATAAATAAAATGATATTAATCAGGAAATATGTCAAGGAAAATAGTTCTGTTTTTTTTTGCTCTCTTTAACTGAATTTGCTCCACTTTTAACACGAAAAACTAAAGTGAAAAAAAAACAAAAAAAAACAAAGAGAAAAAGTGAAAAAAAACGTAATTTAAGGAAAATGACCTTTCCATTATATTATGTTGATTTTCGTTAGAAATGCTCCGAACAAAAGAATCTTATAAAGGTGTCCCTTGAGCTGAGTTTTTGTAGATTATTTATGTCTTGCTTTTCCAGGAATGCCCCCAAGGGCTTGTCCAAGAAGACACATTCAAGGAGATTTACTCAAAGTTTTTTCCCCATGGAGGTAAGTCTTATTGCAATACGTTATCTTATTGCGGATCTCAACACAAATAGGGTTATTTAAGAAAGTTGACTCAATGGTAAGGAAGCTGTGTAATTAAATTAAATAAAGATAAGCTGGTCTAAGCGCTGTAACTAATTTAATTTTTCCAGAATGTTAAAACTTTTCTTAGTGGATTAGTTTGACAAGATTAATAGGTGTGGTACAACTTTCTAAATATTTTTATTATTTGAAGAAACAGAACTTGTTATTTTTTCAGTATTCAAAGTTACAATACCTAAGGGAGTTCTTAGGTATATTAAATAAAAAAAAACAAGTTTTTTAAACTGAAAGTAAGGAGCGACATTAAAACTTAAAACGAACAGAAATTATTCCGTATATGAAAGGGGCTGTCGCCTCCTCAACGCCTCGCTCTTTGCACTAAAGTTTTTTATTGTTTTAAAAAAGAAAAATGTGAGACAGAGTCAAACTTTAGCGTAAAGAGCGAGGCGTTGAGGAGGGGACAGCCCATTTCATATACGGAATAATTTCTGTTCGTTTTAAGTTTTAATGTCGCTCCTTACTTTCAGTTTAAAAAACTTGTTTTTTTTTATTTAATTTCTGATCGTTTTTTAGTTAATGCAGCTTTTATTTTGGCTCACCGTCATTGAATAAGCAAAAAAAAATTGCATAGAAATTTTACTTTTCTTTTACTAAATGGCTGTCTCTAAATTTGGTTCTGACGTAATTTACAAATTAACTTACGTAACGAACATCTATATTTGTATATTTTTCTTCTGGCAAAAAATACAAAGTTGCAGATTTTTGCAGATATGAGCTTGAAACCTACGTAATAGGGTTTTCTGATACGCTGAATCTGACGGTGTGATTTTCATTAAAATTCTTTCACTTTTAGGGGATGTTTCCCCCCTCTTTAAAAAATCAGGTAAATTTTATCAGGCTCGTAGCCTTTGATGAGTAATACTAAACTTAATAAAATTTATATATTTAGAATCAGCATTATAAGCCCATTTTTTTGATACATTTATTGACATCAAAATTCCGTTTTTAAAAGTTTCGATTACTATTGAGCCGTATCGCTTGTTTTTTTATTGTTTTTTTATTACGTATTTGTTATTACGTATATGCGGGGGTTCTTCCCTTAGTCAATACCACGCTCTTTACGTTAAAAGTTAAAAAAAAATTAATTCACAAACCCCTGAATCACAAAGGCCGTTTAATTAGAATAGATAGCTTTTTTGAAAGCACTGAAAAAAAACTGTACCGTAAAGAGCGAGGTATTGACTTGGGGGAGAACCCCCTCATATACTGTAATAATTTCTGTTCGTTTTAAGTTCTAATGTTGCTTCTTACTTTCAGTTGAAAAAACGTGTTTTTTTTTTAATTTAATTTCTGATCGTTTTTTAAATAATGCTTGGAAATTCGGCGCCCCCTTCATAGAAATGTTCCTTACCCCAAAGAAACATCCTCCACGGAAAGATTCTCCAGTGTAACCTCCTCCTCTAGCCCCCCCCCCCCAGAAAAAAATCCTTCCTGAAAATGTCTGTATACTTCCCAATAACCAATACAATATGTAAGCAATGGGCAAAGCTCATAACTTGCAGCCCTTCCCCTGGGAACTGTGGGGGATTAAGTCAACCTAAAAGACATATTTATTAGATTTTCGACTATTCTGAACAAAATGGATATCTCAAAATTTTAATTGGGTGACTTTGAGAAAAAAATGAGCGTGGGAGGGGGCCTAGTTGCCCTCCATTTTTTGGTCACTTAAAAAGGGCACTAGAACTTTTAATTTCCGTTCCAATGAGACCTCCCACGATATTCTAGGACCTCTGGGTCAATACGATTACCCCTGGGGAAAAGAAAAAAAAACAAAAAAAAAACCAAATAAACACGCATCCGTGATCTTTCTTCAGGCAAAAAATGGAAAATTCCACATTTTTGTAGATAGGAGCTTGCAACCTCTACAGTAGGGTTCTCTGGTACGCTGAATATGATGGTGTGATTTTCAATAAGTTAATATAACTTTTAGGGGGTCTTTCCCCCTTTTTTCGAAAATCAGCCAAACTTTCTCAGGCGCGTAACTTTTGATGGGTAAGATTAAACTTGATGAAAATTATATATTTGAAATCAGAATTAAAATCTGATTCTTTTGATGTATCTATTGGTATCAAAATTCCGTTTTTTAGAGTTTCGGTTACCATTGAGCCGGGTCGCTCCTTACTTGCAGTTTGTTACCACGAACTGTTTGAAAAAAATGGTAATTTTTATCAATAAAATAACTTCAATTTACACTTTGAACAGTGTGTTTTCCAACATCAATAACAAAAAATAATTCACTCACAATGGTGCTTTACAAATAAGAGCTACTATTGATTCTAAAGTTTACAAGAGATGGAAATGAAAAATCTTGTCCAATTGTTCATGTGTTGCCGCGTAAGTGTGATTTATCTTGGAGCCATAAAAAGCGTTTTTATGAAATTTCACAATTTTGGTGTCAAAAATTTGGTGTCAAGACTGAAAGCACAGAATGTTTGACCCTCAGCTTTCCTTGTAATTTATGATTGTAAGACCATGAGACGGAGATCAGTGTCACCGGTAGGAACTATAAAATCCAGTGTTGTGTTCTTTACATTTACGTTACACCTCCAAAAAATAAAGTATATATAAAAAAAATGGTTTTCACTATGAATAAGAACTTGCAGAAACATGAACGTCGGAAGATGAAAAAAGGAGAAAAAAATAGCGGTTGTAAGCCCCCTAAGTAGCTCTAAATGAGGTGAGCACATTTTTATGAAAAAAGAGGGCACAAGTTTTCCTAGAAATGGGCCCTAAGAACTGATACTAAGAAAATCGGTCATAATTTTCAGATTTATTTGAAAAGTTGATGCGTTTTTACTCAAGAGCTCAGATATAATAGAAAATATTGCAAAAATTAGTTTGCCTGGAATAGGGGCCCAAAAAAACATAAAACTCTTCAGACATTAGAACTTTTAATTTTACAGACATTAGAAAAATATCTCGAGTCTGTTTTGCAGATAAATGTTGCGTGAACTGCGACGCCAGTTTTGCGTCGCAGAACCAGTTTTGCAGATAAATGTTGCGTGAACTACGATGCAATAATTTTTGTTCGTTTTAAGTTTCAGCTTTGCCCCTTCTTTACTTCCATCAGTAACACTTCGTCTTTCAATAATTGTACGCTGGTGCTGCAATTAAGACAACTCAGCAATATCCCAAGAACTACTGAGGGTATTAAGTTGAAACTTTCAGGGCTACTACTATTACTGCTCCTGCAATTTAGCTAAATTAAAAGTGTTTATGCGTACCTAAGTCTCAAAGAGTGTACATACAGTTTTTTGGGAATGGCATTAAGTTTTATTTTTCAGGTCAACTTCAGGAGTTATAAAACTAAATTAAACAATACTATTTGAGCTAAATTTTCAAGAGGGTGAATGCTGTTAAAAAATGTTTTAATATTTTCTCCAACATGCTAATAGCAAGCCAAACTGTGAACTATAATAAAAAAAAACAAAAGATTTAAAATATTACTTTTTTCATATAAAAAATACTATGCCAAAAAAAAACGAACAGAATTTTAATTTAAAAAATAGCTTTTGCCACGAAATACTCTTTAAAAAGAAAAATAAAGAACTTCATTAAACAAACATGAGCAGAAATAAATTCAAATAATTTTCAAGCGGATAACTACCACAAATCACCTTCAATAAATAAATAAAACTTAAAACGGACAGAAATCAAACAGTTTGTGGTAAGGAACTATAAGTAAGGAGCGAACTGGCTCGATAGTAAGCGAATCTCTAAAAAACGAAAGTTTGATACCAGTAAATACCTCAAAAGAATTGGGATTTTATGCTGATTTCAAACTATAACCTATAAGTTTCATACAGTTTAATCTTACACATCGAAAGCTACGAGCCTGAAAAAGTTTGTCTTATTTTCAAAAAAGGGGGAAACATCCCCTAAAAGTGATAGAATCTTAAATGATAATCACACCATAAGATTCAGCTTATTAGAAAACGCTACTGTTGAGGGTTCAAGCTCTTATCTGGAAAAATGTGGAATTTTGTATTTTTTTTTGCCAGAAGAAAGATCATGGATGCGTGTTTATTTGTTTTTTGTTGTTGTTTTTTTTTTTTTTTTAGGAGTGATCGTATCAATCCAGTGGTCCTAGAATATTGTGAGAGGGCTAATTTGAACAGAAATTAGAAGTTCTTGTGTCCTTTTTAAGCGACAAAAAAATTGGAGGGCAACTAGGCCCCCTTCCACGCTCATTTTCTGCCCCAAAGTCACCTGATCTAAATTTTGAGATAGCCCTTTTTTCAGCATACTCGAAAATCTAATAAATATGTCGTTGAGGAATGATTTCATCCCCCTCAGTTCCCGGGGGAAGGGCTGCAAGTTGTGAACTTTGCCCACTGTTTACATATAGTAATGGTTATTGGGTAGTATACAGACGTTTTCATGAGGAATTTCTTCTCGTGGGGGGAGGGGGGTCGAAGTAGGGGGTTACGTGGAAGAACAATTCTATCGAGGATGTTTTCATGGAGGAAGGGACATTTCAAAGGAGGGGGCAACGGTTGAAAAAACAAGTTTTTTCAACTGAAAGTAAGGAGCAACATTAAAACTTAAAACGAACAGAAATTATTAAGTATATGAGGGAGTTCGTCCCCCAGTCAATACCTCACTCTTTACGCTAAAGTTCGAATTTAGTTCAAGTCACAAAGGCCGTTTAATTAGAATAGATAGCTCTTTTGAAAGTACTAAAAAAAAAAAACTTTAGCGTAAAGACCGAGGTATTGACTAGGGGTCGAATCCCCTCATATACGTAATAATTTCTATTTGCTTTAAGTTTTAATGTTGCTCCTTACTTTCAGTTGAAAAAAATTATTTTTTTTAAATTTAATTACAATAAGTAGCCAAGCAGGGGCAGATCCAAGTAGGGGGGATGAGGGGGGCGCGCGCCCCCTAGCGTAGTCTGAAGTTGTGTAATTTACTTAATTACCTCAAGTTTGCGCTAATTAAACTTGCTCCTAACGCAAGTTTATCGGATCAACCTATTTTGCACCCCCCTAAAAAAAAAAATCCTGGATCAGCCCCTGCAACCGAGTCAAACTTAAAGCGAGCAGAAATTAACATGAGTAGGGCTGACCACAACATATTTTGCACTTTACTAAAAAAAAAAAAAAAAAAAAATTGAATATGGATTGACTGTCTAATGAACAGATAGGCTATTGGTATTTATTCCTTTAAGTCTTAATAATTTTTGATTCATTAAAGTTAGAAAAGTGAAAAGATTTAAAATATATTTTGTTTTCAATAAAGTGCATATCATGTTCTGGTTTTGAGAATGCATGGGGGATGCCAGTCTACTCATGTTAATTTTTGCTCGTTTTGTCTTTGACCAAATTATTTATTGTAAATTCCATCCGTTTTGGTTTTCATTTATATATTGATGGTGATTTGTGGTTGTTTTGAGCTTGGAAGATTATTTGACTTTATTTCTGCTTATTTTTGGATTCATGTAGCTATTTACTATTCTTTGAAATACTTAATTTGCAGAATTTTTTTTAATTAATAAAGAATTAAAAGCCGCTACTCTAGCTATATATAGGTACTATTTCCTACGATCTTTATCTTAATTAAATAAAAAAAACATGTTTTTTAAACTGAAAGTAAGGAGCGACATTAAAACTTAAAACGAACAGAAATTATTCCGTATATTATAGGGGCTGTCCCCTCCTCAATGCCTCGCTCTTTACGCTAAAGTTTTTTATTGTTTTAAAAAATAAAGTTGTGAGACAGAGTCAAAATTTAGCGTAAAGAGCAAGGAGTTGAGGAGGGGACAGCCCCTTTCATATACGGAATAATTTCTGTTCGTTTTAAGTTTTAAAGTCACTCCTTACTTTCAGTTTAAAAAACTTGTTTTTTTATTTAATTTCTGATCGTTTTTTAGTTAATGCAGCTTTTATTTTGGCTCACCGTCATTGAATAAGTAAGCAAAATTTGCATAGAAATTTCACTTTTCTTTTGCTAAATGGCTGTCTCTAAATTTGAATCTGACTTAATTTACAAATTAACTTACGTAATGAACTTCTATATGTGTACATTTTTCCTCTGGCAAAAAATACAAAGTTGCAGATTTTTGCAGATATGAGCTTGAAACCTATGTAATAGGGTCTTCTGATACGCTGATTCTGACGCTGTGATTTTTATTAAAATTCTTTCACTTGTAGGGGATGTTTTCCCCTCTTTAAAAAATCAGGTAAATTTTCTCAGGCTCGTAGCCTTTGATGATTAATACTAAACTTAATAAAATTTATATATTTAGAATCAGCATTATAAGCCAATTTTTTGATACATTTATTGACATCAAAATTCTGTTTTTAAAAGTTTCGATTACTATTGAGCCGTATCGCTTGTTTTTTTTTATTATTGTTTTTTTATTACGTATATGTTATTACGTATATGAGGGGGTTCTCCCCTTAGTCAATACCACGCTCTTTACGTTAAAAGTTAAAAAAAATTAATTCACAAACCCCTGAATCACAAAGGCCGTTTAATTAGAATAGATAGCTCTTTTGAAAGCACTAAAAAAACTGTACCGTAAAGAGCGAGGTATTGACTTGGGGGAGAACCCCCTCATATGCGTAATAATACCTGTTCGTTTTAAGTTCTAATGTTGCTTCTTACTTTCAGTTGAAAAAACTTGTTTTTTTTAATTTAATTTCTGATCGTTTTGTAAATAATGCTTGGAAATCCGGCGCCCCCTTCATAGAAATGTCCCTTACCCCAAAGAAACATCCTCCTCGGAAAGATTCTCCCGAGTAACCTCCTCCTCCATCCCCCCCCCCACCAGAAAAAATCCTTCCTGAAAATGTCTGTATACTTCCCAATAACCAATACAATATGTAAGCAATGGGCAAAGTTCATAACTTGCAGCCCTTCCCCTGGGAACTGTGGGGGATTAAGTCATCCTAAAAGACATGCTGAACAAAACGGCTATCTCAAAATTTTAATTGGGTGACTTTGAGAAACAAATGAGCGTGGGAGGGGGCCTAGTTGCCCTCCATTTTTTTTGTCACTTGAAAAGGGCACTAGAACTTTCAATTACCGTTCCAATGAGCCCTCCTACGATATTCTAGGACCACTGGGTCAATACGATTACCCCTGGGGAAAAAAAAAACAAATAAACACGCATCCGTGATCTTTCTTCTGGCAAAAAAATGGAAAATTCCACATTTTTGTAGATAGGAGCTTGAAACCTCTACTGTAGGGTTCTCTGATACGCTGAATATGATGGTGTGATTTTCATTAAGGTTTTATAACTTTTAGGGGGCTTTCTACCTTTTTTCGAAAATCAGCCAAATTTTCTCAGGAACGTAACTTTTGATGGGTAAGATTAAACTTGATGAAACTTACATATTCGAAATCAGAATTAAAATCTGATTCTTTTGACGTATCTATTGGTATCAAAATTCCGTTTTTTAGAGTTTCGGTTTCTATTGAGGCGGGTCATTCCTTACTTACAGTTCGTTACCACGAACTGTTTGATATGGTAAATTGAGAAAGCAACAAAGTATCTTTACCATTTTTTATTGATAAACAATGAAGAAAACATATGCAGTTTCAGATGTGAATGCACCGTGTAATTTTTATCATTCTGCTCTTTCTGTACTTGTATAAAACAAAAACTTGTTGCTTTTGTTTGGTTAATATCAAGAGATTGAAAGCCCTGAAATCCATATAGGCCGTTGGTGTCTCTCTGAAGAGCCCTGACCAAGCAAATCTGTCCCTATTTTTCTCATCATAAAATTCTTTTATATAATCGCGATGGATTATAATTCATAGCGCCTTTTGTCTCATATTTTCACTGATTAATCATGACTTTGCACACCTCTGGCTGTTCTTTGGATATTACTTCTTTTTTTTTTTTTTTTTTTTTTTTTTTTTTTTTTTTTTTTTTTTGGTGTTGGATAGTCATGTGTACCTTTAATCAAGTTTATATTTCTAGTGGTATAAATAAAACACAGTTTGTTCTTGCTTTATATTCTTCTAACATTTTCTCTGTCTTACTCTATTGCAGTTTTTCTTTTATGTTTGTAGCTTTCCCTTTTTACTACTAATATTGCACTTTTGATATTTTTGATACCGTGATAATCAGTTTGTACTGTTCCTTTCTAGTTTCAACTATGTACGCTCATTTCGTATTCCGTGCTTTTGACACAAATAGTTCTGGAACCATCAGCTTTCGGGTAAGTTTAAGTTCGGCTACTAATTTTCTATTAGCTAATCAAATACTACAATTTTCTTCTGTTTATTCTTTTGACCAATTTAAATTCTCAAATTATTAATGAAATCAATAAAAAAAAAGAGAACAAAATCTCGAGGAGTTCTAATACCTACATAGCGTTCGCTGAACTCTTGAGTTTGACTTTTATCTTGAAAATTTGTGTGATATTTCCTACGTGAAAAGAAACTATTCCGTCGTAAAATTGCTATTTTTAGTGTAACCAACAACTTTCCGGGGGCATTAAAAAGAAATTCTTGATCATGAACCTAGGATCTTCCTCATAAGCCTGATAAAAGGGTTCACAGCCACAAATCTTAGTGATTTGAAATGCTTGGTAATCTTAACATGAGGACGTGTTTGCGTCTTAAATATTTTTTTTGGCTCTCCAACTTTTGTTCAAAGTTTCATATACATAAGGCACACTAATGAATCAATAAGAATAACAAAACCGTCTCCAACTTCAAACTTATCATATCCTCGACTCCGAGGAAATCACTGCTATTCTTGTTTTTTCTTTAGTGACCTTTTCAGGGTTCTGGATGAAATTTGTATTCAAGATTTACAATTGTTTGCTTTTTTATTTTATTTTTTTTATAATGACGCTGGTTGGCTTTTATTTTAAATTGGATTCAAACAAGATTTTAAATGAAAGGGAATCTTTGATTTTTCATTGGCTTTTCGCCAACAAGCCAGATTGTAAATTCATAATCTGGATTATAAATATGCCGATCCATTGCCAATCAAAATCAGAAAAATGCTGTTCCCCTGAGAATCAGGATCGTGAGCTTATAATCTAGATTGTCATTTCAACTTTTTTGCTTGAAAAACAATTATGAATTTAGGAAAGGGATTTTGACGGGTCTTGTAGTCAGTTGAAAAATCTTTCTGTACTACAGTTTACAATTATAGAATCCAGTTTTTCAAACCAGTTTCATAAATTTCTTTGTTCCATGGATAATTCTGAGTCTTATTTCGGAAATATCGTTTTTAAGTGAAAAAAACCTTAGTTTTTATTTTCACTGCTTAAAATTTCCTTGGTACGAGCCAGCCATTCTGAAACAAGGGTATAACGACAGAAAAGTTTTTTGATCTTCTTTAATCTTCTCTCGTGGTTACATCCAGGGGCGGATCCAGGATTTATTTTTAGGGGTGGGGAGGGGCGGAAAATAGGTTGATCCGATAAACTTGCGTTAGGAGCAAGTTTATTTAACGCAAACTTGCGTTAATTAAGTAAGTTACACTACTTTAGACTACGTTAGGGGGAGGGCGTGACCCCCCGCTTCCCTCTGGATCCGCCACTGGTTACATCTACGCTCATGGAGAAGTAAAAGCCATTAATTAGCTGGATATCATGGCTCATTCAGGCAGTGCTAAGAGAAAGAGTTTTTTTTTGTATATTTTATATGCATAGTTAAGGGTAGAATGTTACTTACCCGGTCACTCGTAGAAGAATTACTCGACTCTAGCAATTCTATGACTAGTTTAAGCTTAATTTTGGCTGACATTTCAAACAATTGTGAATTTGGACTGCGGATCTAGAGGGCTATTGAGTGCGTTTAAAAATCTTTCTGTTCCACAATTTATATTTTTGTCCGGGGATGGTAGGGTGGGTTTGAGAATCTTTCCGTTCAACAGGCAGATTTAGATTCTTAGCCAAGTAAATTTCCGTAAAATTCGGAAAAAAATTGTTCTGGCTAAAACGGGCATTTTTTTTAAATTCCTCTTCTTTTCCCGCAAAAGGACTCTATAGGCTATCCCCCATTTGAAAAAATTCATTCGTGTACATTTGTAAGCACTTCATCATTTTTAAAAAAAAATTTTTCAATTCAAGTCGAGACATCTAGAGGATACATATGTGGCTAAAAAGTTGATTAGATATTCTGCGAAGTTAACTAATAATTGCTTTTTTATAACCCTTAGACAATTTTTAGTCCCCTCTTTTCCTTAAGAAATTTAACATTATAAAATTTATTCGTCCATTGGTAATGTGCCTTAGTTGAGGTGAAAATTTCAACTATAGAACTGAGCAACAAAAATTTTCGATTTTAGTTTTTAAACGGTCCAAATTCACCAAAAATATTCGGAATTTTACATCAAGGGGATTTTACTTCATCGTTATCGAATCTAAACACAAATTGAGCTGAAAATTTGCAAAGGGTGTTTTCGGAACATGGACTTTACTTAACTACAGTTGAACTATAGACAACTCTAAATGTTTTACACTCCTTAGCCTCACTTACTCTGACTATTAATACCCTTGGCCTCTAGTTGATTTTTCATAACTGCTGTTACCAAATTGAGTTGGCGCGTGGTCACTTAAGGATATTGAGAATATCGTTTATGGCCTTTGAAATTTTTGACAATGACAGTGTTAGAATTTTCGGAAAGGACTCAATTTAAGCCCTTCAAGCAATTTTTTATTTGTATAAAATTAATAGGTAATTATGGTAAATCTTATGAAGATAAATATTGTTTTATTCGGAAAGCTTAGTGAGTAATGATTTTAAACTATAAAAGTGTTCCAAGCATGGCCGTCACTTCTGGAGGGGGTAGGGGGACCCTCTCCTAATATTTTTGTGTACTCGGTAAAAAAAACTGAGTCGGTAAAATCGTGGTGCGAAGCGCCACGATTTTTCTGACGCCACCAATTTTTTTTTTCAGTTAAGACCATGAAAATACGGACATGTCATCTACCGAAATCTCGAACTTGGTCGGTAAACGTACTAGTTTTACCGATACCAGACGTGATTTTACAGATGGTGCCACAATTTTCCATTTGGTTAAATAAAGAGAATGAAAATAGTGACATAACATATTCTGAGATCTTAATCTCGGTCGGTAAATACAGCCTTTTTACAAACTCGTTCAGTGATTTTACATATCGTATTCAAAACGGACATTATGCTAATAACTGATAAGAAAAAACAGTCGGTAAAAATAACCAGTCAATCGGTAAAATCCCTCACTTTGGCCTGTCAATCGTCGCGTCAACTGTAGTCAACTACCGTTGTTCAGGGTCCGAATGCACTCTCAAGTGTTTTATACTAAATATACATCTGTAAAAAATTAAAATTTCAGAACATGCCGAAATTTCTTTTTCTTGTAAAATTTATGTTTTTTATTGGCTGCGAAACTTTTTATAGAAATTCTAAATTAGATGTATTATATTGAACTGAAAAGGTCACTGCTGTAATGCCAAACGAAAAAAGTTTATGTCAATAAGCCTGGTTTTCACGTGAGGATCTTTCTAATGTTTCTTAGTGGTTTTAAATTATTCCTAAATAATGTATGAATTTCCTACTAACAAATGATTCATTGTCTACTGCAGCCCTCTAAGATACATCTTATTTCGATAGCGGTTTTGGATCAACCGACATTGATTTATCACACGAGTTGTAGTATGTAGGAATTATATTGACTGTTTATTGGTGTTTATCATGTATACAAAAAAAGTTATAATTCTCACATTAACTTTATACTGGCAAGACCAAACAGCTTTGAGAGTTTAGATAGTTAAATAGATATTTTTATTCACACGAAAGCCCAATTGTGACTGGGCAAAAAGATCATTTTAAAAAAACAACAATTATCCAATGTTTTCAGATTTACACCATCCTAGTTAGTTATTGCCATCAAATAATATAAAGTGTTATCGAAGAGTGTACTTATATATTGTTAATACAGACTGAAATCTCTACCAAATGTCAGTCAAGGCTCTAATCACCATGAATAAAGGGTAACATTGGTCGTGCAATCCACTTAACTAGCTGATAATTCTACAGCACATACGTTAGATGGCTTGAAAAGCAGCCCACTTCATCATTTTTCGATATTCTTCTTTTTTCTTGGGAAAGACAAACAGGAAGCTATTATTGTTCCTCAGAAGTAATTAATAGTTTAACTCATGGAAGTGAGGTGCAAAGCTTCAACAAAAACTAGAAAAAGATTCGAACTACCATTAATAATGGGTTTAGTTGTGATCAAATTTCTTATAGTTTAAAGAACTGATTAAACCAGAATTCTAAATTCCCTCGAGTATATTTCATATCCGTCTGGGGAACGTCTTTTCCCCACATCATAGTGTGAAGCCCCGACGATCCCTCTTTATAAGAAAGTGTCAAAAGTAGTCTGTGACCACTACCGACCATTCAGTTTGACAAGCCATATCGCTAAAATACTGACAAGGTCATGCTAGGGTGATTCTGAGCAATATGCTTAGCAGTCATCCCAGAATACCTAGGGGATTTTAGACCGAATAGGTGAACCAGATTTTCACAGGCTGTCATATTATGGAAAAATATCTTGAACAAGACCGCAGTATCTACCACTTCTTCATAGATTTCAAGCTGACATTTGACCTCGTCTGGAGAGAAGGTCTATGGGACATTCTCCCTCACTTTGGAATTCCAACTAATTTGGTTTCCCTGATAAGGAACATGTACAAGAAGTTCAGAAGTTGTGCTTTGGCAGTAGTAGGCCTTTCCGAAAGCTCTGAAACATCGACGAGGGGTATACAAGATTGCTGGCTATCGAGCAAGATTGCTTGCTATCGTCAAAGAAAAGGTCAGAAAAGTCAGTTCCATTTTGCCTAATTTGAAGCCCTGTTAACTCATCCTTGTCGTTTAATTTTGCTGAACAACCGTAAATAACATGAATTTTTAATTACAGCCTAAAATGTTCTTTAAAAAAGCAGGAATAGCAGCTTCTAGAGGATCAAATACCCAATGAAATCTAAGCCAGAGCTAAGCCACTATATCTTGAGGTGTGTATTATGAGGATGCATAGCTTTGAGCAGTTCAACTCGAGTGACGCTGCTGTCACACTTGCAGATTGGGAAAGGGCTCAGCGAAACAGAGATTTCGAACTTTAATGAACTTATTTCAGCTGCAACAGAAGTTGTACCGCCTGAGAGTGACAACTTCGGCCCAAAAAGCCAAAATACTATAAAACAAAAGTTATCATACAACCAATGCAGTGAAAGTTGGGAGTCCGAGGCTGGGCAGATTGTATTTTCAAGCATGAATTTTCTTACCTTTTCTTTGGCAGCAATCAGAAGAGAGGAAAGTATATTTCCTGCTTATGACTTCTCCTATTTTTGAGAATATATCTAGTTTCAATGTTGAAAGAGAAACTGAGGTGTGATGGTAGCCTTCTTATTATTGGGGACAAATTTGGAGTGAAATGTGAGAAGATTGCTTTATATCTATTTTACAGTATTTCCTAGTGTATTTCCTAGCATTGGAAAATAAGGAAGAAGAAGATCAATTGAAGTTTTTTTTATGTTTCTAGGAAACTAGAAATGACAGTTACAGCCTCGTGACTAAGGAAAAAGGAGGTTTATACCCCCCCTCTCTCCATTTGAAGGAAAGGATATACTCACAAGAGGAAATAGAAAGCGACCAGAAATCAAATATATCATTATTTTTTTTAAATAGCCTACTGTTGACATAATGGCGAATCTTAAATATTTGAGTAAGCAAAAATTATCTTAAACTGATCGTTTAGACTTTAAATGGCTAGTGATTACGTTTGAGAAGATAGCACTGCCACCCCGTCAATCCTCACTCGTAACGGAAAAGTATTGACAGTGGACTCATGTAGCAGCGCATATATTTAATTCAACTGTACTCGAGAATAAATTTTATGTTCTGATAACCAATGAAATAATCGGAATGATAAATGGCAAATATGTGTTGCGTTTTCGTAGATCTAGTTGAGATTGGGGGGACAACCTCATTAAATATTTCTGGATCTTGGGGATCCTGGTAGTTTGCAATCCAGGTCACCGTTGTTACCTGGTCCTTCGGAAGTCAACCTATCTTTTTTTTTCTATCTTTGTTTAAAGTTTGAACCTGCCATCCTTGTTCTAAGTAAACGTAACTTTAACCTAATGTGCTGTCTTTTTTACGACTGTGCTGTATTTCAGGATATTTTAATGACTTTATCCGTCCTGCTCAGAGGAAGTGATAGAGATCGACTGAAATGGGCCTTCAAGCTGTATGATCTTAACGGGGATGGTCAGATTTCTAAAAATGAGATGGTTTCAATTATTACGTCCATTTATGACCTTTTAGGAAAAACTGTAAGTCAGCATTGCCATAGCTTTGTACGTTTTCATTTTACTAATTTATGAGCAGTGAAGCCATATGTTATTGCAAATATTAAACAAGAACTTAACCACAAAGTACTAATAGTTTATTTTCCTACGAAGAATCAATTTTGTCAAAGTTTTCTAAAATCTTAGAACCTTCAGATGCATAATTTTGTTCTGGACACATTCCTAGCTAAGCAGACATTTCTGTCGGACAATTCCAAAAAAAAACAATAAGCAGACCTTATTAAAAGATGAGGTAAATATTCTTTAAAAACTGAAGTTTAATCTGCCCCAAATTTAAAAAAGTGGATCAACCCGAAGAATTTTTTTTTCTTTTTTTGTAAGACGAATTGACTTGTAAGCATAAAGTTATCTTTAACGAAACATACTTCAAATAAACACACTTTGGCAGGTTAGGTCCATGTTTGTTCCCCATTAAATGGGGTTGACCATAAATAATGTGTTAAAATGCCTCCCTCCTAGCACTTCTGCTGCACCTTAGGAAAACTGTAACTTATTTTCAGAAAATTATCAGTTATGCCCCTTTCTTTTTGGACGAAGATTTGAGTATATATAATTTCATGAATACAAAACTGACTCAAACACATTCAGTATGTTTCATTAAGCTAATAATAGTAGAAACTTTCGAAAAAAAGTTATTTTTTCTAGATGGCTGAAAAACTGCAGTTAAATACATGTGAAATAAACTGTTGAACAACTACAGCTTTTTCCTACTCGAACTACAGTCATTATTTTTTTTTTTCAAGTTTTGGAGCGGTTTTCTATGGAAACGCTGCCTATATTGGTTCAAATTGGGACAATATCACATCTTCGTTTAGATTTCTTGCCTGATGGGAGGTGCGAAAATCTTGGACGGGACAAGATTGAACACTATCAAACCATCTAAATTGTCCAGAAATTTAACGGGGGGTTACCAGGATGAAAATTTTATATCGGAATTGAACGGATTGGTCGCTACCATATTCAGATCATATAACTTAACCATGGGACATGTTAGGTTAGCATTAGCAGCAATAGTGGCAGGATATTCGCTATGGTCGCATCAAGGATTCTCAAAAAGGGTTTCCCGACAGCCTAGAGTTCCGTAGAAGGTCCTAAATGTATGAAGCTACCCGAAAGATAGGAAGATTAGTAGTTGTTTTTTTTGGGAATCAGGAGAAAAACTGGTCTTTGTTTTACCCATTTCCTATAGATTATTTTAGGGGATTTTGTCCTAAGGAGCAAAACCAAGGCTATGGGAGGACATGATATTAACTGCAATGGTACAAGCCTCCTAGACTTACATTATGTGAATGATCTTAGAGCTCAAAAGGAAAATTTCAAGGAGCCTGAATGAATTTTCGAATTTTTTGAAAATTCAGCTACAAAAATCTGTTGAAAATCATATTTAGGAAGGTTAAGTGACTTAAATGTGGAATAGCAGAAGATTAATAGGGGATGGTGGGTGCCTCAAAAATATGCCAAGTGGGTAAGTTCAATTACTTAGGTAGCAGTAGTAGTCCGGTTAGTGGACGCCGTTAAGGCGTGAAACATAGAATAGTCAAGGCAGAGGAATTTTTTGCGCAGTTGAATAAGACTCTGAAGACTAAGAATACAAATCTTAGAAAAAGATTAGGCGGCCAGAAGCAATGGTAATGAGAGTTGTCAAATAATGATCTGAAATGTGGGTGCTCGGAAAAGTTAAGGAGGAAATACTAGACGGTTTCCAGAAAAATTATCTAAAGATGGTATTCATTTGAACTCATAAGCTGTATAAAACGCATGGTTCCATCCCACTGTCCAGAGCTGCCACGAAAATTTTTTAATATGGTCTTGTAACGCTTTAGGAGTAAGGAGGATAGGTTGCCAAAAATGCTGCTTTTGTGTAATCCAACTCAAGCTAAAAGAAGAGCAGTGTGTCTTCAAACAGAGTACATTAAAAAGTTTAAAAGAAATAATGATTTCATAAAGGTAGTAAAGAGTGAGATTATGAACAGGGCGGGCGAAGGAGGTTTGTTTGCAACTGTGTTAGTCGTAGAACGGCTTGACTCTGCATTGAATTGCATTTAGGAGACCTTCATCAAAGCTGCTCTATCAGCTGAATTTCATAGCTGATTTATAAAACTTCAGACTAAAGAAATTCTAGATAAAAAAGGGTAAACGATAAAATATAGAGAATAAAAAAAATAAACATAGCTCTGTTGGAACTTAATCCTTAAGTCAGTGTCTTTATTGAAAGAAGTTATCTAAATTAGAATGCTTTTAAAATGAAAATTTTAAACAGTTTTAATTTACGCGGAAACCAGAGTCCATAATTTGTTTTTTTTTTCTTCAGCATTGTGTTCCCTTTAGCGTATAGTAGGGGTGCTTTAGGAAAGTGCAAATATTTTTTTCGATCACTTCAATAGTTTTATCTTTAAGTCTTTGAGCTAAAGGGGATTCAAAACAGAGCAATTATATTGCTTCGCTCAAAAAGGTGGCCCCAAAAAGGACAAAATACTTTTTTTTACGAAAAGCTAGAGGGACATTAACATACAGAAAGACTATTCTGTGGGCACTGAACTTTTGAAGAGAGGGTCTAAAAGAAGGCCAAGCGGACTTTTTTTGTTCAAAGGTTGAAACTTATATTCTCGAGTCCTTGGGCTAGAGGGAGAACAATGCTCCTGAAAAAAAGAAGGATTTTGGGACTTTTTTGCGTTATGTTTACTTTAAAATTCTGAAAGAGTAAGCATGCAAAAGACGAAAAGTATGCGCAATAATGTGAATGAACTACCTGCTGAGCCACTGACTGTTACAGCAAAGGCAAATGAAGATGTTGAGATGTTTAGATATCTTGGGAGTCTAGTGAGCACCGATGGAAGGCCTGAGCATGAAATTGCCACACGTATCGATTACATAGGAAGCGCCAATGATAAGTTAAGCAACGTTTGGTAAAGTGCCTCTTTCTCTTTGAAGCTGAAAATTAACCCTTTGAAAAATTTTATGCTTTTTTAGATAGTCCAAATGTCAAATAACTATGGTTCCAGGTTTGGCAAGCCTGTTGAATTGTTATTTTTAGTTCTATGAGTATTGTGTTCTCAATATGGAAAAATTAATTTGTAACGCAATTGGACTTGTCGATGTCGATTCTATCTAATTACTCTTTCAGTGTTGATCTATCTATATCCTGTCTCAATTATTATTATTACTACAAACTCGTAGCAGCGTTAAGCAATTTGAGCGTTAAGTAGCATTCAAACTACAAAACACCCCTCCTCCATCACGCACTATTTAAAGTATCTCCTTTGTTCATCTACCATGAAATTTTATTTTAAAACAGAGAGTTTTAGAGCATTGCATTTGTATCCTCATTCCAGCCAAAAGTTAAAATATTTTAAAATTCCTAAATAATAGTGAACCTCCAAAAACTATTTTTCTGTTGTGGCTTTGGTAATCTGATATAAACCAACTAGTATATTTGATTCTCTTTAGCTTATGCTGCATTTGGCTATGACGTTTTTTCATTTCCAATGTTTTATTTATTCCCCGTTTTCAGACATCCACAATAACAAATCTATTTAGAAAAAATCGATGTTGATTTTTAACATTTTTTACGTTTGGACAAGCCAGAAGAAATGGGAAGAAGTAAAAGAAAAATATTTACTCGTTTTAAATAAGAGGAATCTATATATACAAAAAAATATCCTGAAAATTTCACTTTTCTTTCTAAATGTTATCACACACTTAGTAGAGAGCAACCCATGTCCCGTGGTTAGCCAAGTCAATGGGTTTAAGCAAAAGGACAAAGATTCTCCAGATCCACTGAAGGCGCAAAGGCCGTCAAACCGACGTTCAAGCTGGCGGGCTTTTTTTTACTGGGAGAGGTAGCAAAAAGAAAAAAATGGGTTTACCTTACAATGGCGTCTGAAATGCGTCAATTTTTTTCTGAATGGTTTGAAAATTAAATTCTTAAGTTCCTAGACTAAGGGGACACTTATGCACAAAAACATGTTTGGGACATGGGCCCTCAAGAATGAGCAAATATTTTTTGGGTCACCTTGAAACCTATGGCTTTAATTCTTTGGGCCAAGCGGACCAAAAAAACAAAATTTTATCTTGCCCTAAAATGAGAACCTAAAAGGGGCAACACATGTTTCGACAGGCTTATAAATTACATTTGTAATTCTGGGAGCCAAAACTACCGCCCCCTTAAGCCCTATAAAGGCTTGTGTCATTTACTATTTACTTAAAAGGATATATATATATATATATATATATATATATATATATATATATATATATATATATATATATATATATATATATATAAATATATATATATATATATATATATATATATATATATATATATATATATATATATATATATATATATATATATATTATATATATATATATATATATATATATATATATATATATATATATATATATATATATATATATATATATATATATATATATATGCTTCAACTTAATACCCTGGACCATTCCTGGGATATTGCAGATACGTCCTTTTGAAAATCTCATGCACAGAGTGTGTTTATCCCCCCTAAACATTCTCTGGAAGTTTCATCCTCCTATCAATTAGCCTCATTAGCAGTAGTCACAGTAATAATAACAGAGGTAGCAGCAGCAGCAGTAGTAGCAGTATGCACAGAGAGCCTTTTGTTCGGTTAATCATCCCTCTCAACAAGCCCTTAACGTTTTAATTTAATGCTCTAAGAGCACCTGAGAAATCAATCATGCATCCTTTTGGCAACCTGAATGCACACAGCGTGTTTTGATTTAGTTCAACATCCCCCTAAATATTCCCTGAAAGTTTCAGCTTAATATCCTTAGCCTCAGTAGAAGAAGCAGTCGTAGCAGACGTAATAGTAGCGATAGTGGTAATATGACCATAGTGTATTTTGGTTAGTTTAACATCCCCCTCTACATGCCTGGAAAATTTTGACTTAATACCCTAGGCAGTTCCAAAAAAAATGCTTCTATGTCCTTTTGAAAACCTGCATGTATATAGTTCTTTTTACTTAGTTGAAACTCCCTCTAAATATTTCCTGAAAATTTTACGTTAATACTATTAGTCTCACTAGTTGCAGTAATCTTAGTAGTAATGGTGGTGGTAGTATCCATATAGTGCCTATTGGTTAGTCTGAGGCAAATCTGGGATTAGCCCTTTTTAGGATTGTATTTAAATAATGTCATTTCATTTGTTGATAGATAAGTCTATCTATCATCCGTCCTTACGTCATTCCTAGGGCAGAACTAAAGTAGATAGTCATAGAATCAAGAGATGAAAGATTGGAATGATTTTGGGTTGACACGCGACGGACATTGTCCACTGGACATGCAAAATCTGGGACTGAATTTGCTTGGACCCAGAGGTGGAGAACAAGTGAAACCGAAGGCTACTAAGGTATGGCCGCTTGTAGCCTAAAGGGGAAAAACCGTGTCGTAGGATTGACACATGACCAACAGGTCCCCTGGACTCACAGCATTATATTTATAATAAAAGTTTTAGCATAGAATTTCAGGTGAATGGGGTGTGGATCACCATTCAAATGAACTGAAGATAGGCGTAATTTCTGTCTGAGGTCATCTTGATTCCATGCTATACACAACCATGGATACAAACGTATCGGATTTCACTATTTCATTAAAATAATATAATTTTGTTATATTTTGTTTTAACTGCTTGTAACGAATTTGAATCAGAGGACAAATTCCTAAGGACATCCAAGATAGAATTCATAAATCCTATAAAACCAACAAAGCCCGTCAACAATTGGCAACCTGAATAATTCATGGGTTTTGTCCCAGTGGCTTTGGAATCCTACTTATCTTCAAAGGCATTTTAATTGGACCTTTCGAATGTCCTAGACAAAATGGATAAATCAAAACTCTGATTGGATATTTTGAAGGGCTATGGGTGTAGCAAAAATGCCACGAAAGCGGCTAGTTGTCCTCCAATAATTTTTGACTTCCAACGGGCATTATAGCCCATCGTTCATTTTCCAATCGAAGATGCCCTCTCTGAGTATTCCATAGCCAACCCTTCCATACGAAGTGGCTGATGAATAAATAATGCATGGACGGAGAACGGTCACAACTAAAACGGCGCTAGAGTGCTGTCTTTGAAAAGCGTTTTACGTTTCAGCTGTATTTTATAACAAATTAAGGCTAGTGAATCTTTCAGAGAACCACTGACCTAATGCGAACGGCCAACTTGGCTTATTTATAAATCTAGCTCATGTTATAGAAAATTATACAAGAGATTTACTTTACGTGAGCTTTGTTCAACCTAAACTTTAACTAAAACAGCAATATAAACATTGTTACCTGGGTGTCTGAAAAAAGGCAGAGCAGACGTGTCTCTGCCCTCAAGGAGAAATGGATAAAAAAGTAATACCATTTTTGGAAAAAAAAAAAATATATTTTTGAGCAACAGCTACCTTTCAAGCCTTTCCGTCTGCCCTTGCATATGTGTCCAACCTAGCCAACTACAGATACTTTTATGCAGCCCGCGTCTGACACTGACAGCAATAACAGGAGACTAATTCCTGGTGTTACTATCCTGAAAATTTTCCAAGGGATGTGCACATTTTAAGATCTTATATAATGCAACGATTACGACTCTTTTTATATTGAACATATCTTGAATTTTTTGGAAATCATTTAATTAAACTGTTTTAAAGATGCTATATTAACGTCAATTGCATCAGACCGGGTCAGACCCTTTAGATAACATCCCTGTGTGAGTCTCAGTTGAAAGTGAAAATGTATTATGTGATGCACCTCATTGAAGAATGAAAAGAAGTATGCAAGTAGTAACACACTCTGAAAAATGTTGAAGAGTCATGTCTTTCAGGAAGAATCAGGAAGATTTATGCTCAGCTAAGTCTGTAATATTTGTGCAAATATAACAACCTAACGAAGCGATATTTATGCTTACAAAAGGTCGAACGTGAATTTCCCAGTTAGTATTTCCTACCTTGATGACACCTTTAGTACGTACAGTCCACAAATCTGCTTCAAAGCATTCTTGCCACTCAGGAAATTTGGAAGTTTAAACTTTAGGGAACTAAGTTTGAGTGAAATCATAACTAGAGTTGTGGGAGACCTAAAGTACTAAACAAAAATTGTGCTGGAGAAGAATTTGTAAGTTTTTCCTTCAAATCACCGATCATATAAATTGCAGAGAAGCAATAGTAATTGCAACGACTATACCAATGAAGATGATGATAGAGAGAATCCGCTTTAGGGGAGTTGTAGTCATGTTGCTTACAACTGATGAAATTGGTTTGATATATTTAAACCAAGTCTAAAGATGAAATGTAAACCAATGATCAACAAAGTAAATTAATATATTTAAATCTTTAATAGGGGTTAGGGAGGTAGACATGATTAGACCTCAAGGGGAGAGGCTTCAAAAAGGTGCCAAATATCAGCGAATTATTCGAAAAACAAAAGAGATTATGTATAGGCTACTTACCTGTATTAAATATGCATTTCCAGACCATTTAAAATAGCTTCAGCTCAATTTGAACGTTATAGGGTATAGGTATAGGTTTCGCAGATGATTTGAGTATCCTGGACATAATTATTACTGGGAAGAATAGATTTTTTGGCTTTTGAAAGTTCTGAGTCCTAGAACAGGTTTGAAAATTAAAGTTAAGAAGACTTAGTCACTTAAATTAGGGATAAACAAGATTGAACAATTGATGTTTGGTAACCATGAAACTTTCCAAGTGGATAGCTTCACTTACCGAGGCAGCATTATTTCTAAAGATGATGGATACAGGAAGATGTAAAAGGTAGAATAGCCGAAGTTCTGGGTGTTTTGTTGCAGTTGAAAAAGCTTGGAAGGTGGAGAAAAAAAAACTTATATAAAGGACTGTGCACTAGAAGGCAAGGTAATGACAGTGATTAAGTATGGCTCTGAAACAAAGGCACTTTTAAAATCTGAAGATGTTGTTTCAGATGTTTTTTACAGCAATTGTTGAAGGCCGCATTTAGGCAATTATCTGAACGACTGTATACAAGCCCATAAGCTGTTCAAAAATTTGTTTCGGGATATTATCAAAGAAGGCTTAAGATGGTTTAGATATGTTTAACAAATGAAGGATGGCAGTTTCCGAAGAGTCTGGCTTTTGTTTTTGGGCGGCAATCCAGCTAAAGTAATAAGAAAAAAAAAGTCCTTGTATGGGGTAAAACGGATCAAAAGAAGAAGGGAAGTAGGAGCTTTAAGGTTGGAAGTGAAGATTGAGGCTCTGAACAGAGTTGGGTGTAGCAGGAGGCCGCTGTGTTAGCCTCAGGCAGTTTGGTGCTGCAATGAGTTGCTAGTAATAGTAGAGGTTGTTTGTGTGAAATTTGTTAGTCACTCTCACGAATAAAAGTCAAAAGGTGGTGTTATCACGTCATGATTTATTGTTTTATCTCATTTTTTTTCTAATCATTCCAATATAAAGGTTTTCACGTGAGTGTGTGTTGGGGGGAGGGGGGGGGGGGGGTAATGAGCAGTGGGAAGGCATGAACTGATATGCCAACGGTCCTTAACTTTGAAAAAAATCTGTAAAATAGACAATTTATGTGGGAAAATTATTTAAAAAATCCTGCTATTTCAAAGTTTATGGGCGAGGGTGAGACAAGCCCACTCTCCTGTGCACATACCTGTCACTGAGTAATTTTTTTGCTTTTGTGTCTCCTGTCCCATGGTTTTGGATTCCCTTTATATTTGTTCTTTTTCTTTGCCAATCTACTTCATTCGGAGGGGCTGTGTTGTCATAACCGGTGTGTGTGTTTTGGATTTTTTTTTTTGTTGTTGTTGTTTTCTTTGATTATAAACATTTGTCCTCTCTGTCTTTTTTTTACTGATTTTGTTCATGACCTTTTGTTTTGAGTGAGTGAAGCTACTTTGTATCCTGTTGTTTTCAGTAGAAAATGTTAGCAAAAAAAGAAATTAATATAATTAATCCTCCCTTTGTCAGTAGTTTTTCTTATTTTCTTATTAGATCACCCTGGAAACATCTAAATCGAACAAAAACACGAAGTATAATGTTCCAATAACAATATCAGCCGTAAGATGTCACATATGATTCTCTTTTTGTTCTGAAAAGTAATCTCTCTCTTTCACCGATTCTTTCTATTGCCAATCTCTGGCATTAACGAAGGAAATTACAAAAAAGTAACCTGACGTAAGCAATAAATCGAGTCAATCGGTAGAGCAGAAACGACAGAATTCCCAGATTTTCATAGTTCAAGGGAAAATTATTGAATATTGAGGTCAATTTATTCCATCACTTTTTCAGTCTTATTGGGAAAGCTTATGCATAGCTAGAGATATTGAAAGCGCAACGTATTATACACTCGCAAAACGTCCGTAGTATAAACGTTGAGTAAGGATCAATAGTCAATCCTAAACTCATCAATAGCTTTAAAAAAATCCAAAGTTTTAAAAAAGAGAAATCCAACAACAATAACATATATAAGGGATGCATCCAATTCTTATACTGATCCGAAGTATGCGAAAGTTGCTAATTTTTAAGTTACTAATAAAGGTTATTAACATAAATATTTGCGTAATTTTAGGAAATCAATGCCTGGACAAGAATGTCTTCAAAAAGTGCTGCAATATTGATAATAGTTATACAGTCAAATTTAATTTTTCGAGAACTCCAGAGTGCAGGTTTCAATCCTTTAGCTACCAATTCCGAATTTCAAAATTTTCGTGAGAAAGATAATCATGGATGCATGTGTTTTTTTTTTTTTCTTTTTTTTTCTTTACTTGTGGGATGCTCTTGGGATCACCGTACCAAGCCAGTGGCTGTAGAATATTGAGAGAGGACTAAGCATCGGCACTGTTTCTGTTTTTCAGAAAAACAGAAACGGAAACAAAGAGATATAAAAAAAAGAGATACAGGTCCGTCAAAAACAGGTGACCTGTTTCTGCTTTCTGTTCTGTTTTTTTTTGAAAAACAGAAAACAGCTATTTTTATTAAAAAAAAAAACAGCTGTTTTAACACCTGTTTTTATCGTTTACCTTCATCTTTTTCAAGATGTTGCACACTGCCATCTATACTGGGCAAGTTATATGCTGTAATTCCCAAGCCTGCAGAAAGAAATCACCTTGAAACCATCCCAAATCCATTGATTCATCTTATTTTTAATCAGCTACGTGCGCATACAATACGACCGTGACTGCACAGGCTGTTCTAAAACATATTAGAGGACTTGGGCATTGCACGATTTCGTTCTTGCCACCTCAAGATGTTGAACAACAGAGTATGAAATAAAAGGAACAAATTTTTATTTCAGATACAAAAGCTCAACAGCTTTTAATAAAATGGAAAACAAACTGAATTTCGAACTTTGAACTTGTTACTTAGAAACATTCTTGTTTCGAGTGTTTCATCAATTGTTCTCCATCAATTGCACTTTGGATTGCTTCCACTATCCATGCTAAAATACAATTTCTTTGGTTTTTGGGGTGGGGACTGTATACCTTCGGTTAGGGGGTTTTCGACAATGGCGATTTCAAAGGTGTACTTTTGTTTCAATCCAATGCCATTTTTTAGAGGTTTTGGGCTTTTTTTTTATAAGGGAAATTTGTTTTTGTGCTAAGATTAACATAGAAGTTTAATGGAGGTTATAATTAACATTGCAGAATCAGCATCAAATAATTTTTTGCATAGAATGGTTTTCTAAAAACGTATTTTTTTTTTATTTTTGGTTACTATAGGCCGAGATTTTCTCTTTACTAGGTTGCAGCTACTGATGCATCCCTGGTGTCTAAAATTCATTGAATACAAACACTGATAAATCACTAGAGATAAATCACCACCTTTTCTACTGACTTGCCCAACCTTACTTATTTTGTTCTAAGATGTAGGGTAACAGTACCCCAAGCTTCTGGCTTTGTTTTGTAACAGCTTTATGGTTAATATTGAGCAACATGTTCTCGATCTGAGGAGGAGGTCTTGTAGTTAGACTAGAGCTTCTTCTTAGATGAAAAAATCATTAGTTATAAGAGCTAGCTAAATAAAATAAAATAAAAACTATGTCCCTTGTACTGCCTTCAGAGTCAGATGTAGTTTCAGCCCACTCATCACATGCACTCTCCATCCAAATTGTAAGGGTCATCCATATCAGACGCGGTATTAGCAATATCCTCATCTTATCGTCGGGTAGATCATCTTCGTCTGCATCAGTTTCTTACTCTCTACTTGAGCCTTCTTCCAGTTCATCATCATTGTGATGAGATTCACATTCAACAACTAACTCTATATCAATGTTTCCCCTGAGCTTGAGAGCATTGGCTATACAAAGGTGAAGTTGGTGACCAAAGCATGAAGACCTTTCAATTCCCCCAAGGTAAACGCAATATAACGCAAGTAGCGTAAACGCAAGCACTTGGGTAAAAAAAAAGAAAAATAACAGAAAACAGGTAAAAAAAAGAGAAACAGGAAAAACAGGCTAAAAAAAAACAGAACAGAAACAGATCCGACATAAACAGGTATCCTGTTTCTGTTTTCTGTTCTGTTTCTTTTTGAAAAAAGAAACAGGTTAGACAAAAACAGAAACAGAAATAAAAATGTAAACAGTGCTGATGCTTAGAGAGGACTTAATCAAACGAAAATATTGATTTCTATCTTTTTTTCTTTTAATCCTGATGCAACTACCTGTTTCCTTTTTGTAAATATTTTAACTAAAACTTTCATATAAAATTTTCATGCAAAAAACTTGTTGCGTAACAAATTTCTCAAATGTATTAATATTAGAATCGAGGATTAAACATTTAGTCATGAAGTATACATATATTATTCACACGAAATTATTTTGTTGTTGCGCTGTTGGTAATGTTACGAAAAATAAAAGTACACTGCTCGAAATACAAATCGTTTTCAGTAAAAGACAATTAACGCTATGGCCTTAGGGGATGATTGCCCAGTCCTATTGTGGCAGTTTTTCTTCGGTTCTAAGTTTGGCATTTCAATTTCTGTTAGTTTATGCATTCATTTACTCATCCATAGGTGAATAGATAAAACAGAATTATTGTCTGTAAGAGGATAGATAATTTATGACCCATTTGGGTTTCATTTATTCATCTGTAATAATTTATGTTCGTTTTCAGTTAGAATTATTATGCGCCTTTATTTATGCTCGTTTTAGGTTTTAATGTGGCTCTTTACTCTTCTTTGACAAACGTTATTTTTTTTAATTTTTGAACTTAAGAACTTTAGTTTAAACTTTTAATGCTTTAGAACTCAAACTTTTAACAGTTTTAAATTTCATTTCATTTCTTAAATTAACTCATGTTCAATTTTTAATTGACCCAGCTTTATTATTGATTAGTTATGAAAATACCTGCAGAGGTTTTTCCATTTCTAACGGTTCGTGGTAACGAACTCGGCCCAATAGGGGCCTAACTGAAAATGAAATTGTGACGACAATTGATGCATCAAAGGAATTGCTTTTAATGCTGACTCCAAATATGTAAAACCCATTAGGTTTAATGTTACCCATCGAAAATTATGTACCTATGAAAATTTGCCTAATCTTCAAAAAGGAAGGAAACATCCTTCCCCCTTCCAAAAAAAAGTGATCTTAATGAAAATCACGCCATCCGATTCACCATATCAGAAAACACTACTGTAGAGGTTTCAAGCTCCCATCTACAAAAATATGGAATTTTGAATTATTTTGCCACAAGAAAGATCACAAATACGGGTTTACTTGTTTGTTGTTGTTTTTTTTTTTTTTTTTTTAACCAAGGGCGATCGTATCAAAACAATGATCCTTATCCGCCCTTCCGCGTCCCTTTTTCATTAAAGGAATCCGATCAAAAATTTTCGAAAGCCATTTAATTTAGTATAGATGAAAGGTCCTACAACTAATAAAGGTCCTATTTTTTAGAGGCGGGAATTTCTGCGGGGGATTTTTCATGGGGAGAAGTTTCCAAGGTAAGAGGGAATTTGTATGGGGGAATTTACCAGATGAAATTTTACAGGGGGGAGAGGAGGTGTCCAGGTATCATTTGAAAAACGGTCAGAAATTAAGTAAAAAAAACAATTTTTTTTAGCTAAAAGTCACGAGCAACATTGAAGCTTAAAATGAACATAAATTATTCAGTATATTAGGGGGGCTACCACTTCTTCAACCCTCACTCTTTACACTAGAGCTTGAGTTTTGTCACAATTCCTTGAGTAAGACTGCTCAAACACAAAGGCCGTTTGAATGAATCTGGAAAGAGAAGTATTTTTAAAGAACTTAAATACTTTAGCGTAAAGAGTAATAATTAATTTAGGGACACCCCCCCCTCCTATACACGGAATATTTCTTGTTAATTTTAAATTTAAATGTTACTCCTTACCTTTAGTTGAAAAAAATATAGTTCAATTTCTATGGAAGAAATAATATATTGAATTATAATTTAAATTGTAGACAAATTTGATTACTCAGTCAAATTGTTCAACCAGCCATAGTTTTGTGCAAGGATTTCTTAAAAATAATTTTACAATAAAATTCAGGTTGATGATGGTCTTCATCCTGTTAACAACTTTTAACATACACGTGTTTTAATTTATCATTTTGTTAAAAAAAAAAAATCATATTCTATTTTGTTGTAGCTGTTTGTTGGTTTAAATACATGCATCATGTGTGCATTAAATAAATGGAATGCATCCTTTAAGACCGGAAAAGAGACCTATAGTATTGTCGTAAAAAAAAGAAAAAAAATCAGACGTCACGAATAATATAACTAGATTTGTTTCCTTAAATTATTTGAAGATTTCTTTTGCCATGTCTTCACACGCTGAAATTTTGAAGTGGATCAGCCAAATAAAAAAAAATATTTTTCCTGCTAGCTATCAATGCAACACAATTATCCTAAAATTCGTTGTTCTCATCAGAGTCTTCCTGGGCCCTTGAAAGTTTAATGCATAATGGAAAAAAGAAATAATGTTGGACACATTTTTGGTCGCGTATCGGTGTAACTCAGCTTTTTCTTCAAAATACTGTATGTAGGGCAATAAACTTTTACCTGTAGACTTGGATATGTTTTACAAGGAACAGTTTTTAAGTTTCAAGCCCCGTTCAGCGAAAAAAAGTTTTTGGGTCACTTTTTGGGGTATTACATTTTTTCTTTTTTTTTCTTTTGTATTGTTGGCCTTCTTGACTCAAGGACTTAAGGATTTAAGTTTTTTATCCCACGAGAAAAAAAAAGTGATTAAACTTTCCTGGGCCCAATTCTTGGGAGACGGGTCTTTTTAACTGAGTTCTACATTAAGCCCCCATTGGTCCTGGGACTCAATGCTTAAGTTTCAAACAGGTGAGAGACACTAACTTTTTGGTCCATTTTCGGGTTCCCCAGAACCCCTTTTCCTCCCTACAAAATCTTTGGTACCCTTGACCCAGGAAGCGACTCATGAAAGTTTCTTGGAAGAAAAACTTTTACTGCTTATGGTCCCCATACTTGTGGGGCCCATGCCCCGATTAACAAAATATTCTTGACTATTTTGGGCCTCATTTTGGGAGAACCATTTTTTTTTCTTTTCTTTTGTACATTTGATCTTCATGGCTTTTTCTCTTTTTGATCTTCATTGTTTCCAATTTCATAACACATGGCCCAAAATATTTTTTTTTTTTTAGTATGCTAGGGTCTACTTGGCCTAAGGATTCAGGCAAATCGACCCAAAAACTTATGGGTGTAAGTTTTAAGCCGTTTGGAAAAATACATTTTTCGCCCTTTGTTGGGCCCTGTTTTGAGTAGAGTCGACGTTTGTTGTTATATTCATACTTCTGCATTGGGGTCGTTAGCCCAAGAACTTAGAGATATAAATTTTAAGCTGATCGAAAATATTTTTTGCCCTTTTTCATGCCCTCTTTTCAGGGAAATCGTAGCCCCATACAAGTATTTTTCTTGGCCCAGTGACTTAAGTTTTGAAATATTACTACTGCTACTTAAAACGGACTCTAGCCCCAAGCCGCCAGAGGCCAACACAGCTACGCACGCTTCTCCTCCATCCCAATCTATTTAAAGCTTCTCTCTTTACACCCTCCCAATAAGTTCTGATTTCCGTCAAATCCTTACTTGGACCTTCTGCCACCCAGTTCGAGGATGACCTGCTTTTTGTTTGGCCCTCGATGGTTGGCTAAAAAGGACGATCTTTGGCAATCTGTCATCCTTCATCCGCAAAACATGTCCTAGCCATCCCAACCTTTCTCTCACAATAGCCCTACAAAACGTAAAAGAACCACATTTTTTACGCACCTTACTGTTTAAATACAGTCAGCTAGACGGGTACCCAAAACAATACACAGATAATTTCCCTGGAAAACATCTAGTGAATCCTTCTCCTTCTTTCGGAGGGCCCAAGTTCTAGAATTAGACTTGACCATTGTCATTACTCTAGCTTCAAACATCTTAGTTCTCAGACTTATCTTCCTATTCTTCCAAACTTTGTTTCAACTGTGACAAATACACCCTGGGCCTTTGCTATTCTAATTTTAACATCTTCACTGCATCCGCCATCTGTACTAAAAATACTAACTAGATAAGTGAAGCTATCCACTAGATTGAACCCCTCATTATCCAACATCACTTTCACTTATTCCCAGTCTAAGCGACTTAATACTCTTCACGTTAGTTTTTAACCCTATTCTTGTACCCTGAGCTCTCAGAGCCTCCAAAAAATCATTCAGTTTGCTAACATTTTCAACTAGGATGATCGGATCTTCAGCATACTCAAAGTCTACGAGGGTTTTAGTTCTGAATTGGATTCCGTGATTTCCCACAGGCTTTGCCGTGTTCATTGGGACAAAATCCATCAAAATGATACATATAAATGTGGATAGACCGCAACCCCGCATAACTCCTGATTCAGTACAAGACCAGCTACTAACCTCATTTCCTACCTTAACCACAGTAGTGTTATTCTCGTATGTAGCACTAATCACTTTAATGTGTTTATCTGGCATACCATACAAGGATAGAACCTTTGCGAAAGCTCTTCTGTCGGCAGAATACAAGACGCTTGCTTATACTCTATATAGCTAAGGACTAAAAGGATTTGATGACTTCTCCTCCCAAACAGCCTTCACCTTTCAACAAAATTCTTGTTCCTCTTAGCTTAGAGAGCGATCCTGGAGAGTTTTGATCAAATCGGAAATCCAAGATCAAACATGCCCCCTTTTTCTACTATAAAGCCTATCTGCAAATATTTTGCAAATCTAAAAATTTAAGGGCTTTTTCCGAGGACCTCTGGGGTTCATGTCTTCTCCGGACGCATATTTATTGCATCTTTCAACTATTCTGAACAAAACGACTATCTCAAAAATTTTGATCCGATATTATGGAAAAGTTATGTGGGGGAGTAAGAAAAAAAACACACGAGAGGGGGATTGGTTTTTATTTCTTACTGTTAGTTCTTTTTCTTGCGATCCGTTTCAAACTTAAAAAAAAAAATCTAAATTAACCCAGTAAGTCTGAAATATTGGTTTCAGCCAATATTTACAACGACACGATTCAAAGTTGACATACTGATTTGATGACCTCAACCTCAATTCACTTTTTTTTTCATAAACTTGTTTTATGTATTGTAAACTTGTATTGTTGGCAAAAACTTCCACAGGTTCTAGCTTTAGATAACAATCATGATGTAACGAAGCCTTGGATTATTTAGTTTTCATAAAAAATAGACTCTACGGAGTTGTAGAGAGTGGATGCTATCAACCAAAGTTAATTTTAGTAACTTTTATTTCAGTCAGCAAGTGAAAGGATTGCAAGAGCGCATGCAGATTCTGTGTTTCAAAAATTGGATCTTAATCGTGATGGAACGATAACCCTGGAAGAGTTCCTGCAAGGTTGTCTTCAAGTATGTTCTCCATCACCTTATTTCCCTAAAATTACCACATTATTTAGGCTTATGTATTAACAGTTTTTTCAGCGTACAGTTGTTTTTCTAGGATATAATTGATAATTGAAAGGTCATATTCTGAAAAGATCTCTTTCTAATCAAAATATCATTATGAATGATTTTATTCAGTGACTAAACCCGTACAGAGTATTTCACTACCTAAATTATCATTTTATGTTATTTTTACCGTGAATGTCCGACATCTGGTTAATGTCGAAAGTCACCGGTCAATGTCCGAAATTTCTTTTTCTCTGCTTAGATTCAATTAGCTTTGTGAATCAGTTTTTTCAGTCCTGTGCAAGCTATGAGTTTAGTTCATAAGTTTAAGTTCATAGGTTTATTATTCCACATTCACAAACAAATACATAATTAAACAATGCTTTCGTAAATGGTAAAGGGTTATGTTAGGTTAGATTATGATAGGTTAGGTTAAATCTGGTTATAAACATAAGAAATAGGTTCAAACCCTAACCTAAGGTAACCTAACCCAATCTAACCAAACCTTATCTAACCTAACTTATCATCGCCAAACCTTGCATTAAATTGGAAAAGTTGATTAGCAACGTTGACCAGATCCAAGGAGAAAAAAGGTATTTCGGACATTCACCGGTGAACTAACAGCAATTATTTTCTACTAAACATTTCACCAGACTAAATTTGTCAACTTTAGATTTATTTTTTCCAAAACAAAACCATACAAAAGGGTTTCTCATGTTAGATGGATCAAATGTTTACATCCATTCTCTCAACTAGTTTTCAGCGACTCAGGAGCCTTTTTGAATTTGGGTAGGAATTGACAATCATGGGGACATTTACCTAAAAAATAGTGTCGTTTTCCTATAAAAAAAAGAAGCTAAACAATGAAATTTGATCGTGAAATCACAAACAGTAAAAAAATAGAAAAAGCAATAATTAATCAATGTAGCAGCTAAGTGATCACCTATGCTTTGAAAACAATCTAAAACAATGTGTAATTCACGGTTTTTACACACTTTCTTATCAAAAAAGGGTAAATAAACCATTCTGATGACAACTAAAAAGAGGAATGGTAAGTTGAATAAGGGAAGTTTAGCTCCAAAGAGCTCCACTTTTAAAGTGTCAACAGGCTTCTTTAAAATACATTTATTATCATAAAAGGTTTTAACCAACATCGACCATTTCTTAGCATGAAAATGCAGTTCATCACCAGGTCACCTTTACTGGTGGTATTCAATTTTAATTTACCTTGGTTTTTGCATATGAAAGACATCCTATGGTGGCTGTTGTAATCTTGGGAACGACTGGTATCGAAAATTTAATTCCGAAGTTGTTTCTTATGTGACGAAAGCTGCTGTTCAAACATTGTTTTCGTTTTTCAGTCTTTTGGCAATTGTGAATAGAATCGTCTAGTGTTAATTACACAATTTCAGACTTGTTAATTTTTTCCTTTTACCTGAGCCCTGAGATGCATACATACATCCAAGATATTGCTAACTAATAAGTTTAGTCATCATTAATTTAGCAAAATACTAAGCTAAAAGGCATTCCCTTTTACCTTTGTGCCATATTGATGTTTGAAAGTATTCGTTATGTTCGGTAAATAGATGGCTATGTTTAGAGAATGATGGCCATCAATATTTCGCACGTGGAGGGACACATCTTTAAGATGAGCAACAAAACGGTGGACGACAAGCAGGACGCCCTTGAATGGGGTAGGAAGAAGTCATACGAAAGGATTTCAAGGAACTATAAAATTCTTTGGAGGGTGAAAGAGTGAACCTCTAATCATATTGGCATTGAACAGGGGGGGGGGTGTACAGATGTGTTGGCATCAGGCAGCTTTGCATCACGATGAGTAGTCAACAGCAGTAGGGGTAGTTATATACACGGATATAATTTGGGTTATAGTTAGTTTTGCGAATTCAGCCTATACGTCCAACCTAAGTCTCTTTTAATAAAATGCAAGCCATTTATATCATTGAATAAAATAATTACACTTGTTTCTATTGAAATTAATAAAAAGTCCTTCTCCAAAAAGTTAATTGACTTAAATGTAACTATCTCTCATGTCAAACGATACCACATCTCCTGCAAAAAATAAACGAGTCGTGCCTAGAAGTCCTTGTTATTATAAAAGTATGGCTGCTTTTGTCTTTTCAAACTAGACGAAAAAGAACTATCTAACTGAAATAACAGGAGTTTCGAGGAGAAGTGAAAATGGAAGTTTAATAGATGCAGAAAAGTCTTGGCCGTTAGTTAGGTGCCGATCTTTAAATAATGGCGTACGGCCGTCATTCCATTGTAAAAGATACGAACAATAAAAGCAGAACACGGCAAAAATTTATGGCAGAAACACAATAAAGCAAATACCCACTCTCAATAATTGGGATGGATATGGAATCGTCGAAATATCAGTTCTAATTTAGCATGATATTTAAGATACATCTTCAACGAATTTATAAATTTAGAGAACTGTAAAAAAATTTCTTCGTAAAAGGTCAGATACAACAGTGTTTTTTTAGTCATTGACACCAGCTTCTAGAGAAGGGAGGGAGTGGCAAAATATGTTCAATAGCTTAATGCGTCATTTTTCATTCCTTTTAGTATCGCTAACCCCCCCTCCCCTCCCTAAAAAAGGTGACATATAAACTTATTTTCCTAATGGCCTCCTTTAATGAAAAACTATGCCGATGGATCCGTTTTATCAGCAGATAGAAAGTATGTAATTAATTATTGATAGAAATTGGATTCACTATCGGAAAACTTTTTACGTTAAAGCAAAAATGTTTTCTTTCACGTCTTCATGAAAAGTGAGAATATGTATTAAACAATCAAAGTTTGTGTTTTGTTCGGTGGATGTTTTGATAAACAAGACTTTATTTTTGCGTCAAAATGATGGATTGAAAATACAACCTCACTGCTGCCTTTTTTCAAGAGACAAAATACCACTATAGTTTTTGTCAGTGTTTTACTAGCATTTGAAGTACAAAGATGAACGGAACGGTAATTGTATGTAACAACTACCACCCATAGCTAATTGTTGCTGCTTAGTCTTGACACAGATATATCACACTCCATTGTTGGTTTTGTATTACCGGAAAAGAAACTAGTCCAATTTCTAAGGGGAATTCCTTGTTCTTAAGGATTTTCAGCGCTTCCAAAATATAGAAATATAATATATGCTCCAGTGGAATAGTACACGAAGCTAACAACATCAACCTCTACAAAACGTCTACTTTAACAACGATCCTTTCCAAAATAAAGATCTTTTACGAATTAGGTGTGGAAACACGAATATTTGATAAACTTCACACACAGAAAACGCAATAAAAAACATTATCATTTTGTGGGGAAATTTCAAATAAAATTACGGTGCATCCTTTTCGTCGAATCTGCCTTGTGTTCGTGTAAAACAACACAAGAACGATTTCGTCAAGGTTAAAGTAAAAATCAAACACAAGTGACTTACTGAATATCAAGCTGCTAGCGTATAAAGAAAGAAGATCTGTGAGATTGCCCCAGTAGCAGGATTCCAAGTTTCTTCCATGTTTCGGTTAAAGGAAACCACTGACCATGTCGAACCCTTTCATGTTAGGAATTACGGTCAAGCGTTGGTTTGGGAATAGTTTTTCAATCTAACGAAAGAAAAAGAAACGATCGCAGGCGTACGTTACTTCAGAATATAAAGATGATCTCATCAATCCATTATCTTTGATTTTTGGAACTTTGGTTTACTATTTTTTTTTTTTTGGCCAGTTCCCTTTCGGGACCTCCAAAATTTGGAGATTGTGCAAGCACTGATCAGCTTGCATGTGCTAATATGCACCTAGTAAAGAGTGCCCCCCCCATTCTCTCAAAAATCATGATAGGATATAATTCGTCCTTTAGCAAATTAAATAAAAAAAACAAGTTTTTTTTTAACTGAGAGTAAGGAGTGACATTAAAACTTAAAACGAACAGAAATTATTCCATATATGAAAGAGGCTGTCCCCTCCTAAATGCCTCGCTCTTTGCGCTAAATTTCTTTGTTGTTTTAAAAATAGAGTTGTGAGAAATAGTCAAACACTAGTGTAAAGAGCGAGGCATTTAGGAGGGGACAGCCGTTTACATATTCGGAATAATTTCTGTTCGTTTTAAGTTTTAATGTCGCTCCTTACTTTTGGCTAAAAAAGCCTGTTTTTTTATTTAATTTCTGAACTTTTTTGAATTGATGCAGGTTTTGATTTTTCCTCACCGTATATGAATAACTAAAACAAAATGTGCATATTAGTTTTACCTTTTTGTTGGTTAAATGACTTTCTCAATAGTTGTTTAATTTTATTTACGACCTTTTTTATTAGTAATAAATATACGTAACTTACGAATTAACTTACGTAACGAACTTCTATATTCGTATATTTTTATTACGCATATTAGGGGGTTTCGCCTCCTAGTCAATACCTAGCTCTTTACGCTAAAGTTCAAATTTTTTTCCAATTCTTTATGAATGACCCCTTAATCACAAAGGCCATTAATTAGAATAAATAGCTCTTATGAAAGTAATAACAAAAACTTTAGCGTAAAGAGCAAAGTATTGACAAGGCGGCGAACCCAATCATATACGTAATAATTTCTGTTCGTTTTAAGTTTCGATGTTGCTCCTTACTTTCAGATGAAAAACTTGTTTTTTTGTATATAATTTCTGATCGTTTTTCAAATAATGCTGGGAAATCCGGTGTCCCCTTCATAGCAATGTCCCTTCCCCCATGAAAACTTCCTCCACAGAAATACCCTCCCGCGTAACTCCGATCAACCCCCCTCCCCACCACCAGAAAAATCCCCCCTGAAAACGTCTGTATACTTCCCTATAAGGAATACTATATGTAAACATTGGGCAAAGTTCATAACTTGCAGCCCTTCCCTCGGGGCTGTGGGGGATTAATCATCCTCAAAGACATAGTTATTATATTTTTCGACCATGCTGAACAAAATGGCTATCTCAAAGTGTTGATCGGATGACTTTGGGAAAAATTGAGCGTGGGAGGGGGCCTAGTTGCCCTCCATTTTTTGGTTACTGAAAAAGGGCGCTAAAAGTTTTAATTTCCGTTTGAATGAGCATTCCCGCGAAATTCTAGGACCACTGGGTCGATACGATCGCCCCTGGTGAAAAAAAAATAAATAAATGAACACACATCCGTGATCTTTCTTCTGGCAAAAAATACAAAATTCCATATTTTTGCAGATAGGAGCTTGAAACCTCTGCTGAAGGGTTCTCTGATGCGCTGAATCTGATGTTGTGATTTTCATTAAGGTTCTATGCCTTTTAGGTGGTCTTTCCCCTTTTTTTCGAAAATAAGGCAAACTTTCTCAGGCGCGTAACTTTTGATGGGTAAGACTAAACTTGATGAATCGTGTATATTAGAAATCATCATAAGAATCTGATTCTTTTGATGTATATATTGGTATCAAAATTCCGTTTTTAAGAGTTTCGGTTACTATTGAGCCGGCTCGTTCCTTACTTACAGTTCGTTACCACGAACTGTTTGAAAAGTCAAAAAACAAAACACCGTGGTATTCAAATCGTAAATGAGTTTTATACAAATAGGAATTATATTTCACAGCGCTTTGTGGGGCTAAGGTAAGAGGCAGTTTTCCTCTAATGTTTACTGGTTTTGCTCGTTTTAAACACTTTTTAACTGTTATAGAAATTACACGAAGATAATATAATATGAAAACGTGATCTGATAATACCTTTTTTTTATTATTTAATGTTGTTGGTTTTACTTCATAAGTTTAGTCTACTGCGCAAGATACTACCCAGCTTGAGCCTACATTGCTTAAATGCTTTATTAATTTTAAATGATATTTTGTGTTTGAATTTATTATTACGCTATCTTAAGTTTTATTCTTTTTAAGGATTCAACAATAGCGGATTCGTTAAAGCTGTTCATGAGTTCGTGACTGTTCTTTGTTTAGAAATGATGTCCTACAAAATGCAAATAGTTAAATTTACGTTTTATGATTGTTATAAAGTTTTTATATAAAAAATGAAGTGTTTAAACAGTTGTTTTAACTTGTATTTTCTTTTAAGGAACGACTAATTCATTACTTTTATTAGCATTGATGAAATTAAAATGCATGAAGGAACGTTTTAAAGAGTAAAAAGTATGAGGTAAGTTGTTACTTTATTTTAGTCCGTGAACAAACAGACTTTGGCTCTAAAGAGTGATTTTTCACAAACCAAGGGTTCTGAAAAACTTCCAAAAACAAATTTGCTAAAAGTAGGATTCGGGTCTACCTCAACACTCTGAACAATAGTTTTGAAATAACGACATTTTATGTAGAATTGTTAAGAAGTTTTCCATAAAAAAATAAAATAACAAGAAAAAAAGGCCGAGAATTTGATATTATTAAAAAGAATATTTTACAAATTGACAAATTCATCCATGCTTGAAAATTATTTCTCCTAGGGGATATATTCTACTATTACTCAGAAGATACACTTCTTGTTATTCTATTTGTAATTAACTGCATGTGACCTTTTCTGACTTTCCTTCCAGTAATATTTAAGTGAATCTATTCCAGTTGTAAAGACCCTCATACCTCACTAAGCATATTTTCCACCTCGAATCATCATTTTTTTATGAGAATATATATTTAGCACAAAACCAATGATGAAGGATGGAATCCAAGCCTTTCAATTCAAATGTTTTTTTCTGCTTAGTAATGCATAGATAAACTCGAGAACAACATCTAAAGATAATCTGAAAGCTCTAAACAATCTGAAACTCAAACTTTTAATTATTTCTATTTGTCAGGGTCTTAAACCCTAATTAATGAATCGAAAATAAGCGGAATTATAGGCGTAAACTGTGAGAGACTAAGAGAGTTCATACCCCATTCTATTCCTTATGGACCATCTATTATTGTTTTTACAGTAAAGAGGAGGATAAGTTCCCTAGAATATAGAAGTTAATTTAAATTCTCCACCAATAAAATACATTTTCGTTCGAAGTTTAGTTTCACTTCTCTTTCTGACATGAATGATAAGTGATAACAAGTTTCTTGAGTTAAACTTTTCCAAGTTCTGACCGATCCTATCGCTCTAAAACTTTTCCAATTACAATCAGCAATATCAAATAAAAAAATACGAAGAAAGAAGATAAATAAACCAAACGCAAGGCAAACTACAGGCAGGGGGAAGGAAATAAAGCAGGTGTATATTTAATGAAGAAGAAACAAAGAACAGTATCTTTTTTTTAAATTATTTTGAAAAAAAATTCCATAAAAGAAGTTTTTTCAAAGAAAAGTAAAGACCATTTTAAACTTAGGATCAGCAGATACAAATATCTGTTAAAATTAAAAATCAAACGACCAGAAATTACTATTAAAGAATAAATGAAACCCAAAATGAACAGAAAATAAATAAACAATCATAGCAAAAAAATATACAACAAGTAATATGAATGAATAATTAAATCTTAAAGCGAGCAATACTTAAATTGAACATGGAAATCAAGTTTAAACCAAAAAAAAAATGTTTTGCTATTGAAGTATAAATGAAACTCAAGACGAATAGAAATTAAATAAACAATCAATGCAAACAAGCATACACTAGATACCAATATAAATGAATAAATAAACCTTAAAACGAGTAAAACTTAAACTTAATATGCAAATCAAGCTTTAAACGAACAAAAATCATTACAAACACGAGTTTGGGTATCGCCTCCTTCTCTAACTGTAAAAGCCTAAAACCTACTGTGTTATTGGCACTTTACTGAAGACGAACAGTATTACAAGCACAAGTATTTTCTTTTGTACTTAATATTGAAAATAAGCATTAAAATTACAATAAAATTTTGAACTGATGAGCTTTCAGCAATTAATATCATTATACATAAAATATTAGTTCTTACTAAAATTGTTCAAGGCAAATATATTTTCACTACAACAAGAGTTTGGATACTGTCCCTTTCCTTAACTGTAAAAACCTAAGACCTACTGCGTCATTGGAGCTTCACTGAAAACGAATTATATTAGTTCTTATAGCATTGAAAATGAAAATAAAATTACAGTGAAATAAAATCTTGAACTCATGGATCTTTCAACAATTATTATTATCATACGAGGTCTGTTCAAAAAGAATCGCGAATTTTGTGTTTAAAAAAAAAAAAATTCATTTATTCATCAATATCTATTTTGTCAACTTGAAAGTAATCCCCACCAGATATTATGCACTTCTGCCAACGTTTTTCTCAATCCTCAAAGCACTTCAAAAATCAGTTTTTGTGATCTTGTTCAGCTCCATCTTCGATGCCATCTTTATCTCCTCAATAGTAGCGAAGTGTCGTCCTTTCATGTGCCTCTTTATCTTGGGGGAAAAAAAAGTCACAGGGGCCTAGATCTGGGGAATATGTTGGCTGTGGCATTATTAGTGTGTTGTTTTTGGCCAAAAATTCACGCACAAGCAACGATGTGTGAGCAGGGGTGTAATCATGGTGCAAAAGCCAATTTTTGTTCTTCCACAAATCTGGGCGTTTTTGGCGGATTGCTTCGCGCAACTTACGCATTACTCGCAGGTAATATTCCTTATTGACAGTTCTACCCCGAGGCAAGAACTTCTGGTGCACCACGCCCCTGCAATTGAAGAAAACTGTAAGCAAACCTTCACATTCGAGCGAACTTGGCGCGCTTTTTTCGGTCTCGGCTTGTGCGGCAGCTTCCATTGGGATGATTGAGCTTTGGTTTCTACGTCATAACCGTAAACCCATGTTTCATCACCAGTTATGACCCTGTGGAGCAAATTTGGATCGTTGTGTACAGAGTTCAACAAGTCCTTAGCAATGTTGATGCGATGCTGTTTTTGGTCGAAATTGAGCAATTCTGATACGAATTTCGCGGCGATTCTTCTCATGCCCAAATCTTTGGTAAAAATCGAATGGCACGAGCCAATTGACATGTTTAGATCCTCGGCAACTTCTCTAACGGTGATTCAACGATTTGCCAATATTATTTTCTCCACTTCATCAATTTTTTCGTCTGTTGTTGACGTGCTCGGGCGTCCGGCACGCTTTTCGTCGTTCCCATCTTCTCGGCCCTCTGAGAACATTTTGAACCACCGATAAACGTTGCTTCGGTCCAAGGTAGCTTCACCATATGCCACAGTCAAAATTCGGTATGTGTCCGCGCACTTGATTTTGTTTTTCACGCAAAATTTAATACAGATTCTTTGATCCATTTTTTTGAATGGTCGACAATAGAAAACGAGCCAAAACCCCTGTAAGAAAAGCAGCTGTCAATAATTATCTGAACATTCACAATGGCCGAAAATGTCGGCATAAATGAGATACATGAGTACCAACATGACGCCACAAAAAAATCGTAAATTGAATATATTTAACCCGCGAAATTTCAAAATTTGCGATTCTTTTTGAACAGACCTTGTATATAAAATATTCAATAGGGCCGTTTTTTCACTCATCAATGTGCTAAGATCTTACATCTTTTGTCAGAAAACGCTTAAAAGTGAAATCTTTGAACTAAGATCTTAAATCTTTTGTCGTTTTTATGCAAACGTCTTTCAGCATTCTGCTCTGATCAGCGGTCTGAGAACAATGATGAGTTGATCATCAAAGTTCTCTCATGATTGTTCTATATGGCAGAAAGATGGCGTCTTTCACGCTTTTTGTGGACATCAGTGAGCTGTAAGATCTTAGAACAAAGATGAGTTGAAAAAACGATAATCTTTGCAATAAAATGAAAGACCTTAGATGTAAGATCTTAGTGCTAAAAAACGGCCCTAATTTGATTTTGTTTATACTTTCCAAGACTGTTCAAGACACATATAGTTTTCAGTGAAGCGCCAGTGACGCAGTTGGTTTTCGACTTTTGCACTGAGAGAAGGAGGCGACACCCAAACTCGTGTTTGTAATAATTTTTGTTCGTTTCAAGCTTGATTTGCATATTCAATTTAAGTTTCACTCGTTTTAAGATTTATTTATTCATGCATATTGGTATCTAATATATGTTTGTTTGCATTGATTATTTATTTAATTTCTATTCGTTTTGGGCTTCATTTATACTTCAATAGCAAAATGTTTTTTTTCGTTTTAAGCTTGATTTCCATATTCAGTTTAAGCATTATTTGCTTTAAGATTTATTAATTTATTTATATTATTACTTGTTGTATGTTTTTTACTTTGATTGTTTATTTAATTTCTGTTTGTTTTAGGTTTCATTTATTCTTTAATAGTAATTTCTGGTCGTTTTGAGTTTGAATTTTAACAGGAATTTGTATCTACTGATCTTAAGTTTAAAATGCCCTTTACTTTTCTTTGAAAAAACTTCTTTTTCGGAAGTTTTTTTTAAATTAATTTTTTTTCATTTTTGATTGCGAAAAGTTTCAAGTTTTTGAAAATTCCTTATTTCAAAATCCAACTTTTTTTTCAACACCAAATGTTTATCAAAGCATCAAAATTAGTATTAAAATAACAATATCAAAGTAAAAAAATGGCTTTGTGTCAACCTCAGAGTTTTTATTATCTTATGTTTGAACTATTTTTAACAAAATGGGTATCTCTAAATTTTATCGGATGGATCTGGGGGGAAAAGGACGTGGGGGGGGGGGCTAATAACCCTTTGATCTCTTTTGACTATTTAAAAATGAACTAAAACTTTTCATTTTCAACCAAATGAGCCCTCTCTGAAGTTTATACAAGCATCCCTTCTATAAGAACCAAGCACCACAATTTCACGAAAAAACAATCAATGATACAGTTAAAAATTGGATGTTTTGGGCATAAAATGTTGGATGTTAAGGAAATTAAACTGTTTTCAGGATCAAGAGTATATTTATAACTCAATTTACTCAAATTTTTGGTTTTTATTTTGTTTTCTTGCGCCAAAACTGAGTGCAATTAATTTCTTTAAAAGATAGCACGAATAAAGTGCAAGCAAGAATCTGACTTTACACACGCTCCCATATACGCAAGCTAATCACAAAATGTGTCTATTAAATAACAGGACTGGAAGGATAGCCCATTTTGCTAAACAATTCGACGTGTCTAAGACCAAACGGTGTGTCTGATACATTAAAAAAAAATAGTTTTATAGTTATCTAAAGAGCTTCTTGCGAGTCCTGTCCTTATCTACTAGTTACATTTGCAAAAGCATCTTTATCTTACAAAGAATACCGTATGGAAAATCGAATATGATTTCAGTAAGATATTTTAGTGCATCTAGCACAAAGGACCCATTTCACAGCTTTATTTACTATCCACCCTAATTGCACCATTATTTTCAACTAGAGTAGATTTGTCCTTATTTAAACCATACACAAGCTGTGCCTGTGAAAATGTTCAGCAAATATTTTTGGTTCTCTAGTAAAATTACTAAGACATGTTGTACACCTTTGGTTCTGGGTATGAGGACGTCAATATAAATGCTCACATCTTTCAACATACAGTCATTATTTATCTATTTCATGTTGTAGGTGCAAACATTTTTCGGGGTCCATTTTTTTGTATGAAAGTTACAATGTCAATCAACCCCCACAACTACTTTTACTCTCATTATATAATATTTCTTTGGATAAGAAAAGTACAAAAGTGACTTACACTGAGAGTAGGAACCTATAAGGAGGCGCGATACGAAGTTTACATCATTGCCAGATAAGAAATGTACTATTTAGTACTTTAAAAGTACCTCTTTCTAGACATGTTTGATGTTTTTCATAGTTCTGTTCTGTTTGATGGTTATTTGATGTTGTTTCATGGTTATGTTTGTTGATGGTTTGATGTTGTTTCATGGTTATGAGTGTTGATCAACTTGTTTGATGTTTTTTGTCATGGTTCAGTTCTTTTTGATGGTTGTATGATGTTGCTTCATGGTTCTGTTCTGTTTGATGGTTGGTTTGATGTTGTTTGATGGTTATGAGTGTTGTTTCATAGTTCTTTTGGATGGTTATTTGATGTTTTTTTCGTGGTTCTGTTTGTTGATGGTTTCGTTGTTTCATGGTTCTGTTTGTTGCTCAACTTGTTTGTTGTTTCTTGGATGTAGACAGAAGTTTACAACATTGCTGGATAATCGAGTGTAACGGGACAGGATCACGTGTCTCTTTCTAGGCCAATCAGAGAGTCGAAAACACCAACGGGACAAGATCGCAGTGAATATAAGGAAGGATTTTTGCTATAGTTGTTATTAGTGTGAGAATAGAATTCATGGAGTGAGAACAGTTTGACTTTACTCGTTTATTAGGATATATTTGTAATAATGAGTGGAATGTTTACACTATTAGAAGTTGATAATGGAGTTGGTAGCAATGATACAAGAGCACCAAACGTTGCGGTGGAAATCACGAGAGGATCACGGCTTTGTCTGGAATGGGATGAAGTATATGCAAGATATGTGTTATCTTTGAGCAAATTTAAAATGGAGGATCAATTATGCTTCGCTACAAAAGTTAATATAACACATGTGAATAGACTTCAAAGTGCTTTAAATGCAATAGTGAAGCATATCGAGGACAATAAGCTATATCGCCAATTGTACATGTGAAATATATATTATTGTTGTAATTATACAATAAAAATTGTTTCGAAATCGAAAATGTCACCCTTTTGTTAGAATGTTAGGTTATCGCATATTCATAAAGTAGAACGAATCATGGTTAGTCTAGAGTCAGCAGTGAGAGTGACAGGATTGAAAAATGAATAAATTTGAGAAAGAGAGAATTAGATCGAATCTTGTGATTATGGAAAAACATTTGATTCTGGATGACGATTTTCTCTAGTTATCCATTAAACGGAAGATATTCTCACAAAAAAAAACACGACAATATAAGGAAAACGGATTCTCCCCCATTCGACTATTGTGTGAAGCTTTTACGACGTGACTCAAATGCTTTTACTCAATTTATTGATATATTAATTGAAACAAAGCAGAATAATATCGTGGATACACTTTTGAAAACATTGCCATAGATTCTATATAGACGGCTCCCCCTTCGAAAGAGGTAACGTCACAGAGTTACTCCTCTCCCATTCCCCTCTGAGTTTATCGCACGTGGATCAGTTTCTTTTTAGCTGTGAGAGAGTTGATATCGGAAACCAAAATGTTCTATACATATCCACTATGCATGTACACTCTTGGCATTTGGTCATCATGTGAGAATTGTACAATTATTGATGACCATAATGAAAAGTGCAAATTATGCAATCCTTGTAAATTACATAGAGGATATGCAGTTAAAATTAAAGGATGTAATTCATGTCTTGAAGAGATTTGTCACTCTCACCCTAGAGGACATCTATGCTCCAATTGCCACTATGACAAATGTGATCAGTGGGAGAATACTTATCCCGGTATTATTGGAAAGAACCCCAAACGTGATTTTAGTTTATTTCTACGAGATTGGTATCGTCGTGGATTTAAATTATTTTGGGAGGAAGAATCAGGTCTACGTTTCAACTGTTGGGGTAACAAAACAATTTGGTTTCTATGTCATCGTTATGACGACACTGCTTATTATGACTATAAACCTAGTGATTTTTATTTGGCAGTTACCGAATTTGATTCACCAGTTGAAAACTCTGTATGTGATATTGCTTCAAATAGACAGATTGAAACACGTGAATTTCACAATATGAATGCAAACAGTATCATTGTATATACAAAGAGATATGACAAGAGTGAATTTACATTATACTTTAGAAAATGTGACCCTGACTTTGCAGCCAATCAAGATCAATATACAGTGAATTCAAATGATCTACCAGCATTAGTGGTTCACGACAGTTGCCTATACACCGAAGAAGAAATCTAAAGTGAAGAATAAAGACATTGTTGTATTTATTCATTTCTTTGTTAATAAACAAATTCACATACATTTTTTAAGCACTTTACTTGTAGGGCACTAAAATCAATATTATACAGGTCTGAGAGGATATTTTCCACCATAAAGTCGTTCAGACGTGGATTGTCTACATAAATGTTGAGAAACTGCTTGTAAGTATAGCCGCGACATCTGAACACGAAATATAGTAGCGCATGGAAACCACAGCTTTTAGTCGTCAGATCCTGCACTCTCTTCCGATTTTGAATAATAGTTTTCCCACTGCTCACAATATAGTTGCTGATGTGTGGAGTGTAGAATGTATAGGGTAGGCCGAGAGGATCAAAAAATTCAATCGTCTTCATTGTTTGAAAGATGCACAACCAATGGCCAGCATTCACAGTCGACGGACTGCTATTAACAATGATTAGGGTATTGTTGGCACTTTGAATTTTTCCAAGAAAGTCCGAGGGCAGACAATAGGATCTGTATTTGGACATGTAGGGGTTCATATTAAATACATTGATTATTTGACTGGTGTTCAAGGTGCAAGGTCTAGTAGAACACTGCCTTTGGGAGTGATTTCCCAATAAGTTTCAAATTGATTTAGCGAGATTAGTGCAATACTCTCAGCTAATGGGTCGGCAAATGAACACTCTAAAGGCACACTCCCCGTTCGTACTATGCTCATATCCTGGGTGCCAGACAAATCCAATACAATGATACCATGTGTTTGAGCGAAGATGTCTTCGGTTATACCTTTTTCAAATAGTTGTAAATCATGATCTAGGGTTTGCATGGTCAAATCATACAATGTCCTATAGGATTTATCAAAAGATAGATTGTAGACTGGGATTCCATTTACTTTGCAGACAAGAGATGAAAGCCCAAATTTATGTGGGCATCCAGTCCACGATTCTATTGCACTAGCGCTTTTTACAAATGCCAATGCTAATTTTGACTGAATTTCGCCATTGATAAAGGATGAGTCGGTGAAGGTACGTGAGCCTGTGCCAATAAGACGTTGATTGGTGATTGTATGAGGGACAAGTAGTTTAATATTATTTCCAATGGCTCTCAATTTTTCCACTGCCAAAGCAACAGAACTCATAACCTGCTGTTTGCGTACATGTAGTATTGCCGAGGTGAGGGAGAGAGTTACATCAGGATTGGCAGCAAGTTCCTTTCGTAAAATGAAATTGGATGGAGCAAGCGTCAAATTTTATATGCACTTTAATATTATGTAGTAGCCATTGGGGTATATTAAATATTTCATGATATATTTTTCCAACTAGATGTAAGTCACTAGTTGCAGCATTTTTAAGTGCATCTATAACTATCAGTATTAGTTATATATTCATATCCATTGGTGGTGCCTCTCAATTCCTTGTATGACTTGGGTGTCATCAGCATGAATGGCATATAGCTTGTATAATTTGAGAGATTGTTGCTTGTGCTCACCAGTGTGCCATTTATGTAGACACTGATTTGACGAAATAAATTATGTAATATACAATTTTCATAGAATATTCCATCGGCAAGAATTGGCAATGTATTATCGGATTTCCGGACTTTCATTCGTAAATCTATAAATGTCGAAGACTTTCCTAAAGTAGTCTTCATTGGAATAAATTTAAAAGTGGATATTATCGTTGTTGTGGAAAAAGTTGTTCATAGTATCCATGTTTTACACTCACATCAACATTTTCTGCATTGAATAGACTTAAAAATGAAGAGATTGAAGGTTGGGAATCCTTATGTGGTAGATATGCCATCTTATGAAAAGAAATCTAGTTCCGATCTAACGATTCTCTTCCTGGGGCTTCTTCTTCTACTGTTTACTGTGCTTGTCGTCTTTTTCCTTCTTTTATTTGACAGGGGGTGGTGTCTTTCATTTCTGACCTGAGAAGAGACTGATGAGTGGTGCACTGTTTCATGACCTTTTTAAACCTTTCCCATTTTGATGAGATTTCAATTGTTCGCCAAGGGTTTGCGAACTTCACCTATGATTTTCCGAAGCACTTTTTTTTAAATCCTTGCCAGAGCTCCAATCGTATAGTGTAGAGGATGCAAAATCTGTCGCAGCCGGTTCAATATATTTTCTAGCCAGAGGTAGTGCAGAGCGAAACAGCTTAGCAAAACAACTGCCAAGACAATAGCCAGACATTGATGAGCGACCTTTGTAATAGTCCATTCCATTTCCCAGTTGTCTTGGGCCAAGAGTATTAACATAGCAGTCAATATCAAGACAAATGAATACCACTTTTCTTTTAGAAATCTTGTTGTTGAATGGGTCGAAAATGACATGTAATCACAGCCAAACCTTTTGATATTGCTAGGGGATCACCTAATTCAGTTCTTAGTGTTAACTGACAGAGTTCTAAATAGAAAGTGTTTACGGGGATATACTGAAGATGCTTTATATTGTAATGGTGAATATGTTCTTAATTGGTTTTTCGTTCAAGAACTCGTAGGAGGGGGACATTGCTATTGCCAACTCTGGATGTTTCAACAAATGAAGCGTAGAGAAATATATAAGTGTCCGTGAAGAAGGCAGGCGGGTAATCATCAAAAAGAAAATTAGTGTTTCCAGCACTTTTACCATTGATTATATTGAGCTTAAAGCCAAGATCATCCTTTAGATTATCATTGAGAATAACCTTTTCATCGGCAATGGGTGAGCTAATGTAGATCTTGCCCTCTTCCTTTGAATAGTTGAAATGAAGGGCTCCTATTTTACGAGCGGAAATTCTTTTATTGATAGAACGACATAAATCATCCATACAGGTGAGTTCCTCGTAGGGTAATTCAATATATGGATAATTCATCCAATTGATCTTTTGAATTTGTTCTTGATCACCCGGGGGTGGTGGCCAATCATAGGGTTTAATTTTTCTATCATATTTGCGATCTTTTCTCAGGATATCATATGTATTTTTGAGAATACAGTCGACAAGAGCCACTTCATGCGCGCCGTCGAATTTGATGGTGGGAGAGAGTTTCGTCCGAAAATCACTGGTTCTATTCAAATCATTGTAGAGAGGATCGGAAACATTAGACATGAATGTCACATAGAAATGATTGGGCATTGTTAATGTCTTCAACTGCAACCCAAGAATCAAAATCAGAGTTGTATCCTAGCCAGCGAACAAGCAACTGTCTCTTGCCCCTGCGAGTACGACTCTTTAATATCTTTTCAATTTGATAAATTTCACTAGTGTTTCTAACTTTTTTAGTTCATATTCATAAAAACCGCAGAGAATCTCATCATCTTTGGTGTCTCGCAGTCGATATTTCGTGGGTTTAGTGTCTAGTATTTTGGACACTTTAAAAAGTTCAGTGCTCCATAAATAATCCCCCTTTTCAAAAATATTGATGGTTCTATTAATTCGAACAGTATCGCCAACATTTAATTTCTTCTTCACAATTTTTTTCTTTTTCACTGGAATATTGCTTTAGAAAAGCATCAAATGTGTTTTCACTGCAATAAACTTCCTGAGGGCTAACATTGGACAGGGATCGATGTGGTCGTTGGTTATATATTTGCATGATTTTAGCTAAATCAAGAATAAAAGCAGCAGTATTTTTCAGCGTGCAATATCTTGAAATTAATAGACGAATCGTTCTTATCAATCGTTCAGCAAATGCAGCCTTTATCGGGCTGTGACTATGATAGATCGTTGTATTATATTTCAATAGAACCTTCTCCACATGAGGATTAACAAATTCGCTACCGCGATCCGATTGAATGTTTCTATAGCAATCCTGTTCAAGAATACTTTCTAAAGCATGAGCAACTTCAACACCTCTCTTTGATTGCAATGAAATGGCATATGCATAGCGACTAAAGACACTGATTGCCACTAGAGTATATTTGTAGGGTGTATTGTGACGCCGTTGAATCGCGTCTAAAGTTAAAAGATCAGTTTGTATTATATGCAGAGGGCAAAAGGCTTTAGTTTGTCGATATTGTTTACGACGAAGCCTGCGATTCCGATGCAGTGTGTAACTCGGTTCATTTTCTAGATACTCTTTCGTATTTTTTAATGTGCTGCCACCCATGTCAGAGGCAACTTTAGAAAGCGTTGTGGGGGAACTTAGACTTCCCACTTCACCAATATTTTCAAAGACATGTTTTAAAACTTCATCCATTTTGAACGCAAACACGTAGTGTAATGTCCACTTCCCTTTTGCACACTGGAGGGTGAATCAATACGTCTTCGCTTTTGTCTAGCAGCCAGCATCGTTATTGTTATCAAATCATAGCTGCTGCTGCTGCTAGGAGTGCTAGTATTTTCCAAGATTGAATTAAAATCTTCCTCTTCTTCTTCTTTAAATGGTGTTGTTAGAGGACTATATTCTCTTAATTTCTTTAGAATTTGCTTATTGCCAATAAGACTTTTGGGGAAGTTTGATGCATTTAGAAGGGTGTATAGATTATTGACAAATGATAAAAAGTCCTGTGATTATTGGTAGTAAAAGTGTAAAAAAGCTACCGCCCGCTTGAAGGAGATGTTTTCTTTTAAAAATTTTTCCTTTGTTTTTGCAAACCAAGGCACGTACAGTGGAACGATGTTGCTTTGTCTGTTGTCTAACACCTTCTGGCAATTGTACATTCCCCTCAGTTAAATTTAAACAAAGTTCAGATATTAGATTAATGAAATCATTGTCAACACCATGTTTGAGTATGGCCTTCCTGAGTGGGGGTTTTGAAGTGCCTAGAACGGAAAAAAATGTCTATTTTCGTGTAGCTTCTTCAGTGTCATGATGGCAACTAATAGCCTTTTCTATTGTTCACCGGAAGATATACAGTAATTTCTTTGTCAAAAATATCTGTGACTACACGTAGATCCTCGGGTGTATTCTGTAAGATCTAGCAAAATGTACCCGTAGGGCTTATTTGTCACCTGACTGTACGCTGACAGCAGAAATTTTAGAGCACCTGGATATATTTGCTTATTGAGAGTTATTAGCGAGCTAGAATCACGAACAACTCAGTAGATAATATAGATGGTGCAATTCAAAGCAAGGGTTCTCATACATTTGCTCTGATGAAACAGATTGTGTAGAACTAGGGTTATGGAAATTTGTTCATGATGAGAGCGAACGGTAAACAGTTGTAGCATTTCCTGTCAGAACTGTTCAATTGATTCAGCCAGATCATCAATAATCAGCCATGAGTTTGGTTCAATACTATTGAAAACATCAAGTCCCCGTATGAATTGTATTGGCATGGGTGTGGCAGTGGCAACAGCTTTTATTTGATCGTAGTACTCCTGTCAAATACTATAGCAATAGTAAATTTTCTTTGGTTTTTCCAAAAACACTTTATTACAATTTTTAATTATTTTAGCTCAAAGTGTCGTTTTACCTGACATTGATGGGCCAAAGAAAAACGACCTGAACGATGTTTTAAATTGATGCATACTGCTGCTGTTGTCAACAGTCGGACTAAAACTAACTGTAAACCATACTTATCTAATGAATAAATAATAATTTTCCCATAGATCTATCTAGTACGTTAACAAGAACAAAAAAACAATATTGTTTTTTCATTTATTAACATCAAAAACTTCAAATACAACAACAATAGTACACACTATTTGTTCAACAACAATAGCAACAAAAGCATTTTTCATTTATTAACAAAAACACTTTTTGTACAACAATAGCAACAACAACAACAAGAACAATATTTTTCATTTATTGTCATAAAAACAACTAAAAATACAACACGAATAGCAGCACAGTTGAACAAACTTCTAGATTATTTACAACATTTAAAAGATGAGAATCCCCCCCCCAAGGGTCCACACCCCCGGGACTGCAGGCCGGGCCAAGGGCAGGACCCCCACCCCTTGGGGACCGCGCGCGGGGGGCGCGGGTCGGAAAGCGGGAAAAACAAACTCTGTATACAATAGCCGCTATTGCAGTCATAACTGAGAAATTGTTGTCCCCCCACCAACCGAGTACTATAATTTGAATTTAAGTTAATTTATCCAGACCGAGTTGGTTTCGATAGTCTACATATTCAACTCGGTCTGAAATTCGATATTGGCAGTGGGGGAGTACTTTTACACCATTCTCGAGCACATAGACCTTGTCGGATATGCATAACATGGCATTTTTTTCAACCCTAAGAGTATAGTTTCTATACTGTAGAGAGCCAATTGCTAGCACTTTTGCTCTTGGCACTAGACAACTATCTACACAGTTTCTGTAGACACTCATGTTGAAATTATTTTTTACAAAGCGTGTAGGCAGCCCCTTTGCACGCCTGCTTTACATCCTTGTCGTGTGTTTCTACACAATAAACTTTAGGACCGGAGAATACCCCTTTGGATATTAAATCACTCCCCGTCTCTGATTTTAACATTAATAGTTGATTGGGGGCTTGGCGTTTCATCAACTCGGGGTAGATGCTCGCATTCCAGTTCGTGAAATCCATCCGTGAGCTGATGTGTACCCCATTTTCAAAATCATTTAATAAATCCCCGGTTTTAACTTTTAACAGCAGAGAATCTGTGTCCCCATAATAAACTTGAACCTCCCCCTCCCTTGGCCATTGTACCTTGCACACATTGTAAAAAACGACAACATGAGTTTTTTGGAAATTTCCAGTACTGAACTGCCTCCCGCTATATTCTTGTTCAGTTGTAAAATTGGCAATACTTCGTGCACATTCTTGGGAGCATGTTACGACGTCACAACGAGATCTGTTTCGTACGCTTTCACACATTTTTCCGAAAGCTGAATTTAAAATAAGTTTGTACATTTCTTTTTCGACTTTACTTTTTGCCATTGAGCGTTTACTGGCAAAGGTGTCGATAAACGTTTTCAAGTAGGGTTTCTGATTGAATTGCAGGGCCCTGTGTATTTTTGTGACCTTGAAACCATTGTTCACCATCCATCGCAAAAGCACATGGTGAACAACAATATTCTGTTTCGGGTCCAGATCTGCAATCAATTTCTGCTTGGAGGGGGTTCAGTGCATGCCCATATCATCGACCAAAGACCGATTGTATGGGCTCAATGACTCCTTGGTCACAGGTCTATTGACGCACGGAAATACAAAATCTTTGACAGAATCGTGAAGTTCCAATAGTATGTGCCCGTCAATTTCAAAGAACCATCCTTGTGGACCATTGTCCTCGACAGTGTGAATGTCGGGGATGTCACAAGGATTCTCAAGTCATTTATAATTGCCACATGGTAAACAGTAGTGAGACATTGCCGAGGGGTAAAATGAGTTCATGTCAAGAAAAACTGCATTAGACTTTACACTTGTGTCTTGTCCAGTTGGATCCGCTGTTAGAACGCGATCCCCATGAAAAACATAACCACCCCTCATCGATCTTTCTACAAAAAGGTGATGATCCATATCAGTGATCAACCCTATTTCCTCCCTACTAATTTTTAGAATCAAGTCCAACACCAAATGAGGTGTGGAAAAATAGTAGCCAATATCTAGTCCAAATTCTGAATAGATTTGATCTGTGCTTTTGCAGACAATCAGAGGCAACGCTGTAGCGTTGCCTATAGTAAAGGCCAAACGGCTCCAATATTTTATTATTATTTTTTTTTTCTCAGAGGCACTTCATACGGAAGGGGTCGTCATAGAAACTACAAAAGGGGCTCATTCGATTGGAAATCGAGAGTTCTTGTGCCCTTTTTAATAGTCCAAAATGATTGGAGGGCAACTAGTCCCCCCACGTCAATCATTCCCCCAAACAAATCCAATCAAAATTTCGAGATAGCCATTTTGTTCAGCGTAGCTGATTTCCCTCATAGAAAATATATTTTTGAGGAGGACACTCCCCCACAACCCTCGGGGCAAGGGTTTTAATTTATGCCCTGGGGGCATATAAGGTTTTTATAGAAGGTGTTGTCGTAAAAACTTCAAAATAGGCTCAATCGATTGGAAATTAAAGGGCTAGTCCCCTTTTTAATAGTCGAAAGTTATTGGAGTGTAACTAGCCCCCCTCCCCCCACGCGCATCATTTCCCCAAACACATCCAATTAAAATTTTGAGATAGCCATTTTGTTCAGCGTAGTTGATTAACAGATAGAAAATATATTTTTGAGGAGGACACTCCCCTACAACCCTCAGGGCAAGGGTTTTAAGTTATACCCTGGGGGCATAGAAGGTTTTTATAGAAGGCGTTGTCGTAGAAACTTCAAAAAAGGCTCATTCGATTGGAAATTCAAGAAGCTAGTGCCCTTTTTAATAGTCGAAAGTGATTGGAGGGCAACTAGCCCCCCCACGCCCATCATTCCCCCAAACACATCCAATCAAAATTTTGAGATAGCCATTTTGTTCAGCGTAGTTGATTAACAGATAGAAAATATATTTTTGAGGAGGACACTCCCCTACAACCCTCAGGGCAAGGGTTTTAAGTTATACCCTGGGGGCATATAAGGTTTTTATAGAAGGCGTCGTCGTAGAAACTTCAAAGCAGACTCATTCGATTGGAAATGAAAGAGCTAGCGCAATTTTTAATAGTCGAAAGTGATTGGAGTGTGACTAGCCCCCCCACGCCCATCATTTCCCCAAACACATCCAATCAAAATTTTCAGAAAGCCATTTTGTTCAGCGTAGTGGATTACCAGATAGAAAATATATTTTTGAGGAGGACACTCCTCCACAACCCTCAGGGCAAGGGTTTTAAGATATGCCCTGGGGGCATATAAGGTTTTTATAGAAGGCGTAGTCGTAGAAACTTCAAAACAGGCTCATTCGATTGGAAATTAAAGGGCTAGTGCCCTTTTTAATAGTCGAAAATGATTTTAGGGCAACTAGCCCCCCCCTCCCACGCCCATCATTCCCCCAAACACATCCAATCAAAATTTTGAGATGGCTATTTTGCTGAGCGTAGTTGATTTCCAGATAGAAAATATATTTTTGAGGAGGATACTCCCTCACAACCCTCAGGGCAAGGGTTTTAAGCTATACCCTGGGGGCATATAAGGTTTTTATAGAAGGCGTTGTCGTAGAAACTTCAAAACAGGCTCATTCGATTGGAAAATAAAGGGCTAGTGCCCTTTTTAATAGTCGAAAGTGATTGGAGTGAAACTAGCCCCCCCCCATGCGCATCATTTCCCCAAACACATCCAATCAAAATTTTGAGATAGCCATTTTGTTCAGCGTAGTTGATTTCCAGATAGAAAATATATTTTGAGGAGGACAATCCCCCAGAACCTTCAGGGCAAGGGTTTTAAGATATGCCCTGGGGGCATACAAGGTTTTTATAGAAGGTGTTGTCGTAGAAACTTCAAAAAAGGCTCATTCGATTGGAAATTCAAAGGAATAGTGCCCTTTTTAATAGTCGAAAGTGATTGGAGGGCAACTAGCCCCTCCCCCTCCCCACGCCCATCATTCCCCCAAACACATCCAATCAAAATTTTGAGACAGCCATTTTGTTCAGCGTAGTTGATTTTCAGCTAGAAAATATGTATTTGAGGAGGACAATCCCCCACAACCCTCAGGGCGAGGGTTTTAAGTTATGCCCAGGGGGCATATAAGGTTTTTATAGAAGGCGTTGTCATAGAAACTTCAAAAAAGGCTCACTCGATTGGAAATTCAAAGGGATGGTGCCCTTTTTAATAGTCAAAAGTGATTGGAGGGCAACTAGCCCCCCCCCCTACGCCCATCATTCCCCGAAACGCATCCAATCAAAATTTTGAGATAGCCATTTTTGTTCAGCGTAGTTGATTTCCAGATTGAAAATATAGTTTTGAGGAGGACACTCCCCCACAACCCTCAGGGCAAGGGTTTTAAGTTATGCCCTGGGGGCATATAAGGTTTTTATAGAAGGCGGTGTCGTAGAAACTTCAAAACAGGCTCATTCGATTGGAAATTAAAGGGCTAGTGCCCTTTTTAATAGTCAAAAATGATTTGAGGGCAACTAGCCCCCCTCCATGCCCATTATTTTCCCAAACACATCCAATAAAAATTTGGAGATAGCCATTTTGTTCAGTGTAGTTGATTTCCAGATAGAAATTTTTTTGAGGAGGACAATCCCCCACAACCCTCAGGGCAAGGGTTTTAAGTTATGCCCTGGGGGCATATAAGGTTTTTATAGAAGGCGGTGTCGTAGAAACTTCAAAAAAGGCTCATTCAATTGGAAATTCCGAGAGCTAGTGCCCTTTGTAATACTCGAAAGTGATCTGAGGGTAAGTAAACCCCCTCTCACGCCCACCTTTTCCCCAAACACATCCAATCAAAATTTTAAGACAGCCATTTTATTAAACGTAGTTTTAAGTTCTAGAAATTAGGTCTTTGAGGATTACAGGGTTTGTAATGAGGCCCCAAAGCCCTCAGGGCAAGGGTTGTAATTTAAGGATTCTCCGAGTCCTTCATATTATTTCTTATGGAAGGGATTATCGTATAAATTTTAGAGAGGGATCATTTGATTGAAAATTGAAAGTTCTTGTTCACTTTTTAAGACTCAAAAGAGATTGAAGGGCAACTAGCCCCTCTCCCTCCTCCACGCCCTAAATGCATCAGATAAAAATTTTGAGATAGACATTTTGTTAAATAGTTCAAAGTTCTGATAACAAAAAACTCCGGTGTCGACACAGCCCACCAGGGCCCAGGGGTACGCGTTGTAAGTAATGCCCTGGGGCATAACTTATTAAGGGGGGTTTATAACTTATGGGAAGGGGTTTTGTATGGGAAGAACACAAGAGTTTGGGTATCGTCTCACTGCAGAAGCCTAAAACCTACTGCATCATTGGCGCTTTACTGAAAACGAATTATATTACAAATGTTTTCTTTTGTACTTAATATTGAAAATAAATATTAAAATTACAGTAAAATTTTGAACTGATGAGCTTTTAGCAATTAATATCATTGTGCATCAAATATTCAGTTTAATTTATTAGTTCTTTTCAAGATTGGTCAAGACAAATATAGTTTCACTACAGGCAAAATTTGGATACTTCCCCCTTCTTTAACTGTAAAAACCTAAAGCCTTTTGCGTCATTGGTGCTTCACTGAAAACGAATTACTCGTATATTACAAATTTATTATTTTCCAGTTCTTACAGCATTGAAAATGAAAATAAAATTGCAGTGAAAAAAAATCTTGAACTGATGGATCTGTCAACAATTAATATCATTATATATTTAATATTCAATTTGATTTTGTTTATACTTTCCAAGACTGTTCAAGACTCATATAGTTTTGCCATTTTTTTAACTCTGCCATTTTTTGTAACTAATCGTGTTAGTTTGTTATGAAAACATTCTATGGCTTCTAGGCATTTCTATTTGAGCGGAAAACTGCACCTCAAACTTTGTGGAACATGCATTTTCTTGCATGAAACACCAAAATATAATAAAATGTCAAGTTTCGGAGTGTTCCACCACTCGCAAGCAAGTGCCATTGGTATTTTTGAATCCGCATGGTCAATTTAGGGGGTGGAGGGTAGGCTAATTCTCGTAGCAGCCCCATTCCGTCGTGGTATGGTTCACATTTTCAACACCTGGCGTCCGGACTATCATATAATCTACCAAGCATACAACTACCCCAAATCAGTATCAATTAATAAATGAAACCCAAAACGAACAAAAATTAAAATAAATATTAGAGTCAAACCCGAAACGAGCATAAATTAATGTGAGTAGGGTTCAAAACCCCTATGCTTTCTCAAAGCAAGAATATAATTTGTACTTTACTGAAAAAAATTCAAATGAGTTTACTGAAAAAAATGTGCATTGTCAATTTAATATACATAAGCTGATATTTATTCCCTAAAATCTTAATTAATTTTTGATCTCTTAAAGTTACAAAAGTGATAATATTTCAAAGAATTGTTTTCAGTAAAGCGCCAATGACGCAGTAGGTTTTAGGCTTCTGCAGTGAGACGATGCCCAAACTCTTGTTTGTAGTTATTTTTATTCGATTCAAACTTTATTTGCATATTCAATTTAAGTTTCAATCGTTTTAAGATTTATTTATTCATTTACATTAATATATATTGTATATTTGTTCGCATTGATTGTTATTTAATTTCTGTTCGTTTTAAGTTTTATTTATACTTTAATAGCAAAATATTTGTTTTCGTTTTAAGCTTGATTTTCATATTCAATCTAAGAATTACTCGCTTTAAGATCTATTTATTCATTTATATTATTACTTGTTGTATTTTTTTGCTATGATTGTTTATTTAATTTCTGTTCGTTTTGGGTTTCATTTATTCTTTAATAGTAATTTCTGGTTGTTTTGAGTTTGAATTTTAACAGGTATTTGTATCTCCTGAGCTTAAGTTTAAAATGGCCTTTACTTTTCTTTGAAAAACTTATTTTTCGGAAAGGTTTTTTTTAAATTAATATCTAATAGAGTTAACACGTCACTGGCCCAAGTACATTCTACAATAATCCCAACCATATTTACCCTTATCCCATACCCTTTTGGCAAATTCATATTCTTCGGCAGTGCATTCACTATTGGCAAGTGAATTATAGAATGCTTCAATTGGGGGTAATTTCTCCTCACTTAACCGTGCGCCAGAGCAGTAATAGTCATATGCATATATGCCTTTACAGGTCAGTAAGTCATATATTTCACTGTCTGGAAAGCGCTGTTTAAGCAGAGAAAAACTATCAAAATTGTCACTTTTCTGCACTTGAATCAATTGACTCAAAGCCTTGGGGAAAAACTGTATGAATCTAAAAAACGGATTTTATTCCAGCACATATGCCCATTATTCACTACCTGCCATTTCAACTCTAAAAGCACCAGCTTCTCAGCAGATTTGGGGATAATATTGTAGATAAATGAGTTGTTTACCCGTGGACTATCTACTCCCCCTCCCTCCCTGTGCATACGTATCAAAGCCGGTAAAATAAATTTTAAATCATAATTTGAATTGTGAATGAAAACTGGCATAAAAAAACTGGTGGCTTACATTCAGATTGCCCGATTGATGTGCTACACCTCGAAAATTACAACCCCCTGACGATATTTCCTGCCACAAGTGATTATGATCCCTAACTTTCCCCTTCCCCCCTCTTTTTCCCCTAGTTCCTTTCCCCTTAGCCCCTCTTCAAATTCCCCCTTACAAACCCAACATATTTTTTTTATTTCTAATAGCCAGACGGTCCTCTGCTGACAATAACATCGGGTAGTGAGTATTTCCTAAACGGGAAATAGCTCCATAGGCAGTGACAATTAATTTAGTCAATGCCTTGATCACGCACTCATTCTCGTCCAATGTTCCAACTATTTCGAACAATTGCATTGTGTTAGAGTTGTCTCTTTGTGCATGGACATAGAAAACTGCAATTGCTTTGATGTTCTTTGATTCGATTCGGAAATTGGGGGTCGTTCACAGCCTCTAGCTTAGCTTCACAATCCAAACTTATTTTATTGCTTTGCAGGAGTTTATTCTGGAAATTTTTAAATCTCAAGATGGTCCTGTCACCCGAAACTGTTTCCACCGATTGAGAGCCGTGACACGTGCAATGCTTCATGTGATTTTGTAACTTTAATTCAGTCCAAAATCTAGACAGGCATGTTGGACAATAGTATCGTGTCCCCTTATTCTTTCCCTCCCCTAGAAGTCTACTAATGTCCGTAATAGGAATGAAATGGCCAATTGAATTGCGTTCACTAGGTGGTGTAAACAACAACCAAACCCAGTGTTTCACCAATTCAATCGACGGGCCCCTTACTGGGAATATTAAACCTTTTTTATGAGTACGCACTCCCCCTTCAAATTCTGTTTCATATTAGAGCACAGTAACACCGATATTTAAATGGGTGTTGGTCCTTTCAAAAATACCAATCGACTTGAATGTTACTGGAAATTTCCCCGCTATACAAGAGAAATCTACTGTGGGAAAATCAGACCCCTCTTTCCCATGTACGGCCCAATAGTCCAAATTTTTCTTTGTAGCGTCACATGCTAGAGGTTCGAAAGCTGATATGAGGAAAGCGTATATGAAACATTTTTGGCCTGTTTCGAAACAGATTCGTTGAACGCCCTGACATTCTTCTAAATCGGGATTATATTTTAAAACTATAGACTTTGGCCCTGCCCCTCCTTTTATAATAAAATCTTTTTTAAATTTTACATATATTTACACTTAAATGTTCAATAAATAAAACTATTGAACCACTCCCGTTCTCATTATAATTCTCGAGATGCGTGATAATAGTGTCGATCCATTGCATAAAGACTGTTTCATAATTCTCCAAATGAGGATAGACCCCTAACGTCTCGGTGTGTACACAATGATCGTACACCTCGCTATGACCTTCATTAAGATAAAATGTTTTTAAAACAATTGAGGCTTTGATACTGTCCCTACCCCCCCCCGCAACTTAATCTGCTTTTCTAAGAGTTCATGAATTTGTTCTACATATTCATGAACGATATAAATGGGCTCGGTTATAAAAATTTCCCTCCATAAGTGAATTAAACGGATACCCAAAAGTTGCAATATAAACGACTATTGTATTCAATATCGAATTTGTTTGTTGAAATTCTCGTAGTGTCTTCAATTGTATATCATTAGCTAAACCCTCTTGTATATTAGCTAAAACCCCTCCACCATTTTGTTCAACAATAGGACTGTGAGAATCCATCGAAGCCATTTCATTTTCAATTAAATTTGTTTGAACTGGGACTATATTCATTAAATCTGAGGGGGAAGGGTTCTCATTTAACTCTTTAGTAAAATTGTCTAAAATTTGTATAGTGTTCGGGCTTAGCCATGGTAAGTCGCCCTCTGAACCAACTGCAATGCCTTGCTCAACTGTGCTATTATCTACACTGAAATAATTACTCAATAAATTGTCAATATCAGAAGGTATTTCATCTAAGTTAACATTACCATCGCCATAACGTAATAATTTACCACGCCATTCATTATCGTCGATAGCTGATGTTTCAGTGTCCTGATTGTCACGAAACTCCATAGGCGCGTCAATACGAACACATAGTTCGTGACTTGTTTCTTCAGTTAACGTGGGAGACAGAGCATATGGAACCAATGCAGTCTATAAAAGAAAATAGCTTATTTTCAAAGTGTCTAAAACACCCTAAATAAAATTGGAATATTATTTTCATATCATTTAAATCATGTGCTTAAAAAACACGCTTAGCAGTAGCACTATCTGTGTGCACATAATACCATTTGGTTAATTCAATGTTCCCCGCTCTATATATCCTGAAAGTTCCAATTTCCAACTTAATAGTGATATAACATATTTACAATCTAAACAATACATAGTAGATTTTGATTTTGTTCAAAACCCCCCCAAGAAATTTCATATTAATACTCTTGATCTGCTTTGGAAAAAAACAGGGTCTAATTCATTCTAGTCATCTCCTGAAAATAGCCTATTTTCATTGTGTAGTCTGTTATTTTCAAGATTTTCCAGAGCAAATGATAAAATGAAGACCGTTAAGTCTCTTATCAAAGCCTTTATTACGCAAATTAGACTCTGGAATCATGTCTAACGGTACAATTCTCAGTCCTTCAAATTGACTTGGGGGGAAAATCATTAGCGAGAAATAAAATATAAAAACTTACAATTAGATTTGCAGCTTGCATGTTGAGGGCTGTAGGGGCCACATTATTCTCGCCTTGTATAGAGGGCGAAGGGCCCGGCTACGCTTGTATAGGGGGAGGGGTGGACGGACCAGCAACGTCATGGGTTTGTATATGCGTGGTACACTGACCTGAAGGTCTTGGCCAACTGCCATATTGCACAACAGATGCCCTCACAGGGGTTTTATCAGTGGTTCTCGCCTTCTTTGATGGAGGGGGACATTGCCCAAAATTGTCCTTAAAAAGAAGAAAAAATTTAGTATAAAATGAAGACTCTCCTTTTACAAAAGAAAAATTAGTACCCCCTTCTACAGAGGAAAGACTGAATTTATTGTAAGGCATAATTTTGTCTAGAAAGCATCTGCCACTGCCCCAAGAAGCCCCTCCCCCTTTTCAGCAAAGTAAAAAGTAAAATTTGTCAGAAATACACCGCGACAGTCAGTAGCTCTATGGTAGAAATGCTCCTATTTTTACCATTTAGAAAAAAATTTAAATACACACCATGTAGGAAATAAACCCGTCAAAAGGTAGTCATATGTTAGATAACTGTTCCTATTTTTACCATTTAGAAAAAATTTAAATACATGAGTAGAAAGGGGTCTTATAGTCCGAACCCCACACCATATATGGGCATAGACTCCCTAGGGAGATGGTTTTCTCACTGAGAATAAAAAAACAGAATTTTTCTCACTTGAAAAACAGGGATTTTCTCACTTTTATGTCTGTTTTATGGTTTTTGTCAGTGAGAATGGAAAAACAGTATTTTTCTCACTTTGATGGATGTTTTCTGGATTATTGAGTCTAACGAGGACCGGAGTCAATGACCTCTTCTTTCAAGATCAATTGATTGTTGTTGTTGTTGTTGTAAGTGCATGCTCTAGAAAGGCCTCAGGAGGTCCGAACCCCATACCATATATGGGCATAGAGTCCCTAGGGAGATGGTTTTCTCACTGAGAATAAAAAAACAGAATTTTTGTCACTTGAAAAAACAGGAATTTTCTCACTTTTATGTCTGTTTTATGGTTTTTGTCAGTGAGAATGGAAAAACAGTATGATGGTTATTCTGTTTGATGGTTATTTGATGTTTTTTTCATGGTTCTGTTTGTCGATGGTTTCGTTTGTTCATGGTTCTGTTTGTTTCTCAACTTGTTTGTTGTTTCTTGGATGTAGACAGAAGTTTACAATATTGCTGGATAATCGAGTCTAACGGGACGGGATCACGTGTCTCTTTCTAGGTCAATGGACTTACGTAAGGTTTCTCTTACATCACAATTCAGCCTTGAGATTTTGCTTATAATGGACATGCTTTGTGATTAAAGTATCATACCGTTTCAAGACATTATGGAGAAAACATCAAATAATGTTGACTTGGAAGTTGCACAGATGAGTTCTGTTTAGTAACTTTTCTTAGCTTTTTCAAAATAAAGTCATTTTTTGTAGTGCTCCCTCCGATATATTCAAATTCAGGGTATACCCCCCCCCCCAAAAAAAAATTCCACTACGTGATGTTTATAGTCGTTAGAAAGCGTAAATACGCTCTTTTTACTGTGTAAAAAAACCCAATCATTAACGATTAATTCTTTAATTGGAAATAATTTCCTTGCGCCAAATATGTGCAATTTTTATGTTTTCTATATTCTAGCTAAAAGGGTCAACTAACATCCGTTAACTCTTTGGCTTAAGTATATCGCTCTCCTATGACGCTAAGCCGCTAATACTTCAGGGTGGCTTAATCAGCTCAGTAAACAGGTTAAAACTTTAATTATCGCGCCCCCTCAAATGCACATCCGGCATGCTAAATCTTATAAATTTGCGCTTAAGCATTACAATGGTTTTCACAAAAAATGCTTTTTTCCGATCAAATTAGCGACATATATTTCTACAGTAAATCTAATGAATCGCAAGAGGGGTCAGATGTTGCTTATGATAAATATTTCCATATACTAAATTTAATTGCTTCCATTTTGAATACTCAGTGTTTGTATGGGGGGGGGGGAGTTGGTTAAGAAAAAAATACCTACCTACCATGAGAAGGTTTATTGAAGCGCGGGTCCATTTAAATGATCTAAATTGATACATCTTTTGACCAAAGAGGAATGATAGTTTTTAACTTTAAAATATAGCTCATTTTGCTTTAAAATACGTTGCATCTCTAGACATGTAAGTAGAAAGGGGTCTTATAGTCCGAACCCCAGACCATATATGGGCAAAGAGTCCCTAGGGAGATGGTTTTCTCACTGAGAATAAAAAAACAGAATTTTTCTCACTTGAAAAAACAGGAATTTTCTCTCTTTTATGTCTGTATTATGGTTTTTGTCAGTGAGAATGGAAAAACAGTATTTTTCTCACTTTGATGGATGTTTTCTGGATTATTGAGTCTAACGAGGACCGGAGTCAATGACCTCTTCTTTCAAGATCAAATGATTGTTGTTGTTGTTGTTGTAAGTGCATGCTCTAGAAAGGCCTCAGGAGGTCTGAACCCCACACCATATATGGGCATAGAGTCCCTAGGGAGATGGTTTTCTCACTGAGAATAAAAAAACAGAATTTTTGTCACTTGAAAAAACAGGAATTTTCTCACTTTTATGTCTGTTTTATGGTTTTTGTCAGTGAGAATGGAAAAACAGTATTTTTCTCACTTTGATGGATGTTTTCTGGATTATTGAGTCTAACGAGGACTGGAGTCAATGACCTCTGCTTTCAAGATCAATTGATTGTTGTTGTTGTTGTTGTAAGTGCATGCTCTAGAAAGGCCTCAGGAGGTCCGAACCCCACACCATATATGGGCATAGAGTCCCTAGGGAGATGGTTTTCTCACTGAGAATAAAAAAACTGAATTTTTCTCACTTGAAAAACAGGAATTTTCTCACTTTTATGGATGTTTCTTGGACGGTTATGAGTGTTGGTCAATTTGTTTGATGTTTTTCATGGATGTCAACATCAATTAATGTCTGTTTTATGGTTTTTGTTATTGAGAATGGAAAAACAGCATTTTTCTCACTTTGATGAATGTTTTCTGGATTATTGAGTCTAACAGATGATGTCATGATTGATTGATTGTCACGAAAGGGGAATTAATTTGTTGTTTCTAAGGGGAATTATTGATTCACGAAAGGGGAAATAATTTATTGTTTCCAAGGAGAATTGTCTCCTGGATGAAGTTTATTAATATCTTTTGAGCTCGACCAGAATTGTTTCCGGGGCAAAGTTTATAAGTAACTGATAGGTGATGGCAAGGTTAATTGTAACTCCGGCGAATGTTTTGATCTTAGAGATGCGTGGGAAAAGGTTTCTTAGTAATTTCAAATGTGACAGCGCAGAAATGCCAAAAACAAAGGGAACACGATGAAATTACGTTTAGAGATTATTTGGGCGAAACCGTTTTAGACATTTTATGGAATTATTTCGGCGAAACAGTTAGAGACATTTTAAAAGATGATTTTAAAAGATGTTTTAGAAGTGGTTTTGAGTGTGGTCGTTATAATACACAAGTTCCATTTGAACAGTGTCGTGAGGTCCCCAACCCCAAAGGGCCCCGATCCCCCTAACCCAACCCAAAGGGCTCCGATCCCCCTACCCCAACCCCGAAGGAAGCCCCCGGTCCCCAAAGGGCCCCCGGGCCCCCAAAGAGTCCCCTCCATATTTTTAAATACTTTTTTAAGGCTATATTATATCTTTTCAGAACAAGTTCCTTTCTTAATGTCCCTCCTAAACCCATTTTCCAACTTGAAGTACTTATCTTTTTCAACCACAACTATACTTTACAGCTTTTTGGATACCTCAACACCAAGAAATACTTTTCAAAGACCATTTCAGAGCAAGTTACTTTCTTAATGTCCCTCCTAAACCCATTTTCCAACTTGAAGTACTTATCTTTTTCACCCACAACTATACTTTAAAGCTTTTCGGATACCTCAACACCAAGAAATACTTTTCAAAGACCATTTCAGAGCAAGTTACTTTCTTAATGTCCCTCCTAAACCCATTTTCCAACTTGAAGTACTTATCTTTTTCACCCACAACTATACTTTACAGCTTTTTGGATACCTCAACACCAAGAAATACTTTTCAAAGACCATTTCAGAGCAATTTACTTTCTTAATGTCCCTCCTAAACCCATTTTCCAACATGAAGTACTTATCTTTTTCACCCACAACTATGCTTTACAGCTTTTTGGATACCTCAACACCAAGAAATACTTTTCAAAGACCATTTCAGAGCAAGTTCCTTTCTTAATGTCCCTCCTAAACCCATTTTCCAACATGAAGTACTTATCTTTTTCACCCACAACTATACTTTACAGCTTTTTGGATACCTCAACACCAAGAAATACTTTTCAAAGACCATTTCAGAGCAAGTTACTTTCTTAGTGTCCCTCCTAAACCCATTTTTCAACTTGAAGTACTTATCTTTTTCACCCACAACTATACTTTACAGCTTTTTGGTTACCTCAACACCAAGAAATACTTTTCAAAGACCATTTCAGAGCAAGTTACTTTCTTAATGTCCCTCCTAAACCCATTTTCCAACTTGAAGTACTTATCTTTTTCATCCACAACTATACTTTACAGCTTTTTGGATACCTCAACACCAAGAAATACTTTTCAAAGACCATTTCAGAGCAAGTTCCTTTCTTAATGTCCCTCCTAAACCCATTTTTCAACTTGAAGTACTTATCTTTTTCACCCACAAATATACTTTACAGCTTTTTGGATACCTCAACACCAAGAAATACTTTTCAAAGACCATTTCAGAGCAAGTTACTTTCTTAATGTCCCTCCTAAACCCATTTTCCAACTTGAAGTACTTATCTTTTTCATCCACAACTATACTTTGGAGCTTTTTGGTTACCTCAACACCAAGAAATACTTTTCAAAAGACATTTCAGAGCAATTTCCTTTCTTAATGTCCCTCCTAAACCCATTTTCCAACTTGAAGTACTTATCTTTTTCACCCACTACTATACTTTACAGCTTTTTGGTTACCTCGACACCAAGAAACACTTTTCAAAGACCATTTCAGAGCAATTTCCTTTCTTAATGTCCCTCCTAAACCCATTTTCCAACTTGAAGTACTTATCTTTTTCACCCACAACTATACTTTACAGCTTTTTGGTTACCTCAACACCAAGAAATACTTTTCAAAGACCATTTCAGAGCAAGTTACTTTCTTAATGTCCCTCCTAAACCCATTTTTCAACTTGAAGTACTTATCTTTTTCACCCACAACTATACTTTACAGCTTTTTGGTTACCTAAACACCAAGAAATACTTTTCAAAGACCATTTCAGAGCAAGTTACTTTCTTAATGTCCCTCCTAAACCCATTTTTCAACTTGAAGTACTTATCTTTTTCACCCAAAACTATACTTTACAGCTTTTTGGATACCTCAACACCAAGAAATACTTTTTCAAAGACCATTTCAGAGCAAGTTACTTTCTTAATGTCCCTCCTAAACCCATTTTCCAACTTGAAGTACTTATCTTTTTCACCCACAGCTATACTTTACAGCTTTTTGGATACTTCAACACTAAGAAATACTTTTCAAAGACCATTTCAGAGCAAGTTACTTTCTTAATGTCCCTCCTAAACCCATTTTCTAACTTGAAGTACTTATCTTTTTCACCCACAACTATACTTTACAGCTTTTTGGATACCTCAACACCAAGAAATACTTTTCAAAGACCATTTCAGAGCAAATTACTTTCTTAATGTCCCTCCGAAACCCATTTTCCAACTTGAAGTACTTATTTTTTTCACCCACAACTATACTTTACAGCTTTTGGATACCTCAACACCAAGAAATACTTTTCAAAGACCATTTCAGAGCAAGTTACTTTCTTAATGTCCCTCCTAAACACATTTTCCAACTTGAAGTACTTATCTTTTTCACCCACAACTATACTTTACAGCTTTTTGGATACCTCAACACCAAGAAATACTTTTCAAAGACCATTTCAGAGCAAGTTACTTTCTTAATGTCCCTCCTAAACCCATTTTCCAACTTGAAGTACTTATCTTTTTCACCCACAATTATACTTTACAGCTTTTTGGTTACCTCAACACCAAGAAATACATTTCAAAGACCATTTCAGAGCAAGTTACTTTTTTAATGTCCCTCCTAAACCCATTTTCCAATTTGAAGTACTTATCTTTTTTCACACACAACTATACTTTACAGCTTTTTGGATACCTCAACACCAAGAAATACTATTCAAAGACCATTTCAGAGCAAGTTAATTTCTTAATGTCCCTCCTAAACCCATTTTCCAACTTGAAGTACTTATCTTTTTCACCCACAACTATACTTTACAGCTTTTTGGATACCTCAACACCAAGAAATACTTTTCAAAGACCATTTCAGAGCAAGTTACTTTCTTAATGTCCCTCCTAAACCCATTTTCCAATTTGAAGTACTTATCTTTTTTCACACACAACTATACTTTACAGCTTTTTGCCCGGAAGAAGAAAAGTTCAACTTCAATTCTGAATTTTCTTAATGAAAATGAAATAAGTTATTGATCAATTCTATTTTCCCAAAATAATATAAAAATTTTCCACTTCAGTTCAGATTTTTCTCAAAGAGATGAAAATGTAAAATACTTCCAAATTTTTCATAGAAGATAGAAAAGTTCAAGTTCTCTTCTGAATTTTACCAACGAACACAATTCAATTCTAATTTCTCCAGAGCAAAAAAAAAGCTTCCACTTCAGTTTTAAGTTCACCAAGACATAAAAAATTTAAAGTTCTGTTCTAAATTTTTCCGTAGAAGATAGGAAAAGTTATACTATGATTGTGATTATTTTCCATGAAGATAAAAAGTTTCACTTTAATTCAAATTTTCTTAAATTCAGTTCCGACTTTTCACATAGAGATGAAAAAAATTTAAAGTTCTGTTCCAAATTTTTCATAGAAGATTGGAAAAGTTATACTTTGATCGTGAATATTCAAGTTCTCTTCTGAATTTTACCAAAGAACACAATTCAATTCTAATTTCTCCAGAGAAAATAAAAAGCTTCCACTTCAGTTTTAAGTTCACCAAGACATAAAAAATTTAAAGTTCAGTTCTAAATTTTTACATAGAAGATAGGAAAAGTTATACTATGATTGTGATTATTTCCTATGAAGATTAAAAGTTTCACTTCAATTTTTAATTTTTCTCAAAGAAGTGAAGAAAAGTTCAACTTCGATTCTGAATTTTCTCAATGAAAATGAAATAAGTTATTGATCATTTCTATTTTCCCAAAATAATATAAAAATTTTCCACTTCAGTTCAGATTTTTCTCAAACAGATGAAAAAATTTAAAATACTGTTCCAAATTTTCCATAGAAGATAAAAAAGTTCAAGTTCTCTTCTGAATTTTACCAAAGAACATAATTCAATTCTAATTTCTCAAGAGGAAATAAAAAGCATCCACATCAGTTTTAAGTTCACCAAGCCATAAAAAATATAAAGTTCAGTTCTAAATTTTTCCATAGAAGATAGGAAAAGTTATACTATGATTGTGATTATTTTCCATGAAGATAAAAAGTTTCTTTTTAATTCTAAATTTTCTTAAATTCAATTCCGACCTTTCTCAAAGAGATGAAAAAATTTAAAGTTCTGTTCCAAATATTTTCCCGGAAAAGAAAAGTTCAACTTCGACTCTGAATTTTCTCAATGAAAATGAAATAAGTTATTGATCAATTCTGTTTTCCTAAAATAATATAAACTTTTCCACTTCAATTCAGATTTTTCTCAAAGAGATGAAAAAATTTAAAGTTCTGTTCCAAATACTTTCCCAGAAGAAGAAAAGTTCAACTTCGATTCTGAATTTTCTTGATGAAAATGAAATAAGTTATTGATCAATTCTATTTTCCCAAAATAATATAAAAATTTTCCACTTCAGTTCAGATTTTTCTCAAAGAGATGAAAAATTTAAAATACTTCCAAATTTTTCATAGAAGATAGAAAAGTTCAAGTTCTCTTCTGAATTTTACCAACGAACACAATTCAATTCTAATTTCTCCAGAGAAAATAAAAAGCTTCCACTTCAGTTTTAAGTTCACCATGACATAAAAAATTTAAAGTTCAGTTCTAAATTTTTACATAGAAGATAGGAAAAGTTATACTATGATTTTGATTATTTCCTATGAAGATTAAAAGTTTCACTTCAATTTTTAATTTTTCTCAAAGAAGTGAAGAAAAGTTCAACTTCGATTCTGAATTTTCTCAATAAAAATGAAATAAGTTATTGATCATTTCTATTTTCCCAAAATAATATAAAAATTTTCCACTTCAGTTCAGATTTTTCTCAAACAGATGAAAAAATTTAAAATACTGTTCCAAATTTTCCATAGAAGATAGAAAAGTTCAAGTTCTCTTCTGAATTTTACCAAAGAACATAATTCAATTCTAATTTCTCCAGAGAAAATAAAAATCTTCCACATCAGTTTTAAGTTCACCAAGACATAAAAAATTTAAAGTTCAGTTCTAAATTTTTCCATAGAAGATAGGAAAAGTTATACTATGATTGTGATTATTTTCCATGAAGATAAAAAGTTTCATTTTAATTCTAAATTTTCTTAAATTCAATTCCGACCTTTCTCAAAGAGATGAAAAAATTTAAAGTTCTGTTCCAAATATTTTCCCGGAAAAGAAAAGTTCAACTTTGATTCTGAATTTTCTCAATGAAAATGAAATAAGTTATTGATCAATTCTATTTTCATAAAATAATATAAAATTTTCCACTTCAATTCAGATTTTTCTCAAAGAGATGACAAAATTTAAAATATTGTTCCAAATTTTTCATAGAAGATAGAAAAAGTTATACTTTGATTGTGATTATTCTTCCTGAAGATATGGAGCTACACTTTAATTCTAAGTTTTCTCGAAGAAGTGCAAAATGTACAAGTTCTCTTCTGAATTTTCTTAGAGAGGAGAAAAAAAGTTAGCTCAATTCTGAAATTTACCAATGAAAATGAAAAAGCTTCCATTTCAGTTCATAATTTCTCAAAGACATAAAAATTTAAAGTTCAATTCTAAATTTTTCCATAGAAGATAGGAATGGCTATACTATGATTTTGATTATTTACCATGAAGATAAAAAGTTTCACTCTATTTCTAATTTTTCTTAAATTCAGTTCATTCATCTAACCACCAAAAACAATAGGTTAGGTTAGGTTAGGTATAAATAAATATTAATACATAATTAGAAACATTTCTTCATGTTTAAGTTAGGCTAGGTTAGGTTAACTTATCATGAGCGCTCATGATAAGTTAACCTAACCTAGCCTAACTTAAACATGGAGAAATATTTCTAATTATTTATTAATATTTATTTATACCTAACCTAACCTAACCTATTGTTTTTGGTGGTTAGATGAATGAACTGAATTTAAGAAAAATTAGAAATAGAGTGAAACTTTTTATATTCATGGTAAATAATCACAATCATAGTATAGCCATTCCTATCTTCTATGGACAAATTTGGAATTGAACTTTAAATTTTTATGTCTTTGAGAAATTATGAACTGAAATGGAAGCTTTTTCATTTTCATTGGTAAATTTCAGAATTGAGCTAACTTTTTTTCTAGACTCTAAGAAAATTCAGAAGAGAACTTGTACATTTTGCACTTCTTCGAGAAAACTTAGAATTAAAGTGTAGCTCCATATCTTCATGAAGAATAATCACAATCAAAGTATAACTTTTTCTATCTTCTATGAAAAATTTGGAACAATATTTTAAATTTTGTCATCTCTTTGAGAAAAATCTGAATTGAAGTGGAAAATTTTATATTATTTTATGAAAATAGAATTGATCAATAACTTATTTTATTTTCATTGAGAAAATTCAGAATCGAAGTTGAACTTTTCTTTTCCGGGAAAATATTTGGAACAGAACTTTAAATTTTTTCATCTCTTTGAGAAAGGTCGGAATTGAATTTAAGAAAATTTAGAATTAGAATGAATTTTTTTATCTTCATGGAAAATAATCACAATCATAGTATAACTATTCCTATCTTCTATGGGAAAATTTAGAACTGAACTTTAAATTTTTTGTCTTGGTGAACTTAAAACTGATGTGGAAGCTTTTTATTTTCTCTGGAGAAATTAGAATTGAATTATGTTCTTTGGTAAAATTCAGAAGAGAACTTGAACTTTTCTATCTTCTATGGAAAATTTGGAACAGTATTTTAAATTTTTTCATCTGTTTGAGAAAAATCTGAACTGAAGTGGAAAATTTTTATATTATTTTGGGAAAATAGAAACGATCAATAACATTTCATTTTCATTGAGAAAATTCAGAATCGAAGTTGAACTTTTCTTCACTTCTTTGAGAAAAATTAAAAATTGAAGTGAAACTTTTAATCTTCATAGGAAATAATCAAAATCATAGTATAACTTTTCCTATCTTCTATGTAAAAATTTAGAACTGAACTTTAAATTTTTTATGTCATGGTGAACTTAAAACAGAAGTGGAAGCTTTTTATTTTCTCTTGAGAAATTAGAATTGAATTGTGTTCGTTGGTAAAATTCAGAAGAGAACTTGAACTTTTCTATCTTCTATGAAAAATTTGGAAGTATTTTAAATTTTTCATCTCTTTGAGAAAAATCTGAACTGAAGTGGAAAATTTTTATATTATTTTGGGAAAATAGAATTGATCAATAGCTTATTTCATTTTCATTAAGAAAATTCAGAATCGAAGTTGAACTTTTCTTCTTCCGGGCAAAAAGCTGTAAAGTATAGTTGTGTGTGAAAAAAGATAAGTACTTCAAATTGGAAAATGGGTTTAGGAGGGACATTAAGAAAGTAACTTGCTCTGAAATGGTCTTTGAAAAGTATTTCTTGGTATTGAGGTATCCAAAAAGCTGTAAAGTATAGTTGTGGGTGAAAAAGATAAGTACTTCAAGTTGGAAAATGGGTTTAGGAGGGACATTAAGAAAGTAACTTGCTCTGAAATGGTCTTTGAAAAGTATTTCTTGGTGTTGAGGTAACCAAAAAGCTGTAAAGTATAGTTGTGGGTGAAAAAGATAAGTACTTCAAGTTGGAAAATGGGTTTAGGAGGGACATTAAGAAAGGAACTTGCTCTGAAATGGTCTTTGAAAAGTATTTCTTGGTGTTGAGGTATCCAAAAAGCTGTAAAGTATAGTTGTGGATGAAAAAGATAAGTACTTCAAGTTGGAAAATGGGTTTAGGAGGGACATTGAGAAAGTAACTTGCTCTGAAATGGTCTTTGAAAAGTATTTCTTGGTGTTGAGGTAACCAAAAAGCTGTAAAGTATAGTTGTGGGTGAAAAAGATAAGTACTTCAAGTTGAAAAATGGGTTTAGGAGGGACGTTAAGAAAGTAACTTGCTCTGAAATGGTCTTTGAAAAGTATTTCTTGGTGTTGAGGTATACAAAAAGCTGTAAAGTATAGTTGTGGGTGAAAAAGATAAGTACTTCAAGTTGAAAAATGGGTTTAGGAGGGACATTAAGAAAGTAACTTGCTCTGAAATGGTCTTTGAAAAGTATTTCTTGGTGTTGAGGTATCCAAAAAGCTGTAAAGTATAGTTGTGGGTGAAAAAGATAAGTACTTCAAGTTGAAAAATGGGTTTAGGAGGGACATTAAGAAAGGAACTTGCTCTGAAATGGTCTTTGAAAAGTATTTCTTGGTGTTGAGGTATCCAAAAAGCTGTAAAGTATTTTTGTGGGTGAAAAAGATAAGTACTTCATGTTGTAAAATGGGTTTAGGAGGTACATTAAGAAAGTAACTTGCTCTGAAATGGTCTTTGAAAAGTATTTCTTGGTGTTGAGGTATCCAAAAAGCTGTAGAGTATAGTTGTGGGGGAAAAAGATAAGCACTTCAAGTTGGAAAATGGGTTTAGGAGGGACATTAAGAAAGTAACTTGCTCTGAAATGGTCTTTGAAAAGTATTTCTTGGTGTTGAGGTATCCAAAAAGCTGTAAAGTATAGTTGTGGGTGAAAAAGATAAGTACTTCAAGTTGGAAAATGGGTTTAGGAGGGACATTAAGAAAGTAACTTGCTCTGAAATGGTCTTTGAAAAATATTTCTTGGTGTTGAGGTATCCAAAAAGCTGTAAAGTATAGTTGTGGGTGAAAAAGATAAGTACTTCAAGTTGGAAAATGGGTTTAGGAGGGACATTAAGAAAGGAACTTGTTCTGAAGATATAATATAGCCTTAAAAAAGTATTAAAAAATATGGAGGGGACTCTTTGGGGGCCCGGGGGCCCCTTGGGGACCGGTGGCTTCCTTCGGGGTTGGGGTAGGGGGATCGGAGCCCTTTGGGTCGGGGTAGGGGGATCGGGGCCCTTTGGGGTTGGGGTAGGGGACCTCACGACACTGTTCAAATGGAACTTGTGTATTATAACGACCACACTCAAAACCACTTCTAAAACATCTTCTAAAATCATCTTTTAAAATGTCTCTAACTGTTTCGCCGAAATAATTCAATAAAATGTCTAAAACAGTTTCGCCCAAATAATCTCTAAACGTAATTTCATCGTGTTCCCCTTTTTTTTGGCATCTCTGCGCTGTCACATTTGAAATTACTAAGAAACCTTTTCCCGCGCATCTCTAAGATCAAAACATTCGCCGGAGTTACAATTAACCTTGCCATCACCTGTCAGTTATTTATAAACTTTGCCCCGGAAACAATTCTGGTCGAACTCCAAAGATATTAATAAACTTCATCCAGGAGACAATTCTCCTTGGAAAAAATAAATTAATTCCCCTTTCGTGAATCAATAATTCCCCTTAGAAACAACAAATTAATTCCCCTTTCGTGACAATCAATCAATCCTGACATCATCTGTTAGACTCAATAATCCAGAAAACATCCATCAAAGTGAGAAAAATTCTGTTTTTCCATTCTCACTGACAAAAACCATAAAACAGACATTAATTGATGTTGACATCCATGAAAAACATCAAACAAATTGACCAACACTCATAACCGTCCAAGAAACATCCATAAAAGTGAGAAAATTCCTGTTTTTCAAGTGAGAAAAATTCAGTTTTTTTATTCTCAGTGAGAAACCCATCTCCCTAGGGACTCTATGCCCATATATGGTGTGGGGTTCGGACCTCCTGAGGCCTTTCTAGAGCATACACTTACAACAACAACAACAACAACAATCAATTGATCTTGAAAGAAGAGGTCATTGACTCCGGTCCTCGTTAGACTCAATAATCCAGAAAACATCCATCAAAGTGAGAAAAATACTGTTTTTCCATTCTCACTGACAAAAACCATAAAACAGACATAAAAGTGAGAAAATTCCTGTTTTTTCAAGTGAGAAAAATTCTGTTTTTTTATTCTCAGTGAGAAAACCATCTCCCTAGGGACTCTATGCCCATATATGGTGTGGGGTTCAGACCTCCTGAGGCCTTTCTAGAGCATGCACTTACAACAACAACAACAACAATCAATTGATCTTGAAAGAAGAGGTCATTGACTCCGGTCCTCGTTAGACTCAATAATCCAGAAAACATCCATCAAAGTGAGAAAAATACTGTTTTTCCATTCTCACTGACAAAAACCATAATACAGACATAAAAGAGAGAAAATTCCTGTTTTTTCAAGTGAGAAAAATTCTGTTTTTTTATTCTCAGTGAGAAAACCATCTCCCTAGGGACTCTATGCCCATATATGGTCTGGGGTTCGGACTATAAGACCCCTTTCTACTTACATGTCTAGAGATGCAACGTATTTTAAAGCAAAATGAGCTATATTTTAAAGTTAAAAACTATCATTCCTCTTTGGTCAAAAGATGTATCAATTTAGATCATTTAAATGGACCCGCGCTTCAATAAACCTTCTCATGGTAGGTAGGTATTTTTTTCTTAACCAACTCCCCCCCCATACAAACACTGAGTATTCAAAATGGAAGCAATTAAATTTAGTATATGGAAATATTTATCATAAGCAACATCTGACCCCTCTTACGATTCATTAGATTTACTGTAGAAATATATGTCGCTAATTTGATCGGAAAAAAGCATTTTTTGTGAAAACCATTGTAATGCTTAAGCGCAAATTTATAAGATTTAGCATGCCGGATGTGCATTTGAGGGGGCGCGATAATTAAAGTTTTAACCTGTTTACTGAGCTGATTAAGCCACCCTGAAGTATTAGCGGCTTAGCGTCATAGGAGAGCGATATACTTAAGCCAAAGAGTTAACGGATGTTAGTTGACCCTTTTAGCTAGAATATAGAAAACATAAAAATTGCACATATTTGGCGCAAGGAAATTATTTCCAATTAAAGAATTAATCGTTAATGATTGGGTTTTTTTACACAGTAAAAAGAGCGTATTTACGCTTTCTAACGACTATAAACATCACGTAGTGGAATTTTTTTTTTTTTTGGGGGGGGGGGGGGGTATACCCTGAATTTGAATATATCGGAGGGAGCACTACAAAAAATGACTTTATTTTGAAAAAGCTAAGAAAAGTTACTAAACAGAACTCATCTGTGCAACTTCCAAGTCAACATTATTTGATGTTTTCTCCATAATGTCTTGAAACGGTATGATACTTTAATCACAAAGCATGTCCATTATAAGCAAAATCTCAAGGCTGAATTGTGATGTAAGAGAAACCTTACGTAAGTCCATTGACCTAGAAAGAGACACGTGATCCCGTCCCGTTAGACTCGATTATCCAGCAATATTGTAAACTTCTGTCTACATCCAAGAAACAACAAACAAGTTGAGAAACAAACAGAACCATGAAACAACGAAACCATCGACAAACAGAACCATGAAAAAAACATCAAATAACCATCAAACAGAACCATGAAACAACACTCATAACCATCAAACAACATCAAACCAACCATCAAACAGAACAGAACCGTGAAACAACATCATATAGCCATCAAACAGAACAGAACCATTAAACAACATCAAATAACCATCGAACAGAACAGAACTATGAAAAACATCAAACATGTCTAGAAAGAGGTACTTTTAAAGTACTAAATAGTACCTTTCTTATCTGGCAATGATGTAAACTTCGTACTGCGCCTCCTGATAGGTTCCTACTACTGACCACCTTCAACTTCTTCCTGGCCTCAAATTGAAATATGTATCATTGGAAAATTCATGCGCATGACTTGATATTAATGCTATTCTTTTGGAACAGCCTTAAGTGAATTAATGTTCAAAGGGTTTTGTTAACCCGTTGTTAAGGTTATTGTTATGATTTTGTTCATTTATATAGATGTATGCGCTTGAGGGTGGAACTGGGCTAACGAACCAAAAGGTTCTTTGGCTTTTATTATTTTTATTTTGTAAACTCGTCTGTAAATAAAATGATACTCGTGGAAAAAATCGACTTAAAATAACGAAACTATCTATCAATTTAAAATTATCGGAAACTGTATATTGAGTTTTCCACCTTATGAAGCCATGATACCGACACCAACTTTACGTTATTTTACAGCTGCATTTAACTTAGTTGATTCATTTAAGACTCCATGAAATTATGTACATAATTTCATGGTTTATAATTGCGCTTCAGCTATTATGGCGGAGAGACAGTAGATCTTCATATGGGTGGGTGAGTGTTTGCCTGATATCTAAATAATACATTTTTATACCCAAATTTCTAACTTTCAGCAAGCCTTCAGATAAATATAAAAGAAGTATTAGGGGGGGGGGGCAATTACAACAAGGAACTTTACTTTTTCCAAAATTTAAATGCAAAAACTCCTCATTTTCTTACTTTTATACATTTTTTAACGTCATGCTGTTCCAAGGGGAGAGTGGGATTCCCCTGGCTCATTCTAATGACATTCATGGTGGACACATCCCTATAAAGAAGATATGTTCGAAAAAATATCCTTACAGTCAGTGGAAACGATAACTCATAAAATTAATTTTGATATTTTAGCCACCTCCCTCAACAAAGATTTTTTTTGAAAAGGTGTTTTTATTCCAGGGATGATTATAATTTTCGGCATATTTTTATAGGAAAGACGGTGGCTGAAGGGGGATATTAAAACCATAAATGCCACTATCTACTAAATATGATATTTTTCTATTTTTCCAGAGAAGAATGGTCACGCATGCGTTTTTTCCCTAGTGGTGGTATCGAAGCAATAGCGGTAGCTTGTTGAAAGAGGGTTCATGCGAATGAAAATTTAAAGATCTAGTGCTCTTTTTAAGTAATAAAAATTTTCACGCTATAAGAGAGTACCGAAGTTTTACGCTTTGGCCGGGACTGCTATCGAGCAAGAATCTTGAGAACTATCGGAAAGGTACATTCTTAGTGGCCTATTCATTGGGGCATATTATTCGTCCCTAAGCACGCATGCAGTTAGTGGAAAATGAACCGACGTTTTTAACCACTGTTCCAATATAACCAACAGCTACAGCTATTGCATATTTGCATAGCATCTATTATGATGTTGGCCAACAGATTCTTTTATGGGGAAGGGGATGCCAAAGCCCTCATAAATGCGTCTTAGCACCATATTTTCAAATTTTTCATGAGAAGCGTTTCAGATGAATATGTAAGTCAATATGCGATAATCTGTGCAGGATGGGTGCTGAGGTGGGAAAGAGATCCCTTTTTATCGCTCTTTTTCCCGAAGCATTGTTCTGCTAAAGTTTGACTTTGATGCAAAGCGTAGCGTTTGATGGGGCACCAGTCTTCTTCATATTTCGGGCAACCCTGGATAGGGCATTGAAAATGAACATAAATTAAATAAAAAGAAAAAAGTTTTTTTTTCAAATGACAGTAAAGAGTAACATAAAAAATTTAGAACCAAAAGAAACTATTCTGTATTTAATGGGGGCTTCCACTTACTCACCACCCCTCTTTAAGCTTCAAGTTTGGACTTTTTTTCAAAGTACTTTAAGAACAACTGGTCAAAGGCAAGGAAAATTGGAATGGGATAAAATGTATTTTTCACAATGCCTCAAGATTGGAATAGCTTAATGAGGCGCATTTGCTTTAAACAACAAAACTACACCTTGAAATTTTTTAGAAGGTAACTGACAAGTAAAATAGTTGTAACTACCCATTAACTAAATTTTTTGAACTCGTCAATGCTTTGAGTAAAGCACTTGAAAATTTTTAGCATTAAAAGCGGAAGGTTGAGGAGGGGGCAGCCTCATTATATACAGAATGATTTCTGTTCGTTTTAAGCCTTATTGTCGCTCCTTAGTTTCGTTTAAAAAAAAATAGTTTTGTATCTAATCAAGATGTTAGAAACATTCTCCATTCACACGAAGCAAACAACAAAAACTTTGAACTTTTCCACGTCTGATGGTTGGTTCATCAACATAAAATTGCAACAAATCTTATTTTTCAACGTTTTCTACAGTTTGTTTTTACAGACTTCTCCAAATTGACATCAAAACGGTTCACATTCCATTCAAATCATTCAACAGTTGAAAAAATAAGCTGATTAATTATTCATTCCAGTAAAACTTTAGAGTAACTGAAAAAGGCATTAGATGGTAAAATATAAACACTACAGAAGAATGGTAAAAGTAAATGTGCTCAGACCACTACTGTTTACTAACAGCTCACTATAGCACCAAGCCGCCTTAGGCCAACACAGCGACGCACGCTCCTCCTCCATCCCAATCTTTCAAAGCCCCTATTTACACCCTCCCAAGAAGTTCTAATTTCCCTCAAATCCTTCCTTATGACATCCTTCCAGCCGATTCAGGGACGACCTGCTTTTCGTTTGACCGACAAGCACGATCTTTGGCGATCTGTCATCCTCCATCTGCAGAACGTGTTCTAACTATCTCAACCTTTCTCTCATAAAAGCCCGAGAAAGCGGGATTGAACCAGATTTTTTCACACAGCTTACTGTTTAAGATACGGTCAGTCAGTCGGGTACCCAAAAATAATCCGTAGGCAATTTCTCCGGAAAACATCTAGCAAATCCTCCTCCGTTTTCCAGAGCGCCCACGCTTAAGAACCAAACTTGGCCACTGTCATCATTGTAGCTTCCAATCACTGTATAAAGATAATTAACAGTAAGTTCACCGCAGACGATTTCTGGCTCTTCATTCTCGGTGTGTACAAACAGCTCCTCCCACATACTCTTTTATTAGCGGGTAACTAATGTTAGTATGTGTCAGCGGTCCAATTACCCTGGAACACGTATTTTGGCAGAAACTTTCTCAAAATGCCTTTGAAACCAACTCGAGACTTCGAAACCTACTTGTCATTCCTATAAACATCCTAACATTGCACTTCTAATTACCGATTTTCATATATGTATTGAAATATGTTAATTTAAAATTAGTTTCTTTAAAATTTTGTGTTCCAATGTTGAAGCCAAGTTTCGCGTTCAAGAGAAATCTGACTTGTCTACCCGTGGAAAGATCTAATGTCGCTTATGTTTTTACGTTCTGCGGAGCACTCGCACCTCGGTCCGGGTTTTTATAATGGGTGAGATATGGAACGATCATACTGTCTAATATTTTATATACTGTGCTTCCAATATTCTAATCTTGGGTCGCACACCTATCTTCCTATTCTTCAAAATATTTTTCAACCGCGAAAAAATACTCTGGGCCTTGGCTATTCTACTTTTAACATCTTCACTGCACCCACCGTCTTTACTAATAATACTATCTAGGTAAGTGAAGCTGTCCACCAGATAGATCTTCTACTTGCCCAACATCATCTCTTCATCCTCACTTAATCCTGGTCTTAGCCATTTGGTCTTCTTAACGTTAATTTTCAAACCTATTCTTACACCCTGAACTCACTAAACCTCTAGAATTCATTCATTTTGCTAACATTTTCATCTAGGATGCGGGAGTCTTCCGATTATTATTATTGACCCGCTGTTTTTGTACCAGAAAAGTTCTGTAAGCCTCGAAGGCTTACAGATTAAGGAGATATACGTATTTCCCATATTAGGAAATATGCCCATTTTGAAAAACCAACAATTTTTAAGTAACTACAGAAATAAAAACACGCAGGAAAACGCATCAGTGAATCAATCATGCGAACTGATTATAAGGCAGCCGGCTATCTAATTTTAAGGGGAAAAAGAACAAGTATCACATAATGTCCCTTGAATTGCTACAGACAAAATACCCTTTAATTGGCTCGCAAGAAAGGAATGTAATATTCATAGTTGTTTTAATGGACAGACAGCATTCCATCGAGAAAAAAGAAGCAATAAAGAAGTCGAGAAAGTAAATGAGAAATTAAAGGTAACTTGCTTCAAAAAAATAAGGGACACATTAATTTTGCTAGGAGATAACCTGCAAATCCCTAGCAGTGTTGACTATTTGAAATCTACAACTAGAACTACTACAGACACTGTAGCGTTAATCTGTTTGTGAAGCAAACTCTTTTTTTATGCCCCCACAGGCATTGTTTTAATTTTCTACCATAGCACATTCTGTACCATTAGACCCTGTCGACTACACAACAATACTTTTAGATTACTATTAATAATTTGTGTACTTACATTGAAGAACTACTGGCTACGACAGAACATTAAATTCTTGTTCCTATTTTAGGTATGTTCTATTTCCTATCTTTTAACTTGATCTACTTATCTCTTTAAACTTGATCTTTAAACTTGATCTACTTATCTCTTTAAACTTGATCTTTAAACTTGATCTACTTATCTCTTTAAACTTGATCTTTAAACTTGATCTAACTTATCTCTTCTAATCAGGAAAAGAAACTTGTTCGCTAGTTATGATTCATTGTGATACAGATTTTATTATTTCCTTTTGTAGTTGGAGCATTTGCGGTTGCACTTATGAATGAAAAGATTGGTGAAAATAATCAACATAAGATAAAGGTTACAAGCGTTCATTATAAATATCGCTCACAAAAACGACAAAAAACAGTCTTCGTGAGGATTCTATCTTATACAGTAATATAGTTCGATTTTTTTTTTTCTGTCAATGTGTTAATTTGGAATTTAGCAAAAGCAGGGATATTTAAACACTCGTAACCTCTTTCATTTTACCAAATGAACATTATTTAGTCCTGTTTGCTAAAAAAATTATATTAAATAAAATACCAAAAGTAGAAAAGTTACTGAATTGTTAGTATTACCAAAGCTTTTAACTGATAATTTTAAAAGCGTCGAAATATATGATATGGGAAAAGAACAATTAATATAACACCATTAGAAAGCGTTTACTACAAAAAAAGAGAAAAAAAAGCAAAGCTAAAATGATTCATCAGTGAGATTGCTTGAAAGCTGACTAGAGTATTCACCACTGTTTGACACAATCGTCCTAGCAGCTTTCGCAGCTTCACGAAGCTTTCCTAGAAAATCCGGAAGACCTGAAAGAGTAAAACAGACAAAGTTACAAACAACCAAATACTAGATTTTCTACACTATGAGGGAATAGCCAGCAAAAGTAAGCTAGCATTATCAGATGACGAATTTAGGAGTTCTTCTAGGTATCGATTAGTTAAATGACCCATCCGCCTTGTGAAAGCACTTCCTTTAGCGAATTCCAGTCGGAAGAAACAATTAGTTCACTACTCTCATCAAGACAAACAAATGCGTAAATAGTGATTGTAAAAGAAAACACACACTTTTCCCACTTTGCTTTTAACCTGAAATTTTAGAACAACCTGCTTCAGTTCCTGCTGAGGATAATTACGACAAAGAAGTAGCAGATTATTCTAAATAGCAGCTAGAACAGGAAACAATCTACCCCCCCCCTTTATTGTCTTACAGTGGCGAAATGCTTATCACACTGGTGCACTAATGATTCTTATGAAATGCAAACTTCTTTCTGGCTGATGGACTATTTTTAGCTGACCGAGCCCTTTTACATTCCTATCGTTAAGTAGCTTACGTTACGGAATGACAATGTGAAAGAACTATTAACCAGCATTAATGATACTGCCCTGGATGAAAAACTTGAGGAATATAAAAGAATTATGAATTTTCTCTTTGTTCATAGTAAGATATATATTTATATTGATTAACGTGAATACTTTTAAACGCATCCAAAAACACAGTAGATATCAATAGATATTCAAACATGTTCCCATAACTTGGCATGGTTAGGGGGATGTGCATAATTTCGCAAAAATTTTGAATAAGCATAATCAAAATAACCAACAAAAACAACTCAAAATTTCTTTTTGATAAATAGTTAACATAGATCCTAAACTAAAAAAAAAAAAAAAAAAAGTTCCCATTTCTCCTAAATCTTTTCTTGCGACATCCTCCCATTCCATTCAGGGACGACCTGCTTTTTGTTTTGCCCCAGATGGTTGGCCAAAAATGACAATCTTTGGCAGTCTGTCCTCCTTCATCCGTAACAATCCGTGTGCAATTTCTCTGGAAAACATCTAGCAAATCCTCCTCCGATTTGTCCGAGCGCCCACGCTTCAGAACCATACTTGACCACTGTCATCACTGTAGCTTCCAATATTCTAAACTTGGTTCGCAGACTTATCTTCCTATTCTTCCAAAAACCTCGACCTTCGCTATTCTACTTTTAACATCTTCGCTGCACCCACCGTCTTTATTAATAATACTACCTAGGTAATTGAAACTGTCCACTTGATCGAGCTTACCATTACCCACCAAAACCTCTTCACCTTCACTTATTTCTAGTCTTATTGACTTGGTCTTCTTCACATTAATTTTCAAACCTATTCTTGCACGCTTAACTCGCAAAACCTCTAAAAGTTCATTCAGTCTGCTCACACTTCCGTCAGAGATGCTTAAATTATCAACAAAATCTAAGAATGGGAAAGTTTTACTCCCCCATTTTATTCCGTGTTCTCCCATGGCCCTTACTGTGGTCCTTAGGATAAAGTTCATCAAATTGATCTACAAATAGGGATAGAATAAAACCCTCCTTAACTCCTGATTTAATACGAAATCAGTTACTAATCCCATTTCCTACCTTAACTGCGGCAATGTTATTCTCGTACATAGTACTAATAACCTTAATGTATTTACATGGTATACCATACAAGTACAGGACCTTCGCTAAAGCTCTTCTATCGGCAGCATGAAACGCTTGCTATAAATCTGAGCAATATAGATTCATATATAAATATGAATCTATAAAACTGAAGACTAAAGGCGTTTGATGACTCACGCACTTCTCAATTATCAATCGAAGAGTGGAAGCTAGGTCGACGCATCCTCTACCCTTCCTAAAACCGCACTCTTCTTCTCTTAAAACTTTATCTACAGCATTTCTAAGTCTAAAAATTCTCATCATTCTAAATAATTTGCTTCAAACAGAAACCAGGCTAATCCTTCAATAATTACCACACTCATTCTTATCACCTTTCTTATAGAGGGGTTAAATCAGAGTTTTCCAAAAATCACTAGGTATTGCTTTTTGAAAAATCATATTCATAATCTTCAGTAACTTACCTCCAACCTCAAAACCATCATACTTAAAAAACTCATTTACAACACAATCACCGCCTGGACCTTATTATTTCTTAATCCTTTTAGTACTGTCACTAATTCTTCATCACAAAATAAATCTCCCTTCAAACCCAAAATGTCACAAACTATATCATTCTTTCCTATATCTTTTCCTATAACTCTATCACAGTTTAGTACATTCTCCAAATGTTCTGCCCATCTCTCTGTAACTCTTTCGTCCTCATTAATTGTTCCTATCTTTAACTGGGACAGGTCCAGATTGACTATTCCCTTTCAATTTATTAACATGCTAGTACAATATTTTACAATTATGCCGTCTGGCTGCATCTTCTAGATCTTCGGCAATTTTATCCATGACCTCCAGTTTACACTTTCTTAATTCACATTAAATGCTCTCTCCACTTTCTTTACATTCTTATTATTTCCATATGATCTACCACTCAAATAATTCTTGCACAATCCCTTCCTCCTCTCTATTAAACATAAAACATTTTGAATAATATTTCTAGCTGCATTTCTAGCTTTCTTCCCTAAGACACCATCAGCGACTCCACAAACTATTTTCCTAAAATTATTCCACTAATCATCTACATTGTTTAATTTTAAACTCTGAAGCTTAGTATCCAACTGTTCCTGGAAAGTTTCTCTCAAATTCTCATCCTGGATTCTGCGAACGTAAAAAATTCCCTGGCGGTAGTTACCCTTCCTAAATTTCAGCTTTAAATTGACCCTAGACACTGCTAGAGGGTTAGCTTTCTTTACTTTTACCACTAATAACAGCACTCCCATATACCCTAGTATCATTGTATCGATCACCAGTCTTCGGTTTACAATAACATAATCAATAAGGTTTTCTATCTTACCATCATGTGAATACCATAATAACTTATAGGCCATTTCATGGCCAAACACTGTATTCGTTATAACTAGATTTTTATACCTACAAGATTGCAGTAGTCTGAAAACATTACTGTTTTCTTTTCCAGCACCAAATTTACCTCGGCTAGGATACAATCTCTTAATTTCTACCGACAGGGGCATTAAAATCCCCAAATAAAAATAACATATTTCAAACTGGGACCCTTTCCATTTGTTCCTGTAACTGTAAGTAAAATTCATCTGAGTCACTACTATCTCTATCAGTCGGTTCTACAGGGTATGATACCCTGCCCTTCTTAGTCATAAAATGAGCGACTAGCATCCTATTATTAATACCTTCCCAATCTACGAAAGACTATGCATCTACCTTATTCATAATGAGCCCTAATCAACGCTTACGCACTCCATCCTTCCTACCTGAGTAAATAAATTCTATATCACTAATTCCATATTTCCTACCCCTGAGATATAAGGTTCTGAAACTCCTAATAAGTCCAGTTCGAAGCGTCTGAATTAGTCAGTCAAAATATCAATATGATAGTTGTTTTTAACGTCGTAACATTCCAAGTCGCAATTTTAATATTTTTTAGATCATTAAAATTATAATGGCCTCAGGAAAAGCGATGGTCCCTGAACCAGTGCAGGTAGGAGACGAACACATTTTCTCAAGCCAACACGAAGCGTGTAAGTCGGCTTAAAACCAGACAGCAAGAAGTTCCTGGGACATCTAGTTGAATGGAGGCTTTGTATAATCCTGGGCCCATCTTGCTCACGACATGGTTTTCCACATTTGGCGATGCTCTATTAACAAGAGCCGAAATCCGGCACAGACAATCTCAAGACTATTACCTCCAACTTATTATATGTTCATATACAAATATTATTCTACTATGGAGAGGCAACCCATAATAGATAACTTAGCTAGGAATAGGTTTTTCCTTCCAAAAAAGCCAACCAAAACAAACCAAACCCTGAAGAATTATCCATTCATCAAATCCAGTGGAATCAAATATTTGTTGAACGAGTAACTTGAGCAACTTCTTGCTTCATTTTATTATATTGCAAGATAGGGCTAATAATAAAATTATAAAATATAAAAGATCAAGACATTTTGAAACGGTGCAGTTATCACCCATAAACAACATCTGAGATATGAGATATAACATGTACCTCATACTTCCAATAGATTAGGTATCAGATGACAAAAACAAATAAACAGAAAAGCACTAGCATAGAGTGGCTTTGTTTATTGCTCTTACGAGAATATTACATGAAAACTAATGAGAATATCTTTGTTAAATGTGGAAATTCGAATGAAGCCCATTCAGGGAGATAACAAACCCACCGGAAAATCTTTAATTAATTATTTCCCATTTCCATTTTACAAGGATATTAAGAAGAGAAATACGTATGTTTCATCCTAATACCTTAGCTATAATGAAATTTCATTTTGAAAGATTTTTTTTTCAAGATTTCCACACAAATGAAATCATATTTTCACTCTGGACAAAAAAAAAGAAAAAAAGAACTGGAGTTGGAAGACATCAAATATATTGACTTTTAAACTGATGTCACCTGAATGTCAAGCCAAATTTAATGGCACCAGGACTAACTCCCCTCCCCCCACCACCTGTCCGCGATTGGTTTGAAGGACATCCAACTGAAATATTGGAAAGTTAAAAGCTTAAAAAGCCTAAAATTTAAAAGCTTAAAAAGCCTAAAACTTAAAAGCTTAAAAATGTATGTTTGACGCTCCAAACCCCATTCCCGGAATGATCTGGCTCAAAATTTATCTGGAGGAGGATATTGTTACAGAAAAATTTGGACATGCTTAATAAAGTTTTGAATAGACAATACTTCTGGATTATATAGTATTGTTAAAAAATACGAACTGTTCCCAGAGATAACGGAAACTTGCATAGAAAACGTTCAGTTTTCGAAATAAAAACAAAAAAACAAAACTCTGGAACAGTGAAAGCATTTCATGCAGTCAGGAATGTGAGGAACAAAGCAAAAATTCAGTCCTTTGTCTAACCTAGGCAGTATTCTGAAGAGCATTGCTAAATAAACCTGACTTTTCTAAAATTAGAGACTAGATGATGCAAAAACATGTTGGTCAAAAACTTTGAAAAAAGCCACAGTTTATCTTTACAGATAATTTGTATCTACGTTTTAATTAATTTTCTTTCCTGTGACCAAATGAACAAGAAGGTTCAAATGATAAAGGCCTACAATTTAAGAATTATATTTACAAGGTACAAATCTTTACAATAATTCACAAGATATTATATATGTTGAATGTATCATTTAAGGTGTGTAAAGTCAACTAGATCCACCCCAGGCTAATGTCTCTTGGAGGCCACCTGCATTATTAAATACCTTGGTTCTTTTATTTGACAATAAGAGACGACTACTTGAATATTAGGAATTGCTGGAAATGGAATAAGTATTCGCAATTCATTTTTTGCCAAGATATCCCCTTTTTGATTGCAGTGTAAAGCAAGCAAAATTTCAAAAAAAAGGCGACAGTTAGACTCGATACAAGCTGGACATAATCATTGACATTTAAAAAAAAAAGAAAAAAAGAAAAAAACAAGAAGAAATACACATTTCTTATATTGTGCTTCAAAAGTTTGAGATTAAAAAACAATGCAGCTTCCACACTGAAACATACCCATTTTATATACCTTCGGTTAACAAATCTTCAGTAGTAGACACACAAGCTTATTCAAATAGTTTTCCTACAAATATATACACCACCATAAATATCAAGGAGAGTACAAATAATTAGGTTTAAAGCTTGTAAATTTTTTCTTGACAAAAAGATTTCCATAGAATTTTCAAGTTTGAGACCCCAGATTTTCGGATGGATTGATTTTTAGGGAATCTATTTTTGAATATCTCTACATTAGGGTGCCTTCAGCGAAGAAGCTTTAAATTTGGGACCCTATTTTTTTTTTTTTTTTTTTTTTTTTTTTTTTTTTTTTTTTTTTTGCTAGCCTCTGCCCCTTCCCCGAATAATCCTTAGATTTCTTCATTGATGATTGAAGAAAAAGATCAAAAATCCAATTGTTAACGATAGTTATTTTTGTATCATTATAACCTTGTCATTATAAAACATTTATAATTACCAGTAAAAATACTTCTCTGCATGTTTTATTTTAGATTAATTTCGCTAAAAAGACGATTTTTTTTAAATTATAATAAAAGTAAGAAATGAACGTAAATTAGATTAAAAATAAAACTTTTCAAATAAAAATAAAGAGGAATATCAGAAGTTAAAACAAAAAGAAACAACCTGGAAAAGAGCTCTTGTCCCATAAAGGGCAACATTTGCCATAAAGGGCAAATGTAGCAACATCAAAACCAACTTATAATTTTCTTTTCTAGAATAGCTTTGCACAACCTGATAATTTACATAAAAATGTGAGCGAACTCGACACACGCTAAATCATACTAAATAATTGAGATACTGAATTCTGAACAAAGTTAAAAATGAAGATACTTATTGCAGCTTCACAACAGCTTACATATAGTCAAGTCACTACCGAACTTAATATAACCAAAATACAAAAAAAGAAATTTTCGTTAAAATTGTATAACTAAAATATAAACAAAGAAATTTTCGTTAAAACTGATACAGGATATTCTTCTCCAAAGTCAATTTTTAGTCAATTTACATTACACAGTGAAGCGACGCCTACACAAGCCGTTAGTAATATAACTTCATCGACATTTTTGACGAAGGGCCCGTGTTAAACACCCAACTGTTGCCAATGTTTAATTTGAATTTCGAAGCTGTTGAGGAAAGGCTTTCAACAGGCTAGAGATAGAACTTCACTTGCATGAACAAGGTATCAAAGTAAAAAACGCCTTTCAAAATTGCCTTGGACGCATTATTGACAAGTATGTTTCAAGCTGTTTGAGATCAACGAAACAGAATGCCGGAAATGCCTCCAGTTTCAAACGCCAAAAAGAAGAAAAAAAAATCCATAAATGTTTCAGACCGTATCATTAATCAACCGAATTGGTATTAATAATATGGCCAGTGAAAACACCGTTTATACCCAAAGCGACAAGGAGAAAAAAAATATAAAAAAGACAGAAAACCTAATTTTCAACATTAGAAAATTGGCTTTTATCCCTATTTTCTTTTACTTTTAAACAAAGACGTGGGTTACTATCCACTGTGAGCACATCCAATTTAAAATAAAAAAATTCTCATCTTAATACCTCAGATTGTATTCTGAGGGATATTACTTTTCTTTGTTTTTCCTCAGTAAGCAGAAGAAGCTTAATATCTTAGCTGAAAGGCTAAAATACTTAAATCCTAAACAGAAAGTTCATCAAGATCTAAATAAAGTGCAAGCAATCTTTCTCCAAATAAAAGATCATATGTCCTAGTTCTGTTAATGGAAACGTAATTGAAGAGAAGATAACTTAGATGATATCCATCTATTGACAATTACCCAACCTGACTAAGTAGCTCTATTTCAACTCAATTCTGGCGGAAACCTGATGGATAATATACGTATTAAACGTGTATAATAGGTATTCATGACTAATAAATTATTCTGGATATTACTGTGGCAGGCTACAGTCAGCTACAGAGGCAGAGGGGGGGAGGGATAAGAAAGCATTCCTACAAAAGTTGAGCCTATACCCTTTGCTTAGGGTTAACATAGGAGCAGTGATTGTTTTTCATCTTACGAAGCGATGTTGTCTTGACAGCAAGTGTGAGGCAGTAGTTCTGGCAGCAAATGTAGAGGTTTTGACAGTAATTCTTCCCACAGGAGTTTTCGTAGCTATTGCAGAGATCTTGGCAGCAATTCTTGTTTTGGGTATTTCAGTTATATTTGTGTGAACAATCGTCTACGACCAGGAATGCCACTGAGATTAAAACAATATCCATAAATTCACTTTCAAAACATCCTAAGATATTAAATAATATATATATATATATATATATATATAATATATATATATATATATATATATATATATATATATATATATATATATATATATATATATATATAATATATATATATATATATATATATATATATATATATATATATATATATAATATATATATATATATATATATATATATATATATATATATATATATATATATATATATATATATGCTAGATGTATTTTCTGAGAGAATTGTTTAAAATATATACTTTCCGCAATATCCCATATTTAAAACTGTTGTTGAAAATCAGACAAACCTTGGGCCAGGCAGGACTTGAATATGTTTGGACAAAACAGAAAATGATTTCATACAAGTCCTGTCAGGGTACTGACAGGATATTAATGCGTATTTAAAGCAAAATATGAAGAAAAAATATAGAGTGATAAGAAAAGTATTTCCCAAGATCCCAAGTTCCAGATTGAAATCGGAAGATCTTGGGGAACATTTCATTAAGTGGCAGCCCTGTTCGCAACCAAGTCGGTGATACGATCAAATAGGAGTAGGGCTAACGGCAAAGAGAAGCAATATATAATCAAAATAAGAGCGCATCAAATATTGCTACTAAAGAAAATATATAGGCCACATTTTTCTGTTGCTATATTTTGTGGTTGTACTGAAATCCTACGATACACACAACGGCTGGTTATAACACCCAAATGAAAGTTAGTTGACAGATTGTATACGAAACAGAAATTTCTATTTCATATGAAATCGCGTTTGGATGAACCAAGGAATATTCAACTAGTCTTCTTACTGCGAAAGCTTCAAAAGCTACTATATTACTGACACAAATTTTGTGTCAGTAAGTTTTATTAGATATCTAATATTCGAGAAAAATAGCTTTGGAACAGAAGCTCCAATTTTCACATATCTGCCTCTGAGCATTTACGCTTTCTATACGTGTCTTAACTTTTTGAAGGCAGTTCGTTGGCATTATATTGAAAGATCTGCAAGCAAGAAAAGCAAAACAGCTAACGAGAGTAAACATGAACAAAACCTTGTTATTCTTTTACATGACTGGGAATCGTGATCCGAATAAGCAGGACGGCTGCAAGAATATGGAACCAAAGAACATATTAAATTATAGAAGCATGTTTTCTCCTTTTTCTTCACATTAGGCAGTTCACATAACTCGTAAATGGTGGCACTACTGCCAAACATGGACATCACTCATTCAGATGAAAAATAAAATTTGATATACCTTTAATCTAACTTGAAAATTCTTTTAGAATCGTCAGTAAACCTAAAAGAAGAACAAAAAATGAGAATTCACAAAATTCAAACATTATTGTAAATTGAAATCCAGACACTGAAGCGCACATTAGTACTCATATTTCAACTTATAATGCACATTGCAGCATTTGAGAAATCACAAGGAACTAAGGCACTTACCATTTGAATTTTTTGACCAATAGGAATTGAACAAAAACAAAAAACAACAACAGCAAAGAAAAATGTAATATATGCGTAATATTTTAATCCTGTCACTTTTTCAACCTTTTTCACCTTAAAGAAATTGTTTTTATTTAGAAAGGGATTTGCCAATGCATAAAATCCATTAAATTTTTACAGACATCCACAATCATGAATATGCACAATTGGATTTAATATTAGGCCTCCCCGCCTCCCCGCCCATATTTTTTAATACTGAAATTCAAACAAAAATTATTCCCAGTTTTACTGTTTTGGACTGCAGCCTATACTCGTAGAAGAAGACATTGAAGTATTGTAGACATGACCAACGTCAGATTAGTACTTCCCCAGAATGTTTTTCAGAGAGGAAATGGAGTATGTTTTGTTAAAACAGCAGACAACAGGTAGATGGAAAAATTCCAATAAAATCCAAAGGATAATAGGGGAAAAATACATGTGAGTAAATACCTGCTGTAGAACTTGATTGAGGGAACCCCAATTAAAGTACTTTTATATACATGGCACCAAAATCAAAATAAACTTACAAAGATACATAATATAAAATAATACCTGTTGCAGCAACCCAAGAAACGATATACTGAGGTAGGGATAGCCCCGGGTTGTCAAAGTACGTAAGGGAGAACTCAATCCCTGGTTCATCAAAATCTGTAAGCGGCTTGATCACCATAACTGAATAGTACTCGTGGACTCTGTGGATTCTCTGTTTAGGAGGCACTTTTGGATTTGGATACGACTTATTCACCACTATCATTATCTTTTGCTCATAATCAATGTGGTACCGTCGTACAAAGACATAATCTCTGTTTGCAAACATCCTCTAAAATATAACACACAAATGCAATATATCGTACATAATTATCGCAAGGCAATTACTGTAGATACAAAGGTGTTGAAAAGAGCTCTAAATTACCTTTGTCTATTTAAAGAAAAAGAATGAGATAGAAAAGAACAAATGAGGAGAGAGGAATTGAAAAATTTAACGGTTTATCAGACTAAATCCATTTGGTCCACCTAGAACACTTTTGAAGCCTGGAATTCTATTCAACAGTCCATTTTTAAGTAGTTTTTTCCTTTTTAATACTTTCATTGTTCCTTTTCTCTCGAGTCTAAAATCCGTTTTTTTTCTAAATTCAATTTACAGTTTACCCAATCAACACTTTACAATAATAGATAACTAGTTTTCTACTTACAAATAGCAAGATAATCTTCTCCCATTTAAAAATGCGTAACAGCAATAGGGCTCCCTACCTATATTCTGAATGAAATTATTTCCATTTCCATTTCAAGAAATAATTACACAGTTCAACAATCATTGAAATAGAAGGAATCCTTTTCATCCTCGAACGAGCTCCCTATATCTTCCTGGCAACAATTTGAACCGATATCCCAGATTATTCAAATTTAATTCTTTTCTTGTGACAGTCTCTGTCGACAAATAATCTTTACATGAGGCCAGAATATATTTCCTTTCTCATCAATGCTGAGTGTTCCTTTTTAGTAGAATGTAAAATTTGATTTACATCTAGAAAAATATATTGGGATTTATCAAAGGAGTAGTGTTGGAGTGGATGTTCGAAACTGTTGAAGACTAAGCCCTTAGGATAGAGCAAACTTAGTTTTCCGTCTGTGTCGTTCAAATTTTCAAGGCACATCGATGTGCTAGTCTTTCAATCAAGGTGTTGGTCTATTACTTTTATCTGGGTTAATTCCCCTATTACAGAGGAATTCTTTGTAAATCACAATCTTGGGAAAAGAGGGGGAATTTATCTATTGAAAACACTAACAGAAACATTGTCATGAGACAGTCAAATGTTTAGAAGTCCTTAAGTAGTAATAAGTAAACATAAAAGAAAAGAAATACCGATACTGAATTTAAAATGAGCCTCAACCAACACAGATAAGCAACTACACTGAAACATAAATTAAGATGAATAAGAAGGGACTGATATCCCCTCAGGCCCCCATCGCAAATAACTGAACATCATTTGGGCTTTAACGAAAACTAAATGGATTCTGCAAATAACTGAAGTCAACTGAATTTCATAAAAAATTTTGTAAGCCTTTTAATTTTCTATACGTTTGAGAAAAAAGAAAGAAAAAGATACTGTTGTAAATAGGTCTTGGTTTATAAACAGGGATGATTGGTTTTCCCAAAAGGGTTCGTTCTCTAATAATTTACTAAATGTTTGAATAGAAAAGTGCAAAGTTGGAAATCAATTGTGTCTTACTTTAAATAAACTGAGCCCACTTTAAATAAAAGTGCAAAGTTTGAAATCAATTGTGTCTTACTTTAAATAAACTGGATGTTTTAATGAAATACCACAATGCTTCATATTAATATCAAAGCCAGCAGTATGCCTGAATCTGCTGAACCTCTAAAATATACGTTCAGCAAATGACTTTAGAAAACCCAACAAATTCAACTGATCGACGGAAATCGATTTCATGTCGAGAAAACCTGAGAGACAGAAAAATGAAGGAATAACGGTATAATCATATGGCAAACAAAGAGACGATAAAAAAACTCAGCCATAAACAACAGGATTATAACCATTGAAAATTTTGTCAATGTATGGATAGGATATACAAGGATACTGTTCCTCCAGAGCCAATGATGGTACATAAGGCGTCGATAATTGTCAACATTTCAGTTCCCATGTCTTTTTTACTGGGACAGTTAGCATACCTGTCACCCAACCTTGCGCCAGCTGGGATTGAACCCGGGGTCCCATATTGCAAAGCAGAGATCAATCTAATGCGCTATCACAGGATACAGTGTATGGATAGCATCTGAAATATGCTAGAAAAACCTATTATAGCCCATCATTTAACCCACTGCAGGTGTATAAAATTTTACAAGTCTTCGTTTATATTTGTGCGTAATAGCACCATTACATTCTCCTTTATTTTCATAATAGCACCAGGATGTTGACCACTTCGTCTGAGCGGACGTATATGACCAGGAATCAAGAATCTGGAACTGGAAATTCACCACTTATTAGTAAGCGTGTTAAGAGATCTGCAAGATAATGATATGCTTCTCGCTTTATAATTCCCTCAGTTTGGAAGGACGACCCAGTGGAATATAGGCCTACTTCCTGGGGCTTTAAAAATTTTAGATATTACCGTACCGTTTACTTCTATCTATTCTTCAGCGAAACTGGAATTACTGAAATCACTAATTAGTAAGCGTGATAAAAAATCTGCAAGATTATGCTTTGCTTCTCGGCTTGTAATTGCCTCAATTTGGAACGATGGCCCAGTGGAAGATAGGCCTACTTTCTGGGGCTTTACAAGTTTTAGAAATCCCCGTACCGTTTACTTCCGTCTATTTTTCAACGAAACTTGAATTACTCAAGAATTCCACAAAAGTCATGAAGCTTTTTAGCTTCTAGTTTCGTGTTACACGTGATCTTCAAATCCAAAATCCAAAAGAGAAGACTTTTTTCTGTCATGACAGGGGTAAACGAAATGATATACCAATATTTCTGTAATATAGCCAATAACTGCCATAAGCAACAAAAATAACTTAAAAACTACGCTCAGAAAATTATGTTAGAACAGCCTTAGTAGAATCATATGTCATAGTGTTGGTGGAAAAAAACCGTCATTCATTAGTCATTTTCTTCGCGTATAATAGAAAGGCGGTGTGGTCTTCATGGTCCCGTTTGTGTTATTCTCTGTGTAGGCTTTAGCACATTGTTATTTCTCTGGTAAAAACAAATCATTTGGATGGGATGCCCTCACAACAAAGAAACCAAGTTTGTCTTGAGAAGGATAAAATCTTAGTTCAATTTATAGCTAATGGTTTAATGGTGAAAGATTATTTGTAAGGACAAAGCGAGTGCTTTAAAATCAACATTTATACGGTCAATCTAATCTTAATCAGTATGAAACTTGGAAATTAGGATTAAGAAATCATGGAATAAAACTCAATCCATCCCATATTATGAAACAAACTCAGTGTATATAGAAGCTGTCATTCGCAAGGCCGAAACGCATAAGCCTGAGATTTGAGCGAGGCGAGAGTAGCCACCCCCTCACGAGCGGTCACTTGTGGTGGCTAAAGGCTCCAAGACTTAATGCTTCCGTTCAAAAAATTAAGGTTCTTAAGCCCGTAAACCTTGGTTTTTAGCTCGGCATGAACCGGCAAAGAGCTGGCTCCGCTTGGGGTACTTCTCGAGTTTTTCAGCCATCTTTTATATTCCTACACTAAAATGCATGAAAGCTTAAATATATTAAATTATTTCTACAAACCTTTGAGTAAAAGTTAATATCTGTTTCAATGACTTTTTTATAATATAAGAGGGTATTCACGTTCGGTATTCATAGTTTCTAGTCCAAGGAGAATATTGCTCGCTTTAGTTTTAACAGAACAGGAAACTGAACCCCTTTTCTTCTCTTTTTTACAGAAATTAAATTTTATGAAGTTGTTAGATATTTTTTTAGAAAAATTGCCAACTATATGGAGCGTCTAGTCCTAAGACGTGTAAGGCTCCTCTCTCCAGCTTCAAAGTGAGAAAAACTGGGAAAAATTCACTAGTTACCTATTAAATACACCAAAACGAAACAATATTGAATTAAAAAAGTAAATAAATAAACAAAAGACTAGCTGCATCCCTTGATAAACCGCCTAAGATTTAGATATTTCAAAAATTTTCAAAATTATAACATCTTGTTCCGGCTATTCATTTTTTTCTAGTCGGCATAAAAAACTTCATCGATGGACACCTTAAAACTACACTTACAAAGTGCATGAAATTTAAAGGTTGAACCTGTACTACATACTTCCATTGCATTTCTTAGACAACGAACTTCACAAAGGACTTAGTTTTTCGTCTTAAATTAAGATGTCAAACTAAAAAAATTCAAGCTAAGACATGAAATTCGTCAATCTGCCTTTTCATACAATTTATGATTTAAGCACTGGCTATGTATTGATATTCATATTTTCCGGTACCTTTGTCTTAGTTTACCGAATTCCAATAGAGACCTTTTCAAACACATAAAAAATAACTGATAACATAGACATAATTCGAAGCGTTTCCATTCAGCAAAACCTTGATTAGTTTAGAGAGAAAACACATCATTCCAAAACTCACCGGCCACTCCATTTCCCAGTATATGATATCCATATTCTTTTCAGGGAATGATTCGACAACTCTTAGATCTGCGACGGAGCTATCCCAAACCCTTCGATACTCTGTGTCCAGTTGAGTGCTAAAGAAATTTCGAGCACTTACATCATTATACTTCCCATACACTAGAATTGAAAATGAGACCTTTAAAACATAGTATCATAAGTATTGAATGTCTTTTGCGTTGACTGCAGTCATCACCAATCAATTTCCCAAAGTTTAACAGCTTTGTTCTGTTGGTAACTCGATCTGCATCAAAATCCCCTGCTAAATGGCATCATATAATTAATTATCATAAGTATAGAAACAAACTCCTTGTGTAAATCTGGAATTTTAGCAAAAAATGTCTCTGGGGAGAGACGATCCGTCCAACTCCAAAGGCCAAAAGTATGCGTCAATTCCATTTAAAACAGAGGTTTAGCAGATGCATTTCAAAAGAAATGTGGACATATTAGACTTTGGTAAAATAATTCAAACAAGGATTTTCTTTTTGTATGATCGGAGGGCCCTAATTGAGGCCCGTGGAACCATCCATTTCTCTCTCCAGATTAAAAAAAAGAGACACTGTATCTCTTTCAACTTACAGCAATTCGGGAATTGTTTAGGGAGCTATGCTAAATCAATGATTAAGAGATAAATGATTAATAGGGAAGGACTCGGAGACAAGTATGCTTACATCAAATAATATTCCAGTAGAAAATAGTTCAAAATATGCAAACGTGATCTACCAGGTCAGAGTATTGGCTTGACGTAACTTCAACAGACAATACGCAAACCTGAATTTAACTTTAATACGAATTACATGATTTAGTTATTTTTGTAGTCTTTTGGAAAGAAAAGTTTTACTTCTTGCAAATATAACTGTACGTCAACATTCAATTAAATCAGAGCAAAGAGAACACATTCCATCTTTAGAGAATTCTAAGCATAATATTTGTCTAATTTTAAAGGGTTTTTCCTATCAAGAAACGCTACAAAGCAAAATTCCTTTTATAAACTGACTGAAAATGGAAAACGAAAGCAAAAACAAATTTAGCAGAATGCCAGTCACGGAAACAAATTGACGACTTTGAAAGAATTTCCAAATTATATGGGATTTAAAAGGTGTGATTACGACCAGTTTGAGAAAATCGAATGACTGAATATAAAAAGGATAGAAATTTAGTTATTCTTTGATTGTTACTGACCTCGTTTTAAGTTCAATATTATCGCAGATTCCAGTGGCTGTCATTTTCCTCACTTCCAGCACAAGATTTTCTCTTCACTTATCAGGTATCTTAATTCCATAAAGTGACGAAGAAAAATGACAAAGAATAAACTCTAATATTTTTTTTCCTTAATTTGACAGACAATCTAGTTGGAACATTTCCATATTTTTTATTCTTTGTTTCATGTGCCTGGGTCTGAAGAATGCACTAAAAACAATCTGAGCATAAAATTAAGCAAATTTACTTCTAAAAGACAAAATAGATACGTTTACCATTTAATAGAAATAGGGTTGTCCAAAATCAAAAGAACTTGAGTCCGATTTTACCAAAGCTGGGCATGATATGGACTATAATAGTCTATATCATACCCAAATTATAGATTTCCAGCAAGGAATTCATATATGTTGTCAGATTTTAACCAAACTCTTACTGTTAGGGGTATGACCTTTCAAAAAGGACATTATCTCCACTCTTAAAGACAACGATCAAAACCAAAGAGCATATACTCCACAAAAAGCATCACTTCTTAAAATTAATCCAAAAACTTGTTGTGCAAAGTCGGTACATGTCAGATGTTATGTCTTTCTATTAAGGTCTCTGGTATTCCACCTACAGTAGGACATTACGCACCAAATGTACGTCATAATTAGTTAGTAGTTCCACAAACAGGCTTAAGAGGGATCAAAGAACATTGAATCGGACCCAACCCTTTGTGGACTGACTCTTTATGCTTTAAGGAATGACTTTGATCAATTCAATAGTTAAGAGTCAGGAATGGGTTATTTCTTCGGTTATTAGGATTTTTAAAAAAGCAACAACCCGTAGCTAGTAATTATTGGCAATTTCCTACGTTAAAGCAAGAAGTCATTTGTTTTACTTAAATGAGAGGGTGTTAAATTTACTAAATGCGTTCTGAGACGACTGTGGCTATGCACGGTAAATACGAGAAAATATACTACAACAAGAAAACTATGTAATTCACAGCCAGTGAAACAAAAGAAAGGCACCAGATATTTCAGTTGACGTATCCTCTCAGCCATTCTAAACGCACAGAGAATAAAATAATAAAATAACAAAATGAAAAAATTAAATAAAAAGACAAACCTTAAAAACTAAAAAAGTCAAAACAACGAGTACCAGTTCCAGATCAACTACAGTAAGGCGACTGAATAACTAATCCCGACGTTGAATGGATGATCAAACTCTTGTTTGAGAATTTATTTTCTATACATTTTTGTAATCTACTCTCTTAGTAGGTTTTGAAGCATTGGAGTTTTCATCCGGTTACAAAATAATCGATATGCATAGTGTTCCTCTTGTATATGCATAGTGTAATTAGTAAGAGCGTCGTAAATGAGGCTAAGATAGGTTTCCCCAGTTTCCCCAAGGGTAACTTTTCGGTGACTGTTTTTATGATTTCAACTACCTGTGTTTACTAATAACTATAGCTTGTTTTCTGTTTTTGTTTTTTGAACTACCAAAAATTATATTACCTAACAACTAAGATCAAGAAAAACTAATACAGACAAAATATTCGGACGAAATACTAACTGGCATTATTTTTCACCATTCACTTCATTTTAATCGTCTTTAATTTGTTACTAACAAAAATGATTTGTTCTAGTTGCTGTCAAAATGTCAATTTTCATGATTGCAAAACTAGGATTCTTTTAAGAAGCTCCACTTACAATTTTTGCTCATATTGGGAATAATCTAAGTCAGATTTCTGTCGACTAAGTGTACTCTTTGCTAGCAAAAATGTAATTTAATCTACTTACCATCAAGTTCTATTTACTACTAATACTACTTCTAAGAACTAACTGCAGCGTCATGTCACCTGGGGGTAACACAGCTATGCACGCTCCTCCTCCATCCCAATCTATTTAAAGTCTTCCACTTTACACCCTCCCGAGAAATTCCCATTTCCCTTAAAGCTTTCCTTCGACATTCTCCCATTCCATTCCAGGACGACCTGGTTTTCGTTGGCTCAAGACGGTTGGGTGACAAGGACTATCTTTGGCAATCTGTCATCCTTCATCCGAGGAAAGTGTCCTAGCCATCTCAACCTTTCTCTCATTGTAGGCCTAGACAGCGCGATTGACCCACCTTTTTGTACAGCTTACTGTTTGAGATACGGTCTGTCAATCGGGTATCCAAAACAATCCGTAGGCAATTTCTCTGGAAAATATATAGCAAATCCTCTGTCTTTCCGAGCGTCCACGCTTCAGAACCATATTTAACCATTGTCATCACTGTAGCTTCCAATATTCTAATCTTGGTTCGCAGGCCTATTTTCCTATTCTTCCAAACTTTTTTCAACTGAGAAAAAAAACTGGGTATTGACTGTTCAACTTCTAACATCTTCACTGCATCCAACGTCGTCTCTAATAATGCTATTTATGTAAGTTAAGCTGTCCACTTAATCGATCATCTCGTTACCCAATATAATCTCTTCATTTTCACTTATTCCTAGTCTTAGCGATTTAGTCTCCTAAACATTCATTTTCAAACCTATTCTTGCACCCCCAAACTCTCAAAATATCTAAAAATTCATTAATTTTTCTAACATTTTCATCTAGGATTCTTAAATCGTCATCATAATCCAAACTTAGGAGAATTTTACTTCCCCAATTTATTCCGTGTTCTCCCACTGCCTTTGCTGTCCTCCTTAGTACGAAGTCCATCCAAATGATTGATATAAATGGGGATAGGACGCAACCCTACTCAACTCCTGATTTAATATGAATCCAGCTACTAAGGTAATTTCATACCTTAACTGCAGCAATGTTATTCTCGTACATAGGAGTAATCACTTTAATTAGTTTTGTAACTATTTGTGCCTTTTTAGCAGCTAATTCTTCAATTATTATTTTCTTATAAACCATCAATTTATTTTGCATCTAGCATAGCATATTGTTAATGGAGTTTTAAAGTATACCTATTCTAACTTGATTATTTTAATTATACCAATTCTAGTCTTACCGAGTAGTAAACCACTGCGCTAATCTTTGCGGTAACGATTTATTATTTTCATACAAGTTACCAATTTATTATGCATTTACCATACATTTTATTAATCCCTATACTTACTGATCATTTTAATTATATCTATTCCAACTTCACCAAGTCGTAAACAACTGTGCTAATCTTTAGGGAAACAAATTATCATTTTCATATCGGCCACACATTTATTATGTATTTAGCGTCAAGAATTATTAATCCTTATTCCAACTGATTATTTTATTTACGCATATTCCTTGATTACCAAGTAGTGAACCAGAGTACTAGTATTCGCAAAAACTAATGAGGACGCCAGCAACAATCCCTGCATCAAATGCTGCTGCTAAAATTTTTTAGAAAAAAATACAGTTGAATTTCTGCAGCCTGAGTTATATCTTCACATATGCAATCACTTAGTGTGTGCCGTTCTTTCTTACTTTGCAGTCTTTCGACGAGTTTTGGCGAATAAAAGCTTTGCTATGTCGTTCATCACTATATTAGCCTGATATCAATTTTAAATGGAATACTATTAATTCTATCCTCGTAGCTTTGCGCAGGATTATACCATATTTCTGCACGTCATTAAAAATAGAGTTTGTCGAGCATGTTCACTTAATAATTTTAAAAACCTTCGGTATTTCTTAAAAGACATTAGCTAAATTTGACTGATTTGATTTTTACATTTTAGTAAAAAAATTGAAAAGATTAAACAAAAGTAAAAAAAAAAAATACTATATTATTCCTGGTAGTGAAATATAATATTTTACACGCGTTTGATTCTTTTGTGTTTAATTTTGTACATGGTTTTGTCTCCTAAATCTTAATCCTTTAAAAAAAAAAAAAAAATAACTTGGGTACACTTACTCAATATAGTTTTTTCATAAATTCTATTTTTGTTGTCAATACTTTCGCAGCAGCCCACAAGCTTAGCAATTGGTATACTACTGATTATGGATTTTCTGTATTTGGATTTACAATAAATATATTACTATAACAGATATAATTTTAAGATGATAACGATTATTTGAAGTTTCATAACAGGAAATCCTGAGGAACTGTTTCCAGTACATACTAGGTCGACCTTTATTGGCGCATTATGAAATTATTTTAAAACCTATAGTTTTAACCATAATACAATCGTCAATATTTAATAAACTACTACTACTACTAACAACTCACCGCAGCACCAAGCCGCCTGAGGCCAACACAGCTACGCACGCTCCTCCTCCACCCCAATCTATTAAAAGCCTCCCTTTTTACACCCGCCCACGAAGTTCCCATTTTCCTTTAAATCTTTCTTTATGACGTCCTCCCACCCCAGATGGGGACGACCTGCTTTCCGTTTAGCCCTAGATGGTTGGCCGAAAAGAACAATCTTCGGCAATCTGTCATCCTTCATCCGCACAACGTGCCCTAACCACCTCAACCTTTCTTTCATTATAGCCCTAGAGAGCGGTATTGAACCACATTTTTCGTATAGCCAATTGTTTGAAATACGGTCAGTCAGACAGGTACCCAGAACAATCCTTAAGCAATTTCTCTGGAAAATATCTAGCAAATCTTCATCCGCTTTTCGGAGCGTCCATGCTTCAGAGCCATATTTGACCACTGTCATCACTGTAGCTTCTAATATTCTAATCTTGGTTTGCAGACTTATCTTCCTATTCTTCCAGACTTTTTTTTAACTGTGAAAAAACACCCTGAGCCTTGGCTATTCTATTCTTAACATCTTCACTGCTCCCACCATCTTTACTAATAATACTACCAAGGTAAGTGAAGCTGCCCACCTGATCAATCTTTTCATTACCCAACGTCACCTTTTCATCTTCACTTATTCCTAGCCTCAGTGACTTAGTCTTCCTAACATTAATTTTCAAACCAATTCTAGCACCCTGAACTCGCAAAACCTCTAAAACTTCATTCATTTTGCTCACACTTTCATCTAGGATGCTTAAATCATCAGCATAATCCAAGTCCAGGAGACTTTTTCCTCCGCATTTGATTCCGTGGTCTCCCATTGCCTTTCCTGTGCTCCTTAAAACAAAGTCCATCAAAATAATCCATATAAAGAGGGATAGAACACAACCCTGCTTAACTCCTGATTTAATACAAAACCAGCTGCTAACCTCATTTCCTACCTTAACCGCAGCAGTGTTATTCTCGTACATAGCACTAATCACTTTAATGCATTTGTCTGGTATACCATACAAGGATAAAACCTTTACTAAAGCTCTTCTATCAACAGAATCGAACGTTTGCTCATAATCTATAAAACTGAGGACCAAAGGTGTTTGAAAACTCAGGCACTTCTCAATTATTAGCTTAAGAGTGAAAATTTGGTCGACACATCCTCTACCTTTTCTAAAACCGCACTGCTCTTCTCTTAAAACTTTGCCTACAGCATCTCTCAGTCTAAAAAGTATCATATTACTAAGTAATTTGCTACCTCCAGAGACCAGAGTAATGCCTCGATAATTACCACACTCACTTTTATCACCTTCCTTATAAAGTGCCTTAATTAAGGTTTTCCTAAAATCGTTAGGTACTTCCCCTTTTTCAAAAATCATATTCATAATCTTCAATAACTTATTTCTAACCTCAGAGCCACCATATTTAAGAAACTCATTTACCACCCTATCAGCACCTGGAGCCTTATTATTCTTTAATCCTTTTAGTATTGTTGCTAATTCCTCCTCACAAAACAAATCTTCCTTCACATCCAAGGTATCACAAACTTTTTCATTTTCCTCTTTATTTTTTCCTGCAACTCTATCTCGGTTAAGCAAGTTCTCAAAATGTTCGGCAAATCTCGCTTTAGTTTTTTCCTTATCGCTAATTGCGACCCCATTCCTATCTTTAACTGGGACAAGTCCGGATTGACTACTCCCTCTCAATTTGTTAACGTGCCAGTACAATATTTTACTATTATGCCGTCTAGCTGCATCTTCCAGATCCTCGGCAATTTTATCCATGGCCTCCACTTCACACCTCCTTAGTTCATATTTTAATGCTTTCTCCACTTTCTTTACATTTCTTTTGTTTTCATACGATCTATCACTCAGATAATTCTTGTACAAGTCCTGTCTCCTTTCTATTAAACATAAAGCTTTTTCACTAATATTCTTAGCTGCAGTTCTAGCATTCTTCCCTAATACACCTTCAGCAACTTCACAAATTATTTTTCTAAAATTATTCCAACCATCTTCCACATTATCAACTTTTAAACTCTTAAGTTTAGTATTCAACTGTTCCTGGAAAGTTTCTCTCAAATTCACATCCTGGAGTCTACCAACATCATAACTTCCCGGGAGGTAGTTACCCTTCCGATATTTCAGCTTTAAATTAACCCTTGACACTACTAGATGGTGATCTTTACTTTTAACATCAATAACAGCACTCCTATATACCCTAGTATCTTGTATTGATCTTGCCAGTCTTCGGTTTACTATAACATAATCAATAAGGTTTGCTGTCTTACCATCATGTGAATACCATGTTAACTTATGAGCCATTTTATGACCAAACACCGTATTGGTTATAACTAGATTGTTATACCTACAAAATTGAAAAAGTCTGTATCTATTACTGTTTTCTTTTCCTACACCAAATTTACATAGGCTGGGATACCATCTATCCCTATTTCTACCAACCTGGGCGTTAAAATCTCCCAGTAATAACATCATATTTCTACCTGGGACCTTGTCTATTTGCTCCTGTAACTGTAAGTAAAAGTCTAATGAAAAAAGAATTTGAAGTAGGTAGGCATTTATAGAATTTATAATGGGCTGGGTAGTATTGCTGTTATAAATTATTACTAGGTAGCAGTACGGCTCAAGGGATGCTAGAAATGCTATTATTCGAAAGCAAACTTGGTTTTGTACAAAATTAGTAATAATGTAGTAGTTCTATTTTTAAAATATAATTCCTATTTATTGCTGAAGAATTTTTCAAACCTGGTTCGTATTTTCAATATCAGCAATCTTTTCTGGACAAAATTGGGAAGAGAAGATCCGTGACTTCAAAAGTTTATTCTACAGTTTCGCCAAACTGAAAACGTTTTCGAGAAAAAAAGTTAATGTGAAAGGTTCCTCTCCAGTGAATAGAAGCGACAAGATGTTGAGGCTACTAACATTGATTTTTCTTTTAAATCTTTAGAGTAGAAAAGCTACATTCCGCTGTAAAATAAAGCAATTAACATTAAGCAAAATTTAATTCTGATAATTGAAAATTCAGAAAAACATATGAGTCTTTCACTGTTTCAACAAATTCACAAAACCATTTTACACTTTTCCACCAAAATTTAATTAGAAAATTAAGATGAATACATGAGGTTTCTTTCAAGAAGACAATCTTCTATTACGACCTTAAAAAGGACTCTTTGTTTGTTGGACCCATCTGTAAGAAAGAACCTGACTACACCCCTGAGTCTTTCATGAGAAAACAGGAAATTGCCTGCTATTTCACTAAAAAGAAGAGGTTGAGAACCGATATGTTAGACTATAAACCTGTATATTAGACTATCAACTTTCGCCCTTTCCTAGTTTCCGTAAAATAATAAAATACCATAGGATCTCCTCAACTGCTGGCAGCCTAGTTTCATTATTGTAATTATCCCCAAGGCTGAGTTCATCCAAACTTTGTTGATCTTTGTTTTCTGCACTTCTTTCCTTCCAACAGGCGACATGATATCAATTTATGTGAGTTATTGAACACTTTCTCTTTTAAAGGAGAAACGTGTGAAGCCGAAAAACAAAGGAAATGAATCTTTTTTGAGAAAAATAGAAATGAAGGCTATCATAACATCTCTAACAATCTGTAGATTTTGTTAGAATTTTCATAAGAGAATCAAACATAAGAAAAGGGCTCCGGCAATATTAAAAGGCAAAGAAATAAAATATTAAAGAAGTATTAAGAGCAAGGCTGCTATTTTTCATAAGAATACTTATTTTTTGTGCTTGTGTCTTAAAACGTTTTTCCGCGCCAAAATAATGCCAACTAAAAGTTAGGTAGCAACGAGAGTACAAGAGTGTTCCCGCCAACCAGACCACACACATCACGGCCTCATACCACTTCACTCGATGCTACACAGCCCCCATAAAACTCAACCTACTTATAATTCCACGAACAAAACTCTTTCTTTTAGGGAAGGCCTGACACGTGACAAGTACCCTTCGGGAGAGCTACGTATCAGTAGGAAGAGCTCCAAGTCCTCAGATAGACAAACACTGGTAAACTAAAAGAGCAAAACGAAAGCATTATAGAGCCCGTGCTAGGAATCCGTCCTGAGTAAGTGCCTAGGAAAGAAATCCAACTGAAGGGCATATCTTTTTAAGTAGTGAAGTTAACTTACAAAGTATATATTAACTTAAAATTTTTCAAATGTCTGGGGTTCCAGAACTTCCTTTCCCAGACTGCATGGTTTATTTTGTGTGTATGTACGTAGGTCAAAAGAATATTTAAGATATGTTTATATCTTAAAATCCGATTCTGTTTGAGCCAACTTTTGATTCCAAATTTTATACATCAACTGGTGATAATATCACCGTTTTATATTTTTAATAGAAGAAAGGCCATGGAAATGATATGACAGATAAGTAGGATCTTATCAAGTAAAACTCTAAATCAAAAGGCAAAGGGTATAACTTTTAACTACCTAATTTAAATTTCTAAAAAACATTTTTCGAGACTCGAATTTTGTCCCTTATAAATTGCTACATATTAAGAATTTACAGGGTAGAAACTAAATTTTCTTTGAAAAAGTTTTACAAAATCTGATATACCTTTTGCGGTCCATAATCGTATGTGAATCTCAGGAACAAGCCTAGGCCTGGTCTTTTACTCTGCCGGAGGTCTCACACTAAGACTAAACTTTTTTCGTTTTAACTCCCAACTGCTTACAAATTTTATAGGAGCATTGCCCCCCCCCCCCAAACGAAAAAAAATAGCATAAAACTTCATTCACTTTCTTTGCAGATGCCGAACATGAGTGCTAGTTTACAAAGCGTGTTAGTTGAATATTGAAGTTAACTTGTGCCAGCCCATGAAAGGAGGATACGTTCTAAAGGCTGAAGAATATGAAAGACTATCGACCATGTAAAATTTTGACTTAAACAACTCTAAGTTTACTCGTATCTATCGATTTTTTTTTTTTTTTTTTTTTGAAGTTTTTATTTACCAAATACAAAGGTTACTTTCCTTCAAGATGTGATTGCTTATAACTCTTGACAGGAATATTTTCCGAAAAAAGCTAGTTTAAACACTAGCTAATTAAACACAGGTTAATTTATTTTAGAGTGAACGTTCCAATCAATAATTTTAAGGGGTGTCGTTTGAAAATTCGAAGTAAAACCCCAGTACCACATGAATGGGAAGGGGGATTATTGTCACTAAATTTGAACCCATGTGTAAATTTTACGTCTATCGGGCAATAGGAAGGGCAATAAAACACACATTCAGCCAAGTATCATTAAAATACCAGTAAAATACAGGCTCAAAGAACCTCTAAAAATATTTTCTTCCACTCTACTAGAGACAATAGGAATTATAATCCAACAAACTCAGTTTTCAAATAAATCAAACCAATTAATTAGCTAATAAGAATCCTTTCAAGAACACGTCAATGGCTTTTACATGCTTACCTTTATACACATACAGAGATTTATGAACATGGTGCGAATGCCTCCAAATTATAAGGTCAGGTCTTTCAAGATATGGGGACCAAGGTGGTGACTCTGAAAGTATAAAAACAATAAATTATTTGTTTTGTTCTACCTTCACCCATATATAATACTCCATTTTTTGCTGCAACACCAACTCTTGCTTACTTGCTGCCAGTCACGGGAATTTGACAGATAATAGCTACATGGTAGTTAGTCTTTCAAAACAGAGGATTATCCAGAGACAACATTACTCTATAAGATCAAGAACAGCCAATAATCTTACCATTGTCCTAAACAAATGTGGTGGTAACCCATAGAAGCGCATGGAGCTAGTACTCTATGACACCTGCCACCCTCGAGTTTTGTGGGCAATATGTTCAAACCTTGTGTTGCTGAGCAAAACTAGTCCAAGTAGCACATTTACAAAAGGCCCACTTCAAAACAAGGTTATTAGTATTGTTTATAATATTTATGACTGCCATGCTTGTCTTGTAACCGATTCGCGATATCGACTTTTTTCGGTCTAAACCTGATCTCTAACCGGGTTTCCTTCTTGGTATTTAAAAACAAAAATCAAATTTCTGCATTTACTAACTAGTAATGGATGACAACTGACTCAAGAGCAGCAATTGAATTACTTATCTATGAAAACTGTCAGGCGTTTTATCAAAGTCACAAGATTTCACTCATTTGGCTGTGTTGACAGACCCTATAGAACTGCATTTATGGAGTAAAGCCATCCATTCTGAAACCAAAAATTCATTTTGATTTTTAGGTATGATTAACAGTTAGTAAACATTTAATTTTAAGGAGTCAAGTTTTTAAAATTCAGCCCAAAGTAAGATTTTTTTTCGCTTTTTGCGAAAGTTTAAAATTTATGCTGATAACTGGCACTGAACTGATGTTTCTAAGCCTACACAATTAACCTATTTCATTCAGTAAATGTTAATTATATCTTATTTTTCGGATTTTTGTTCCGCTGAAGCTTTTTTGCAAGTGAATCTTTTATTTTCCGCTTTGTATCTCATTAAGTTTAAAATCATTTAATAAGTTTTTTTTTAACTACACACATAAATAATATTTGCTGCAAGAAGCATTCCCTAGAAAAAGATGAAGTTCCGAAACTTTAAAATATTTGTGGCTAAATTAATAAAAATAATATCGGCTTGCAATTTCCCAGAAATATTAGCCTAGCCTCAACAAAACTCCAACGAGGAATACAAAATAAGCAGTTATTATCCATTCTTATAACACGCTTTTTAGATCAGCTACTTTAGTGAGAAAACTTTTTTATTTCTGAAAAATAAGGTTTTACCAAATGTTATCCTTTTTCCAGTGAGAAACTCAACAATAACAACGTTTCAAGCAAAAAAAGGAAATAAAAAACAAAAATAAGGCATTTCAGACTAAATATCGCAACCAAAATGGCATACCCTTTGATAATTGTGAGACAGATGGTCCGTTTGGGCAGCAACAATATGTAATACTTTTTGATTCTTGGTCAAATTTGATGCGTGAACAACATTTCTTACAAGTTATGGTCTCTTCACACAGAATTTGGACGTGCATCATTTCGTCAGAATAGCTAAATAATAAATGTGTAATTAGAACAGAAAGATTCTATTACTGATAGAAAATAATAAAACCGTTCAATATTGCAATTTTCTTGCTTCATACTTGAATATAGATGGATAGCAAATCACCCAATACAGATCAGAATGACCTTACCCCAAGGATTATTGGATATACTGTATTTGATTTCTTAGGGCTAGGGAAAAATAATATTATACCCCCACCCAAGGACTGGATGTGCACACACCTATGTAAGCTTAAGCTTTCAGTAAAATAATATTCATATCTAAGAGAAAAAAAATGGGCCTTCCGTAGTTTCCAGATAAATATAAATGGATGGAAGTATGGGGTCGGATAACCCCCTCCGCCTCTAAAGAATATTCCGAGTGTCTCTTCCCCAAGAACCTTTATAAAATTCTACATAAAGGCAAACAATTGTTTTGAAAACACTGGAGGCAAACAATGGAAAAACTATTTCAAAAGCATTTTTTTTTATTTGTGATTTAAAAAATCTTCTTTCGTGAAGAACTGTCTTGCTGATTACTGAGAAAAAAAAGGGCTCACCAGAAACCATTTTTGGGTAACGAGAAAATAAATATCTAGGACCCTATTTCAAAAGACAAAAGATTTTTTTTTTTTTTTTTGTCTAAGCTTCTTGAGCGCAATAGGGAATGTTTTCCTGCCAACTCTGCAGAATCGAAATAGAGCCAATTGTTTTTAGCTTAACAAGAAAAATAAATTATACCATATTTATTTTAATCATGTGTAGTTGTAATTAAAGACATCCATGGGTAGAGATTTCTGATGGTAACAGCTCTAGCTTCAATGACTACAAAGCTTTTTCGTTAAGTTTAAATTTCAACCAACTAAAAACCTATTAGAACACAACAACCAGACCCGTATGGTAATGGATATTTAGCAGATTTCACGATTCATGATTTAACAGTTTTCGGTGTTACTGGAAGACCTATAAGTTACAGCAAATTCACTAGACCGGGGATATTGATTATTCGCAGTCAATTAAACAAACACATTTCGTCAAATAAAGTAAAGAATGAGATGAAAACTTACGACGAACAGAAATTATTCAGTATATAACGGTGGCTGCCCACCTACTCAATTTTCCGCTCTTTATGTGTGCAATAAATATAGTAAATGGGTATTTGGAAGTGTTTTATTTACCGAATGCCGTCTGAAATATTTGAACGTAAAATTGTACTGTTACAAAATGATTTCCGGCTCCTTTAAGTTGTAATGTCAACATTTACTTTCATTTGAAAGGTTTTATTTTTAAATTTAATTTCAGTTCCTTTTCAATATCATACCCAGAAGTAGCCTACATATGAGGAGGGAAACTACCTCTTCAAACTCCAATCTTTACATTAAAGTTTTACTAATGCAGAATAATACTTTAAGAAAAATAACTTATTAGTGTACTTACTTTTCAAAAAGTACAATTCTCCTTAAGTAAAGAACGATGTAGGCACAATGTATTATTTTTTTTTTTCTTCCATACCAGGGCACGTATCGAAGGAATTGTCGTAGAAACTTCAAAAAGGGCTCATTCGATTGGAAATTGAAATGCCTAGTGCCATTTTTAATAGTAGAAACTAATTGGAAGGCAACTAACACCCCTTCCAAGCCCACCATTTCCCCAAACATATCAAATCAAAATTTTGAGATAGCCATTTTGTTCAGCGTAGTTGATTTCCAGATAGAAATTATGTTTTTGAGGAGGACACTAACCCACAACCCTCAGGGCAAGGGTTTTAAGTTATGCCCTGGGGCATATAAGAACGATGTTGGCACAATGTATTATTTTTTTCCTTTACACCAGGGCACTTCCTATCGAAGAAGTTGTCGTAGAAACTTCGAAAAGGGCTCATTCAATCGGAAAATGGAGTGTTGTGTGTCCTTTTTAATGGTCAAAAGTAATTGGAAGGCAACTAACACCCCTTCCAAGCCCACCATTTCCCGAAACACATCCAATCAAAATTTTGAGATAGCCATTTGGTTCAGCGTAGTTGATTTCCAGATAGAAATTATGTTTTTGAGGAGGACACTCCCCCAGAGCCCTTGGAGCAATGGTTGTAAGTTATGCCCTAGGGGCATATAAGGTTTTTTATAGAGATATTGTCGTAGAAACTTCAGAAACGGCTCATTCGATTGGAAATTCAAAGGGCTAGTGACCTTTATAACATTTGAAAGTGATTGGAGGGCAACTAACCCCCCTCTCAGGCCCACCATTTTCCCAAACACATCCAATCAAAATTTTGAGATATCCATTTTGTTCAACGTAGTTGAAAGTTCTGTAAATTAGGTCTTTGAGGATGACAACCCCCCACAGCCCTCAGAGCAAGGGTTGTAAGTTATGTCCTGGGGGCAAATAAGTTTTTTTTTGAAAGCGTTGTCGTAGAAACTTCAAAAAGGTATCCTTCGATTGGAAATTGAAATGGCTAGTGCTCTTTTTAATAGTCGAAAGTGATTAGAGGGTAACTAACCCCCCTCTCACGCCCACCATTCCCCCAAACACATCCAATCAAAATTTTCAGATAGCCATTTTGTTCAACGTAGTAAAAAAATCTGGAAATTAGGTCTTTGAGGATGACAAACCCCCCCCCCCAGCCCCCAGGACAAGGGTTGTAAGTTATGCCCTGAGGGCACAAAAAGTTTTTATTGAAAACGTTGTCGTAGAAACTTCAAAAGGGCTCATTTGATTGGAATTGAAAGGGCTAGTGCCTTTTTTAATGGTTGAAAGTGATTGGAGAGCACCTAACGCCCCTCTCATGCCCACCATTTCCCCAAACACATCCAATCAAAATTTTGAGATATCCATTTTGTTTAACTTAGTTGAAAGTTCTGGAAATTAGGTCTTTGAGGATGACAACCCCCCTCACAGCCCTTAGGGTAAGGGTTGTAATTTATGCCCCATTGGCATATAAGGTGTTTATAGAAAGTGTTGTCGTAGAAACTCAAAAATGGCTCATTCGATTGGAAATCGAAAGGCCTAGTGCCCTTTTTAATAGTCGAAAGTGATTGGAAGGCTTGACATTTTTATAGTAAAGATCGATGTGGGCACATTGTATATATTTTTTTTTTTTTTAGACCAGGGCACTTCGTATCGAAGGAGTTGTCGCAGGAACTTCGAAAAGGGCTCATTCAATTGAAAATAGAAAGGGCTGATGTCGTTTTTAATAGTCGAAAGTGATTGGAGGGCAACTAATCCACCTCCCATGCCCACCCTCCCATTTGCCAATTTATGTTTGAAAACAAAATGTTGCCTTAAGATTAAATCAAAATGCACTGTGTTAATGCTAATTCCCAATAAGGCATCCCTTCAATATCCCAAGAACGACTGAGGGTATTATGTTCAAACTTTCGGGGGTACTTCTGCTCTTAAAATTTAAGCAAATAAAAATAGCGTTAAGCAAATCAAAATACTGTATCCAAGCTATCAAAGAAAGTAAACAGATCTTTTTGCGAATGTTATCAAGTTTTCTATTTCAGGTCAACTAGAGGAGGTACGACACTAAATTAAACACTACTATTTGTGTCCAGATTTTTAAAAGAGTTTATGTTGTTAAAAATTGCTGAAAATTTTTCTCCAGCATAAAAATAGCAGGCCAAACTATAAATTCTTAAAAAAAATGAAAAGATTTAAAGTATTATTTTCTTTTTCCCTGAAAAGACTATGTCAATATAAAACGAACAGAAATGAATTAAAAAAACTTTTTTCCACAAAATAAGTTTTTCAAAGAAAAGTAAGAACTCCATTAAACCAAAAATGAGCAAAAATGAAACCCAAAACGAACAGAAATTACAATAACTAACCGATTCAAACTCAAAACGAGCAAAAATTAACATGAGTTGGGCTCAAAACCCCTATGCCTTCCCAAATCCAGAACATAATTTGCACTTTACTGGAAAAAATACAAATGAATGTGCATTGTCAGTTTAATATACATATACTGATATTTAGTAATCAAAATGTTAATATAATTTAATTATTTAAAGCTATAAAAGTAAAAACATTTATATTTTTTCCAGTAAAGTGCAAATTATGTTCTGGCCTTGGGAAGGCATAGGGATTTTGAGCCCTACTTATGTTAATTTCTGCTCGTTTTGAGTTTGACTCGCTTATTTATTGTAATTTCTGTTTGTTTTGGTTTCCATTTTTGCTCATTTTTAGTTTAATATAGTTCTTTACTTTTCTTTGAAAAAATTATTTTGTGGAAAAAGTTTTTTTTAATGAATCCACAGTAAGAGGGGAGCTTCCCCCAGCATCTATAATGTACGGTTCATAAATTTCTATATTCTTCCTAACAAAGGGAAGTTAGAAGTCAAATCCATAATCATCTGAACATTCATTCAATTCGTTTGAAGTATCTTTTACAAAAAGTTTAAAACTATGGACATAAACCAGTTTTTGAGGTCTTGAGGTCTTGGGCAATACCGTAATCGAGGTTGTGCATCTTTGCGATACCCTATATTCGTTAGTTTTGATGGCTAAACGGTTTGTATTAAAGGTTCATTTTTTATGTCTTGCATTTATATTTAGAGACAAACGTTATACCGAACGCCAGTATAACCTCTGACGCAAGGAGGCTATTTAGCTGCCCTTTCAATAGTTCTTGGAATTTTTGCTCGCTAATATTTGGGCACCTTTTCAGGCCTAAATTACAGTTTTAAAGGGACAAAATGATGAAAACCAGCACTTTCTTGTTGCATGATTCCTTTTATTACTTAAAAAAGACACTGGGCCCTTGATTTGTGTTTTGAATGATTCATTAGTTTAATAGTTTACAACTACTGGCTCAATAGGATTAGCCACGGAGAAAACAACGAACAAATGTTTTCCATGTTAGTTTTATCCCTTTTTTCTAAAATTACACAACTTTTCCTTTCCTAATAGCATTTGATGAGCAGCTTTAAAATAAACAAATTTGGCATATTTACAGTCAGCATAAATAATGGATTTATATTGTTGTATATATTGTACAAAGCTTTATTTTCTGGAGTCTCGGTTTCTATTGACAAGGGTTGCTCTTTACTTACAGTTTGTTACTATGAACTGCTTGATCCAAGGCTTTCTTGAATATAAGAGGCTATCACTCCCTGCTTCAACCCACTTAGGGTCGAGAATGATAATCATCCCCGAAAAAGCATACCCCTTCAAATATTTCTGAAGAGAATGGGGGTGGGGGCTGAAGTACCTGAAATATCTGAAAACGTGAAATTTAGAATAATTTACAGTTTTCAAGGGAGATTCTTCAAAAAAATCTTTCTATTGGGATACAGTGTTTTACGAAGTCCCAAAGGAATCAAATCGGTTAAAAGAAGCTTTAAAAATAATTGTTTATATTTGTTATGACTACACTAATCTTTGGGAACGTATCCACCATCACGCGGCATTATGGTCTCTGAAACTCTAAAGCTCAATACACAGCATTTAGGTAATTCTAAATCAAATGCATATGTCAGAATTTTCCTACTCTAGCACTTTCACCATCTTTTGGCTGAAATTGTTGTTATGAGCCAAAAATGTCAGAAAATGCCACTTCGCTGTTCTCTCTGATGCTATTTAAAAAGACACTATAGCTTCTAGCTTCCGTTTAAACCAGCCCTCTAAATTCTAGGACAGTTAGTTTGATACCATTATCCCTAAGGAAAAATAAAAAAACACACTTCTGTGACTGTCTTTCTAAAAAAAAAAAAAAAACGAAATTTCACATTTTTGTAGACAAGGATATGAAACGTCTGAAGTAGGGTTCTCTGATACGCTGAAGTTGATGGTGTAGTTTTCATTGAGATCTATCCCTCTTTTAGAGGTGTTTCCCCACCCACGTCCCTTTTTTGAGAATTAAGCTAATTTTCTAAGGTTTATAACTTTTGATGAGAAACTGTAAACCTACTAAACTTTGCATTTTTGGAAAGACCATATGAAGCCAAATCTTCTGATGTATACACTGTTGGTAGAGCTCCTTTTACAGGATTTTTAATTAGCGCAAAATGCTCAAAACTTACAACTGGTTACTACCAGCTGTTTGATATACTCGTTTGGCCCTTCCAAACATGATATGATGTTGCATTCCTCCATTTCATTTGCTTGCTATGATTGGCAGATCTGGCTTTTAGCCCTCATTTGTTATCATGACGTCAAAATTTCAGTTTTTCTGCATTTTTTGTTTGTTTATATTTTTCAGTGTCTTATAGCTTATGCTAGCTCTCATGGTTACAAAAGTTATTCAGCATACATTTTCGTGTTTCTAGCTAGAATGCTTTAGCTTATTTTTTGGTACAAAAAAAAATAAAAACAAAAACTTATTACGAATAATTTCAGAAGCATAAAAGTGGAAAAAGATGTAAATCCCAAGCAAAATTAATGAGAAAAATTAATGAAATTTGACGTCAAAATAACAACCCTGCAAGGGCCAAAGGACGGACCTGCCAACCGTAGCAAGGAAAGGGAGGATAGAAAAAGCACGCAATTTTTATAGCCTAAAACAATACCCTTTATTTGGCAAACAATTCGTACCTTACACAATCCACACTTTAACAGTTTAAGGGTTTTTTTTGCGACAAGCCATGTCTTTGCGCCAAATAAATGCCAGCCAAGAAAAACCAATGGAAAGCAAAGCTAGATTATAACACCAGCTATTGAAAATTGCATTGGTTAGTCACAAATAACGATTAAAAGCGTAATTTTTTAAAAAATGACCACGCTTCCACCATTATAATCTATTTCTAGAGATAAAGCAACAATGGTAATGGGTTTCAGTCACATTCTGAAATGTTTTCAAAAATTCTATCTATATCTATCAATTACTGACTATAAAATGAAGAACCAAATCCAATTTGGAAGTTTTATTAAAGTTACCGGAATAATTTGAATTTACTCCTAAAAACCCCTGGCCATCTAAATTTGCTTTCCAAGTCCAGCTTCTTCTTCTATTTCTATAAACAATGGTCTGGCAGTTTTCCGCAAGTTACGAATTATGGAAATAAACAATGAAAATTTAAGCCAGCTTTGCTTTCCACTATGCAAATAAAAATCTTTAGAAGTTTCTTTTGAGAGCTGTATGCTTTCTAGCCCTCTTGTTCCAAAACACTACATAAGAAATCAAGGCTATTACCACTTAACTTCAACATCTGATATTATTTCTCCATCATCTCGTTCCCAGTCATGCGAAGAGGCACAAAGACCAGCAACCAAAAAGCTTTTGAGGATTCTAGAATGAGAAGTTTGCGCCTCAATGGCCTGCTTTAAAAACCGCTTACCAATTACAGTTAGCAGATTATAAAAGTTCTTTGGTCCCCAGTTTTCTCTGCATGTCCTAGAAGAATAGATTAATTCATACACCAAGTTATTAAAGTAAAATAACAGCAAACGCACAGAAACATGGAAGGCAAGAGATTCTGAAGGAGAATACATAAACTTAAAAGTCACCTGAGCTCTTGGGCTGAACAACTAAGCTCATCAACAATTAATTTAGGTCTCATTTGATACTCATCAATGTGCTAAGATCTTACATCTTTTGCCAGAAAACGCTTAAAAGTGATATCTTTCAACTAAGATCTTACATCTTTCGTCATTTTTATGGAAACATCTTTCATCATTCTGCTCTGATCAGTGGTCTGAGAACAATGATGAGTATATCATCAAAGTTCTCTCATCATTGTTCTATATGGAAGGAAAATGGCGTTCTTCACATTTATCGCTAACATGAGTGAGCTGTAAGATCTTAGAACAAAGATGAGTTAAAAAACGATAATCTTTGCAGAAAGATACAAGATCTTAGAAGTAAGATCTTAGTACTAAAGAACGGCCCTCAAGTTGCCTTCTTTATGGATCATACCTGGCTCCAGAGAGAGTTATGAAGTAAAATACAATACGTAAAATTGGTAAAGCGTTTCTTTCAAAATACAGTATCAAACCTAGATGTTCATGAAAATATTTAAGATAATATTTTCTGCTTTAAGATAGCTAAAAAATTCATTTTTTGGTGTTAGCCATTCAAAGTTTATATATGTGTACTACCGTATTCTTTTAGGAGAATCTAATAGTAAAATGAATGTAGGCTTTTAGCTATAAAAGCATCAAATTCGGCTAAAGACATATGCTGATTTCTCAGCACTCTTTATTTATGTCAATTATGTTGAGCTGCATAAATGTTTCTATAAGCTGGTCCATAAAATTACTATAAAATAGCCACTTTTACTACTTGTATCTCTATTCCTCCTTGACTAAAAATGTCTCATCCTTTTTAAATTTTCATATTGTGCACATGTATGATGATGGGTATAGCCTACTGTAGATGGGTTATCTATAGGCTATAGAGTCTAGCTAGTAAGTAGTGTGGGAGGTAAAAAACACTAGGTCAGCGTTTCTCAACGTTTTGACAGTCACCCTCCCCCCCCCAACAGGTAAAATAAAGTAACTCAATTCACACAGCCCCCTTATAGGTTAAAAATAGCAATTTGAACTTAATTGTCTCATTAATTCTCATTTACACATGTTGATTTCTTCTTCTAACTTCAGTTTTGTATCAGTATGTGCATGTGATTGAAATCTTCTTCTAGGAATAAGTGCTAGGCTAGGAATAAGTGAAGATGACTCACTAAGGCTAGGAATAAGTGAAGATGAAAAGGTGACTTTGGGTAATGAAAAGATTGATCAGGTGGGCAGCTTCACTTACCTTGGTAGTATTATTAGTAAAGATGGTGGGAGCAGTGAAGATGTTAAAAATAGAATAGCCAAGGCTCAGGGTGTTTTTTCACAGTTAAAAAAAGTCTGGAAGAATAGGAAGATAAGTCTGCAAACCAAGATTAGAATATTAGAAGCTACAGTGATGACAGTGGTCAAATATGGCTCTGAAGCATTGACGCTCCAAAGAGCGGATGAAGATTTGCTAGATGTTTTCCAGAGAAATTGCTTAAGGATTGTTCTGGGTACCCGGCTGACTGACCGTATTTCAAACAATAGGCTATACGAAAAATGTGGTTCAATACCGCTCTCTAGGGCTATAATGAAAGAAAGGTTGAGGTGGTTAGGGCACATTGTACAGATGAAGGATGACAGATTGCCGAAGATTGTTCTTTTCAGCCAACCATCTAGGGCTAAATGCAAAGCAGGTCGTCCTCGTCTGGGGTGGGAGGACGTCATAAAGAAAGATTTAAAGGAAATGGGAACTTCGTGGGTGTAAAAAGGGAGGCTTTGAATAGATTGGGGTGGAGGAGGATTGTGCGTAGCTGTGTTGGCCTCAGGCGGCTTGGTGCTGTGGTGAGCTGCTAGTAGTAGTAGAGGTTTTATAGTCGCAACTATAAAGCCCTCTTTCTATTCTACATCTTACTGCAAATACTTATTGTAAAACTACTTACTGAAGTATCTGGTTGGATCTCTTTTATTCTAAGCATTGAATTATCAAGCTACCAATTTTGACTTTAGCACTCTTTGAAAGGGGTAGTCTACCCGTCTTTTTTCAGAAGGTGGCAGCCTGTAATATTTAAAGCAATACCTTATTATGATAAACATCCTCTTTTTATGTTTGCACATTACATTCAAATAGATGATGGCCAATAGTTTCATTCTTAGTATTGTAAAACTGCAACATGGGAACAATGGGGCAAAACCCGTGGAATTGGGGAATTGCAATAAGAAGGGTCAGACATTGAGAACAGTAGTGCCAGCACAGATTCTGTAATGAAGTTGGAGAGAAAAAGTGGAAAAATTGCTTCATTTTTTGGTATCAGACAACCTCCAACGAGAATTATGTCTTGGGGAGAAATTTTGTAGTTGGACTAAGACCTTCTGAAAATGTTTACCAGCTTCTTTCATTTATTATTGATTTTGTGTAGGCTTACATTTATCAGCTTCACCCAGCAAGTCACTTAAAGCATGAAAAGAATTAGCAACATCATTTCCTTTCTTAATAATGTTGATCAGTCTGTTTCTCTAAGGTTGTATAAACTAAAGCTTGCTCAGCTGTCCTTACTGTTAAAATGATTGGTGAGAGGTTTGGTTTCTTTGGTATCTTTTCCAGTTACTAGTTCATCATTTTTTCAATACATCTGGTTAATAAAATTGTGGACTTTCCTATTTAGGTTAGACATATAACTCTGATATCTGTGATTCAGCTTCTTTGATTGTTTTTTTTTTTTTTGTCTAAAATATGCTGTGGGATTTATGTTTTATGCAAATATTGAGCTGCTAGATGGATCTTCTTGTGTCTCAATTCCACTGGCACTTAGTTGTTTTCTTACTGGATAGGATTCTTGGTTGCCAAATTAATTGTTAGGCTTGTTAGTATTTTACTAATTTCAATTCTCTGTATTCCTTATCATACCTGAAAGTATTCACCTTCTTCTAAAAATTGGAAACCTAAAGATATACAATTTGTTTTTATCATAAAATCTGTATCTCAGAGTATGAATGTTATTGGGCTGACTATTAAAAGAATTCATAACTGCTGTGTGGTTTATTTGTAGCTTGTAGGTTAGTTGTATTTCCAAAAGAAGGATCATGCAATGGGGTCTAATAAGCAGATTTATTATCTCTATACTCTTCCCCCCGATGTTGTATCAAGTTGAAAACTATATGGGGTTAAGCTAGTAGTTCTGTTGTTCCCTGCTAGAGTTTTCTTGAATGCTTTTCCAGCTGTGTCTTCAGTTTTTGTATTTTCCCAACATGGGCCATGGAATTTGTATCCCTTACTAAAATATTACCAGTGAAGATAATTTTTCTTTCAATATACTGTGTATAGGTCATTATTCCCATTTGTGTTGTAAAAATATGTTATACTGAGCAATCTTTACTGATTGTTTTGGAGTAAAAATATGCTGATAGAGTCATACCTCCATTGAATAGTCTTTTATTATTATTGCTGAATGGTTTGTGAGTTTTTAATGAATGGATGTATGTTCTTGTGTCTTGGTCAGGCCTACTGTGCCTACAGTCAGGCCCAGTAACAGGAAACAATATAAATTCGGAAAATAACCTTACAAATCATAAGATACTCCTCACCTTTTCCTCTTGTTTGCATATCCTTGCTGCAAGTCTGATACCCTGGGATACTTGCTCTTCTCGTGTTGATCAAATTTGTCTCTTAGAGACTAATTACATCTACATTGTTTTTATGGAGCTTAGTTATCTCTCTCATGAAGTGAACATAAACATGACCACTCAAACACGTATTTTAGAAAAGAGAATTTAGAACAGTGTCAGTGAGGTATTACCAACTTTATAATGGGCACTTGCAGTTAAGTTGAAGATCCTGCTACTTCCCATTGAAGCACCTTGAAAATCTCTGCCATTAGTGATATTATGTCAAAACCTATGCACTACATAAGCCCAGAATAGAGACTACATGCTTCTAGGGGCACAATTCAGTATACATCCTGAATAATATACATGCAATAAATTTCCATATATGACTCTCTTCTTTATATTGATTTTAATGGCGAACAAGCAACATTACAGCAAATTCAGCATAAGAACATTTGGGAAAATTCTAGTTTAGGGGCTTTTTTTGTTTTCTTAGAAAGTGGTTGAGTTAGGTGAATGAAACTGTTAGGAGCACACCCATATCCCTAAGGATATCCTGGGAAAATACTTTGAAGCTTCAACACTCCTTCTTCCCCTAGAGAACACTGACCTTTAATAATCTTTGTGTTACAAAAGTGAAACCTTGCAAGATAGATTTTCTTCTCAAAAGAGGCCCAAGAAAAGCTCTTTGGGCCTTATACCTTTGCTTAATCCTAATTTAAAAGGTTTAAAGATCTTTAAAATCATTTCTTAAATTTAAGAGAAAAGCCTAGATACTGCTTAAAATTATTCTGAAAAACAGAAATTGCATTTTTACAAACAAAAGCCATTGAAAAGGAAATTGAAAACTCAAAATGGCATTAGCCTACAGTCAGGCCCAGTCAAAGGAAACAATATAAATTCAGAAAATAACCTTACAAATCATAAGATGCTTACTTATTCCTAAAAGCACTTTACTTTATTTTACCCCCCCCCCCCTAATGTGCAAATATAGCCCAAACTATATACTTCTTCTGTGTTTTTCTGTTTCTTGATTTCATTGATATTGCTTCTTTGCAGTTTAACCTATCAGAGGCAATGCTATAGAGTTGCCAATAGTAAAGGCCAAAAGGCTTCAATGTTTTGTTGTTGTTTTTTTTTCTCCCCAGAGCCACTTCATATGGAAGGGGTGGTCATATAAACTTTAGAAGGGGGTCAATTCGATTGGAAATTGGAAGTTCTAGTGCCCTTCTTAAAAACAACAATGATTGGAGGGCAATTAGCTCCCTTCACATCCTTTTTTCCCGAATGCATCCAATAAAAGTTTTAAGATAGCCAATTTGTTAAAAATAGTTCAAAGATCCAATAAAAAACTCTGGGGTCAACAAAACCCCCCAGAGCCTGGGGGCAGGTGTTTGTAAGTTATGCCCTGGGGGCATATAAGGTTTTTAGACAAGGGTTTTCAAAATAGTCCAAAGATCAGATAAGACCAAATCCCACCACCACTAAAGTATTAATGATATTTTATTCCAAAACTTAAGGGAGCTGACCCCTGGCCCTCCTTCCATGTCCCAATCCCTCCCCCTCCCCCCAAAAAAACTTAGTAACAACATTTTATTCCAAAAATCATGGGAGCTGACCCCTGGTCCTCTCTCCACTGCCTGCCCACCCCCCTCCCCGAAAAAGCTTATTAACAATATTTTATTTCAAAAATCATGGAAGCTGACCCATGGCCGTCCCTCCATGCCCCCCCCCTTCCAAATAAAAATCATATAGATATTTTATTCCAAAAATCATATAGATATTTTATTCCAAAAATCATGGGAGCTGACACCTGACCCTCCATTGCCTGACCCCCCCCCCAAAAAAAAAAAAACAAAAAAAAACAATAAAAATATTTTATTTCAAAACTTATAGAAGCTCACCCCTTGTTCTCTACGGCCTGACCCCCCCCCCCCAAAAAAAAAAAAAAAAAAAAAAAAACAAAAACAGTCCAAAACTAAATTATTGACTTGAATGCTATCATGGATTTTAAAATATTTAAATGTCTGAATATATAAAATAAAAAATTTTCAATTGAAAATTTTGAAAAACATGAAACTTTGGCAATTAAAAACAAACAAAAATTAACTAAAAAAAAACTTTCCAAAAAATAAGTTTTCAAAGAAAAGTAAAGGCCATATTAAACTTAAGATCAGAAGAAATAAAAACCTACAATAATTCAAACTCAAAACAACACAGAAATTACTATTAATGAATAAATGTAACCCAAAATGAACAGAAATTAAATAACAGTAATAGCAAAAAAAAAAAAAGGCAACAGCTACTAATATAAATGAATAAATAAATATCAAAATGAGTAAACATTAAACTGAAGATGCAGATCAAGCTTAAAGCAAACAAAAATCTTTTGCTACTAAAGTATAAATGAAACCCAAAATGAACATAAATTAAATAAACAATCAAAGCAAATGAACACAAAACAGGTACTAATACAAATGAACAAATAAACCTTAAAACAAGTAAAACTTCAAATGAATATATGCATATCAAGTTTAAAATGAACAAAAATCACTACAAACAAGAGTTTGAATACTGCCTCCTTCCCTAACTGTAAAAGTCTAAAACCTACCGCATCATTGACACTTTACTGAAAACAAATTGTATATTACAAATATTTTCTTTTGTACTTATTACAACATTGAGAATAAGCATCAAAATTACAGTAAAATTAAATTTTGAACTGATGAGCTTTCAGCAATTAGTATCATTATATGCCAAACATTCAGTTTAATTTTATTAGTTCTTTCCAAGACTGTTCAAGACTATACAGTTTCACTACAAACAAGAGTTTGGATACTGTCCCCTTCCCTAACTATAAAAGTCTAAAGCCTACTGCATCATTGGTACTTCACTGAAAACAAATTATATTATAAACATTTTCTTTTCCAGTTATTAGAGCTTTGAGAATGAAAATAAAAATAACAGTGAAATAAAATCTTGAACTTATGAGCTTTCAACAATTAATATCATTACATATCAAATATTCAGTTCAATTTTATTAGTTCTTTCCATGACTGTTCAAGACACAGACAATTTTATTAGTTCTTTCCATGACTGTTCAAGACATATATAGTTTTCAGTCAAGTACCAATGATGCAGTAGGTTTTAGACTTTAACATTCAGGGAAGGAGGCAGAAACCAAACTCTTGTTTATAGTAATTTTGTTCACTTTAAGCTTGATTTGCATATTCAATTGAAGTTTTGCTTGTTTTATTATTTATTTATTCATTTGTATTAGTACCTGTTGTATGTTTGTTTGCTATGATTGCTTTTTTAACTTATGTTTCTTTTGGGTTTCATTTATGCTTTAATAGCAAAAGATTTTTTTGTTTAAAGCTTGATTTGCACATTCAATAAGCTTTACTTGTTTTAAGATTTATTTATTCATTTATAATAGTACCTGTTGTATGTTTTTTTGCTATGACTGTTTATTTAATTTCTGGTTGTTTTGAGCTTGAATTTTTTCAGATTTTTATTTACTCTGATCCTAAGTTTAATATGGCCTTTACTTTTCTTTGAAAAATTTCTTTTTTGGAATTTTTTTTTTTTTTGATTAATTTAAATACAAGAATAGTGTGATCAAGAAACACAAAAGTACATGAAAATATATAATTGGGCTATATATTTTTGCATTAGGATAGGGGGAGGGTGTAAAGTAAATTACTTCTGGGAATCATATAAATAAGTATTTTAAGTTATTTTCAGGATTTTTGTTTTCCATATGATTAGCCTAACTAATACCCTCACAATTAATGCAAAATGTTCTTTGTCAGAATTAAGATAAGCCTAGTTCTGTCATGTATGCAATCTTCTAAGCCCTAAAATAAGAAAAGAGTAGACATAGCAGCTCAGAAATACTTTCTCAGGGTATATTTGTGGCACATGATTAATCCCATAAGGTTTTATTAACCTAACTTAACTACCTTCCAAGATAGACTAGCAAAGGGCCCTAAAACAACTTTAACAAGAATTTCAGTGTGTAGCCTATATGCAGTTTAGAATAAACCTATATACTTAAACTGGTAAATTTCTAGTGGGTCATATAATTTAGCTAAGATGAAAGTGAAAACACCATTTGATGCCCTTTTTAGGCTCTATCATAATTCAACAATTGCTTCTGGGCCTAATTGTATCTTGAGCCCCTAAAGGGGCCCCAAAGGAATTTCATTTTTATAGCACACAAAGAAGTTATCAACACTAGTTAAGTTACTGAAAAGTAGTTAAGAACATATTGCTAGTTTATAAATAAGTTGTTCAAGAGTAATATATTCCCAGAATATTTATTTATAACAATTCAAACCTCACTTATTAGGAACTCAAATATAAACTGTTTTCCTACTGTTTCAAGTTTTTCAAATACTGTTGACAAAAATAACACTGAATTGTGTAATTCAAAACTTTGCTGCTGATAATTCAGGATATATTCCAATTTGCGCATTGCACAAGGGATAAAGTTCATGGTAAATTTGCAGTGGGCCATAATTTAGCTGGGATGAAAGTGAAAACATCATTTCATATTTTTCTTATGCCCTTTCATACCATAGCAGAACCAGGATTTTTAAGGGTGGGGGGGGGGGCAAAATAGGGTAAAAATTTAGAATTGGTACTCCTGATAAGGAGACATGTCAAGAAAACAATTCTTACTTTAAAATATATATAATGATCCTAGTTAACAAATTATCCAAGGGGAGAACCTTTATCATCAAGTCCTTCCTCTTTTTTCCTTCTTTTTCCAACTTAAAAGAAAAAAAATTCAATTTTCTCCATGCTAAAATGCAATGCATAAATCTTTTGAAATTGCCAAATAAATTGTTCTATAGATAGCATTCATCCTAGTCATTGTTAATTTCATTTTCTTTAATGAGCAGTGGCAAAAATACAAAATATTAATACAACCTAACCTAACCTAACTTCAATTCAAAATCAACAGTCTCAGTCAGGATGAATGCTATCTATAAAAACAACTTATAGAACGATTTATAGCAGCAATTTCAAAAGATTTATGCATTGCATTTCTAGCATGGAGAAAATTGTAAATTCATTCCTTTAAGTTGGAAAAAGAAGGAAAAAAGAGGATAAACTTGATAATAAAGGTTCTCCCCTTGGATAATATATTAACTAGGATCATTATACATATTTTAAAGTAAGAACTGTTTTCTTAACATGTCTCCTTATCAGGAGTACCAATTCTAAATTTTTACCCAAAATAGGTTGATCCAATAAACTTGCATTAGGAGCAAGTTTAATTAGGCTAATGCAAACTTGCATTAATTAAGTAAATTACACTACTTTTGACTATGTTAGGGGTGCACCTGTGCCTTGCCCCCTGGATCTGTCACTGCTTTCATAATTCATATAAAATACCTTCAGGGCCCCTTTAAGGGTTAAAGATGCAATTAGCAGCAGAAGCAATTATTGAATTATGAAAGAGTATAAAAAAAGGCATCAAAATGTGCTTTCATTTTCATCTTAGCTAAATTATATGACCCACTAGAAATTTACCCTTAAACTTTTGGATCAATATCTACCAAATCATATTATTGAGTTAGGACTAAAGTGAATACACCATTTGATGCCTTTTTTTTATGCTGATTACAAATATAATAAGCATTTCTATTGGAAATGAATTTCAGCCCCCCCCCCTATATATGCCAATTCAGGGTTAGGTTGGGTGGTAAAGTTCTATGAAATCATATTATTGAGTTAGGACTAAAGTGAATACACCATTTGATGCCTTTTTTTATGCTGATTACAAATATAATAAGCATTTTTATCAGAAATGAATTTCAGCCCCCCCCCTATATATGCCAATCCAGGGTTAGGTTAGGTATAGCCCATATAGGGGGGGGGGGGCTGAAATTCATTTCTGATAGAAATGCTTATTATATTTGTAATCAGCATAAAAAAAGGCATCAAATGATGTATTCACTTTAGTCCTAACTCAATAATATGATATTGTAGAACTTTACTGGTTGGGTTAGGTTAGGTATAGCCTATATAGGGAGGGGGGGGGCTGAAATTCATTTCCAATAGAAATGCTTATTATATTTGTAATCAGCATAAAAAAAAAGGCAGTAAAATTCAACTTTAGCTACTTTTGGCTATCTTGGAATGGGTTTAGGTTAGGAAAATGAAACTTTCAGGTATGGGTCTACAGGCCTAAGAATGTCCTGGGAAGGTATTTTGGAGTACCTACCTCCACTCCTTCTCCCTCTAGAGGGTCCTGAAATTTGCCTACATGACAGGTCTATACCCATTGAAATTTTGACAAAACAACATTTTACCTTAATTTTCAGTTATCAGTTTCTTTTTCTCTGGCTTTTGCTCTGAAAATACAATTTCAGTTAGGCTATTTGAGCAGAATTTTAAGCCATATCAATGTTTTAATTCCAGAATTTAGGAAATGTATTTGCATATCTTTGAAACCTTATAAATTGGGATTGAGCAAAGTTGTGAAGCTGAAAACAATTTTGTTATACTTCATTTAAGCAGAAGATCTATTTTGCAAGGTTTCACTTCTATAACTCACAGATTTTTAAAGGTCATCAAAGGTCAGGGCCCTCTAGAGGCAGAAGGAGTAGAGGTAAGTACTTCAAAATACCTTCCCGGGACATACTTTAGCCTGTAGACCCATCCCTGAAAGTTTCATTTTTCCTAACCTAACCCCTTTCTGAGATAGTCAAAAGTAGCTAAAGTAGAATTTTACCAAAAAGGCATCAAATGGTGTATTCACTTTAAACCCAACTCAATAATATGATTTGGTAGATATTGACCAACTTTTGCAGTGGGGAGAGTTTAAATACATGCCTTAAATAGTGAAATTAGTAAGTACTGTAGAATGTTTTAAAGTAATTTTCAGAATTTATAGTTGCCTTTACAGAAATAATGCTATTTTTGTGACAACATCAATGGTAATGTCTACTAAACATTAAAACAAATGAAATCAGACTTAAGCTAACCTATGGGTTACTTAAGGCATTACCTACAATATTTAGAAGTCACCTAATTTTACTGACCTATAGACCTGGTAAGATCTTTTTATTCTATGATTTGTAATACATTCGCAGTGAAATGAAGCAGACTTAATAATCCTTGGGCTATGGTTTACAATTAGATTTCTAAGTAGTGTTCGGGTTGTCATGTGTAAAACGTTTAAAACTTGTGCTAAAATTGTTGCGTAGGTTTATAATTTTCTTAGCATAAGATGACGTTATCCCAAAAGCGAAAATACGCCTACAGTGAAGTTTCAGTTTTTTGTTTATTTTGATTGGGGGGGAGACCTTGCGTTTTATTTATGTGGCCTACTTTAATTGGAAAACCAAATAAAATCTGAAATAAACTAGGAGAGTTCTTGGAGGACCCCCCCCCATAATTTGCAAAAAACTATAATTTATTAAGTAGCTTTAGAACTATTGGTTGTTTTAAGTGTCGAATTTGCTCTTTACTTTGAGCAGATATATTTCTTTTTAATTCATCCATGCTTGTTTTTTGATGTAGCGAAAACGAGAAAAATAGGGGTCCTTTACATTTCCTAATATATTCCACATCACGATTTTTCCAAATATACTGCCTTTGAATCTTTATCATCAAGTAAAAATGTGACTAGTTAATTGCAAAATTAAAAAATATTCTATGCTTCCTCTTCTATCACGATTGCTCACGTAAATTTTTTCCCTGATATCTAAGGTTCTATTACTTCCCAAAATCTACCAGTTCACGATTAAATTATCCTGTTTCATCAAGTGCAAAACGGGAAATTAAAATTAATATGCCTTCTACATCTGCAAATAAAACAGAAATAGAATCATTGAAGAAAAGAAGGTAGATATGCAGCAAATGTAATTTCCTGAATGAAAAAGAAATCATTTTATAGGAAAATAAGACTTAGTGCTTTTTATAATGATATTTGTACTATAACTCAATAGGTCAAATTGGCTGTAGTTTGTTCATGGAATTCGGTAAAGGGGGATCTGCTCCAGGAATCATTTAATTGTTTTAATTTTGATTTCCAGTATTTAATTGAAACTCCGATTCTCTTATTTGTCATTGAATCGCCTAAGAGTTGATAACGTCCTTTTCCGTGCGTTTTGGATTCACATACCAACCCACAAATGCAAGACTGCTCTATAAACAATACTATAATGACTTATCACTTTTTTTCAATTTTCTAAATATTTCTTTTAATCAGCTCCAAAAAAAGGATTGACATAAATTGGCTAAGAGTTATGACTGAAATTAGTTGCATTTCACACAACGCCAGCGCTGCTTGTGAGACATTTATCCTTGCATCAGTATGCTGTACAAAATGTCTGCTAAGAATAAAGTGAATTTAAACGAAATGAGTGTATTTTCTCACAATTTAGAAATAATGCAGGCACGTATAAGCGTTAACAACCCATTCTCTTTTTCTATTGTTATTAGTTTTGCCATGGAGCGCTAGGAAACCAAGTTTTGCTTGTGAAGATAATTGTAGACATAAAAAGGGTATTCAATGTAAACCCTTTCCGGAAATGTATACCCCGTACCCTAATTTACACAAGAAAAACTGTCTCGTAATTTTCATAAAATTCATTTTTTCAAAGATACAAAGGAGAAGGTAAATTTTAAACTCTAGGAGTTATTTTTTCCTCCCAGTGGGCATCCCTAGTAATTTTTAATTAATGTGAGGCTTCTGACGCAATGCTGCCAAGATTTGTTCAAATTTTCTTGATATTCTTTGTCAAACAATGCCCAACGGATAAGTTAATAATTCTGACTTTAACTTTTTCGAATATTTTCAAATTTGAAATATGGTCGCTATTTAAACGTGGGGAATGTGTCATTATTTAATGTTACACAATCTGTGGAAATACTTTGAATTATCTGCATCTTTACTTAGACAGCACTGTTGCGCTGTCTATAATTTTTGTTTTGGTTTTATGTGGCCCGATGATATCAAAGCCATTTATTAATATAAATCGGCGAACCAACAAAAAAATCAATTTAATTAAAAATCATAAATAATAGTTCAATAAATCACGTATATTTAAAGTTTAGCACAACAAATTAAATCTTACCGAGTCCAACTCCATTCAAAATTACGAGGAAATGAACTGCGCGATACCCAGAGCTATTAGAATAGAGCTTGGTTCAATTATGAGACTAACCAAAAAAACTTTTTGCACAAAATAAGTTTTTCAAAAAAAGTAAAGAACTCCATTAAACAAAAAAATGAACAAAAATAGAATCAAATAATCTACCAAACATACAACTACCACAAATCAGTATCATTAAATAAATGAAACCCAAAATAAACATAAATTAAAATAATTCAAACTCAAAACGAGCAGTAATTAATTTGATTAAGTTCTAAGCCCTATGGTTTAAAAAAGCCAAAATATAATTTGCACTTTACTGAAAAAATTCAAATGAATTTACCAAATAAAATGTGCATTGTTAGTTTAATATAAATACGCTGATATTTATTCCTTAAAATCTTAATTAACTTTTGTTTTCTTAAAGTTACAATTGAAAACATCTAAAGAAAAATTTTTCTATTTTTGATCATTTTATGTTTAATGGAGTTCTCTAATTTTTTGAAATTTTTTTTTTGTGTAAAAAGTTTGTTTGATTAATTTCTGCTCGTTTAATATTGACATAAGTAGTGTGCTATCAATAGATACCAATCCTACGCCTGAGGCATGGATATGTGTGTAGTTTAACCGGTACATTGGCTTACCAAGGTCAGTCACCTAATACTACGAACGATACATGAGCTACCAGACGGCTTTCTGAGGCAACACCCTTTTTTCTGGTCCCAACAGTGATGTATAGGGCATTACGCAAGAATATATCTGTAGTTTCGAGGGTTCATGCCCTACCATGGGTAGGAATATATTTCACAAGTATAGGCCTTGTCAGACACGTTTTTCTAGGTTCAATAGCCAAAACTTGAGATCGTCCAATTGCGTATTCAAAGGTTTATTGAGCCTTCTGTAAAAAAAAATATTGGTTTCAGTTGTAGGGTGAGATAATCATGTTTTTCGTATGAATAATGTTTTTACTAAAGATACAGCCAAGCCGTGCATGCTTCTGAGTCAAAAATTGTCAAACACTAATAACCTCTAGGCTGAAGGTACCTTGCATCTTGTCTAGAATTGATGGCATATGGTGTTAAATCTTTTACAAAAAATAACTCTATTCGCGATAAAAAGTATAGCATTTGCGAATTGGAGTGTATGAATGATCTTAATTGATGATTGAATAATAGAGGGTGAGAATGTTCTTAATTGGTGATTCGATTGTATGAAGGTGGTGAAAAAGGGTTAAACTGATTAGCAGTTAAGGTGAGCCCGAAGGAGTTGTTAACTCATAAGCAATTAATTATAAATTTTGAATAGCATCAATCTATGGAGATGGTTAATGATGATAACATGACCTTGTGAGTTGACCTAGCTTTACTTTTTCTATGTGTTCTGTATAATACACAAGTACCATTTGAACAGTGTTGTGATTATGAAATATGCTATGACATTCTAGTATAATAAAAAATTGATACTAATTGAGATGTAGATGGCAGGAAAAGAATTTTAATGAAGAAATTCAGAACAATCCTTAGAAATCCTCGCAAGTCAAGTAGTGAGACGATTATGAGTATGAATCGCCAAGGATCGTAAGCATCAATGACCCTAACCACCAAGGACCTCAACCTCCAAAGGTCCCCTATCCTCGACCTACAAGGGACCCATCCCCCACAACTTTTTTGCCCCCCCCCCCATTTTTTTCTTTTTTACTTTTTTTTACTTTTTTTTATTATTAGTTTTTTAGCATGCTACACCAACTGACCCCGAGTGAGAAAGAGGTATGGGAGAACGACATGAAGAAGACGGTGAATGATGAAAAGGAAAATTAATACCCTTATGTTCTCACTAATTCATTATCCATAGTGTATTTTCATTATATAAATGTGTAGTTGAATAAATGGTTTGGTCGGGGAAATGAAGCCTTATTCAATTAACCTTACTCTAGACGCCTTATTCTTATAAGTTAAGCTAGAATAAAAGAATGATGTATAAAGGTATTAGTTTTAATCAGATCAGGAACAACATTTAAAATGAAAAGGCGTAATATGGATCTAACTCGTTGCACTGTGCCTGGTGGTCCCAACTCTCTAATAAACTATGCAATCTCTCAACTGAAGCGGTAAGATCTATGAAACGTAGCTCCTCATCCTCGGTTAGTGGTGAGGTAGCCCATACATCAGATACTGGTTTAGGTGTTTTTATTTCAACTATTCTTATATTCTTCTGAGACTTGAAATGGTATGGTGGTGATGGTAATTCACTGATCTTAATCTATAATAAACGGGGTTTAATTTCCATGTGAAACATCCACTATTTTATAATGTCAAAAACTATTCCAATTTTTCACGCCGTCAAAATTTAATTTCCCTCCTAGTATTATATCGGCTAAATACATGCCCACTTCAGCCACATAAAGTAGCCAAAGAGAGAGCTCAATCAATTTTATATCACACCATTTTTATGATATTAATTTCACAGAAAATAATTGAGCTCTCTCTGGCTACTTTATATGGCTGAATTGGGCATGTATCTAGCCGATATAATGCTAGGAGGGAAATTAAGTTTTGACGGGGTGGAAAATTGGCATAGTTTTTGACATAATAAAATATTGGATGTTTCACAAGGAAAATAAACCCTGTTTTTTACAGATTAAGATCAGTGAATTACCGTCACCGCCATACCATTTCAAGCCTCAGTAGAAAATAAGAATAGTTGAAATAAAAACACATACACCAGTATCTGATGTATGGGCTACCTCACCACTAACCGAGGATGAGGAGCTGCATTTCACAGATCTTACCGCTTCAGCTGAGAGATGGCATAGTTTCGTGGAGAGTTGTGACCACCAGACACAGTGCTACGAGTTAGATCCATATTACGCCTTTTCATTTTAAATGTTATCACTGATCTGAATAAAACCAATATCCTTATACATCATTTTTTTATTCTAGCTTAACTTATAAGAATAAGGCTTCTAGAATAAGGTTAATTGAATAAGGCTTCATTTCCCCGACTAAATCATTTATTCAACTACACATTTATATAATGAAAATAAACTATGGATAATGAATTAGTGAGAACATAAGGGTCTTAATTTTTCTTTTCATCATTAACCGTCTTCTTCATATCGTTTTCCCATGCCTCTTTGTCACTCGGGGTCAGTTGGCATAGTATGTTTAAAAAATAATAATAATAATAAAATAAACTTCAAAAAAAGAAAAAAATGGAGGAAGGGGGGGGGGCAAAAAAGTTGTGGGGGATGGGCGCCTTGGAGGTTGAGGATAGGGGACCTTTGGAGGTTGATATCCTTGGTGGTTAGGGTCATTGGTGCTTACGATCCTTGACGATTCATACTCATAATCGTCCCACTACTTGACTTGCAAGGATTTTAAAGGAGTGTTCTGAATTTCTTTATTAAAACTCTTTTCCTGTCATCTAAATCTCAATTAGTATCAACTTTTAAGTATACTAGAATGTTATAGCATATTTTATAATCACGACACTGTTCAAATGGTACTTGTGTATTATACAGAACACATCTGAGAAGTAAAGCTAGGTTAACTCACAAGATCATTTTATCATCGTTAACCATTTCGATAGATTGATGCTATTCCAAATTTATAATAAATTGCCTATGAGTTAACAACCCCTTCGGGCTTACCTTAACTGGTAATCAGTTTAACCCTTTTTCACCACTTTCATAAAATCCAATCACCAACTAAGATCATTCTCACCCCTATTATTCAATCATCAATTAAGATCATTCATACACTCCAATTCACAAATACTATACCTTTTTCGCAAATAGAGTTATTTTTTGGTAAAAGATTTAACACCATATGCCATCAATACTAGACAAGATGCAAGGTACCTTCAGACTAGAGGTGATTAGTGTTTGACAAATTTTGACTCAGAAACATGCACGGCTTGGCTGTATCCTTAGCAAAAACATTATTCATACGAAAAACAGGATTATCTAACCCTACAACTGAAACCAAAATTTTTTTTTACAGAAGGCTCAATAAACTTTTGAATACGCAATTTGACGATCTCAAGTTTCGGCTATTGAACCTAGAAAAATGTGTCTGACAAGGCCTATACTTGTGAAATATATACCTACCCTTGGTAGGGCATGAACCCTTGAAAATTTGTCATATATTCTTGGGTAATTCCATTATACATCACTGTTTGGACCAGAAAAATGGGTGTTGCCTCAGAAAGCCGTCTGGTAACTCATGTATCGTTCGTAGTAATAGGTGACTGACCGTGGTAAGCCAATGTACCGGTTAAATTGCACACATATCCATGCCTCAGACGTAGGATTGATATTTATTGATAGCATATTACTGACATAGTCTTTTTCAGGAAGAAAGACTGAGCCTCTTCTGAAGTTAAACAACCATCTCTTCCGTAAAAACCTTTAATAACCCCTGAGCATAACTTACAACCCTTGTCCCTAATCTCTGAGGTTTTTGTCAACCCCAAAAGCCTTGTTATATGATATTTAGACTATTTTAAATAGAATGGCTATCTCAAAGTTTCGATTAGACGCATTTCGGGACAATGTGACGTGTGTGTACGGGTGAGATGTTAGCTGTCCTCTGATCACTTTGACTCTTAAAAAGAGCACTAGAGCGTCTGATTACCAATCCAATGAGCCCCCTTTGAAGTTTATATGACCACACTTTCTCTAAAAACCCTATATGGCCCCAGGGTACAACTTACAATCCTTGCCCCGAGGGCTGGGGGGATTTTGTCCTCAAAGACATAACTTCCAGAACTTTTTGATAGGCTTAACAAAATGGCTGCATCAAAATATTATTGGAAGTGTTTAGGGAAATGATATGCGCGGAGGGAGACATTTGCCCTCTGATCACTTTCGACTAATAAAAAAGGCACTAGTACTCTCAATTTCCAATCGAATGAGCCCTTTTTGAAGCTTCTAAGACAAAACTTTCTATAAACACGTTATATGCCCCAAGGGCATAACTTACGACCCTTGTCATGAGGGCTATGGGGGAAGGGTTGTCATCCTCAAAGACGTAATTTCCAGACCCTTTAACTACGTTGAACAAAATGACCATGTCAAAACGTTAATCAAAAATTTCTGGGGAAATGATGGGCGTTGGGGGGGGGGGCTTCTCCCTCGGATTACTTTCGACTAATAAAAAGGGCACTAGCCCTTTCAATTTTTAACTGATTGAGCCCTTTTGAAGTTTATACGACAAAGCTATCTATAAAAACCTTATATGACCCCAGAGCATAACTTAGAACCCTTGCCCTGAGGGGCGTGGGAGATTTTTTATCCTCAAAGACATAATTTGAAGAACTTTCAACTACGACGAACAAAATGGCTATTTCAAAGTTTTGATTGGATGTGTTTGAGGAAATTGTGGGCGTGAGAGGGAGGTTAGTTGCCCTCTAATCACTTTCGACTATTAAAAAGAGCACTAGCCCTTTCAATTTCCAATCGAATGAGCTCTTTTTGAAGTTTCTACGACGACCCTTTTTATAAAAAACCTGACATGCCCCCAAGGTATAACTTACAACCCTTATGCTGAGGGCATTGGGGGGGGGGGGTATCATCCTCAAAGACCTAATTTTCCAGAATTTTCAACTACGTTGAAATATATATATATATATATATATATATATATATATATATATATATATATATATATATATATATATATATAATATATATATATATATATATATATATATATATATATTATATATATATATATATATATATATATATATATATATATATATATATATATATATATATGTATATATATATTATATATATATATATATATATATATATATATATATATATATAATATATATATATATATATATATATATATATATATATATATATATATATACATATATATACATATATACATTTATATATATATATATATATATATATATATATACATATATATATATATATATAATATATATATATATATATATATATATATATATATATATATATATATATATATATATATATATATATATATATATATATATATATATATATATATATATATACATATATAAATATATATATATATATATATATATATATATATATATATATATATATATATATATATATATATATATATATATATATATATATATATATATATATATATATATATATATCTATATATATATATATATATATATATATATATATCTATATATATATATATATATATATATATATATATATATATATATATATATATATATATATATAAATAAAAGTTCAAATAGGGATAAAATCCTTTTAATAGACAGTGAAATAGAAATTCACAAAAGTACCAGATATTTCGGTCACATATACAGTGACCGTCATCAGTAGTAAAACTAAAATAAAACAATTTAAATCAAAAGTTTATATACTAAATCAAATAACACTACATATTGTTTGAATCTCTTATTCTTTTCAAAGCAAAGGCGGAAGCTATTCTCTTTGACCTTCTTGGATTCGGTTCATTAGCGTTCAATGATACAACATTTGGACAAAGGTCAACTACATTGGGTGAATTGAACTTTACTCTCTCAGATTTTAATAAATTATCATAGATAGAGTCCAGCCCATATTCACCTGTATCACGATTCAAAGCAATATTCTTGAATAAGATTTTCTTTATTTCAAGAATTTCACGAAAATTTTGCTTTAAACCCCGATCCCTAGAAATCAAAGAGACATTCTCGAACAAAATAAAATGGTCTGGAAAATTAAAAATATGTTCTGAAAGGGCTGAAGTGAAATCTTCAGACTTAGAAACTTGCTTTAAAGCCGAAGAAATAGAATCTTTGTGTTGTAATAATCTCATTTCCAAACTCTGGTTAGTACGTCCCACATATGAGCTTCCACAAGTACATGGGATCTGATAAACCCCACTTTGTTGCCCCAATGAAGTTTGATCCTTCCCAGAATTTAGAAAAACTACCCAAAGTATTATTACTCTTTAAAGCTACCCTTAGACCATTGCTTTGTAAAATTCTTTTAAGTTTTTCACTTAGCCCGGGTACATATGCATAAAACATATGCATAAAAACGCAAATATAATAAAAGATGTTAGCTTAGTAAGAGCTTCTACCGTAAAAACCCTGTCTAATTTTGTATTGAAACCGAATTTTCCTAGTACGACCATCAAAGACATAAGAATTCTTAAAAACTTGAAAAAGGATAGTTCAATTACCATTACAAAAGCAGATAAGAGTAACACTTTAGTTGTGATGAATACTGAGGACTACGAATCAAAATTAAGAAGTTTACTAGAGGATGAAAAAACATACAAGAAGCTATCGTATAATCCAACGGACTCTTTTACAAATAAGTTTAAGAAAGAATTGAAGTGCTTAAAGGATGAAGGAAAAATTACACCTCAACTCTATTACAAATGCCTGCCACGCAGTTCCTTGTGCCCTAAATTATATGGACTTCCCAAAATTCATAAGCCTAACCTACCATTACGACCAATTGTGTCAAGTACAAGGTCACCAACAAGTGTTTTGAGCAAATGGTTAGTGTCAATCTGTAAACCACTTTTGTCTACACAAATTTCGTATATTAAGAATTCTTCGAATTTGGTTGAAAAACTGAAAAAAGTAGAAATTTCTTCGAATTCTTTGCTTTCAAGCTTCGACATTGTATCAATGTACACAAATATTGATGTAGAAGCAGCCGAAACTCTTCTAGAAGGAAAGCTCTTAAGAAATTTGGATTTGATTCGTGGCAAAACAGATTTGGAAGTTTCTGTAATTATGAATTTAGTAAGGTTGTGCAATAAGTTCTCTTATTTTTTTCAATTTAGAGGGGAGTATTTCGAACAAATAAATGGTTTACCTATGGGGGCCCCTTTATCCCCTTTATTAGCTAATATTTTTGTGGAGAATATTGAAACAATTGCGTTAGATTCATATTTTTTAAAACATATTTTCTGGGGCCGGTATATGGATGACATTATTTCAGTATGGGATTATGGGGAGGAGGAATTAAAAGGATTTTTGGAACATCTTAATTGTTTGGGAGGGGATTTAAAGTTTACCGTTGAATTGGAAGAGAATGGGAAACTTCCTTTCCTTGATGTTCTTCTTTTGAAAAATCAAAATAGTCTGGATTTTAAAATTTACAGAAAACCGACAAATAACAATAGATTTTTGTCTTATAGTTCCGGTCACGCTCGCCAAGTAAAAATTGGTTTGATCATTTCTTTAACTGATCGGATCTTTAATATTTGCTCGCCAAAATTTGTTGAGGAGGAGTTGTCTTTTCTAAGGAAAATACTAATAAGTAACATGTATCCAGAATGGTTAATTAACCAGACTTTTTCAAAAAGAAGAAAAAGGTTTCTAGAGATTTCTAAGGAAGTCTTGGAGACAACTCGGGAAAAGGATGTTTTTTGTTCCTTACCATATGTACCCGGGCTAAGTGAAAAACTTAAAAGAATTTTACAAAGCAATGGTCTAAGGGTAGCTTTAAAGAGTAATAATACTTTGGGTAGTTTTCTAAATTCTGGGAAGGATCAAACTTCATTGGGGCAACAAAGTGGGGTTTATCAGATCCCATGTACTTGTGGAAGCTCATATGTGGGACGTACTAACCAGAGTTTGGAAATGAGATTATTACAACACAAAGATTCTATTTCTTCGGCTTTAAAGCAAGTTTCTAAGTCTGAAGATTTCACTTCAGCCCTTTCAGAACATATTTTTAATTTTCCAGACCATTTTATTTTGTTCGAGAATGTCTCTTTGATTTCTAGGGATCGGGGTTTAAAGCAAAATTTTCGTGAAATTCTTGAAATAAAGAAAATCTTATTCAAGAATATTGCTTTGAATCGTGATACAGGTGAATATGGGCTGGACTCTATCTATGATAATTTATTAAAATCTGAGAGAGTAAAGTTCAATTCACCCAATGTAGTTGACCTTTGTCCAAATGTTGTATCATTGAACGCTAATGAACCGAATCCAAGAAGGTCAAAGAGAATAGCTTCCGCCTTTGCTTTGAAAAGAATAAGAGATTCAAACAATATGTAGTGTTATTTGATTTAGTATATAAACTTTTGATTTAAATTATTTTATTTTAGTTTTACTACTGATGACGGTCACTGTATATGTGACCGAAATATCTGGTACTTTTGTGAATTTCTATTTCACTGTCTATTAAAAGGATTTTATCCCTATTTGAACTTTTATTTATCGTCATGGAAAGGCAGTGTGGTCTCCGAAATTATATATATATATATATATATATATATATATATCAAAATTTCGATCGGATGTGTTTGGGGAAATGGTGGGCGTTAGAAGGGGGTTAGTTGCCTTCCAATCACTTTCGACTATTAAACAGGGCACTATTCCTTTCAACTTCCAATCGAATAAGCCCTTTTTGAATTCTTTACAAAAACGTTTTCTATAAAAACCTTATATGTCTCCAGGGTATAACTTAAAACCTTAACAATGAGGGCCGTAGGGGGAGGGGGGTATCATCCTCAAAGACCTAATTTTCCAGAACTTTCAACTATTTTGAACAAAATGGCTATCTCAAAATTGTAATTGAATGTGTTTGGGGAAATGGTGGGCGTCAGATGGGGGCTTGTTGCTCTCCATTCACTTTCGTCTATTAAAAAGGCCACTAGCCCTTTCAATTTCCAATCAAATGAGCCCTTTTGAAGTTTCTACGACAAACCTTTCCATAAAAACCTTACATGCCCCCAGGGTATAACTTAAAACCCTTGTCTTGAGGGCCCTGAGGGGATTGTGATCCTCAAAGACCTAATTTCCAGAATTTTTAACTACGTTGAATAAAATGAATATCTCAAAATTTTGATAGGATGTATTTTGGGAAATGATGGACGTGAGAGGGGGGGCTAGTTGCCCTTCAATTAAATTCAACTATTAAAAAGGGCACTAGCCCCTTCAATTTTCAATTGAATGAGCCCTTTTTGAAATTTTACGACAACGCTTTCTACAAAAACTGATATGTCCCCAGGGCATAAATTACAACCTTTACCCTGAGGGCTGTGGGGGGTTGTCATCCTCAAAGACATAATTTCCAGAACTTTCAACTACGTTGAAAAAAATGGCTATCTCAAAATTTTGATTGTATGTGTTTGGGAAAATGGAGGGTATGAGAGGGGGGTTAATTGCCCTCCAATTACTTTTGACTATTAAAAAGGCCACTAGCCATTTCAATTTCCAATGGAATTATCCCTGTTTGAAGTTTCTATGACAATGGTTTCTATAAAAACCTTATATGCCCCCAGGGTATAAATTACGACCCTTGGCCTGAGGGCTGTGGGGGAGGGGGAGGTTGTCATCTTTAAAGACCTAATTTTCAAAACTTTCAACTACGTTGAACAAAATGGCTATCGAAAAATTTTGATTTATGTATTTTGGGAAAAGGTAGGCGTGAGAGGGGGTTTAGTTGCCCTCCAATCACTTTCTACTGTTAAAAAGGGCACTAGCCCTTTGAATTTTCAATCGAATGCACCCTTTTTCAAGTTTCTACGACAAAGCTTTCAATAAAAGCCTTATTTGCCCCTAGGGTATAACCTATAATCCTTGCCCTGAGGGCTCTGAGGGGGTTATCATCCTCACAGGTCTAATTTCCAGAACTTTCAACTACGTTGAACAAAAGGGCTATCTCAAAATTATGATTGGATGTGTTTGGATAAATCGTGGACGTGGAAGGCGCGTTAGTTGCCTTCCAATCACTTTCGACTACTTAAAAGGGCCCTAACCATTTCAATTTCCAATCGAATGAGCACTTTTTGAAGTTTTTACGACAACGCTTTTTATGAATACCTTATACGCCCCAGGGCATAACCTTATAACCCTTGCCCTGAGGGCTGTGGGGGGGGGGGGGGTTGATTGTCATCCTCAAAGACCTAATTTTCAGAACTTTCAACTACGTTGAACAAAATGGTTATCTCAAAATTTGATTGGATGTGTTTGGGGAAAAGGTGGCCGTGAAAGGGGGGTTAGTTGCCCTCCAATCACTTTCGACTACTTAAAAGAGCACTAGCCACTCCAATTTCCAATCGAATGAGCCTTTTTTGAAGTTTCTACGACACCACTTTCTATAAAAATCTTATATGCTCCAGGGTATAATTTACAACCCTTGCCCTGAGGGGTGGGGGGAGTGTCCTCCTCAAAAACTTAATTTCTATCTGGAAATCAACTACGCTGAACGAAATGGATGTCTCAAAATATTGATTGGATGTGTTCGGGGAAATGGTGGGCGTGGAAGGGGTGTTAGTTGCCTTCCAATCACTTTCGACTATTAAAAAGGGCACTAGCCACTCCAATTTCCAATCGCTTGAGGCCTTTTTGAAGTTTTTACGACAACTCCTTCGATACGAAGTGCCCTGGTCTAAAACCAAAAAAAAAAATAATAAGGCATTGTGCCAACATCGTTCCTTACTCAGGCAGCGCAATTGCGCTGCCTATGATTGAGCATTCTGTGCTGAGCGCAGGGGTTGTGGAGGGGGAGTATTTATTGCAGCATTAGTGTTGAATCTGAACATTTAACTTCGCTCACCAAAAATGTTGTTTACAGTATACTACTGTCGTCTGCAGCAGCTTATTACTGACAATTTTAGTAAAAGCCAAGCACCAACACTTATATTTATGATTGCTTAAAGTGTGTTTATTGTTTAGAATGTATTGCGTATTTTTTTTTTTTTTTTTTAATTAACCAAGTAGCGTGTTTGTTAAATAGTTACTTTTCTTCACCACCGCTTGAATATTACCTACTTAAATGGCACCCCTCTGCCCCACCCCCAATAATAATACTGTAGGCACGCTCCTGGTCTCCTACATCTTATGCAGTAATTTGACACAGATCACAAATCGCTAGGTGCTTCACCATTTTCAAAAAACATATTCATAATCGTCAATAATTTGTCTCTAACTTTGCAACCATCATATTTCAAAAACTAATTTACCACATTATCAGCACGTGAGGTTTGATTATTGTTCAATCCCTTTAGTACCGTCTCTACCTCTTTTTTACAAAATAAAGCTTGCTTTACTTCTAATTTGTAACAGACTTTTGATTCTTTCCAATGTTATTTCCTGTAACTTTATCACTGTGTAACACATTTTCAAAATCTTCCTTATGCCTCTCTTTAACGCTTTCTTTATCAATAATTGACTTGACTTACTTCTCGACTTAGGTCTCCTGCCGCTTTGGGGGTGGCGTAGAGAGTGGTGCAGCTCTGCTCCTCCAGGCTGACCGGTTTGGTGCTAAGATTGGGGCCTCGTTGACAGCAATGTTGGCCATCTCCAGGAATTTACAGAGACTATCCTTCCACCTGGTCCAGGGCCTGCCCCTCAGGCAGGACCAGCCATGAGCTTTTGGGTTGAAATCATAGATTATTCAGGCTGAGTTTGTCGTCGGCACGCGTAGGAGGTATCCAAACCACCTGAGAGTGCGCTTTGCTATCTGGATACAGAACGGCACTTAGGAGGTGAGCGTAAGTAACATTACGTTGTTCATAAAATCATCCCATCGATGTCCTTCAATCCAACGGAGCTGTGTCGTCTGGCAAATCTCTATCATAATGAGGGTATGACTCATATTGAGGGTATTGAAGGTCTGTTATAAATTCGTATCTTCGTGTGCCTAGATATGTGCGGCGTTTTCCAGAGAGCGTTGAGCCCTCCGACGATAGACGAGGCTTTTGACTGCGTACCTCTTCGTCTATGGAGCTATTACTGGACAGCACGGAGCCAAGATAAGCGAAAGTTTCTTACAGCTTTAACAGGAGCTCCGCAGACAGTTATGTTCTCGGGGGCTGGGACAGGGCTTGGGGACTCAATTGCCATTATCATAGTTTTCAGCCAGTTGATTTTCAGCCCCACGTTTGCTGCCTCATCCTGTAGGATTTCCAGCGCGTCAGTCAATTGGTCAATTGAGTTGGCAACGAGAGCAAGATCGTCTGCGAAGTCGGCATCCATCAGAACCCGATCTCAATTTGCAGACCGAAGAGCAGGTGTTTCGTAGTCCGTTTCATGACATAGTCTATGAAGCAGTTGAAAAGTTCCGGGGCTGTGTCACACCCTTGGCGGACACCGGTTTTGATACCAAATGTCGTGTTCCGTTTGCCGTTGACTTCAACGCAGATGTCCGTCTCTTTGTAGAGCTTCTCAAAAAGCTTGCAGTATTTTTCAGGAATCCCAGTAGACGAAAATATCAGCCAGAGCGAGTTGCGATCCACCGAGTCGAACGCAACTTTGAATTCAACAAAGGCTAAGTAAGCTTTCCTACCGAATTCGTTTGTCTTCTCAATTAGCTGGTACATAGTATAGTTCTGTTCTACAGTGGACCTCCAGGGCATAAAAACAGCCTGCTTGGCTATCCTCTTTCTTCGGAGGATTTTCGTGCATCTATCCAGCAGGGTCATAGCAAATAGCTTTCCAGGCACTGAAAGAAGCGTTATGCCTCTGTAGTTAGAACAGATTCTTTTGCTCCCCTTTCTCTTCCAGAGGGGCAGGATTATACTAGCTCGCAAGTCCTTTGGGATCTATTCAGTTCGCAACACTACTGAGAACAGAATCTGGAACCAAAGTACGAAAGCCGGTCTGGCATACTTCAAAAGCTCAGCGGATATCCCGCATATGCCTGCCGATTTGTTGTTCTTCAAGCGTTTTACTGCTGAGTGGATTTCTACAGGCGTGCAAGGAGTTTCTGAGTCATTTGTCAGTATTTTGTGAGTGTTGGCGGCTAGGCTGGTGAGTTCCTGGTCGGTCGGCGCTACAGCTTTACAATTGAGGAGGCCTGAAAAGTGTTTTTTCCATCGGCTGACTTGGGAAGCTTCGTCACTAAGCGGCTGTCCGTCAACGGAGACAACAGATGCAACCGAGGGTGCTTTGTCGCCTCTGAGATCACGGAGGTGCTTGTACAGACTGCCAACATCACCTTTCATGGCTGCACCCTCCAGTTAATTTCCCTTCCTTTCTACAAATAGTTTCTTGTCTCGCTGTATCAGTTTGTTGCGGACACCATTGAGGCTTCTATAAGTCGGAATGTCATCCTGTAACCTCACCTTGCGTCTCTGCTCAATGAAGTCAAGCGTATCTGACAGGGTACATGATTTATTAGCACGCTTTATCCGTCCAACATTTACTGTCGGTGACTCCAGGAATTCTTTTTGAAGGAGAGTCATGCGTTATCACAACTTTCAAATGGCAGGAGTGCGTCAAAGTGGTTCAAAACATCAATGGCGTATTTGGACAGTATCTACTGCTGGCAGAGGCGAGAGACATCGATCTTGACTGGTCTTGATTCTGGTTGCTAGGCTTTGATCCTTAATCGCATGTTAGCGACGACAAGGCGATGGTTCGTGTTACCAATCTCAGCCGCCCTGTACGTGCGGCAGTTTCTAATCAAAGACCTCCATCTCTATCAGACGATGATGCAGTCTATCTTTTTTTGGTACGGCCATCGTTGCTGTATCAAGTATATTTGTGGATGTCCTTTCTTGTGAGCAGGGTTTTCGTAATGACAGGGTTGTGCATGCTGCAGAGTTGTAGGAGCCTTAGCCCATTTTTGTTTAGAGAATCTGGTGCAACTGGTCCTATGACTTGCCGCCATAAGTCATAGTTGTCGCTCGCAGTTGCATTAAGGTCACCCAGCAGGATGACAATATCGTGTGGGGATATCCTAACCAGTTCAGTTGTCAGGGCAGAGTAGAAAGGGTCTTTTGTTTCGGCGTTGGCTTCGTTTGTGGGGGAGTAACAAAGAAGAACCGTCCTTTTTCCTTGCTTGTGACTGATTCAAGCACTGGCGCTTCTTTCCGAGACGGGATTGAATGAAAGTAGACATTTCTTGGACTTGTCATCAAGAATTAGTTCGACACCGTTTCTTCTGGTGGTTGTCGGGCCAGACCAGAGTATGGTCTGGCCCTATGGAATCATTCCCATTCCCGACTAGGGGGGTTTCTGTTATCCCAGCAATAGTGATGCAGAAACGCTTCAGTTCCATCGCCAAAAGCGTTTTAGCTCTGGGAAAATTCAATGCCAATACAATTCAGGTGGCAATACGGAGGCCACTTTGGTCAAGTAGATTCAAACGCTGGTCATTTCTCAGTCCAGGTGCAAGCAAGAGTTGTGATGGGATAAAAGAAGATCGGCCATCCGAGGCAGTTGCTAAGCTATTCGTTGTAATGGGTCTCGAGTGGAGGGTTGCAAGCACAACCGACCCTTGGCCTGGATTCTGATTAGATCTAGAATGAACCTTGATAATGAGAATCCTCGGGTGGGCTCCACCCAGCTCATGAGGGTGAGGCAACCCTGATCGCAGCGTTTAGTTAGGGGATACTCCATATCCAGAGGTACGTGGTCAGCAGACATGGTCTGCATCATTCCGGACCATGATTTTCTTTATCAGTAATTGAGTCCCCTATTTCTATATTTCACAGGGACAAGTCCTGACTGATAACTTCCTCTCAGTTTCTGATAATGCTAATAGAATATCTTACTATCATGCCACCTGGCTTTATCTTCCAGGGTTTCTGCAATTTTGTTAATCGACTCCACATGGCACCTCCTTATTTCACACTTAAATGCCCTCTCTACTTCCCTTACTTTCCATTCATTCTCATATGATGAATCACTGAAAAACTTCTTGTATAAACCTATACTCTTTTATATCAGCAACAAACATAACTATGGTTTCGGCCTAGTTTGGTTGTAAAATAAGTAGGAAGCTAATTTTCAGAAACCTTACAAATGTCTAAAGTGAACACCAGAAGAAGTTTTCTTGTGTAAATGACGCAAAAATAACTGATATTATTTTTATGATTTTGAATTGCTTTCATTTGTCAACAAACATTGACAGAATAAAAGAGATGTTAATTAAGTCTACAGAAATAAAGAAGTTTAAAATTTACATGTTTCTACAAAATAAGTAAACTTGCATGAGTTGTGTATCATCGGAGTCTGGTTATGTTGAGTTTAATATAGACTTTTATCTGAAACCAGAGAATATCCCAGTTTTGTTCCAATTTCCTCTTGAATAGAAAACATAGTTTGCTCTTACCTGGTCTTATTAGAGGACTTAAACTGCACTAAGTGAGTGAGATCTTCCCGTTTTCTGGAATGCATATAGAACGACAACTGATATTGAACCAACTATGACATTTTTGCATATTATTGCAATGTCCTGGTACATTGCTGGCCAAAGTTATTCTTCTGTAAATCTTTAAAATAAATTAGAGTCGATAAGTGGAAATTAAAGACAAGTCCAGACCATGTTCTACTTGGGAGGAAATGTTCTTTGACAGTACCAGTTCGATCTTTACTTATGTTTCCCCTTTAATAAAATTTCAATAAGCTTTGTAACTTTTTAAATCGAATATTCTGCTTGTTTTTATTGCTTTATTCAGGATCCTTAACGAAGTTAAAAAAAAGGAAAGAAAAAGAAAGCAGCGAACCCTTTCTCTTCAGAGCTCAAAACTTCCAAGAGACTGTCGTACTCACTTTCGTTCACGATTGTTCCTGAGTGGTATTATACATATCAGTGGTAAATCTATAAAGCATATTGGTCGAGGATTGATGACCTTGCTTTTCTTTCTGTGGCAACTTGGCCAAGCTTGAATGGCCAACAAGTATCTTAGATTACATCATGTTTTGAATTTCAAACTTGAAAAAATTCATGACCGAAAACACTTGACAGGGGTGCAGCTGACCGATAAAGTTAAAGATGGGTAATTTCGAACAAAGGCCAGATATTACGGAAGGTTCTGTAATCGCTAGCGTTAAACAAGAATAATTTTACGGTCACTCGGACCTTGCCCCAGATATTTCCACCTGGTCAACCTATAGCAAAATTAACTACTGATTTTACGGGTGACTTAGATCACGGTCTTTAAGAAGACAAAAGTGGAAGTTCTGAGAAATACTACCTCACAATAACGTTCAGACAAGTTTAATCTTTTCTGTGACCTTTGAGCTCTGGGATGAGGTTTCGGTGCCTCAGATGTTACCAATTACAGGAAACTGTTGCATTGAAATATAATTTGTTTTTTTCTGGCCTCAACATTGCGAGCTGTTGAGGACAGTTTGGAATTTATATTCAAAGTCAAAGTGAGTTAACTTCAAAGCCTTGTTGCAGTTTAAAATTATCAGCGAAATTTTTCGTACGATAAAAAGGAAGGGAGTGTGATGTGCTTTGGATCTGTCACTTAGAAGAGCGTAAATTTTCTGGTAAGCAGTCGGACATCGGGCCAAAGTCTTGTCTTCATTATGGCTTTTTCAGGCAACGTCAGCAGTGTAAAAACAGCTTTTTCCATGTCGAAAAACAGATTTTTCTAAAAAAAAAAGCCACTTCAAATGTGCTTGATGTGCTTTTTTGAGCCTTAGAAGTACCAATGAAGACTGAGGTTTCCCAAAAAAGTAAACAAGCATGGGCGACTTCGCCTGAAAGAGCCATACTGAAGAAACGGACTAACAGAAAACAACATATAAGTTTTCTGGAGCATATTCTCAAGAGATATATGGTCAGTTTCAATTCTCAGTTCCTGCATCAGTTTCAATTGAGAGTTCAAAGTAATAACAACGTAAGTTGGATATTTTATGAACAGTATTAAATCAGTGAGTTTCCGTTTCATAGCTTTGAAATTCCTGACATATGTTTCACAATTATTTCAGTGACCTTCAAAATTACGAACTATTATAAATTCTCAGATTACATCTACCTTCCGATTATTACTGACGTCGCTGTGACCGCTATACTGATTATACAACTGAAAGATAACCCTACTAAGCGGGCAGAAGAGGGACGGTTACCTGTTGCAAGAGCTGGTTTACCCGCCGGGAGGGACCTACCTTGAATTGCGGGGGTTAGGTGAACGGGAATCGTCGCTTCCCGTGCTCTGTAGGATTTTCAGAAAAGATGCTCGGTGCGTGCACTTGAAATAAGACACTCTTGGATAAAGACCAACCTACCCTACGGATGACAACTTGTGTTTGCTAATGGACTGATTAAGGAATAGATACGATTGACGTATTGACGTAACCATGGCTGGCTACAGTTATATTTATGCGCAGGTATTGAACTTTATAGAAACGGCGTACGATATCATGATGATGTAACGAAAGATATAACAGTAACTACAGCGGTGGAGTTTTTTACGAGGGAGGCTATTCGTGAAGGCCACGAACCACTGAAAGAGATAGCAGATAGTTTAGGTGAACAGTGTGTGAAAGAAAGACGTCGTCAAGCTTCGAGAGAAACGCTAGTAAGTGACATGTATGATACTGTAAAATTATTTAGCTCTCTCCCTGATTTTAAGACGGGCTTCACCATCTTGAAATTATCCAAAGTACCGAAAATTCCACAAGACACTTTTACAACTTTGTGTGTAAAAGTTAACGAATGCACGGATAATATTGACAGCGTTATGGAGCAGTCTAAATCTATGCTTCCGTTTCAGAACATTTGGCCCCCTCTCCCACAACCCGCAAAATCTTTACACCGTTTTTCATCGCCAGTGTACCTACCTTGGAAATAAACTCCTGTTCCAAGCAGAAGAAATTTGTCGAAAAACACGCTAGTGACGGAGACATTGATCATATCCAACAGACTAAGTCCGATCTGGTTGCTTAAATGAACAGTCCCAAGTCAGCAGCTACACTCGACAACTCCCTCAAATACTTTCCTAATATAAGTGCTTCTTTTCGTGAGCAGAAGTTCTTTGCGATCGCCAAATTTGTACGCCTTGCTCCAATAAAAGATGATATACTCTCTGTTAACCCCAGACTAGTCAATGCAAAACGATATGGGCAATCTGAGACAATCCATTTGTTAATAATAAAAAAAAAAAAAAAAATCAAACTTACCTTTGGCGATACCGATTCACAAAAAGAAGCAATCACATGTGGGTTATTCATTGATTATACTCACACAAAAGTCTTTCCATTCAGACAGATTCCCAAGCGCTGTTTCAAGAGTCAGTCATTTAATCATCTTGTCAAAGATTGCACCAGCAGCACCCGATGCTGGTGCAATGCTCCAGATGTGCTGGACCCCACAAGAACAGTAGAGAAAACTCATGCCATTCTCAAAAAGTGAAGGGCGCTCTGTGCGTCGAGCCTAACGATACCCATCCTAGCTTTAGTCTACAGTGTCCAGCAGTCCGATGAGCAATGCAGAAAGCTTATTCTCAGACTAGAAAATGAATGAACTGTTCATATTTTGTCGAAATGTTTACGGCCATAATGCTACCAAATTGGACTACGTCAAGAGCCTGTGCCTCACATATAATGCTGTTTGCGTCCAAGAACACCTTTTAACTATCGATAATTTTGGACTATTTCAGTTGATCATGAATAAATATGCGCATATTCACCAGGCAAAGCATCCCAGTGCCAGGGGTCGCCCTAGTGGCGAACTTCCAATATTCGTTGACGAAAACATTGACTGTCGCAAACTTGAGTCGTGCGATTTCTATATAGCAGTCGAGTTCCCAGATCCCAGTGCTTTCACTCTAGTCAATGTCTACATACCAACTAACATGAACACGAATCATAGTGAAAAACGGTATGCTGAGGCTTGCGCTCGACTCTGTAAGCTGTAAAATTTACGCTTTTTAGTCTGCGGTGATTTCCAGTTTGATCCTTTTTCGAAAGGAAAGTTACAAGACGTTCTTATGGCATGTATTCCAAATGACTGTCCCCCTTAGGCTACATTAAATCTCAAAACTTCACGCTCATTCACAATTCTGGAAACACAAGCAATATTGATCACGTCTTTTCCAACTTTACCATTCCCTCACCTATCCATGTGGATTCAAACATACCACAAGTGATTATCTTGGTCTCAAGTTTCATGTTCCGTTTGGTCGCGCTATGATCAACGCCATCTCTGTTATTTCCATAGTTAATGTGCCTGAGTTTGCTTGTTTGCTGTTAATGGGATAAAGCTATCGCATTACTTTGAGGTTGTTTTTCCTATTGATCTTTACCCTTTATGGATAGATTTATAGTTAAATTAAATTGAGAGATCTTCTCCAATTCCTAGAACAGGTCTTTAACTCTGGGTATTTTCGCCAACGCCATCTTTTTTCTCAAGTAGACTGGCACGCCATCTATATCGCCAATTTCATAGAGGGCCATATTTGTTCCCATATCATTAAGGTGCTGGTTTTTTACTGGGAATAAGCTGAATAAGTGAAGTCCTGTGGACTGCTTAGATCGCTTGGGACCAAGCAGAAGAGGGGAGAGAACCTGCCGGAAGCGCCGTATTGGTACCTGCCGGTTAATTAGCCTTAAATTGCAGGGAACAGGTGAGCAGGTCTCGACGCTTCCCTTGCTCCCGGTGATCGACGTACGCTCCGAGCATTCATTCCTGCCCACCGACTGTGATTTTTGGACGCTCTGCTGTTTCATTCTGCGGGTGAAATGGGGACTGATTCGAGAGAGATAAAAATGATCTATAATCCTGTCCTGAACTTTGTTTATCGTGCGAATAAGGCGGGAAACGCAAGTGTAGATATTATCTCGAAAGCGACACAATATTATAAGCCTGATATACTGTTGAAAGCCAAGGAAATTATCTGGCCGATGGCTGGAAAGACTACTCGTGTGTCAGAGCGTGTCAAGGCGCTTGATATTGTGACTGATCTGATCGGAGCTGTTCGGCAGTGTGACGAAAAGAAAATAGCTCTTCCTAAGTTTGTCATATATGAACCGGATGAAGTGCCGATAATTCCTGGTGAGGTTACTGCTACTCTCACCAGGAAACTGAACGAAGTCTGCAGCAGTGTTGAAGACCTTAAACAACATATAACCACTCTAAAGTCTCAGCCTAGCTTTGTGCCTCAGGTCCCCAGTGTCACTTCTCAGCCGAAACCTACGTACTCGGTTATCTTGAAACAACCAGCGAAAGGTCTTGTAAAGCCGGATGACCGCAAAGGCTATATTGAGAGCCTCGCGGATGCCGCTTGTTGTTCTCATATTATGGACCTGAAACCTCTTCAGAAAGAGTGGCGGATTGTCCTTGACGATAAGGACGCCGCGACTACACTTGCTAATGCAGTTAAGGATGCTAAATTGAAGTCGCCTTCATGCTTTGGTATTATACGTCATATCCCAGATGATATCGAGGACATTGATCTATGTGGTTTGATTCAGAACTGTGTTAAAGCAGAAAGGATACGAAAAACTCGATCGTTCAAGCTGCTTTTCGACAGTAAGATGCACTTACTCAAAGCAATGGAAAACCCTGTGACCTTTGGCTATGAGAAACACCGAATTCAGGAGTATAAATTCCTGCCCATGCGTTGCTATAACTGTCAACAGTTTGGACATGCAGCTCAAACGTGCAAAAATGATACCAAGTGCTCTCGCTGTGCCGCTTGTCATAAAAATTCGAAAGAGGACCCTTGCAATAATGATGTGAAATGCGCACTATGCAGTTCTGCGGACCATCCTTGCTTTAGTATCAAATGCCCAGTAGCAATGAAAATCATGGCTAGTAAATGATTGCTCCCCAACTAAAGGTTTGCTCGTGGAACATTAACGGAAATGTTATTGAAAAGCTACCGTTTCTCGAAAGTGCGCTATGTTGCAACGATGTGCTCTGTTTGCAGGAGCACTTCCTGTCGACATCCTCGGTTTCTCTTCTGAAGTTCAGTGACAATATTCAAGTATTTTCGGTGCCTGCTGTGGCTTCGGGTCGAGGAAGACCATCAGGTGGCGTTGCCATACTCGTTAATTCTCACCTGGCTGTCCAGCTGTTTAGTCAAAATGAATGTTTTGTGGCTGTAAAAATCGGTGAAGCTTACGTATTCTCTGTTTATCTCCCAACCGATTACCGCGACATTGCTTCAGAGGAGAGATTCAGTGTTGCATGCTCCCAACTGGTGCGTTCCGTTCAGGACTGTCATGATAAGCATGGGCAGGTGATTGTTGTGGGAGATTTCAACTGTGACTTAAACGATAGTAATAGCGCAAGGTCTCAAATCCTGTTGCCCGCTCTTGCCGACATGCACCCCGTACCAAATGACTGCTGTTTCACATATGTGCACAATTCAGGCTCAACAAGCTCTTTGGATTTCTTCGTCTGCTCGAACAGTGTGAAATCACTTAGTGTTAGCCGTGTCGATACTGGCTTATCGGTATCCGATCATTTCCCTATAACCTGCTCATTTGAAATTGCTGTGCCTGAAATCAGCTACCCAAGGAAAAGGAAGTGGTATTTTAAATCCGAATGGAATAAAGTCAACCCTAGTGCATATTCTAGTGTTCTTGATAGCGTGTTGGCGAAAATCAAGATACCGGTTCAGTTACTACAGCAGAACGCTAAAATATCAGTCAGTGAAAAGCAGATTCTTCTAAACATATACTGCTCTGAGCTTACCCATGCGATGCGGTGTGCCGAAACAGCTGCTGTACCCAAACGCAAAGTGCGCGTGGGGTCTGAAGTTCCTAAGTGGTCTCTTAATCCAGAGCTGGCTCACGCGTGCGAGTCTTCCAAATTTTGGTACCGTTTGTGGAATAGCTGTGGTAGACCCCGTTCTGGCGCTGTGAATGATGTAAGACTCTACACCAAGCGTCAGTTTTCTAAAATTCTTACTAAACACAAAAGAGCTGTGATTGATGGATATAGTGAAAGATTGTCAGGAAATCCCAATGAAATATGGAAGTTCATTTCAAAGAAGAAAGGTGATTGCGAGTCAAGTGATCAAAAGATACCATCAGAGCAAGAATGGGTTAAATATTATACTAGTGAATTTTCACCCCCAGATACCGTTTTGGAAGAAGATTTCTCTACGCAGCTTGTTGCGACTCTGGGTGATTGTGATTCGGGTCCCAGTTTCACGGTTAGTCTGGAAAAAATTAAACAGTGCATTCTAAAACTGAAAAAGAAATTGTCATGTGGAATCGATCAGTTATGCGGTATGCACCTCGTGCACGGAAGTATAAATCTGTTGCACCACTTGGGTCTACTATTCCAAACTATATTCAACTGTGGGTTAGTCCCCGATGTGTTCTGTGCTGGTGTTGTAACCCCGGTGGTTAAGAAAGGAAAGGATAAAAGTAAATGCAGTTCATATCGGCCAATCACGGTTTCCTCGGTAATGTGTAAATTGCTAGAGCTGATAGTTATTGATGAGATAACAGAAGTCTGTTCGACACCAGAAAATCAGTTCGGTTTTAAAAATGGTTACAGTCGTGAACATGTACATAGAGTTATTGCTAATGTTTTAGTTGATGTTGAAGAGAAAGACGATATTCTTCTTATGGCCGGTCACGACGTTTCGCGTGCGTTTGACTCGGGAATTCATCCTCAGCTTTTAATCAGCGCTAAGGATCGTGGTCTTGATCGCTCAATTTTACGTGTTTACAGGAATATGTACAGCAAACTGTATGTTGTTATTAAAGTGCCGACACGAGATGGTTTTGCAATTTCGAAGTGTGTAATACGTGTATGGAAAGGTATTAGGCAGGGGGGTGTATCTTCACCCCCACTATATAATAACAGTGTCCTGGAGGCCCAGAAGAAAGTTCGCACGACATTTATCTACCGAGGCCTTGATATGTCGCTTCTGAACTACGCTGACGATATATTGAATCTCAGCAGGACTGTCTCGGGTATAGAGGAAAATTTTGATATTTTATGTTTTGAGTATAGGAAAATCGGATTGAAGTTTAATGCTGAGAAGAGTGAGGTTGTCGCATTTGGTAAATCGCGTAACCGGCCCTCCCCGAATAATGTTTGTCTAGATGGTCATCCGATACCTCTATCGCCAAGTATCAGTTACCTTGGACTTCCGATTGGGAGTGATCTGAGGCATACCCGATCGCTTTTGCTAGAATTTGTTGGTTCGAAGCTTCGTAAGACATATGGTATGCTTGTTCCCTGTAAAGCTCGATACAAAAGAAGTATATTATCAAAAATTTACAATGCATTTGCTATGCCCCTTTTGCTTGCTTTATCACCCTTTTGGAGTATATTAACTATCTCGGATAAGAAGACGCTACGAACGTTGTTTTTTCGGTATGCCAAGTTCCTCCTTGGCATACCTCTTTGGGCCAGAAACCGGTGCCTGGTTTCTGTATATGGGGTCACAGATCCTTTTAAAGCAATCGCGGAACGGAGACTGCGATTTGAGAAGTCGCTGGATCCGACGAATACCTTGTTTAGTGCCTTTATGTAATTTGTTACCGTCTAAAGTTTTACTCCGAGTTTACATCATGTGTGTATTTCGGGAAATAAATTTATTGATTGTTTGATTGATTGATAATTGCCCCTATTTGTATTTTTTTTTTTTTTTTTTTTCTTGTCTGTTCTGCTCTGTTTTGGTTCTGTTTGTATTTGTCAGAATTTATTTGTTTTTTTTTTTTTTTTTTCCATTTTCTTTCTTTATACTCCATCAGTGTTGTATTTTACATTTATGATGGGAAATAAATTTATGTATGTATGTATGCGCTATGAAATCAAAAACTCAAGTTTACACAAAAAGACGCGAGTGGAAAAAGGTTAACCTCAGTTTGTGCCAGTCAACGGGTGATGAAATTCTATGCAAAATAAAAGTCCCGTTCCAGCTCCTTGTTCATGGTTGACACGAATGCACTCAATACATACTGTACTGAAATCACTCATGCGCTAAAAGTTGCTGAGTTTGTAGCTGTACCTAGTGCACTTATCAGGAAAGGTACAAGGAAAAGGGGATGGAGTGACCATCCTTATGTGAATCATGCGAAAAAGGGGTCTAAGATGTGGTATTCTGTGTCGCGTGAATCCGGCAAGCCGAGGAATGGTTTGATCTTCAATCTATATCGTAAAATAAAAAGAGAATACAAAGAATTTGTGGATGAACTGAAAGTGAAGGAAGCAGAAACTGCTTCGGAAGAGGCGATCCGCGACCCTCGAAAAATATCGAAAAAGTTCAAAAGTTTCAGAATACAGCCGAAACCTTGTGCCACAATACATGAGGAACAGTGGTTAAAACATTATTCGAAGGTTTTCGGGTCGACAGATATTCCTTTGAAAAAGGAACATGATGAATTGCTTAAATCGCATCTTGATCCGCATTTAAAGAAGAGAAATTATATGGTGGTATCTAAGAGTGGTGTTTTGAGGGCTCTCCACCAGTTGAAGGGTAATAAGGCTCCCGGTTTTGATGGTATCAATGGTAATCATCTGCTTAACGGTTCCCCGCTTTTACTTCAACATCTGCAACTACTTTTTCAGATGTGTATTGACAGTGCCACCGTCCCCCACTCGTTTTGTATGGGGGTCGTTACAAACATTCTAAAGAAAGGAAAAATTGCAAATGAGTGTGGAAGCTACAGGCCGATTACTGTTTCAAATACGTTGAGCAAAGCGTTGGAAAGATTGGTTCTTAGCGAAGTTATATTGAAGTGCCTGATAGATTGTAGACAGTTTTGGTTACGAAAACACCTCAGCTGTGCTTTCGCCCACAGACTTCTAAAGCGTATCCTTGCCAAGGCCGAATCACTTGAGCTATCTGTTTATATATGTTGTGTCGATATTTCTGCTGCTTTTGACTCAGTAATCAGTCTGCTGTTTTCCAGACCCTGCTGGAGGCCGGTGTTAACGCCCATATAGTAGCTATGTTATCATACTGGTACTCCAATAGCTATATAAGAGTGAAACTTGGACTAGAAAGACTTAGTGCACCAATTAAACTAAAGAGAGGACTCCATCAAGGATCTGTTTTAAGTCCGGTACTATTTAACACTTTGACATCTAAGGTTACAAAACAAATTTCTGGTGGGCTAAGCCTTGATCTTTGTGATCTGAGTCTGATAAGCTATGCTGATGATTTACTTATGTTGAGTTTCTCTTTAAAAGTACTGCAGGATAATTTAGATAAGCTTGTATCTGATTACAGTGCTATTGGTCTACAAGTTAATGGACTAAAACTGAATTTCTGATTTTCAACACTTTAAAACGAAATGAACTAGTGCCATCTGTCTCCGTAGATGGTACTACTATTATGCCATCTTCTTTTGCTTAAATATTTAGGTCTTCCATACGGCCGAGATAAGAAAACAACAAGAACTCTTTGTCTCGATACCCTTGTGTCAAATTTGCGAGTGAGTTACGGTAAACTGGCCCCGCCGAAGTATTCGTATAACCGGAAAATTTTGGCGAGGCTATACAGAGCAGTGGCATTGCCACATGTTCTCTACCTTTCCCCACTTTGGGAATGGTTTACTGAAACAAAGCGGCTAAGAGTTCGGTCCGCGTTATGTAAATATTTAAAGTTTTTGGTACGTATACCGCTTTTCGAGAGGAATACGCTCCTCCTGAATAAGTATCAAATTCCAGATCCATGTGAAGTTGTGGCAGAGCAGGTAAGCAATGCTAAAAAAGGTGCACTTGATCACCTTTACGATTTTCTGCCGTTGCATGTAATATACAAGCTATGAGTGTGTGTGGTGTATATGGTTTAATCGTCTTGAAGTAGCGTTTTTTGTATTGTTCCTTTTTTTTCCTTTTTTATGTCTTATACTCCACCATTTTGTTTAATGGTGGGCTAAAATAAACTATCTATAACGGTGGCTCTAACCAAGTTTTATGTGGTCAAAGATGAAAAGAATTGTACGTACATTTAATTTGTATAACGTCTAAGTTTTCAGTTTTTTCACTGTCATGTTTAGAAAGAATTATGAGGGACACGAGAATTGGTTTCCACATTGATTTTAATAGAGTTAGATCATTTAGATTAGCAATGAATTAAGATAAAGAAGTGATGCCATGTCTCAGATTGGCTATTAATATTGACCACGTGAATAGCATTACTTGGATTGGCAAGATTATCAGTAAGAATGATGGATGCGGTGAATATTTATGGAGACAGAACAGCCAAGGAATATAACATAGTTTTTGTAGATCGAAAAATTGAGGAGAATAGGAAAATACTACTTAAATCCAAGATTCGGATGCTAGATATTGCAGTAATGACATCAGTCAAGTATGACTTGATCAGCCTTACTTTCAATAATATATATTCTTTTGAAGAGTTACCTAAGAATAGTTTTAGTTACTCGTTAGAATTACACCGACCAGGAAACAATGGGTAATTTGCACGCTCAAGTACCGGTGTCCCTGGCGCCACGTTGGTCATATGTTCTACAAAGTAATAATAAGATCTTTGGACTATTCTTAGAAAAATGACTATCGAAAAGTTTCGATCCGATTCCACAGGGGGCATCGAAAGTTTGGCACGGGTGCAGGCTGGACGCCCTCCAATCACGTTTAGCCCTTAAAAGAGTACATGAACTTTCCATCTCCAGTCGAATAAGCATTTTCCGTTTCTACATTCTGAGTGTGGTTTTAAGTTATGCCCTGGGGTTTTAAATTATGCCCTGGGGTTTTAAATAAGGTTTTAAGTTATGCCCTGGAGGCATATAAGGTTTTATTGAAGGCGTTGTCGTAGAAACTTCAAAACAGGCTCATTCGATTGGGAATTCAAAGGGCTAGTGCCCTTTTGAATAGTTAAAAGTGAATGGAGGGCAACTAGCCCCCCACGCCCATCATTCCCCCAAACACATCCAATCAGAATTTTGGGATAGCCATTTTATTCAGCGTAGGCTAGTTGATTTCCAGATAGAAAATATGTTTTTTAGGAGGACACTCCCCCACAACCCTCAGGGCAAGGCTTTTAAGTTATGCCCTGGGGCACATAAGGATTTATAAGAAGGCGTTGTCGTAGAAACTTCAAAACAGGCTCATTCGACTGGAAATTCAAAGGGCTAGTTCCCTTCTTAATAGTCGAAAGTGATTGGAGGGGAACTAGCCCCTCCCCCACGCCCATCACTCCCCCAAACACATCCAGTCACAATTTTGAGATATCCATTTTGTTTAGCGTAGGCTAGTTGATTTCCAGATAGAAAATATGTTTTTGAGAAGGACACTCCCCCACAACTCTTAGGGCAAGGGTTTTAAGTTATGTCCTGGGGTATATAAGGTTTTTATAGAAGGCCGTGTCATAGAAACTTCAAAAGGGGCTCATCTGATTGGAAATTAAAAGGGCTAGTGCCCTTTTCAATAGCCAAAAGTGATTGGAGGGCAACTAGCCCCCTCCCCCCCCCAACGTCTATCATTCACCCAAACACATCCAATCAAAATTTTGAGATATCCATTTTGTTTAGCGTAGGCTAGTTGATTTCCAGATAGAAAATATGTTTTTGAGAAGGACACTCCCCCACAACTCTTAGGGCAAGGGTTTTAAGTTATGCCATGCGCGCATATAAGGTTTTTATAGACGGCGTTGTCGTAGAAACTTCAAAAAAGGCTAATTCGATTGGATATTCAAAGGGCTAGTGCCCTTTTCAATAGTCGAAAGTGATTAGTAATATTTTTTGTTGTTGTTGTTGTTTAGACCAGGGCGCTTCGTATCGAAGGAGTTGTCGTGGGAACTTTGAAAGGGGCTCATTTGATTGAAAATAGAAAGGGCTGATGCCCTTTTTAATAGTCGAAAGTGATTGAAGGGCAACTAATCCCCCTTTCACTCCCACCCTCCCATTTGCCCATTATGTTTAAAAACTAAATGTTGCCTTAAGATTAAATCAAAATGCACTGTGATAATGCTAATTCCCAATAAGGCATCTCAGCAGTATCCCAAGAACGACTGAGGGTATTATGTTCAAACTTTCGATGCTACTTCTGCTTTTAAAATTTAACCAAATCAAAATAGTGTAAGTGTATCCAAGCTAATAAAGAAAGTAAACAGATTTTTTTGCGAATGGTATCAAGTTTTCCATTTCAGGTCAACTAGAGGAGGTATGAAACTAAGTTAAATAGTACTATTTGTGTCCTGATTTTTAAAATGGTGTATATTGTTAAAAATTGCTGAAAAATTTCCTCCAGCATACAAATAGCAGGCCAAACTATAAAGTCTTAAAAAACGAAAAGATTTAAAGTGTTATTTCTTTTTCCCTGAGAAGACTATGTCAATATAAAACGAACAGAAATTAATTAAAAAAACTTTTTCCACAAAATAAGTTTTTCAAAGAAAAGTAACGAACTCCATTAAACAAAAAAAATGAGCAAAAATAAAATCAAATTATCTACCAAGCTCGAAACTACCACAAATCAGCATCGATAAATAAATGAAACCCAAAACGAACAGAAATTACAATAAATAACCGAGTCATACTCAAAACGAGCAGAAATTAACATAAGTTGGGCTCAAAACCCCTATGCCTTCCCAAGGCCAGAACAAAATTTGCACTTTACTGAAAAAATACAAATGAATGTGCATTGTCAGTTTAATATACATATACTGATATTTAGTAATCAAAATGTTAAAATTATTTGATTTATTAAAGTTATAAAAGTAAAAACATTTATATTTTTTCCAAAAGGCCTGAATTTGGTGATACCAATCAACGCTGGTGAAAATGAAAATTCTCCCTTTGATACATGTATTTAAGTGATTCAATTTTGGACTTTTGTATTGCTACATTACCCTAATGTATGCTATGAAAATAGTCGAGAATCCTTAAATACCAACTTTCTTGAGCTGTGTTTAAAATATGCTCTTAATATGCTTTTAATGGGCTTAATCTTGGATTTCTATACTGTAAATAATTTTGATGGCAATTTTTGATAAAAGCAAGACAAAGTATCTACCAGTATCAATTGGTTTGAACCGATTGATGTGGAGAGTGGCCATAGTCTATTTCTGACCCACCAGTCTGGTCGTTTAAGTTTTTAGTCATTCCCTGAAATTTTCATTATGACATCTATCTAAAACCTATGCTTGGATGAGCCCCACTTGTTACCGTGAAGATGTAACAATAAGAGACTTTATTAAACTTTTTTACATTATATATTACCCACCAATTATATTACCCACCAATTGATATTCAACAAACTCAGAAATCCTTAAATGCTAACTTCAGTAAAAGTCTATCAGTAAGTTCGAAACAAGCTTTTATCACCGTTTGGTTTAGGACGCATCTTTGAATAGATAAAGCAATCCCTGAACGATCCGTGGACAACTATGAATCGAAACAGAAGGGACATTACTACATTATACAGTTTAGGGGGATACCCTTTAGTCTGAGGTCCTACGTTGGTTCGTCTTAGTATACTCCCTAAATGATCCCTGAAAGACCATAAGTTAAAAGAAGTTCGGTAGGTTTCTGCTAATGACTATAAGGGGGTTCACCAAAGGTCTGCAATCATTTAGATGGAACAGCTTCAACGGACATCATTTGCGAAATATGTGCTTACCACTGTTCCATGAATAATCGCTGACCAAATAAAGTTTAACATGTCTGGATTCATGACATTAGATATAAACTTCGCTTGAATGAGCCTGAGCAAAAAGAGGCACAATATGTCTATGGGGGTGGAGAGAAGGGCACTTCGTAATCTCGAATAATAAAATTGAAAATCTTCTGCATTACATTTATTTCAATAATGTTTGACATTTCTGTTATTGTAAAACGTGCAACATGGCTTGATTTTGAACAAGTACTAATTAAAAAAACTTTTTCCACAACTTCTTCAGGCCTTTAGGGGGCGAAGTTGAGGCAATATTATCTATACAGTCCAAGGGGTAAAGACAGCCAATTATAAAAAAAACTATTTACAATAGAAAATTAATAGGTAGCTTAGTTTGAATTTTACGGGTTGCCAACATTTAAAAAGGTATAGACATAGTTTTGAAATCTTTCATGACGGGGATACAGAATTGAGGTTTTATTTGCCATTTTTAAGCAAATAAAATTCAATTATTGGTAATTGCACTTTCTTCAAGCAATCCCAACTTAATTTTAACAATTTTTCATTAAATTTTAAAATTATTTTAGTTGGAAGTGGTAAAGAAAGCAATCACAGTGTGTACGCTTTATTTATATTCGTTTTAGGTTTATCTTGCTCTCTAATTTTGCTGAATAGCCTTATAGACAGTTTCTTTTAAATTAATGTCAAGTTTTGTCTGTATCTCATTCTAATATGCTGCAGCAAAGCAAAGACCCATAGCTCTAGTAGAAAGCCAGAGGAAGTTAACCTGTGGCGTTGTGAGGAATTTCAATGCGCCTGATACCATGAAATTTGTATTAAGAAAAAAAAAAGAAAATTGACAATTGAAGGACCGAGTAAAATCCAAGCCGAGTAAATTCTACTTTCATTGATCTTAGGGGAAATATAACTAAGAACACACTTAAGTCTGTGAATAAAAATCAACAAATCGCTAATTTGAAACCAACTGCAATTCAGTTCAGAAGCAACAACTCCAAACACATGAATATTAATGAAGCTAGTGTCAACTCAAATATGAATTTAATCAGTGAACTAGTTCCAGAGGTCAGTGACAACTTAAATGAGAACTCAATCAATATTCCAGATCCAGAGGTCAGTGACAATTTAAGTGTGAACTCGGCCAATATTCCAGATCCAGGGGTCAGTGACAACTTGAGTATTATTAGTAAATCGGGTCCTGAAGTCAAGTCACGGAAGAATTCTATTGCCTGCCAATTTCACTTGGCCAAAAAGTGGATAAAAAAGAGTGATTGTACCTTTGTTCACCCATGTATGTCTTTTTTAACTACTGGTCACTGTAACGACAATTATTGGTCCCTTCCCCATTCCAAACCCAGCCATAAATTTCGAAATAGCCTATGTTTTGAAACTAAGTGCATGTTATTACATTTGCAAAACAGGGATTATTGTGCTATAGCCAGGTGCAGTAAAACTTTTAATATGAAAATAGTTACAAGTTCTCAATCAACCCACAAACGGAGCCCCCTTCATTCAATTAGTAAAATTAGCTCATCAGCGCATACTCTTTCTTTTTTTTATCACAAATCCAACCTGCTCACTCAAAAAACTTCCACCTTTACCACCCAGAAAAAAAACTCCATATTACCAGCAAAATCCCATCCCTCTTAACACTCCAGTTAACCCCTCCCAAGTTGATCCCCCCTGAAAATACCACCGTCTTAGTTCCCTCCCAAATATTGTCAGACAAGAGTGACCCAGGTTTAAAAGATGTGGCCCCTTTCTCCCAAACCCTCCTTGCTCCAACCCACCCAGAAGTCCCTACTTATCCATATCAAAATCTGATATCACCAGCCTTAAGAGTCGTTGTCCGTACCCCCAAACTTATAAATAGTGCTAAAAACCCACCCCTTAACCCCCAATACCAAACAGAAAAATATCTCGGTATGCTTATCGGTTCAAGTTTCCTAAGTTCCTACTTACCAATGCCGAGAGCCTAAACGTCGAAAAACTGACTGAACTCGAGGGTATAACTGAAATTCAGAATATTAACGTCAAAGCTGTAACAGAGGTTCAGGCGCAAAACCCTGACTTCCTTAAAATAAAAAATTACTCCCAGTTCATTAAGCTTCGTCCTTCTGACCACCCTGTCGGAAAAAAATGCGGAGGTATTTTATTCTTTGCTCAAAATAGCCTTCAGCCAAAACTCATTTCCACTCCTAACCCCTCCGATTATGATGAAATCCTCTGGCTTAGTCTAAGACCAAAGGTTCTTCCCCGTCCTTTTAATATAATAGTAGCAGCAGTTTTTATTATTTCCCAAACCAAAATATCGACCAACAATGTAAATTTATACTGTAATTCCAGACTAGTGCTGACTTTGTTTTATCCAAGTATCCAAATGCTGGTATTTTTTTTTACTAGGTGATGCAAATGACCTCAAGATGGACTCTATTTGTACTTGTCTTAATATTAAACAATTAGTTAAAATTCCGACAACAAGAGGAAATACGTCCCTTGATGTCATTTGTTCTAATATGAATAAGCTTTACAGTCCTCCCCAAGCCCGGCCTCCATTAGGTGGTAGTTACCATTACTGTCTCCTTTTATCCCCTTCCTCGTCTTTCTTACACTCGTTCACAACCATAAGCGGATCTTTCCGTCCCATCAGTGATTCGGGTCTTTTTTCATTCGGCTCTTGGTTATCTAAGGAATGTTGGTCCGACATTTTTGATCTGAATAATCTTGATGACAAAATCCTTACTTTCCACAAAAAAACTGAATGACAATTATATGGCTCATTTTCTCAAAAAATAGTTTAGAAAATGCTCTAATGATAAACCCTATATAAGTGACCATATTAAAACGTTAATCCGGAAAAAAATTGAACTTATTCAAAAGAGGTTAACTAGAGGAAGCAAATAATTTAAGAAAATACTTAAAAAAACAAATTAGAAAATCTACCAGAACTTATTATAAAAATAAAGTTAAAGACCTATGCCAGGATAAACCCGAAAATTGGTATTCGTAGATCAAAATACTAGCCAGCAAGAGACCAGAACCACTAAACTTTAATTTAGATGAACCTCCAAAGACAACAGCAAATAACTTGAACGAGTTCCTTGCTTCAATTGTCGAAAACCTCCCTCCCCTATCCAATGTAACTCCTAGTGTTGCAACCCCCTTTAATTTCCCTAACATTTCCCCATTTGATGTGGTAAAAAAAAATCAAAAAATTAAGAAAATCAAGCACTTGCCCACTGGATATTCCTGTCCCACTTATTAAAGCCTTTAGTGATTACCTCTCAAAGCCCTTTTCTATTCTTTTCAATCAATGAACTCAATCTGGACTGTTCTCTTACCTTTGGAAACAAGGTTTCATAACTCAAATAAAAAAACGGTAAGCCTGGCTTTGATGGCATTCGTCCTATCTCTCTGACTTCTATTTTTTCAAAATTATATGAAAGCTTTCTTGCTGACTGGCTTAGGGACCAAGTCCATCCCTTTGTTGATCCTAGGCAGTTTGGAAATCTTAAATCTACATCAACCTCACATTACCTTATCCACCTCGTTGACTCCATAGGGAGACTACTTGAGAGACCAAACACCTGGCTAAACCTAATTTCTGTTTACCTACAAAAGGCTTCGACCTGGTTAACCATAATATCTTGTAGAAAAACTTATCGAAGAATTCCAGGTCGAAACATTTTTAGTAAAGCTCGTTGCCTCATCTCTTTCTTATATATCACAGGCAGTCAAATATCAAGATTGCTATTCCAGCCACATTCGTGTTCACAATGGTATTCCCCAAGGTACTATTCTTGGCCCTGTCCTGTTTTCTGTCATGATTAACAGCCTTTAAATGGATTGCCCTGACAGGTGGAAATTTGTCGACGACCTAACAGTTGTAGAGACGTGTTATAACAATATTCATAGCAATCCAATGGGTATCCTCCATGACATTGCAGGCGAGGCTTCTTCACTTGATACGACGGTTAATCCTTGTAAATCCACCATATTGTCTGTCAGTTTCCTAAAGTCTCCTCCTCTTTTTCTTCATCCTATTCCTCCTGAGATTTCAGCTTCTTCCTTTAAACTCCTAGGTGTTACCATATCTTCTGACTTGAAGTGGGACACCCATGTAAATAACATCCTCCTTCAAGCAAACTTGTCACTTTTTCTTCTGAAATTTCTGAATAAATTTAGTTGCCCCCCATCTCATTTACTAAAGGTATATATTTCTTTTGTACGTCCTTTGGTCGAGTACGCTTGTCCTGTCTGGAATCCGGGCCTCTCAATTGAAGCAACCAAAAAATCGAAAATATTCAAAAAAGAGCCCTGACAATTATTTATAAAGAAGGCGAGGTCCCATATTCCTACCTCCTTGAAACTTCAAAACTTGATACCCTCGAATCCAGAAGAAAAAATGTATGCCTCCGTTTTGGGAAGTCAGCACAAATAAATCCCCGTACTGAAAACATCTTTCCTAGCCACCACTCAACCATAAGAAATCGCCACCCCCGTATAGTGTCCCAACCCATCCCCATCCTTTCTCCCATACCCTTTTCTACCTTACGTTATAAAAAAACTGTTATTCCCTTTTTTTACAAATAAAATCAACCAAAATCACAACCCGTAAGTTTGCAAAAAAATTAAACTGTTTTGTGTATATTATTTTTTTATTTTTGAATATTTGGTTATTTCATTTGTTACCTTTTTTATCTTTTTATATTATGACCTATAAAATTCTTTATAATTATGACCTATATTTATGACTTTTGTATTTTGTATTTTCCGACGGTTACCTGTTGTGTTTTCACTATGTATTGTTATTGTGTTATTTTGTTATTGTATTTTTTTTACTAAGAATTGCAAATTCGGCCCACTAGGGTGTGTGATAGTTCTTTTGCCAATAAATATCTATCTACTTTATAAAATAACTCGCCTATTAAACATAATATACCGAAATTGGATCTCAGAATTTCTAGAATAGTTTCAAAGTAAAATATTTTTCTTAATAAATAATTACATCGAAAAGAGAAAAATATTTCAATCAGAAGAAACTGTAAAGTATAACAAATTATTCGAAAAAAACACACAGGATACCAAATTCTTAGCAGAAAAACAGAAAACTTGTGTAATTTCAAACGAAAAAGGACCTGAGAACTTGTCACGCGTCACCAGTGCTTCCCATTTTGAAAGAAGAAAGATGAGGCTGAAAAATATTTTTTTTTTTATTTAGGAAATACATCATAGGTAGCAAACACCTAACATCAAACACGGAAGAAAACCTATTTTTTAAGCACAAGCCAACACTTTTACTTGAAATGGCACGACAAGAATTTACACAAAATAAAGGTTTGTTCAATCTGCAAAGTTGACTCTAATAATTTTTTCCGCTGGAATTTTTTTTGAATTCAAATATTTGATTAGACTTTCTATTATCATTAGGTTAATTTCAGCTGACTTTTTTTTATTTGCTTTGTTTATGGTACACGTACAATCCCAGTCTTCAAAACTGAGTGCAATCGATTCGAATAACATCCAATAACGATCATTTTATACTGGATAGTCAAAGGACATGGGATGTATAATATTTTTTCTCCACATTATTGGGGGGGGGGCGACTGTCCCCCCTTGCCACCCCCAAACGATGCCCCTGCCTAAACATGTACCAAAAGCGTCAAGAAAGAAGCTCCGGTTGTCTCTCTTGTTTGCTGCAGCTGGGATGTCTCGCCATCCTGAGTGAACGGAAATTCGAGAAAACTCTTACCACATAACTTATTTATTAAATAAAAAAGAAGTAGTCTAGAGGCTCCTCACAATATTATACCCTGTAGCTTAAATAACGAATGATAGACTGCCTTTTATGATAGGTTGCACAATATATTCCCTGAATGTCTAGGTTTAGCAATACATTTATATCTTTTATTTAACTGATTTGAAGGTGATAAGCAAAATCTAAAAAAAAATCCTTACAAAAAATAAATTAGAAATAACATAAAAAGAGTCATTCATTGTCAATAGTAGAAAAAAAAAAAATCTGAAACAGAAAAGAGTTGCTTCCGTTGTTTAAGCCGCAACAAACCTACACTTGAATTAGGATTTATACTTACATGATAAATATCAAGTTGAAACAGCGAGAAAAAAAAACAACACAATATACATAAAATAGCTGAAGGTAGACCATATCGTGATTAATTAGAGTAAAAAGAGATCAAACAAGAAATCACACAGCCCCACGAACATTTCGCTTTATCATGTACAAATTAATACCCCCACCCCCTCGTTTTATAAACCGTGACTCATCAGAAAGAGAGACTCATCAGAAAGAGAGCATGTGTTCCAGTACCTTGGATATTTTCTCAATGCTTAGTAGCGTACCTGCCATAATAACATGGGAGCTCAAATAATCAAAATTATACTGTTAAATAAAATTTGAAAATTATAAAATCCTAAGAAATAACCAGGTATTAGGTCAAAATTTTCGACACTTGCTAACCTTAAAACAGAGTGGTGTACTTTAGACCCCCCCCCCATCCAACCTCAAAAATCCGTTAGACTTAAAAAGTAAATATTTGAATTGGAAAAACGTGTTTAACAAATAAAATAACATATTACCAGCAAAATTGACTACAAATGAGGACAATATGTCAACCATTCAGCAAGGATTAGAATCAACCAAAGCACTCCTTTTTTCTTGAGTTTACAAACTTTTAAGAAAGAAACCAAACAATTATGTCAATAGTGAAAGATGGACATTGATTTTGTGAGGCAATTGCTAGAATTGTTCTGAGGGGATTCAAGAATTAATTGCTAAGGGAAATGCTTCGAAGTGGAAATACTCGGTACTGACGTGCATTGCTTGACAATGCTAAATTATCTTTACTTTATTTACATTCGGATGGAAATTGCTTCCCAGGAGGGAATGGACCGGTTTAAAATATACTTCATAACAAATTGTTGAGTAAATGGTTGATTAAATGAAAGAAACTTCGATTGAGTTTCGGTTGATTTTAAGAAGAAGTCCACAGGCAAGACCTGGAAGTCACGAATAATATGATTTGCCTCCTATAAAATATAATCTCAATGAAGGTTGTGTAAATGTGTGAAGCAAACCATTAGAGGGGCTAGAAAGATCTCCGTGTCTTTATATTTGCTATACTAATGGTACAAAGGCTGTGCCAACGGAAGTCGGAAATTAGCTTGCAATAATCCTTATTTGGTAGCTTCTAGTTTTCCCCACTAAATTCCTATATCGATTCAGGGTAATGCACCATCCTCTCAGGGCGTTTTAACAACCATCTACTCTGTAACGTTTTCTAGTTAACGTAATAGTTATCCACAATGATGGTAGCCGTAAATTTTCTACTCAATCATTTTGGGATCTTCAAACAAAATCAAAAATCAAATAAAAATGAATAGCCCAGATTTACAAATAAATTTTTTGTTGGAATAAATTACTAAAAAAAGAGATAAAAAAAAACCCAAAGAGTCGAACAATGCCTCTTTCGAATGAACATAGCAAATAGGCCGACCATCAAGGTTAACTTAGGATACCGGAGAATATTGTTTAGTTTCTACACTTTCATAATGATGACTTATTTTGTATTGGCTACGTATCTATGTCGGCAGGGGAACAACAGTTCGATTATTTTTGAACAGACCTTGCTCAACGCCCCCTGGATGCTATTTTAGCATCCAGGAAATACATCCGGAAGATTCGTTTATATCGGTGGCCTGTACATAGAAATGAATATCCTGAAAGTGCTAGGAGACTGGATGAAAGGATCTGAATGGGAAGAGCTTCTCGTTCAAGCTGATGTCGCAACGACAGGAAGGGCAGATGTCATTCTTAAAGGGTCTCATGTCACTAGGTCCCGTTACGCTCACCACGTAACTGCTTCAGTCCTTCATATCCTTAGGCACCGAGCATATGATGAGTATGCTGCTGAGAATGAAGAGAGCGACAGTGAGGTGCTATCTTTCGATGAATGGTGTGAATCAAGAAAAGAATTCAGCGCTCAGTTTAGTTACTGGTCAACTGTACTTGATATTGAACTTTATTTTGTTGATGTTCGTACGATCCATCCGCCAGGCAGATTTTACGCTTTATGTCGATGCTCTACGAAAGATTCTGCCGTGGATGTTCGCTCTGGACCACAAGAACTACGCCAGATGGCTATCGCTGCACGTTTTAGACATGATTGCCCTCAGTACCCAGAACTCAGCTGTATTTTGTGAGTTTATGAAAGGAAACTTAACAGTTCGAAAGACAAAACCTATTTTTTCTTCCATGGCAACGGATTAAGCGCATGAACAGACAAACGAAAAAATGAAAGGAACAGCCAGTTTGATTGGGATCACCGAAAACCCAGATGCAATGCTTCGGTGGATCACATCAGGTCCCGATGTCCAAAGGGCCGTTGAGGAATATGAAAAAAGTTTCGCAAACCCTTCTTCTGAAGCAAAGTTGAAGCATCATGAGGACACACCAAAATTACAGATGCGATTCATGTGCCATGTTCAGGACTTTCTTCAAGTCATTGAAGGAAGGGGCAATCCATTTGCTGAATCAGAAAACGACCTTCTTACCCTTGAAACGAGGAAGGTCATGCCCAGTAACGTAGTACATAGCGCCAGGAACGCATAAAAATTGGACTCGACCAATATAGGAAGCTTACCGAAGAGCGTCTGACAACATACTCCACACCCGTCACAGAAGTTATTAAGAAAAGTAACCTGCCACTATTCGCAAGTGTGAAAGCCAAGAAACCGTCAAAGGCGAAACAAGAGATTTCTAGTCTGAAAATAGATGTTCTTTGTTTGGTAGATTGTTCATTGCCTGCCAGTCTCGTGACGGTGACATGGACGAGTTTTTTAAGCACGAGAACCAGCCCACTTCCCCTGCACTGTCCGACAGCGGATCCCTTAGGAAAACTGAAAATCTGACCTTACAACTTGTTTAGAAGCATTGCTGGACATACCAACTACTATTCCTTGAGTCAGTGCAAAAATATTCGATGGTTCATATGCTTGCACCCGGCTCCTGTAATGTTTTCAAAGATTACGCGGACACAGTTTTTCTACCGTACATTCATAGCCAACTAGAGACGGTTAGAAGTATCGACATTATATGGGACAGGTGCATCAAAAGCAGCTTGAAGAAAGGAGAAAGAGAAAGGAGAGGTTTCGGACAGCAAGTCAGCCTAAGAAAATCGACACCTATCCCTCGGAACTGTGCTACTTTCCTCCGTAGCGAAGAAAACAAAGAGCAACTGTTTTCCTGTTAGCAGATCGCTTGGCAAGCATGAATTTGTTTGGAAAGAAGTTTATAGCACAAAGGATTCAGATGTTGTGCCTTCGGTGTCAGCTGCTCAAGATGATTTGGTCCCTTACGATCATGAATAGGCAGATATGCGAATTATCCTCCATGTTCGTCATTGCTACCTGTAAAGTCACCAACAAGTTATGATACGAACCGTAGATACAGATGTGCTCGTGCTAGCTGTGGTCGCTTGCTCATACGTCCCACTTATTGAGCTCTGGGTGGACTTTGGTGTGAAGCAGCAGCGCAGAATCATCCCAGCTCACGAAATTCATCATACGCTTGGCCCCCAAAAGTCAAAAGCATTGCCTGGTTTCCACGCATTTACAGGCTGCGATAGAGTATCCTCCTTTTCCGGCATTAGAAAGAAGAGAGTCTTTGATGTCTGGAGAAGTTATCCCGATGCAACTGACGCGTTCTTGGATTTGTCGTCAGCGTCGACTGCTACGAGACCGCGAACGCAAGAGCTACTGGAGAGATCCCTGAAATGGTGAAAACAAATTTAGAGACAGCAGATCAGAAATGCCCCTTCTTTAGTACTTCCCCCGGGGGAAATATTTACCCCTGTTTTCCCCTCCCAGGACATCCTCTGCACTTTCGCCACGGCATTAAATCGGTGACTATGTAAGATTGAACAAACAAACCGAATACCAATTTGAAATAGACAAAAACAAATATTTCCCGTTTTCCCTGTTAGGTGAATTTCACTACCACAACCTCCCCCCCCCCTACCCCACCCCTCTCTTTGATGGTGGGGCACTCCAAGCACCTTTTCCATCACTTTGCTTCAATTTCTGCCTAGTACCGAGTATACACACCAAATATCAAGCTAAAATAGGGAAAAAGAATTTTTTTTTGCTTTTCCCGCTTTTGGGTAACTTTTACCCCCTGTTTTCCCCTCTTAAGGTGGTCGGATCGCTTGTGTCCCAGTCTCATTCGAAAGAGCACATCAAAATGCCCCTGTGAACCTACTTTCACACTTTTTTCCAAATTTGCACGAACCCTTGACTAAGCGACTAGACTATATTTAGAGGATGCTTATGAGTTCTGCCGATGAAGGATGAAAGATTGTCCTTTTCGGCCAACCGTCTAGGGCTAAAGGGAAAGTAGGCCTTCCCCCGTTGTGGTGGCAGGATGTCATAAAGAAAGATGTAAGGAAAATAGAAACTTCCTGGGAGAGCATAAAAAGGGAGACTTTGAATAGATTAGAATCAGAGGAGGAGCGTGCGTGGCTGTGTTGGCTTCAGGCGGCTTGGTGTTACGGTGAGTTGTTAGCAGTACTAGCAGCAGTATCAGTAATAGCGTTATGAGTGAAGTTTTATCGACCATGAAGAACTATTACATCACTAACGGCAGAGCTTAACATTTAACCTGCAGCGAGTGAGATGGTTCAACTATAACCGCATTCAGGATATACCTGCAGATAAAGATGTCATAATATGTAATAAAGTTTTTACCAGTCGGAAAACATTTTTTTTTTTTTTGGGGGGGGGAGTGGTTAAACCCCCAAAAACTAGATACAGCCTTGCCTAAGAATAAGATCTTATATTATGTTTGTCAGCCGTGCTGTAATTAAAATAAAATTGGCATAGCTATAAGCAGTTTATCGACTAACCTACATAAAAAAGATGTTGGAGCAAAAAATGACCCCTCAAGTCAATACTCCAAATCTGTGCTTGCGCAAGGGTTAATTTTCATTTCTTTTTCTTAGTATTTATAAAAATTTGACACTTCGCTTCTCAGGAAGATCAACAGAACATTCGAACTAAGTTTTGAAATGACCAATGTGCTCTCTCGACCATAAAGATAAGACCATTTCCTTAAAGTGCAAAAAAAAACTTATCAGGCTCCTTTACGTTTCATCGCCCCGTCCCTTATTGTTACACTGCCAAAGATTGCATCTAAGGATTGTTTAGAAATTGATTACCCAAGCGTAGCCAAGTCACGGAGTAAAAAAAGCTGAGGGACAGAACTGGAAACAGCGAATTATGATTAAGGTTTAAGCTAGACATTAAAAATGATTCGCATAAGGCTCAAAACATTCATGTAATCAAAGAGTTGCATCAATAAGCTATAGAGCTTTGTCCGGAGTACACATACACATATCTAGTTGTGTACTGTGATCCAGAGTCACACTTTAACTGCCTTCAACTGGTTATGCGCGGGTCACAGCTGCTAATAAAATTAAAGTTACGTCCGACTACAGCGCTAATTATGAATGCCTTTCTAATTTCTCGAGTGGAAAATTGTTCAATTCACAAGCATACAATTTCTGATTAACCGTGATTGTATCGAAGTCAAGAGTTAAGGCATAATTTTTGAAACTAGAAAAGATGGATTCTTGGAACAACGGTTTTCCATCTGTAATAGGAATCTGGCACAAGTTACAAAGAAACAATAATAGTAGAGAATAACTGGGAACAAATAAGTGTTGATACAATTTATTCAAACTAACTTCTTCCCTTCTTCCTCTTCTGAAATAAAGGTGTGATGGTAAAATCAAAAAAGACCCATGTCACTCATTAAACTTGACTTTTTGTCGACAGGTGCGACTGCAGTCTGGCTTGGGCATTAGTTTTCTGTCAACGTTGAAACATTTGCGAAACAACTGACTGGAAGCATCAAAATACTTTGGGATAAATTATTAGTTCAGCAAAATATCCAAATATTCAAACATGACCAAATATTGTGTTCCTCTTGAAGGCAGCAATCAATTCAAGAACGATACATTTCACAGTTGAATATGATAATTCCATTACGATAAGCTTGTATAGCGAAGCATGTTAGATTTTAGTTTATTTCTTGTAGCTTTTTTTTGTCATAAGAAGCATTACGACCTCCGCGAAGTTGTCATCCATGACTACACACAGGTACACGTGTATAGAGGAGGCGCAAATTGTAACCCCCAACCTACCTCGAATTATCAAAAATTTTATAAATATCATATACACTTCTATAATATTAGTGGCATTCACCTGTTTTGGCAACTGCTCTCCCGAAGTTTATTCCCTCCCTAGACAAATCTCCGCTTTTGGGGTTGACAATTTTTACTAATGGTCCTGACGAAGTCCCGCAATTATTTTTGTTTTGATTCCTATAAATATGTACCCTATTTGTTTCTTTACTTTCTTAAAACTGAATCCCCCACTATTAAAGTAACAAAAACCCAAATAGATCGTGTAATCTAGAAGTAAAAGATCGTGATTCTGGAGTGGTTCAAAGAAGCAAGATTAACTCGAGGTATAACTTTAGTTCCCACAAAGAATTTACGAAACTGTAAAAATCCACCAACTTCTATCAGAATCCTTTATTTCTAGTATTAATTTACTTACACTTCGTCAGTAAAAATACACCTTCTATGTCTGGTCTAGATAGAGCCTTAAGGAATGGGTACTTTACCGGCCCCGTACCATCCCAAATCTTTTATTTGGGTTCCACTGGAAAGCAGTATTGGTTATATTCACAACTAATCTGTAGAAACACCCATTGGCTTAAGCTCATCAAACAGTCGTAATGCTGAAATTACGTAATAAATGAATGCCAATGCTTCCAACTTTCTCAAAAATTGCCATACACTTGTGAAAAATGGTGGTGGGGGAAGGGGCCAAGACTAACCTTCACTATAAGTCTCAAGATATTCCCCAGTTTCCTACAATTCTCATATAAACTGCAAGTTCATTTCTAGATTGTGAATTCGACTCCCCCTTAAAAAAAAATAAATTAATCGATGTGTGGTTTTTCGTATTTTTTAATGTGATCTGTGTTAAAAAAAAAAAAAAATTAATGGTTCCATTGCAACTGAACCACCGTGTAACTAAACCCCAAGCAACTGAACCACTGTAACTGAACCACCGTGCAGCTGAACCCCCATGTAAATGAACTCTCGTGTAACTGAACCCTTGTGCAACTGAACCTTATTGATTAATAAAAAAAAAGCCATGTTTTGTTGTCATAAAAACAAAGAAAATTGGACGTCACCAACTCTTAAGACCAGATTTATTTATCTTTTTTATGTCTGTTAATGGGGGTTCCCTTCGCCCCGTCACTTTCTACGGGTCCATGCGTCTACCCCCTCTCCCATGGAAAAACCCTCCCCTGGAAAATACCAGTTGACTGCCTCGCGGAAAATTTTGTTTTCCAAATTGGAATATTTATTTGGGTTGTTATTTTTTAATTTAGCTGATAAGTTCTAAGGAAAGTGGAAAAGAGGAATTTATGGGTAAGTCTTGCCCCCCCCCCCCCGTGAAAAAATGTTCTTCTCATGGAAAATCCTCCAAAAACTCCCCCCTCCCCCTTTAAGAGAACTCCCACGCGAAAAATGTCTGTATGTTTCCTAATAAAAAACACTATGTGTAAGCAATGAACAAATTACAAAACTAAAAATGTACTTAAACTTCTGCAATGGGGTTCTGATTGCTTCGTCGCTAGGGAGAGAAGGAGATGCCTCAAAGGGTGCATTTTAATGCCAAAACATCTCAACTCTCATTGAGCCTTCGGATAAATACAGAATTAGCTGTATGGGAGAGACGAGAGGAGGATGGAGGAAGAAATTAGTTATAATCCTTAGGCAGTTCTAGTCTTCTTTTTTTTTTTAAGTTGAAAGTGATTGGATACCAACCGCAAGGGGTATTTTTCGGGGGAAAATTTTTCACGGGGAGGTATTTTCCATGGGGGGGGGGGGGGTATCTTCCACGAGGTGGTATTTTCTGGAAGTATTTTCCACAGGAGGTGTTTTTCCCAGGGGGGTGGCTGCCCTTCAATCACTTTTGAATTTTAAAAAGGGCACTAAAACTTTCAATTTCCAATCGAACAATAAAACATGATTAACAAAAAACCCCACAGTCCTCGGGGTAAGGAATGTAGGTTATTGCAAGTTACCCATTGTTGAAATTTAAGGATTTTATAGAAGAGATGGTCTTACAAACTTTGGAGAAGGCTCATTCGATTGGAAACTGAGATTTCAAGTTCAATTTTGAAGAATCAAAGGTAATCAGAGGATAATTAGCCTCTCTCTCTTAACCGCCATCTCCCCCCCCCCCCCCAAATGCATCCAATCAAAATAATAAAAAAAAATGTTCTTTTAAAATAGTCTAAAGGTCAAATAACCATGATTCTAGGGCTTTCAACCAAACCAGCAGCTCCTGGAGGAAGGGCTGTAAATTAAGCTAGTTACTCACTGTTAACACATAAGGTTTTATGAAAAAGATCCTTGTATGAACTTGGGGGGGGGGGCTCATTCGATTGGAAATCAAAAGTTGCGGTATAGTTTTTAAGAGTTAAAAGTGATCGAAGGGTTTCCACCCCACCCTCTTTTTCCCCAAATACATCAGATCGATAATTTTGAGATAACAATTTTATTTAAAACAGATCAAAGGTTTTTATTTAAAACAGACTCCAGAAGAATAGTTAATTGCCCTTTGGACTATTTTGAACAAAATGGCTATCTCAAATTTTTGACGGGATGTATTCGGGGAAAAGGGATGGGCGGAGGGTTGGTGGCCCTTTGATCACTTTTGACTCGTAAAAAGAACTAGAATCTTCAATATCCAATCGAATGAGCACCCTCCAAAGTAAACACGACCACCCCTTCCACATAACCTTATAGATTAAAACTGGACAACTTGCATAGCTTCTAGTCCTTGCTCTGAGGGCTGAGGGAGGGGTTATCAAACCTGGAAATATAATTATTTCAAATAGCTATATCAAAATTTATTTAACCCCACAGGCATTGTTGTATGATTTTTGGACTATTTTGAACAAAATGGCTATCTAAGAACTTTACTCCTCCAAAGTCTATACGGCCACCCCTTCCATAAAAACCTTATATGCTCCCAGGATATATCTTAAAACCCTTGCCCTTGGACTCTGGCCCCTAGCCCCTAGTGCAAGAGCTGTAAGTTATGCAAGTTGCCTATTGTTAACATAACAAGGTGTTTGTTTTTTTTATCGAGAAAAGAGGGCATGTTTGATCCTATAAATAAATAAAAAGGCATGGAGCATTAAGCTCAAACCTTAGGGAAATGTCAAGAAGAATGCCAACCACAATCAAAAGACATATTTTCCTTTATTGGTTGTGAAAAGGAAATACTAGCAATATCTACAATGGCTAAGGGTATCAGCCGTCACGTCGTTCGGAAAACGTTCAGGAGTATCTTCAACTAAATCAAGAGGTACTTTGTGCATCCAGTTTTACAAGACGACGTATCTGCAATGGGTCGAGAACAGCTAAAGTATAAACCTGAGGATATGCAGTTTAAACTTTCAGGGCATGTTGAAAAAAAGGCTGGAGTGCAACCAGTCAATTTCCCATATCCTTTTTAGCTGCAATTTTCTCAAAGACATCTGATCAAAATTCATTATCTAGATTCACAAAGGTCAAATATTTTAAACACATATGTTTATTACTTAACGTCCAGAAAGGTCTGATTCATCTGAAAAAAGAGAATAAATCAGCTTTAATGGTTTGTGATATCGGATCTTCTTTTTTTTTTGCAATAATAAAACGAAGCTTTTTTTATGAATGATCTTGACAGGTGTTGTATCATGACTTTAAGAAACAAACAATTCCAACAAGGTTGAACATGAAAAAATTATAACTTGTGTTTTTGACTGGATGTGTTTGGGGAAATGGTGGGCGTGGAAGGGGTGTTAGTTGCCCTCCAATCACTTTTTACACAATGATATTGCCTCATATTTTTAGAATACTGAAAACTGAGTTCAGTGGTTCAGTTGCATGATGGTTCAGAAACACGAGGGTTCAGTTACAAGGTGGTTCAATTGCATGGTAGTTCAGCTACACGGGGGTTCATATAAATGGGGTTGAGTTGCACGGGGGTTTAGTTGCACGAGGGTTTAGTTAAATGGGGTTGAGTTGCCTGATGGTTCAGTTACAGGTGGGTTCAGTTGCACAGGGGTTCGGTTATACAGGGGTTCAGTTGCACGGTGGTTCAGTTGCTTGTGGTTCAGTTACACGCACATCTTTTTTAATCGATGTGTGGTTTTTCTATGTAAGACATTTTTGGCGGCTACCTCCCCCACTCTCAGAAAAAACTTGAGGGAACTGAAGGTTGTACTTCAATATAAGACAACCCTTTTATTCTCAAGTAACTACTCTTGTTTATTTTAGTTATGTAAAGTTTTCCCTTTTTCATGGTCAGCGCTCAAATACTTATTTTCACAACAAAAACAGAGTATCCAAAAAGTCTTGCGAGCACGTCAATTGAAGGGGGGGGGGGGTATGGGTGCCAATTTTCCCCTAGGTTATTTTGCTCTCCACCCCTAGATTTTAAAAATACATTTTATAGGCATTTTCATTGAAGAACTCTTTTTGATATTTCCATTGAAAAGAAAACGAGAAAAAAAATGCCCCCTTAAATTTAAACAAATGTCATTACCCCCCCCCCCCCCAAATACTTTTGTATGTTGACACCCTTTATGTAGGCTTTAATTCTACCTTAAAAATTACAGTCCGAAACAAATAGTTTTTTTTAGTCCCTTACTGCGGGTCTACACAATAATTGGTCTACGACACAAGTGACGGGAAATAAATAGTGACACTTGTTAATAGAAACCGAAACACTAAAAAACAAGTTGGTCGCAAAATATGGAAAGAAGGCTAACTTGATCAGTCCTTTTTGAGTAAAATATGTGAAGCCACAGTAAATCGCTAATTTTCACAAAAACAAAACAAAAATAACGACAAAATTGGCCCGAGAAAATGCTATCGAACTAAATTCTGAGGAAGCCGATTGTTTTAGAACGGTCGAAAACCTCGCGTTCCCAGAAGCCATACCGCCATGCGATGTCACATTCCTCCCTGAACACATTTGCAGTCGACACAAAATGAGTGTTTATTATAAACTGATTGTAATCGAATAGCGAGGGTTATTTTGTATTGCAGGGTTGCTTACAGTTTCTGCGGGAGAAGTTCAGTGGATATTTTTCTTGGGAGGGATCTGCAACCGTACAACATTTATTTTTAGGCCCAAATATTGTAACTCTCTATGAAGGGTCCTGAAGATCAACTTGGAAGGGAGAATTTACTCCTTAGTCTCCAGTCATTTGGAGTAATATATTTCTAGTAAACATACGATATGGGCACTGACGCGCAGAATTCCCCTCTTATTAATTATTTTGTGCAGAATGGATGCAAAATTGGATGCAGATACACTGCGTTGAATTGTTATGGTTAATTAGCCATAGGAATTTTACTCTCTCTCTATTTTTTACAATACAATAGCGAACACAATATAGGCAACTATCCCTAACAGCTATCTTACATGCGAACCTATAATAACTACGTATAACGCTCTTGTTTTTTCTTTCTGGATAAAAGGAGGAATCCGCTTATGCTAGGATCCCCCCTAATATTGATGCAAGCCTCTCCTTCCCACCACAGCTGATGGCTTAGTGAACAGTGAACATAGATAAAAATGCATGACTGTTAAGTTGTATCCTCCTCGTCTTCGACTGATTGTCCCACTCGAATTCCAAAGAAAGGAGCTTGTCACCTATTGCTCAATGTTCCGTACTATAAACGTAGCTTTTAGTTATCCCAAGCTCTCTGAACTTCCTGAACACCATACCAATTCGGATTCCAATCACGCCTTGGTTATGCCTATGCATTGCCTGTTATTGAAAACGCATTGATCAATGCTGATTTTTCAGGCGTCACGCTACTCCATGCAGCAACAAATCACGGGGTCTTCCCTTCATATATTACATCTTTCCAAGATTCTCGTCTTAAAATTCAATTAATATTTCATTCATCAACCGAAGCTGAGGGGCTTCAAGTGTACCATCTAACTTATATCAGCAAATCACCTCCTGATATTCTTATTGGGGTTCAGAAAGTTACCCGTCAAAACAATCTTTCTTTGCTTCGCTTTTAAGCAATGGAGTTCTTGATGCGCAATCTTCTGCTCCCTCGTTCTTCATCCTTGCCGGTCTTAATTGGTTGCTAGTCTATTATGCAGACGACAATAAAAATTTGAGTCGCAATGTTCATTGCATTAGATGCGCTACATCCCGAGTATGCAAGGCTTGGATTTAAATTTAACGCCGAAAGGTTCCAAGTTGTACTATTCAATTAGAGTCAAACTCCATTAGAAGAAATTTCCCTTGTGTTCGACATAATAAAGCGAGTTGATCACACAACTTACCTTAGCCTCCCCATTGGCTCTTCAATAAAAAACAGGCTGCATGACAGTTTCATTAGCTCACATCGGACGTCCCGTCAGTCTTTGTTTTACATTCCTCATCACGAGTAAGAGTAGTAATGTATCTATATATTTGAACCCTACGCCTGAGGCATGAATATACAGTGTAGTCTAACCGGTACATTGGCTTACCACGGGTCAGTCACCTATTACTACGAACGGCACTTGCCTTAGCAGACGGGTTTTTTATGAGGTAGCAGCCATTTTTTTGGGTCATACGGTGAAAGAACGGTGGTTAGTCTATATAGAGTAAGTTGAATAGTAGGTTTTTTTTTTTTTTTTTTTTTTAAACAACTTGGCGACGTATGATGTACTCAGGCAAAAACCCTATTAGTACCACGAGTCGTGATTGCGTAATTTGTCTTACCTCTCGTCTGAGGCATGAATATACAGTGTAGTCTAACTGGTACATTGCAATCTGGTTTGGTGGGTTTAATCACATTGCCTATTCAAAGGTAGTGTGCAATTGAAACTGTATCAATTATTTTATTCCAGTTTTTCTAAAACCAGTATTGTCTATAACTTAATTTACGTAGATTAAACTTCCGATGGTTAAGAAAGCGTAACGGGCAATTAAAGTATGAGGAATGGGATGCTATAATTAGAATGGTTTTAAGTTGAAAATTGTGGCGTAAAAATAACTCTATTTGCGAATTTTTTGCGAAAAGGTATTTGCGTGAAGGTATTGCGTTGGTTAAGAAAACGTAACGGGTAATTAAAGTATGAGGAATGGGATGCTATAATTGGAATGGTTTTAAGTTGAAAATTGTGACGTAAAAATAACTCTATTTGCGAATTTTTTGCGAAAAGGTATTTGCGTAAAGGTATTGCGTTGGTTAAGAATGCCTCACGGGTAATTAAAAAATGGGATGCTTGCATCAACAATACAAAGAATATGCTCAGATACTTAATAGATTTGACGCCTACAAGAGACATTGGTAAAAGGTATTCAATAGCTTAATTGAAAAGTAACGATAGAATGACATTGTGACTTGACCTAGCTTTACCTCTCCGATGTGGTCTGTATAATACACAAGTAACGTTTGAAAAGTATTGTCAATTTAAAAAGAAATGGCTGAAAAGTGTTTTGAGGGGGATGGGTTGCATGGAGGGTTGAGTTGCACGAGGGTTCAGTTAAAGGGGGTACAGTTACACGGGGGTTTCGGTTATACAGGGGTTCAGTTACATGGGGGGTTCAGTTGCACGGGGTTGAGTTAAATGGGGCTTGAGTTCCACGAGAGTAGTGCTTTGTCGTGGTTTAGCTTGTCACAGTTACATTTTCTTGATCTTTCAAAGTTCACTTTGATTTTAGTTACATGGGGGTTCAGTTGCACGGGGGTTGAGTTAAATGGGGCTTGAGTTCCACGAGAGTAGTGCTTTGTCGTGGTTTAGCTTGTCACAGTTACTCTCTTTGGGCTGTTTGTGTTTCTTTGGGTTGTGTGTGTCTCTTTGGGCTCTGTGTCTCTTTGGGGTGTTTGAGTCTTTTTGATCTGTTTATGTTTCTTTGGGCTGTTTGAGTCTTTTTGGTCTGTTTGTCTCTTTGGGGTGTTTGTGTCTCTTTGGGCTGTTTGTGTTTCTTTGGGCTGTTTGTGTCATTTTGATCTGTGTGTCTTTCTTTTGGATGTTTGTGTCTCTTAGGGACCGTGTGGGCTGTTGTGTTTCTTTGGGCTATGTGTGTCTCTTTGGGATGTTTGTGTCATTTTGATCTGCGTATCTTTCTTTTGGATGTTTGTGTCTCTTAGGGACCGTGTGTGTCTCTTTGGGCTATGTGTGTCTCTTTGGGGCGTTTGAATCTTTTGGTCTGTATGTGTCTGTATGGGCGTTTTTGTCTCTTTGGGCTGTGTGTGTGTGTCTCTTTGGGATTTGTGTGTCTCTTCGGGCTGTGTGTGTCTCTTTAGCCTGTGTGTGTGTCTCTTTGGGCTGTGTGTGTCTCTTTAGGCTGTGTGTCTCTTTGGGCAGTTTGAATCTTTTTGGTCTGTGTGTGTCTCTTTTGGCTTTTTGTGTCGTTTTGGGCTTTGTGTGTCTCTGTTGGATGTGTGCGTCTCTTTGGGCCGTGTGCATCTCTTTGAGCTGTATGTGTCTCTTGGGCTGTTTGAGTCATTTTGGTCTGTGTGTGTTTCTTTTGGCTGTTTGTGTCTCTTAGAGGTCATGTGTGTCTCTTTGGGCAATGTGTGTCTCTTTGGGGATGTTTTTGAATCTTTTTGGTATGTATGTGTCTGTATGGGTGTTTTTTGTCTCTTTGGGCTGTGTGTGTGTCTCTTTGGGCTGTGTGGTGTCTCTTGGGCTGTGTCTCTTCGGACTGTGTGTATGTCTCTTTAGCCTGTGTGTGTCTCTTTGGGATGTGTGTGTCTCTTTAGGCTGTGTCTCTTTGAGCAGTTTGAATCTTTATGGCCTGTGTATGTCTCTTTTGACTGTTTGTGTCGTTTTGGGCTTTGTGTCTCTCTGTTGGATGTGTGCATCTCTTTGGGCCATGTACGTCTCTTTGAGCTGTATGTGTCTCTTTGGGCTGTGGATGTCTCTTTGTGATGTGTGTCTCTTTAGGCTGTGTGTGTCTCGTTGGACTGTGTGTCTTTTTTGGGGTGTCTGAGTCTTTTTGGTCTGTAAGTGTCTCTTTGGGCTGTTTGAGTCTTTTAGGTCGGTGTTTGTCTCTTTGGGTTGTGTTTCTCTTTGGGCTGTCTGTGTCTCTTTGAGGTGTTTGTGTCTCTTGAGGCTGTGTGTGTCCCTTTGGGCTGTGTGTCTCTTTGGGCTGTTTGAGTCTTTTTGGTCTGTTTGTGTGTCTCTTTGGGCTGTTGTTTGTGTCTCTTTGGGCTGTGTGTGTTTCTCTTTGGGCTTTGTGCGTCTCTTCGGGCTGTGTGTGTCTCTTTAGCCTGTGTGTGTGTGTCTCTTTGGGCTGTGTGTGTCTCTTTAGGGTGAGTGTCTCTTTGGGCAGTTTGAATCTTTTTGGTCTGTGTGTGTCTCTTTTGGCTTTTTGTGTCGTTTTGGGCTTTGTGTGTCTCTGTTGGATGTGTGCATCTCTTTGGGCCGTGTGCATCTCTTTGAGCTGTATGTGTCTCTTGGACTGTTTGAGACATTTTGGTCTGTGTGTGTTCCTTTTGGCTGTTTGTGTCTCTTAGAGGCCATGTGTGTCTCTTTGGGCAATGTGTGTCTCTTTGGGGTTTTTGAATCTTTTTGGTATGTATGTGTCTGTATGGGCGTTTTTTGTCTCTTTGGGCTGTGTGTGTGTCTCTTTGGGCTTTGTGTGTCTCTTCGGACTGTGTGTATGTCTCTTTAGTCTGTGTGTGTCTCTTTGGGCTGTGTGTGTCTCTTTAGGCTGTGTGTCTCTTTGGGCACTTTGAATCTTTATGGTCTGTGTGTGTGTCTCTTTGGTGTTTGTATCGTTTGGCTTGTGTCTCTCTGTAGGATGTGTGTCTCTTTGGGCACTTTGAATCTTTATGGTCTGTGTGTGTGTCTCTTTTGGCTGTTTGTATCGTTTTGGGCTTTGTGTCTCTATGTAGGATGTATGCGTCTCTTTGGGCCGTGTACGTCTCTTTGAGCTGTATGTGTCTCTTTGAGCTGTGGGTGTCTCTTTGTGATGTGTGTCTCTTTAGGCTGTGTGTGTCTCGTTGGACTGTGTGTCTTTTTGGGATGTCTGAGTCTTTTTAGTCTGTATGTGTCTCTTTGGGCTGTTTGAGTCTTTTAGGTCTGTGTTTGTCTCTTTGGGTTGTGTTTCTCTTTGGGCTGTCTGTGTCTCTTTGAGCTGTTTGTATCTCTTGAGGCTGTGTGTGTCTCTTTGGGCTGTGTGTCTCTTTGGGGTGTTTGAGTCTTTTTGGTCTGTGTGTGTCTCTTTGGGCTGTTTGAGTCTTTTTGGTCTGTGTTTGTCTCTTTGGGCTGTTTGTGTCTCTTTGGGATGTGTGTGTTTCTTTGGGCTTTGTGCGTCTCTTTGGGCGACATCAGTTTTAAGTTCACCAAGACATAAAAAATTTAAAGTTCAGTTCTAAATTTTTCCATAGAAGATAGGAAAAGTTATACTATGATTGTGATTATTTTCCATGAAGATAAAAAGTTTCATTTTAATTCTAAATTTTCTTAAATTCAATGCCGACCTTTCTCAAAGAGATGAAAAAATTTAAAGTTCTGTTCCAAATATTTTCCCGGAAAAGAAAAGTTCAACTTCGATTCTGAATTTTCTCAATGAAAATGAAATAAGTTATTGATCAATTCTATTTTCATAAAATAATATAAAATTTTCCACTACAATTCAGATTTTTATCAAAGAGATGACAAATTTAAAATATTGTTCCAAGTTTTTCATAGAAGATAGAAAAAGTTATACTTTGATATAATTCTAAATTTTCTTAAATTCAATTCCGACCTTTCTCAAAGAGATGAAAAAATTTAAAGTTCTGTTCCAAATAATTTCCCGGAAAAGAAAAGTTCAACTTCGATTCTGAATTTTCTCAATGAAAATGAAATAAGTTATTGATCAATTCTATTTTCCTAAAATAATATAAAATTTTCCACTTCAATTCAGATTTTTCTCGAAGAGATGAAAAAATTTAAAGTTCTGTTCCAAATATTTTCCCGGAAGAAGAAAAGTTCAACTTCGATGCTGAATTTTCTTAATGAAAATGAAATAAGTTATTGATCAATTCTATTTTCCCAAAATAATATCAAAATTTTCCACTTCAGTTCAGATTTTTCTCAAAGAGATGAAAAAATTTAAATACTTCCAATTTTTCATAGAAGATAGAAAAGTTCAAGTTCTCTTCTGAATTTTACCACGAACACAATTCAATTCTAATTTCTCAGAGAAAATAAAAAGCTTCCACTTCAGTTTTAAGTCCACCATGACATAAAAAATTTAAAGTTCAGTTCTAAATTTTTACATAGAAGATAGGAAAAATTTTCTTAAATTCAATTCCGACCTTTCTCAAAGAGATGAAAAAATTTAAAGTTCTGTTCCAAATATTTTCCCGGAAAAGAAAAGTTCAACTTCGATTCTGAATTTTCTCAATGAAAATGAAATAAGTTATTGATCAATTCTATTTACATAAAATAATATAAAATTTTCCACTACAATTCAGATTTTTCTCAAAGAGATGACAAAATTTAAAATATTGTTCCAAATTTTTCATAGAAGATAGAAAAAGTTATACTTTGATATAATTCTAAATTTTCTTAAATTCAATTCCGACCTTTCTCAAAGAGATGAAAAAATTTAAAGTTCTGTTCCAAATATTTTCCCGGAAAAGAAAAGTTCAACTTCGATTCTGAATTTTCTCAATGAAAATGAAATAAGTTATTGATCAATTCTATTTTCCTAAAATGATATAAAATTTTCCACTTCAATTCAGATTTTTCTCAAAGAGATGAAAAAATTTAAAGTTCTGTTCCAAATATTTTCCCGGAAGAAGAAAAGTTCAACTTCGATTCTGAATTTTCTTAAGGAAAATGAAATAAGTTATTGATCAATTCTATTTTCCCAAAAATAATATCAAAATTTTCCACTTCAGTTCAGATTTTTCTCAAAGAGATGAAAAAATTTAAAATACTTCCAAATTTTTCATAGAAGATAGAAAAGTTCAAGTTCTCTTCTGAATTTTACCAACGAACACAATTCAATTCTAATTTCTCAAGAGAAAATAAAAAGCTTCCACTTCAGTTTTAAGTTCACCATGACATAAAAAATTAAAGTTCAGTTCTAAATTTTTACATAGAAGATAGGAAAAGTTATACTATGATTTTGATTATTTCCTATGAAGATTAAAAGTTTCACTTCAATTTTTAATTTTTCTCATAGAAGTGAAGAAAAGTTCAACTTCGATTCTGAATTTTCTCAATGAAAATGAAATAAGTTATTGATCCTTTCTATTTTCCCAAAATAATATAAAAATTTTCCACTTCAGTTCAGACAAAAGTTATACTATGATTGTGATTATTTTCCATGAAGATAAAAAGTTTCATTTTAATTCTAAATTTTCTTAAATTCAATTCCGACCTTTCTCGCTTGGCACCTTTCCAAATGAGCGGGGATTCCCCCACCGGTTCCTACACATTGCAAAAAAGTGGGCAGTACGAAAACTCCACGTTTTCAACCAGACTGGTTTTTTAGCTAAATCTTTGGAAACAGCCCAGCCTCTATTTCTGACCGTTTAAGTTTTGATGTTAGTGTTGTCAGTCAAAAGCTATGACCTTGAGAAAAGAGCTTGAGAAAATTGCCTGATTATCGAAAAATGGGGGAAACATCCTCCAAAAGTCGACAGGAATGCCCCCCCTCCAGCGCTTTCTCGGTTATGTTGAATAAAATATGCAAAGTCGACATAGCTTTATTTCATTTTTTAAGGTTAATTTAGACGATTTTTTAGCTAAATCTTTGGAAACAACCCAGCCTCTATTTCTGACCTTTTAAGTTTTGATGTTAGTGTTGTCAGTCAAAAGCTATGACCTTGAGAAAAGAGCTTGAGAAAATTGCCTGATTATCGAAAAATGGGGGAAACATCCTCCAAAAGTCGACAGGAATGCCCCCCTCCAGCGCTTTCTCGGTTATGTTGAATAAAATATGCAAAGTCGACATAGCTTTATTTCATTTTTTTAAGGTTAATTTAGACGAGGTTACGTGCGCGCACGTAACCTCGTCTAAATTAACCTTAAAAAAATGAAATAAAGCTATGTCGACTTTGCATATTTTATTCAACATAACCGAGAAAGCGCTGGAGGGGGGCATTCCTGTCGACTTTTGGAGGATGTTTCCCCCATTTTTCGATAATCAGGCAATTTTCTCAAGCTCTTTTCTCAAGGTCATAGCTTTTGACTGACAACACTAACATCAAAACTTAAACGGTCAGAAATAGAGGCTGGGTTGTTTCCAAAGATTTAGCTAAAAAATCGTCTAAATTAACCTTAAAAAAATGAAATAAAGCTATGTCGACTTTGCATATTTTATTCATCATAACCGAGAAAGCGCTGGAGGGGGGGCATTCCTGTCGACTTTTGGAGGATGTTTCCCCCATTTTTCGATAATCAGGCAATTTTCTCAAGCTCTTTTCTCAAGGTCATAGCTTTTGACTGACAACACTAACATCAAAACTTAAACGGTCAGAAATAGAGGCTGGGCTGTTTCCAAAGATTTAGCTAAAAAACCAGTCTGGTTGAAAACGTGGAGTTTTCGTACTGCCCACTTTTTTGCAATGTGTAGGAACCGGTGGGGGAATCCCCGCTCATTTGGAAAGGTGCCAAGCGAGAAAGGTCGGAATTGAATTTAAGAAAATTTAGAACTAAAATGAAACTTTTATCTTCATGGAAAATAATCACAATCATAGTATAACTTTTGTCTGAACTGAAGTGGAAAATTTTTATATTATTTTGGGAAAATAGAAATGATCAATAACTTATTTCATTTTCATTGAGAAAATTCAGAATCGAAGTTGAACTTTTCTTCACTTCTTTGAGAAAAATTAAAAATTGAAGTGAAACTTTTAATCTTCATAGGAAATAATCAAAATCATAGTATAACTTTTCCTATCTTCTATGTAAAAATTTAGAACTGAACTTTAAATTTTTTATGTCATGGTGAACTTAAAACTGAAGTGGAAGCTTTTTATTTTCTCTTGAGAAATTAGAATTGAATTGTGTTCGTTGGTAAAATTCAGAAGAGAACTTGAACTTTTCTATCTTCTATGAAAAATTTGGAAGTATTTTAAATTTTTTCATCTCTTTGAGAAAAATCTGAACTGAAGTGGAAAATTTTGATATTATTTTGGGAAAATAGAATTGATCAATAACTTATTTCATTTTCATTGAGAAAATTCAGAATCGAAGTTGAACTTTTCTTTTCCGGGAAAATATTTGGAACAGAACTTTTAAATTTTTTCATCTCTTTGAGAAAGGTCGGAATTGAATTTAAGAAAATTTAGAATTATATCAAAGTATAACTTTTTCTATCTTCTATGAAAAATTTGGAACAATATTTTAAATTTTGTCATCTCTTTGAGAAAAATCTGAATTGTAGTGGAAAATTTTATATTATTTTATGTAAATAGAATTGATCAATAACTTATTTCATTTTCATTGAGAAAATTCAGAATCGAAGTTGAACTTTTCTTCTTCCGGGAAAATATTTGGAACAGAACTTTAAATTTTTTCATCTCTTTGAGAAAAATCTGAATTGAAGTGGAAAATTTTATATTATTTTAGGAAAATAGAATTGATCAATAACTTATTTCATTTTCATTGAGAAAATTCAGAATCGAAGTTGAACTTTTCTTTTCCGGGAAAATATTTGGAACAGAACTTTTAAATTTTTTCATCTCTTTGAGAAAGGTCGGAATTGAATTTAAGAAAATTTAGAATTATATCAAAGTATAACTTTTCTATCTTCTATGAAAAATTTGGAACAATATTTTAAATTTTGTCATCTCTTTGAGAAAAATCTGAATTGTAGTGGAAAATTTTATATTATTTTATGTAAATAGAATTGATCAATAACTTATTTCATTTTCATTGAGAAAATTCAGAATCGAAGTTGAACTTTTCTTTTCCGGGAAAATATTTGGAACAGAACTTTAAATTTTTTCATCTCTTTGAGAAAGGTCGGAATTGAATTTAAGAAAATTTTTCCTATCTTCTATGTAAAAATTTAGAACTGAACTTTAAATTTTTTATGTCATGGTGAACTTAAAACTGAAGTGGAAGCTTTTTATTTTCTCTTGAGAAATTAGAATTGAATTGTGTTCGTTGGTAAAATTCAGAAGAGAACTTGAACTTTTCTATCTTCTATGAAAAATTTGGAACAGTATTTTAAATTTTTTCATCTCTTTGAGAAAAATCTGAACTGAAGTGTAAAATTTTGATATTATTTTGGGAAAATAGAATTGATCAATAACTTATTTCATTTTCATTAAGAAAATTCAGAATCGAAGTTGAACTTTTCTTCTTCCGGGAAAATATTTGGAACAGAACTTTAAATTTTTTCATCTCTTTGAGAAAAATCTGAATTGAAGTGGAAAATTTTATATTATTTTAGGAAAATAGAATTGATCAATAACTTATTTCATTTTCATTGAGAAAATTCAGAATCGAAGTTGAACTTTTCTTTTCCGGGAAAATATTTGGAACAGAACTTTAAATTTTTTCATCTCTTTGAGAAAGGTCGGAATTGAATTTAAGAAAATTTAGAATTATATCAAAGTATAACTTTTTCTATCTTCTATGAAAAATTTGGAACAATATTTTAAATTTGTCATCTCTTTGAGAAAAATCTGAATAGTAGTGGAAAATTTTATATTATTTCATGAAAATAGTATTGATCAATAACTTATTTCATTTTCATTGAGAAAATTCAGAATCGAAGTTGAACTTTTCTTTTCCGGGAAAATATTTGGAACAGAACTTTAAATTTTTTCATCTCTTTGAGAAAGGTCGGAATTGAATTTAAGAAAATTTAGAATTAAAATGAAACTTTTTATCTTCATGGAAAATAATCAAATCATAGTATAACTTTTCCTATCTTCTATGGAAAAATTTAGAACTGAACTTTAAATTTTTTATGTCTTGGTGAACTTAAAACTGATGTGGCCAAAAGAGACGCACAAAGCCCAAAGAAACACACACATCCCAAAGAGACAATCCAAGACTCAAACAGTCCAAGAGACACATACAGCTCAAAGAGATGCACACGGCCCAAAGAGATGCACACATCCAACAGAGACACACAAAGCCCAAACGACACAAAAAGCCAAAAGAGACACACACAGACCAAAAAGATTGAAACTGCCCAAAGAGACACTCAGCCTAAAGAGACACACACAGCCCAAAGAGACACACACACAGGCTAAAGAGACACACACAGCCCGAAGAGACGCACAAAGCCCAAAGACAAACACACACAGCCCAAAGAGACACAAACAACAGCCCAAAGAGACACATAAACAGACCAAAAAGACTCAAACAGCCCAAAGAGACACACAGCCCAAAGGGACACAAACAGCCTCAAGAGACACAAACACCTCAAAGAGACACAGACAGCCCAAAGAGAAACACAACCCAAAGAGACAAACACCGACCTAAAAGACTCAAACAGCCCAAAGAGACACTTACAGACCAAAAAGACTCAGACACCCCAAAAAAGACACACAGTCCAACGAGACACACACAGCCTAAAGAGACACACATCACAAAGAGACATCCACAGCCCAAAGAGACACATACAGCTCAAAGAGACGTACAAGGCCCAAAGAGATGAACACATCCAACAGAGAGACACAAAGCCCAAAACGAGACAAACAGTCAAAAGAGACATACACAGACCATAAAGATTCAAACTGCTCAAAGAGACACAGCCTAAAGAGACACACACATCCCAAAGAGACACACACAGGCTAAAGAGACATACACACAGTCCGAAGAGACACACAAAGCCCAAAGAGACACACACACAGCCCAAAGAGACAAAAAACACCCATACAGACACATACATACCAAAAAGATTCAAAAACATCCCCAAAGAGACACACATTGCCCAAAGAGACACACATGGCCTCTAAGAGACACAAACAGCCAAAAGAAACACACACAGACCAAAATGACTCAAACAGCCCAAGAGACACATACAGCTCAAAGAGATGCACACGGCCCAAAGAGACGCACACATCCAACAGAGACACACAAAGCCCAAAACGACACAAAAAGCCAAAAGAGACACACACAGACCAAAAAGATTCAAACTGCCCAAAGAGACACACACCAAGAGACACACAGCAAGAGACACACACTAGCCCAAAGAGACACACACACACAGCCCAAAGAGACAAAAACGTCCCATACAGACACATACAGACCAAAAGATTCAAACGCCCCAAAGAGACACACATAGCCCAAAGAGACACACACGGTCCCTAAGAGACAAAAACATCCAAAAGAAAGATACGCATATCAAAATGACATAAACAGCCCAAAGAGACACACATAGCTCAAAGAGACACACACGGTCCCTAAGAGACACAAACATCCAAAAGAAAGACACACAGATCAAAATGACACAAACATCCCAAAGAGACACACATAGCCCAAAGAAACACAACAGCCCACACGGTCCCTAAGAGACACAAACATCCAAAAGAAAGACACACAGATCAAAATGACACAAACAGCCCAAAGAAACACAAACAGCCCAAAGAGACACAAACACCCCAAAGAGACAAACACAGACCAAAAAGACTCAAACAGCCCAAAGAAACATAAACAGATCAAAAAGACTCAAACACCCCAAAGAGACACAGAGCCCAAAGAGACACACACAACCCAAAGAAACACAAACAGCCCAAAGAGAGTAACTGTGACAAGCTAAACCACGACAAAGCACTACTCTCGTGGAACTCAAGCCCCATTTAACTCAACCCCCGTGCAACTGAACCCCCCATGTAACTAAAATCAAAGTGAACTTTGAAAGATCAAGAGAATGTAACTGTGACAAGCTAAACCACGACAAAGCACTACTCTCGTGGAACTCAAGCCCCATTTAACTCAACCCCCGTGCAACTGAACCCCCCATGTAACTGAACCCCTGTATAACCGAAACCCCCGTGTAACTGTACCCCCTTTAACTGAACCCTCGTGCAACTCAACCCTCCATGCAACCCATCCCCCTCAAAACACTTTTCAGCCATTTCTTTTTAAATTGACAATACTTTTCAAACGTTACTTGTGTATTATACAGACCACATCGGAGAGGTAAAGCTAGGTCAAGTCACAATGTCATTCTATCGTTACTTTTCAATTAAGCTATTGAATACCTTTTGCCAATGTCTCTTGTAGGCGTCAAATCTATTAAGTATCTGAGCATATTCTTTGTATTGTTGATGCGAGCATCCCATTCTTTAATTACCCGTGAGGCATTCTTAACCAACGCAATACCTTTACGCAAATACCTTTTCGCAAAAAAATCGCAAATAGAGTTATTTTTACGTCACAATTTTCAACTTAAAACCATTCTAATTATAACATCCCATTCCTCATTCTTTAATTACCCGTTACGCTTTCTTAACCAACGCAATACCTTCACGCAAATACCTTTTCGCAAAAAATTCGCAAATAGAGTTATTTTTACGTCACAATTTTCAACTTAAAACCATTCTAATTATAGCATCCCATTCCTCATACTTTAATTGCCCGTTACGCTTTCTTAACCATCGGAAGTTTAATCTACGTAAATTAAGTTATAGACAATACTGGTTTTAGAAAAACAGGAATAAAATAATTGATACAGTTTCAATTGCACACTACCTTTGAATAGGCAATGTGATTATACCCACCAAACCAGATTGAAATGTACCAGTTAGACTACACTGTATATTCATGCCTCAGACGAGAGGTAAGACAAATTACGCAATCACGACTCGTGGTACTAATAGGGTTTTTACCTGAGTACATCATACGTCGCCAAGTTGTTTAAAAAAAAAAAAAAAAACCTACTATTCAACTTACTCTATATAGACTAACCACCGTTCTTTCACCGTATGACCCAAAAAAATGGCTGTTACCTCATAAAAAACCCGTCTGCTAAGGCAAGTGCCGTTCGTAGTAATAGGTGACTGACCCGTGGTAAGCCAATGTACCGGTTAGACTACACTGTATATTCATGCCTCAGGCGTAGGGTTCAAATATATAGATACATTACTACTAGTAAGCAACCTTTCTATAACCGTCTTACTCCAAAACTTTTTAATTCCGTTGCACCATCGCATTATTTATATACTCGTATTGCACCAGTTCTGAACATTTTTTACCAAGTCTGACAAACCAAACTCCGATCCGTTTTCTTCGGCTTCACGAAATATCTTCTTCGCTTCCCCCTTGGATCCGCAATTCCTTCATTGTTAAAAAATTTAGTGTTTCCGACCCCATAATTTCCGTGAAAAAGCGAGTTCCTATATATGATATTCGTTTAAAGAATCTTAACCATCATTGGTCTTTGGTACTGACCCCGTAATTTATATAAGCATTTGTCCCATTTTCATGTGTTTTTTACATTCATTCGATTAATGCACTTCGATCTTGGTACCAACCCCAAATTTTATCAAAGTGTTTGCCATGTTTTTAGCTGTTTGCTCTGCATACAGTGTCTTTTTATTTTGTTTTTGCTCAGTGTTTTCCTTTTTTTTTCCATGACGCGTTTTCAAATAAATAATAACAATAACAGGAAAACAACATTTATTCGCTATTTAACCACTTCTCTTTACCAAGTAGCTACTAACCTATATATGGCCACAGACTTCCCATTGAAGTTCAATTATGGTTACATACCTCTCTTTCACTTGACTGTTAGCCTCATCACATACTGCGACGTTCCATTTACACCAGGACGACACCAAGACGACACAAAAAAAAAATCCGTCCCACTGATTGAATTCCCCATCCCCAACCAGGAACTCCCTGCTACAAACTACATACGGAGAATAATTTCAACTACGGGAACAGCTCTTTAATGATTCTAAGTAGCTATAGCCTCAACTATATTTTCATAGGAGCCCCCTTACCAGACATTCCCCCCCCCTATATTCAATCTCCAAAAACCGGAATTCTATGGTTTATTTTAGCGAATATTGAGAATTCAAAATAGTGGTAAATATTCACCGTTTATTTACATGGGACATTTTAGCTTCCACGCCATGAGAGAAAGACCAACTAAACTTTTTAAACTTGGAAAGAAAAAAAAACTAAAAAAAAAAAAAAAAAAGACCGAGAGAATTGTTAAAGTTGTTCCAATTCTATACTAACCACTGGAAAAGCATTTCCTTCATTACTATTCCCTTTCTTACGGTTTTAAACATTTATTTTCTGATTATCAACTTTTAACATAAAACCAAAAATTGAAACTGAAAACCATATTTATTGACTTTCATAACATAAAAAACATCGAAAATCCTCAAACTCGAAAAGTAGGCTTACAATCCCAAAAACGAATATAAAAGCTAGACACCAGAAAACATGCAAAATACGCGAACAAAAGGAAGACAAGACCAAATCATAAAATATAAACGAAACAAACACATTAGAAAACAAAATAAAAAAAAAACCGGATAAGGCAGTGGCCAGAAAACCTTCAAAACAACAAATTGCTATTATAAACCTAGTTGATGTTATAAATCTAAAATCGACCAAACGGATAGGACAAAGCCCCAATAAAGTTTAAACCCCCGAGTCTTAAATAAACATGGCGTTTTTACGCATTGCTTTAGGATAAACAAGAATTATTTTTGACTTTCTTCTTATTAACGAAATGGAAATCGACAATATACACAGTCATTTTGTCTAAAAGGCAGTGTAAAAACATTGTCTATATTCGGCTTCAATTTGAAAATCTTTCGCTCTGAACACCGCGGTTATTATCAAGACAACATTTCAGATGCGAATATACGACATCTGTTGTCAAGTAAAATGAACAGACAATTGGCAAGCAATGAGGCCTACGCATTACTGACGTCAGCGCTAATAATGGCGGAATTCGAAAGTCAAAATAAGGGCTGACAATTTTGAAAATGAAAACTAACACAAAAAATGAATTTATGATAATTAGAACAGCATGTAAATGGTAGTTTAATACTCCTTTTTTCCTTTTTTTTTTGTCTGCAACGCATCTATGCATCAAAACAACAAAATCAAATCTTGTCAACATTAACTATTTATATCTATGATAGAAATTTAGATCTTCTGCCGATAACTGTGTACATTGTTAAATATACATTGCGAATTATAACTAATTTTCTCAGGATACGGCTAGTTATAAAATCTTTAACAGTTTTTAGCCTGTCACAGAATATTCTTGATCTAAAAAAATTTCATGGTAAGAAATAGAACAAAAGAAATACAAAATGTCATCAATCTTGAAAATAGGTTTTTGCAAAGATTTTCTGTTTCATGGTCTATCTTCCGACATTTTGTGCGAGAAGGTTGCGACATCCCACTCTTTTATTTAACCTTTCAACCCACTTTCTCCGTGAAATTAAATTTCCTGACAATTTTTTAATTTAATTTAATTGATCAAACAAAAAGTAAGGATTATGGCTTTTACAGCCAAGGTTAAGAGTAAACATAATCATGGACAAAAACAAAATCAAAATAGACAAAAATGAAATGCAAACGAAAATGAAGGAATGATATACAGCCAAAAAAGTAACAAAAAACTTACAAATATCAAAGCAAATATTATTCTTCCTCATTTGTAACTACTATTAGAAGTTAGCCAAAACAGATGCATTCTTTCCATTCTGTTCAATTTTGTTCTTCTTCAGAAACAAAACGAAGACACTTATTCCTTAATTAAATAGCAGTTACCCCCCCCCCCCCCCCCCCCGTCCTTCTCATAATACTAGCAAAACATGCAATAAACAAAAAAAGGAAACAACATAGCAAACAATCTCGTGCGAAAATGTAATCAGCACAAGCAATCCATTTCTTGGACAAGAAAAACTGATGATGAGAGAAAACATTTCTCAAGGGTCACATTATTTAGGATTCCAAACACATTGAAAGGTTACTCTACTGATAAATATATTTTTTTTTTTTTAGCTTCTTCAAAGGAAAAGTGGAATGACTTCTCTTCACAACATGAACACTATGGATCAAATATGTGAAAGGAGCCTTTCTTATTCCCTGTGTCTCTACACGTCGGTAAAGGAGACAAGGGGTGAAGAGGTTTTGTTTAAGGTAAATTTGGAAAAAAAATAAGAATTGAAGCATATAATTGGATTAAGGGGGAATCGTTTACCACTTGGGGTAAGAAGGAAGCATTTAGGGAGGAGGAGATGGCAAGATGGGCCTAACTTTTGCCCGTTGTGTGGAAGTACGGATGAGAGTGCTGGTCATTTGATGTACGAGTGTATAGAATTGAGTGAGCTGAGGAATGAAGTGTATGGAAAGTGTGAGTTTGATGGAAGATGGCTGGTGAATGTATCGAGGGGTGAATATTTTGCAAAAATTTAGGACGATTTCTCAGGTTGGCAATGGAGCACATAAGTAGATTCTTGTGATTTGAGTTTCTCTTTGTTTGAGTTATGTAACGATTGTGTTTATGTAATGACACTTAAAAGTAAATTTTCCTTTTTGTTTTCTATTGCCATGGTCCTAGGGCTTTTAGGGCAATAAAATTTACTTACTTATTTACTTATAGGAGGGGATCGCTGGAACCATAACCCCTCTTCCCCATTCCTCGGGATTCAAAAACAAAAAACAAATTCTCCTAAAGACCGAAATAAAATTTTACGCCGCCACGTACCTTCTCCTAGAACAAATATTCGCGCTAACCAGTCCCGATGCCAAAGAAAAGTGACATGTTATTTCTAAGGAACCTTCCACCTTTGCCTTCTGAAACACCTCAGGTGATATTTATTTGTATATTTGTTTTATTTTTATATTTCTCGGTCTTAGAAACTTATCTTAAAGTATTTTATCTGATTATTAGTGCCATGAAGCAAACAAAGGCCACTTGGCTATGTGGCACAGAAAAAAAAACATGCTAGTATTTATATACAATCTACTCGTCGAAATTCGAGAACGAAACTTTCAGGAATGAATCTACATCCCAAAGAGGGCAGTGGAAGGTGTTCTTAAACTACATCATCCAATTCTTGTCTACTTCCAAAACTTACAAAAAAAAAATTGGCTGTCTTGAATCTGATTTTTTTGTTGTTGTTTTAGAGTCAACTTTTCTTTGACTGTAGGCCTTGATAAGAACTTCCAAGGAATTGACCTGGTTTCTACTCCTAATGTGAATTCTTCTTTTCCAAAGATAGAAACTATTTCCAAAAGATCTTTCAAGCCTTACAAGTAGGAAAGAGCTGGAAACCAGTTTCCCAAACCTGAAGGTGGGATACTGATCCGTAAGAAAGTTTCATGGACTACATACAGCCACTTTCCAAGTTCATAAGAAATCGGTGTCCCAGAGGGAGGGAAGGAGTAAAAGTGGGTAGTTGTTAAAACCTCCCCAAACCTAAAATCTAGATTATAGGTATGTTCCTGAAGGTCTTTTTCACCTGGCATGATAGATTCACGAGTTAGCGAAAAGCCCATCTCTCTTTTCTTAGCATCTACTTTTATGGGTAATGCTGTATTGTTAAGAGCTTAAGGAAGATGAAATTGAAAGAAGATAATTGTCACTTGAGCAGGGAATGAAATCATGTGTTTCACCAGGACAAACTACGGAATTACGACCCAAAACTCGTTAAAAATAACTTGAAAAATCCCCCAAAAATAATAGTTAAAATACCCACAGAATATGCTTAAAAATTATTAATGTATTCTTAAGCCATTTTTTTTTCATTCTGAAGCAATTTAGTCATAAAAGACCAATGTATCGGTATATCTCAGGGAAGTGTAGCAATTTCATGCGTCAAAAAAGTTCCACCATGACAAGAATATCTGAATTACGATTCAAATGTTCGTTTTAGTCAATATCGTCAGCATTATTATATCACTGATTTAGGACTGAAGGGTACCAATGCCCTGAAATGTAACTAGCGACTTATTTTTCTCTAAGAAAAAAACAGTGATTGGGAAAGGATTATTTTTTTCAAGAAAAGTATTCTAGGGAGTCACCTACATTGAAAACAGACCAATCTTTCTTTGGTTGTACACCTGAAACAAAGAAACTTCAAAAAAAAAAAAAAAAAAAAAAAAAAAAAAAAAAAAAAAAAAAAAAAAACTGCTAGCAAAAACCTCTCTGTGAGGACACACGCTCGAGTCCTGGTGTAACTCATTATTTGGTTTGGAACGGGGGGTCAGTGGCGTGACTCTGCAAGTTCAGCCAGAGTTAACACAGCTCTAAATATGTACCTGGGGAACTCTGGGGAAGGTAAACAGGAAGGGTGCGGGAAAGCCCAGGATGGCTGGCCCCAACCCTCCCATTGCACTTCCTTACAGAAGGGCAATGAAAGAGATCTGCACCACCTGTTTGGACTATATAGTCTAGTGCCGCATCCTTTCAAAGTTTTGTGATGCCATCCAGATCTTTTCAAGGAGAATGGCAATGAATTTTGCTTTTGGGTTGCTAAATGAGCCGGTCAGACGCCAAATTGATTAACTCTGCTCTTGAATGTTTCAGATTTCAGTTTTAAAGCACTTGACTAGCTCCTAATTTTGTGCGTTCATAAGAAAATTCATCGAAATATAAATTAATATCCCAGAATACCAAAAACTGTTATAAGCATATCAAACACTTGAAAATCTGCAGAATCCCTGTTAAAATGAGCTTAAACGTGTTACTAATACTCAAACGCTTGCAAATTTTCCTTCTAAATTTTTCTTGATTGTTCGTTTTATTTAGTTAATATACCTTGTAACTTAACGATTCCAATATCACACCTGGAATGTAATTCACCCTTTAAAAGCACCCACTTTTTCATACGAAAAGTATTATTGCTGTGAAAGAATCTTGTAAACAAGTGGATTTTCTGGTGTCAAGATTGAGCAAACCTTGTTTAAAAGTTAATGGAGAAAATGGAGTAGATAAACCAACTAAAATATATTCTATACTGTACAATCTAGCTCTACCTGACAAAAATGACAACACGAACGAATAAAAATATATAAAATATTGTCCCCAACACCTCCAGAATGAAAAACACCCACTACGGTCCCAATTGTTATACAAGGCACAAACAAATATAAACACAATTGATTGAAAAGGAGACAAACTAGAAAACGATGAACATTTAACGTTCAACATCTGAAACGTTAACGTTCAACATTGAACATTTAACGTTCAACTTCTCGTTAAGAGAGATAAAAATATAGGAAATACTTCGGTCAACCTATATCACTGGTACCAATAGACTAAGATGAGAAAGATAAAGCCGAGCAAAAAGCGTGGCCAAACTATGTTCAGAACAATACAAAGCATATACAAAATTAAGAAAGAATGAGTCTACGAGGGCATGCATAAAGAATGTGTGTGTCTGAGTATGATTACTAGAGAGTAATATCTCCATGATCAAAGCGAAATTAAAAACAACTAGTCAAAGTTAAAGTAACAATAAAGCTAACAATAAAGGAAAAGTACGAACGACGTGATGGAAAAAATTTATCGTTTCTGAAGGTATTCAAGTTCAAGAACTTGCTTAAATCCTTCTCTCAGTTTCTGAAAATTTTTATTACAAGATACTGAAAGAGCCACGATATTCAAATCGTGCCACGAAAATATCGTGGCTCCTTCAAAGAGCCACAATATTTCGAGAAAAGCAAAAGCTTCATACTTTAGATTGAGAAATTGTAGAGCTAAAACACATCCTGCTTATTTTACTTCATATATTCACCTCCCCTTTCGTATAGTAACAGTACGATTGTTCATAAATTTGATATTCAAGGTGTACCTGTAAAATTGACCAAGCTCTATTATCATTATTGCCATGACTGAACGAATGGACAATCTTAAGTTGTGATATTTAAACATAAATAATTCGTGAGTCGAAGAAAAAATGATGCTTAATCTAGACTTGAGCCACGTTTTATGCAATGAAAACGTCATGACATAAATTTGATTGACGTAACGAAACTTGTGACGCGGCGCAATTTGTTGTGACATAAACATGACATCATTACACAATAAAAAAAATCATCGTGATACGTATCAAAGACTCAAAAAACAATCTCGAGGGATTTTCAAAACTTTAAATCTGATCTCCATCGTACCCTGTTGCTATTCTTGCAAGTAGGGAAGTTTATTAGTTAAGATCGATCTCAAAATTGTTTTTGTTAACTTGTGGATAAATGCCTTAGAGCAATCTTCAAATAATACCTCATTCCTAATAAATAAACTATACTAATAAAATTTGTTCCTGAGAACCGTTTTAACTGAAAAAGACGGTATTTCCCGACCTTCTACTAAGTAGGGAAAAGTCTAGGGAAGGAAACAGTAAGGAAAAGTCTAGGGAAGGAAACAGTAAGGAAAAGTCTAGGGAAGGACATAATAAGGAAAAGCCTAGGGAAGGACATAATAAGGAAAACCGGGTTTGGCAGGGCAGACGATCGTTATTTGATTAAACAAGAACAAAGTGTAGGTGAAAAAGTCTAACAGAAGAAAATAAGATAAATAAAATCAAATTAAACGTTAAAAGTGATGCCCGATACCAAATTTCAAGCTGTAACATAAATATTAAAGGGACAAGGACTACTAAAACTAGTCCAAACCTAAGTTGTTGAGTTTGCAGCCAATAGTTTCCACATGGAATCCAATGTCAATGAGCTTTTTATGATTCAATATCTTCCGTCCATCAAACACAAAAGCTGGCTTTAGCATCCGTGAATACATACGCTCATAGTCAAGGCTCTGCAAAATTAAAGAGACAATTATTTTTCAGTTGCTACTTTTAATTAATAAAAAAAAACTTTCCGAAAAATAAGTTTTTCAAAAAAAAGTAAAGGCCATTTTAAACTTAAGCTCAGCAGATACAAATACCTTTTAAAATTCAAACTCAAAACGACCAGAAATTACTATTAAAGAATAAATGAAACCCAAAACAAATAGAAATTAAATAACCAATCATAGCAAAAACATACAACAAGTAATGATATAAACGAATAAATAGATCTTAAAGTAAGTAATGCTTAGATTGAATATGAAAATCAAGCTTAAAACGAAAAAAAAAAAACCTACTGAAGTATAGATGAAACTAGAAACGAACAAAAATTAAATAAATAATCAATACAAACAAACATACAATATATATTAATGTAAATTAATAAATAAATCTTAAAACGAGTGAAACTTAAATTGAACCTGCAAATCAAGCTTGAAAAGAACAAAAATCACTACAAACAAAGAGTTTGGGTATGACCTCCTTCTCTCACTGTAAAAGTCTAAAACCTACTGCGTCATTGCCGCGTTACTGAAAACCTATTTTCTGCCTCCTTTCCTAACTACTGCATACTGCGTAAGCCTACCGCGTCATTGGCGCTTAACTGAAAACGGATTATATTACAAATATTTTCTTTTTCAGTTCTTACAGCATTGAAAATAAAAATACAATTACAGTGAAATAAATTCTTGAACTGATGGATCTTTCAGCAATTAATATCATTATACATCAAATATTCAATTTGATGTTGTTTATACTTTCCAAGACTGTTCAAGACGCATATAGTTTTCAGTAAAGCGCCAATGACGCAGTAGGTTTGCCCTCCGATCTCTTTTGACTCTTAAAAAATGAACAAGAACTTTCAATTTCCAATCAAATGAGCTCTCTCCGAAGTTTATACGAGCATCTCTTCCATAAGAACTATATATGGCCCTAGAGTATTACTCATAACGCCTGCCTCCCGGCCCTGGCGGGTTCCGTCAACACAGGAATTTTTCTTATCTGACCTTTGAACTATTTTTAATGAAATGGCTATTATAACAATTTTATCGGATGGGCTTGGGAAAAAAGGCTGTGAGGGGGGGGGCTAGTTGCCCTCGGATATCTTTTGATTCTTAAAAATTGAACTAGAACTTTCAATTTCCAATCAAATGAGCCCCTTCTGAAGTTTATACGAGCATCCCTTTCATAAGAACCATATACGCCCCCAGGACAACACTTGCAACGCCTATCCCAAGGGCCCTGGGTGAGTTTTTGTTATCTAATTTTTGAACAATTTCCAAAAAACTGGCTATCTCAAAATTTGTAGCGGATGGGTTTAGCAAAAAAAGAGCGTGGGAGGGGGCTAGTTGCCCTTAACTCTCTTGACTCTTAAAAAGTGAACTAGAACTTTCAATTTCCAATCAAATGAGCCCTCTATGAAGTTTATACGAGCATCCCTTTCATAAAAGCCACACATGCCCTAAGGGCACAACTTAGAAGCCTTCCCCTGGGCCCTGGGGGGTTGCATTGACACCGGATTTTTTCTTATCCGACCTTTGAACTATTTTAAAAAAATTGTCTATCTCAAAATTTTATCAGATGGGTTTGGAAAAAGAAGGCGTGGGGGAGGGAGGGGGGGGGAGCTAGCTGCCCTCGGATCTCTTTTGACTATTAAAAAGTGAGCTCGAACTTTCAATTTCCAATCAAATGAGTCCTCTGAAGTTTATACGAGCATCCCTTTCATACGAACCATATATGCCCCAGGGCATACCTTACAACGCCTGCCCCCGGGCCCTGGGGGGGTTATGACGACACCTGAGTTTTTGTTATCTGACTTCTGAGCCATTTTCAATTTAATGGCCATCTCAAAATTTTTATTGGATGCATTTGGGGAAAAAGAGGCGTGGGGGGGGCTAGTTGCCCTCCAATCTCTTTTGACTCTAAAAAACTGAACTAGAACTTTCAATTTCGAATCAAATGAGCCGTATCTGAAGTTGTTACGGGCATCCCTTCAAAAAGAACCATATATCCCCCAGGGCATAACTTACAACACCTACCCTCGGGCACTGGGGGGCTGTGTTGACTCTGGAGTTTTCTTTATATGGTCGTTGAACTATTTAAAAAAAAAAACTATCTCAAAGTTCTTATCGGATGGGTTTGAGGAAAAAAGGGCGTGGAGGGGGGGGATAGGTGCCCTCTAATCTCTTTTGACTCTTAAAAAGTGAACTAGAACTTTCAATTCCCAATCAAATGAGCCCTCTTTGAAGTTAATACGAGCGTCCCTTCCATAAGACCCATATATGCCCCCTGGGCATAACTTACAAAGCCTGACCCCGGGCCCTGGGGGATTGTGCCGACACCGGAATTTTGTTATATGATCTTTGAACTATTTTTTAACAAAATAGCTATCTTAGAATTTTTATTGGATGCATTTGGGGGAAAGGGGTTTTAGGGGGGGGGGCTGGTTACTCTCCAATATCTTATGACGCTTAAAAGTGAACTAGAACTTTCAATTTCTAATAAAACGAACCCTCTCTGAAGTTTATACGAGCATTCCTCCCATAATAACCATATATGCCCCCAGGACATAACTTATAACCCTTGCCCCTGAAGGCTGTGGGGGGGGGGGGGGAGTGTCCTGTTCAAAGATATAATTTCCAGAACTTTCAACTACGTTGAACAAAATGGCTATATCAAAATTTTGATTGGATATGTTTGTGGAAATGGTGGACGTGGAAGGGGTGTCAGTTGCCTTAGAATCACTTTCGACTATTAAAAAGGGAACCAGCCATTTAAATTTCCAATCGAATGAGCCCTTTCTGAAGTTTCTACGACAACGCTGTCTATACAAAACCTTATATGCCCTCAGGGCATAAATAACAACCCTTGCCCTGAGGACTGTAGGGGGGTTGTTATCCTCAAAGACCTAATTTCCAGAACTTAAAACTACGTTGAATAAAGTGGCTATCTCAAAATTTTGATTGGATGTGTTTGGGGAAAAGGTGGGCGTGAGAGGGGGGTTAGTTGCCCTCCAATGACATTCGACTATTCAAAAGGGCACTAGCCCTTTGAATTTCCAGTCGAATGAGCCTCTTTTGAAGTTTCTACGACAACACCTTATAAAAAACCTTATATGCCCCCAGGGCATAACTTACAACCCTTGCCCTGAAGGCTATGGGTGAGTGTCCTCCTCAAAAACATAATTTCTATCTGGAAATCAACTACGCCGAACAAAATGGCTATCTCAAAACTTTGATTGTATGTGTTTCGGGAAATGGTGGGCTTGGAAGGGGTGTTAGTTTCATTCCAATCACTTTCGACTATTAAAAAGGGCACAAGCCACTCCAATTTCCAATTGAATTAGCCCTTTTCGAAGTTTCTACGGCAACTTCTTCGATACTAAGTGCCCCGCTCTAAAGGGAAAAAAATAATGCATTGTGCCAACATCGGTCTTATATGCCCCCCGAGTATAAGTTAAGACCCTTGCCCTGAGGGTGGTGGGGGAGTGTCCTCATAAACATATTTTCTATCTGGAAATCAACTACGCTGAACAAAATGGCTTTCTCAAAATTTTGATTGGATGTGTTTGGGGGAATGATGGGCGTGAAAGGAGGGCTAGTTGCCCTCTAATCACTTTCGACTATTCAAAAGGGCACTAGAACTCTCGATTTCCAATCGAATGAGCCCCTTTTGAAGTTTTTACGACGACCCCTTCCATATGAAGTGCCTCTGGGAAAAAAACAAAAAAATAAATAATAATAAGACATTGGAGCCGTATGGCCTTTACTATAGGCAACGCTATAGCGTTGCCTCTGATGAAATATTTCTATACGAGGCGACAAAAAAAAAAAAACAGCTTTTGAATATGTTCTTCTTCTTGACTAGTCCAAAAAATTGCTGACTTAAACCTGAAAGTTTTAGTTTATCTTTTGCTGTTTTACAAACCAAAACACTACAGCATCGTTAGGGAATTTTTAGAACGTTTTTTTTATGTTTTAGCATTTCTAAATATCGCACTACCAGCAACTACACTCCCCTCCAAAAAATATTTCCACCCCTGTGACCTTCTCCTACTATTTTTCACCCTTTCCCATCATTTCCCATCACAAAACCAAATTTTGATCAAATGAAAAATATGGTTATCGAGCCAGAGACTGACTACGTGTAAAGCAGACATGATAATTACTATGCCATGCCATTATGTAATTAGATTTTACATAAACTGCTAGTTTTACATCACACCTTCCCTCTGAATAATCCACATTACGCATTGCATATAATTACCGAGTTATTTTTTAGTTCCAAGTCATGGGGTGACAAATGAAAAATTACAATTAAATTAAAAAGTTCTGACGCGGTATCGATTCTTCCTCCCTCTTTATCGTTTACAAAATTATACCTTTTGTAGGATTTGTATTCTCCTGGGATACGATCGACAATCTCAGCACTGATTTTACTTACTTCTTCGCTGAGCGGTGCTAAAATACATTATTCCTTCATTCCATATTAATTTCAATTACTTTGCAAATGCTGCCCGTTTGACTGATAATATCGTTGTGATGCTCGTTGTTGCATTCATTCTGCGTCATTTTCTTTTACAACTCGTTGTGATTCTCGCTGTTGCCTGTCTTCTAGCCGTAGATTTCTCTGCGCGCCATTTTGATTAATTGTGACACTCCTTGTCACATGTCTTCCAACCACAGATTTCGTTGTACTTCTTTTCCGTTCATTATTGCCTAGACAATTTTTCCATGCCTTCTGTTTTAACTTTCCGGATTAATTCCTTACATGATTTAGTAGCACTAGGCGTGTTCCATTGTAAATTCCCTCAGAAATATCTAAATTAAGCATTAACATAATGACCGTATCATTCTTTAGTTTTAAGTCATGGAGAAGCAAATCAATAATTTCAATTGAAGTAAACATTATGGCGTGAATTAAATTCTTTCTTCATTCCATTATAAATTTTGGTTACTTTACGAATGCTTCCTGTTCAATTGATGATGCTCACTGTCGCGTGTCTTCTAACCGTAAATTTCACTGTGCATCATTTTCGTTTGCGATTCGTTGTAATTCTCACTGTCGCTTGTGTTCTAGCCACACGTTTCGTTGCACATCATTTTCGTTCGCGATTCGATGTGTTTCTTGCTATTCCTCGTCTTTTAACCACAGATTTTGTTGTGCTTCCTTTTCGTTCATCATTACCAAGATATTTTTTTTGTGTCTTTTAGTTTAGCTGCTCAGATTCGTTATTTATGTAATCCAGCCATAACCAGGCCTGTTCCATTTCACTAGCCCTCTGAAATATCTAAATTAAGCATTAGCAAAATTTTCGTGTTATAAGTAATGGGGTGGCAAGTCAGAAATTTCAACTAAACTAAAAAATTCTGGCGTGAATTAAATTTCTTCTTCATCCATTATAATTTTGATTACTTTTCAAATCCTTTCTGTTCAATTTGTGATGCTCATTGTCGCAAGTATTCTAACTGTACATTTCGTTGCGCATCATTTTCGTTAGCGATTCTTTGTGGTTCTCGCTGTCGCTTATCTTCTAGCCGTAGATGTTGTTGTACATCATTTTTATTTGTGATTCGTTGCAACAATCATTGTCGCATGTCTTCTGACCGCAGATTTCGTTGCGCTTTTTTTATTCAGGATTACCTCAAACCTTTTTTCCGGAGGCCAGTGTTTTCCCCTCGGAAAATCCCCCCGCCCCCGGAAAATACGTAAAATTGTGCAGTCACGGAGAAAGCATAAAACAGGTACCTCAAAATGTCCATCAAATACCCTAAGGGGGAACAAAGGGCCAGATATCAAAAATGGTTCTAGGATAGGGGCGGGTTGGTCTTCAATCACTTTTAACTTTAAAAAGAGGACTAGAACTCTCAATTTTCGATCAAATGAGCACCCACCAAAGTTTCTACGACCACAAGGAGGAGATTGGGGATTAAGAGGGAGCAGCCCTCCTCCTAAGAAATAAATTCTGCTCGTTTTGGGGTTTAATTTTACTCTTTACTTTCATAATAACAGTATAGACCGAAAAAATTCCCGAAAATCAAAAGAGATTATTTATATCAATTTCTACCTCCACCTCCCCTTCCTTAGAAATAATTCTGTAATTATCTGAAGGCTCTTAGGATGTTTCGCATTAAATGCAGCCTTTGAGGCATATTCCCTCCCCCCTAACTACAAAACGATCAGAGAACCCTATTGTAGAGGTTTATAGCTCTCATTTTGGAATTTTCTCAATTTGGAATTTTGTATATTTTGCCAAAAAATGACAGATTTGTGTTGTTTGTTGTTATTTTTTTGTTTCCTCCAAGGAAGATCGTATCGACCAAGGGTCCTAGAAAATCGGGAGAGAGCTCATTGGAACAAAAATTAAAAGTTTAATTGCTATCTACAGTAACCAAACGATTTGGAGAGCAACTAGTCCGCCTCCTATATTCCTTTTTTCCCCAGAGACATCCGGATGAAATTTTAAGATAACCATTTGGTTCATCATAGAAAGGTCCAATAAATATGCCGGAGGGGGGGGGGCTGGTTGCACTCCGGTCAGTTTTGACTCTTAAAAGGGGCACTAGAACTTTTAATTTCCAATCAAATTAGCTCCCTCCAATGTTTGGACAATCACCCCTTCATATGAAGTGCCTCTAGTAAAAAAAAAAAAAGAATAATATATTGAAGCCTTATGGCCCTTTACTATAGGCAACGCCAGACCGATGCCTACTGATCTGGTTTGTTTCGTTCGCATTTCTGCGCAGAAAATGTGGTGAACTGTTTGATTTCACTCATTTTTTTTTTGTTTTTTCCTGTTAAGGCAAGGGCAGATCAAGGATATTTTTAGGGGGGGGGGGGGCAAAAAAGGTTAATCCAATAAACTTGCGTTAGGAGCAAGTTTAATTAACGCAAACTTACGTTAATTAAGTGAATTACACTACTTTAGACTACGTTAGGGGGGCACGCACCCCCTGGATCCGCCATTGTGTAAAAGGCTATTTAAATTTTATTAAAACTTGACATATGGTTATTTCGTTACCACTTAGGAGATCTGATCGCATTGGAGGTACCAATTTTGTACTTTCTCTAAAAGTACAAGTCAGCGAGTTGAGGAAAACGACTTAAAAATAAAAACATCTTATTTTACAGCATTTTTTTTTTCATTACCATCATCTTAACTAAAAACTTAACTTAAACCAACCAAAAGAAAATCTTCTAAAATTGCGGGTTTCAGGTGTGAATTGGCCTAAGATAGATCCAGAGGACAAAAAAAAAAGTTTATTTCAACGTCTTTGGTGCTTTAAGCAATTAAGACCAATCACTCTATTACATTATTCTCTATGTTTAATACTGAAAGGCTCTTAAATTACTTACAGTAAACTCATCCCATTCCGTACAGACAACAATAGCATGTGATCCAACGGTTGCGTCATATGGATTCTTGGAAACTGTTACTACTTCTGATAAATTTATACTAAGTGTTCCGGAAAGATCCGCAAAAACTTGTTTAGAATCAACCTGAAACAGAGATATAGATGTACAGTACATAGAAATGAGTCCATGCTGCGATTACTAACTGTTCTACTTCCCTGAAATAAGAATACTCAAATACAGGGTTTCCCCATTTCAGTTTTTCCCAGCAATGAGACGTTGCTGAAAACCTTCCCAATTCCGACTTTTTACCAAACTGAGTTTGTTATATTATCAAAGAGCCTAGGTTTTTTATATGATTTTTTTTTATTCTAAAACGGGTGAATATAAGAAAAAGATGTTTTTACCAAAAGCAATGCAAAATCAAGCTTATTTGTCTACACAATCCCCTTGATAATTGAGACACATTCTTTTGAGCTCCTTGTAAGTTTGGAATAGTTTCTTAAACAGCACTGTCTTTTCATTTGCAATTAAAACGAAAGTATATAAAACACGGCTAAAAGGTATAGGACTGATTAAGAAAATTTTTTTTTCTTCTGTATATAATGTTTTAGCCTGTTTTTTTTTATTAACCTATTGTAAGTTTGATTTAATTGATATTGTTTTTCATCTCGATTTATACTAATCCCTTTATACAAAATTTTATTTATTTCTTTGAAACTTTTTAATAACCCAACACAATTGTTTGTAGTTTTTTTGTTGTTTTTTTTTTGTTCCGTCAAGTATCCGGGTTGCAACGGTAGCTAGCAACCTAGTAAGAGACGATCATACCCCACAGTAAAAAATGAAATAGCTCATAACTCCTAAAACTAGCATGAGATCAAAAAACGACGTACACTATTAGAATAGCCTTGTCCGAAACCGTTTTAAATACACTCCCTTGGCTTGAACAACAAGGGAAATATATTGGTTTGAAAATCAAACCAATCGTTGCCGCAACCACGATATTCTGATATACAACATCTTTTTTTTTCTTTCTTTTTCACCTCAGATAGCTTGGCACTGGAACATCGTAGAGAGTTGTTTAATGGCTCATTTTAGAGCAAATTGATATGGTTAAAAAACTTTTGTAATTAAAAAGAAATAATTTTTAAAATAAAATGAATTTTTTACGATTATAGTAAAGAAAGACCTCTAGCCCATGTTAACTGAAATAACCTTTTGACAAGACAACTTGAAATAAAAATCTTTTGAAAGTTGCTTCTCTAAGTCATGTTATATAAAGGATCAGTCTAGTTAATCATAAATAGGGATTATGTAAGTTCCATAGGCGTCATGGCTGTAGAGATGGCGAAACCTAGTAAAGAACAAACCATGGCACATATTGGACTTAGTTAACTGCCCAATTCTCTTAATTTCGTCTCTTACTATTCCAAATAAGAAAAAGCCATAAGCTTTTTCCCGTTTGTGATTTTTATATTAATCAGGGTTGCAGCGGTATTATTAGTCAAGACGGTGGGTGTTGTGTAGAAGTTATTATTAGATTATATTATAGCGCGGAAGATCAAACAGTGTTCCGCAATTGCTGAAACAAGAGTTTTTAGTTTTATTATACTTTAATAAACAATCTATTGCTATTTTGTGTTCTCGGAGCCTCTTTCTAAGTTTTGTTGGGTTCTCTCGACCCAGAATTTTCCACAAGAAAAAGGTATTCTATATACACCATACTGAACATTTTTTTTCTTTTTTGTGGAATTATATTTCTTCCTCTATTTAATAAAGATCTTATTGTTACTTGAAACTTGAAAGCAATTTTTTGTTGTTTATTTCTTTTATAAATTTTTATGACAAAAGGGTAAAGGTGTATAATTTTTTTTTGTTTTTAAAAACATTTTCTTCTATGACATTCGGCTAAATAAGTTTTTGTCTTTAATGAAAACGAGACCCTCATTTTTGTCTTTAATGAAAACGAGACCCTCATTTTTGTCTTTAATGAAAACGAGACCCTCATTTTTGTCTTTAAAGAAAACGAGACCCTCATTTTTGTCTTCAATAAAAACGAAACCCTCATTTTTGTCTTAAATGAAAACGAGACCCTCATTTTTGTCTTTAATGAAAACTAGACCCTCATTTTTGTCTTTAATGAAAACGAGACCCTCATTTTTGTCTTTAATGAAAACTAGACCCTCATTTTTGTCTTTAATGAGTTCAAGACCCTCATTTTTGTTTTTAATGAAAACGAGACCCTCATTTTGTCTTTAATGAAAACGAGACCCTCATCTATATATTTTTGTGATGTTTGTTTAAATACCCTATCAAGCAATGAAATGATTACTCCGCTTTTCACTTGAATAGGATGATTTGAATTAAAGGATAAACCACTTTTACCATACTGTTATTATAAACATAAGGAGATTAGTATAAATAGAGAGGAAGGGGAATACCTATTAAATCTGATTTATAATATGTTAATAGCTGGTTAAAACAAATATATACAGAATATCAAGAAATTTTGCACTATTAGCCACATATAAGCTTGAACTTTAATAATAAAGGTCAACATGAAATAAACTTTGTAAAAAATCAAAAATCTTGAGCCAAATTAGCAATACAAAAGATTCATTCAATTTTTCAAATATAACAGTTTCTTAAACTGTGTTAGATTTTAGTTGGTTTAACATAGGTCGTACGTAAGTTTTTAAATAAAAAGACTTATTTATTCTATCATTCATTTTACGAAATAAAAAATAATAAATACTTATTTATTCATTTCAAACAAAAAATTTTAAAATTTATTTTGCAAGAAGTCCATATCAGGAGATAGTTGAATAATATATGACAGACTGCCTTGTGCCTTTTGTTTTGTTACGTGAAATACCATAATGGATTTTGTTGAAATGAGAATTTCCTTGCATCATTCTTTATGTTTTTGAGCAGCGTTTGTACATTTTTTTTTCAAGTCTTGTTTAAGAAATTTTCCGTTGTTATTTTTTTCCGCGTTCATAAAGGCTTCCGGATATGAAACCGAAATATCATATCCATAAAATACCATATCATAAAATTCTATTTCGCGATTCCTAACTATAACGGTTTCATTTCTATAATGTTATCCAGCCTTATAAAGCTACAACTCTTCACCTACAAACGTCTAGACGCTCCTTTCATCCTCAAACTATAATAAAAAAAACAAAAACAATATGGTTTTATCTTCTGTGATCAGGGGCACACATTGATTTTTTTTTTTTTGGGGGGGGGGGGGGCGTTATAGATCAAAAAACAGACAGACTGGAATGTTTACGTTATCTTATATTATCGGTATAATTTCCGTCCTTACAAGCATTAACTATACACTTAATTTACTTCCTTTAGATTATTTCTTTGGTTTCTGCGAGATGCCGAAAAAAAAAAAAAAAAAATGAAAGCAAAAGAAATTTTGCTTAAGCTCAATCTTTGCTTTAAAATCTATTTTCATAGACACGAAATCTCTAAGACGAACCTTCACTTATATAAAAGAAAACTTTGAGCATTCAAAACCTTGCTTAAAGCAAGAAACTAAATAATCGTCAGTTATTTTATCTTGAAATTCTTAATATCAAGGCTGTGACTATTCAGTTTTCACAAATATGTTATAGTATATTTCTTACCTTGGGGTCATATATTTGCAGCACGGCACCTTCTTCCAATAAATATTTAGCAATGTAGATGGCAGGACTTTCCCTAGTGTCACCAGTATTTTTTTTAAACGCAAATCCAAGTAAAGTTATTTTCTTATTCGTGATAGTATTAAACATAGTTTCAACAATACGCTTGGCAAACCGAGACTTTTGGAAATCATTCATGTTTAATACCTAAAAGAAATATAAATAGATAATTAATCACAAAGAGAACGGCAAAGGCTAAAATCTTGTAAATACGAAAACAAGTGCACACCGATCAGGACTAAAATAAAAACATCGATAACGTACTGCTTTGTTTTTTTTCTAATTACACCTTAGCTTGCACTTAAACAAGCTTGAGGCTTGTAAGCAAATATATTTTATTGAATTTGCAAAATAATTTGTATGAAGTACAAGCTTTCCAATTTTATTTCGGTTCAAAAATAAAACTTTAAATTAATTGATAGAAATTAAGGTTTATGCTCACTATGCATGTTTTTGACCGTTTTTAAATAAACCGCGTGCCGTCTTCAATTTTCGACTAAAGATGACAATTTTGGTACTATTCGATAGCTGAGACTTAGATTTATGAATTCACCGAGTTATATTTTTGAAATATGATTCAAATTTTTTTTAGACAGAAAAATGCTTTTTAAAAACAGAGAATTTTGCGACTAATTTGAAGCTACTATTTTGACGGGATAGACAATGTATTTGTTTCATATTGTTCATTAGCTTCAGATCTATGCAGTCACCGTGTCAGATTTCTTATGTTACTTAGACGTTTCTGTAGAAAATAACGTAAACTTTCAAGAAAACGCAAAAAAATGTTAAATTGTTACAAAAATAGATGGACTTCGCTTCGCTATTTCTCATTCAAAGAATAAAGGGCGGATCCTTTCGGAAGGCTGTTTGAAATGCATTTAAAGTGGGCGGCTACCGTTTTGTCTACCTGTCTAGAAACACCTGCTTTACATTCAGACAAGCAGGGTTGTCACCCCTTGTAAAATTTTACTAGATATTGTAAAAAGCATATCCACCTTGTAAATCTAGTAAAATGGGGGTCAGATCTAGTAAAATCGAACAAATCTAGTAAATTTTTGCCAAAATCTAGTAAATTTTTTTCCCTCATCTGAAAGCATTTTGTTGGGTTGACTGTTGTCATACTGTTCCTATGACATTTATTCTGTGGTCCCAAAACACGACAAACTGCTCAAGTCCTTTGGTGTGAAATTCAACACTTTTGAAATCTGTTTTTTTAATCAAGATTTGGACTTATTGGATCTGAATGTTTCATTTTATAATTAGGCAATAAGTCATAAAAGGTTTGATGACCAAAGGCTTCATTTTTGCAGGCTGAATGCCTGTTAGATTTTTTTGGAGTGACATCTTGGTGCTTATCCTTCTCTTAAGTCTCCTCTAGGCTAGTTGTATTTCCTTGTAATGCTCCCTTTCAGGGATGGATCTAGAGGCTAAAATATTTTCCGGTAAGGTATTTTGAAGTACCTACCTCCATTCCTCCCTCTAGAGGGTCCTGACCTTTGATGACCTTTAAAAATCTGTGAGTAATAGAAGTGAAACCTTGCAAAATAGATCTTCTGCTTAAATGAATTACAGCAAAATTGTTTTCAGCTTCACAACTTTGCTCAATCCCAATTTATAAGGTTTTAAAGATATGCAAATACATTTCCTAAATTTTGAAAATAAAACATTGATATGGCTTAAAATTCTACTCAAATAACTAAAATTGCATTTTCAGAGCTAAAACCAGAGAAAAGAAACTGATAACTGAAAATTAAGGTAAAATACTGTTTTGTCAAAATTTCAATGGGTATACACCTGCCATGTGGGCAAATTTCAGGACCCTCTAGAGAGAGAAGGAGTGGAGGTAAGTACTTCAAAATACCTTCCCGGACATACTTTAGCCTGTAGACCCAACCCTGAAAGTTTCATTTTCCTAATCTAACCCCTTTCCAAGACAGCCAAAAGTAGCTAAAGTAGAATTTTACCAAATTCAATCCTCTATCCAAATATAACAATCATTTCTGGTGGAAATTAATTCCAGAAATTTTAAAAAGCCTGGAGTTTCCAGATTAGATAGAAAACCCTATTTTCAGTTTAGTTTTTGGCTTACTTGGAGTTCAGGGTCTAGGCCACCACACCTACAACCCTGCAGCCCCCCCTTGAATCCCTCTGTACCCCTTAAAAGCTTGATTTATAGAATCTGGAGGATGAGTTTCCACTGGAAATGATTGCTATATTTGGATACAGCATTAAACTCTGAGTCAAATGGTATGATTATTTCCTAAATATCTCATTATCATCCTATATTTGAAATTAACCAAAAACAACTCATTTCTCAATCTCTGTTATTCAGTAACATGTACTGTAAAGTTACAGAAATGCTGCCCAGTAGATACAGGATTTGAACAACTCATTTTTTATTGTCTATTCTGGTTCTATCAGGCACCCTACTCTATAGGGATAGCTAATCTTGCTAATCAGCACTATTATCAAACTGGGCTGGACTGTGTTCAAGAATCAATAGAAATTTTGGAAAGCAGTGTTTTGCAGGAATCCGATGAAATTGCATCTACATCTACCACAATCGATCTGGCTGAGGACTCAGAGACTCGTGCGAAGGTGTTGGTCACAAGTCTAAGAAGATGCACTATGCACAGAAGTTTCGACCAGAGTGGTTGACTGATTCAGTGCTGAAACCTTTGCTTATTCAATCGCCAGACGGAAGCAAAAAGGCCTATTGCAGATACTGTCAGCAAAAACTGACGGGAAGTTTGACTGTCATGAAGAATCATGCAACTAGTGAGCTTCATAAGAAGAACGTAAAAGCAGCATTGGGACAACTGACAGTTGAGGGAGCAGTTGGAAACGAGCAAAGGCAGGAAAAAGAGAACAGTGATAGGATGGTGTCAGCAGCTGAATTACGCCTTGCAGCATAGGTTGCAGCTGAAGATATTCCTTTGACAAAAACTGATACTCTCGTTCCCGTTTTGAAAAAGTCTTTTGGGGATTCAGCTACAGCCAAGCATGTTGAAATGAAGCGAACTAAATTGAATGGCATTATTAAAAATGTTATAGGATTTCATGGTGAGGACACTTTAGCATCTGTTCTTCAGAAGAACTTTTTTTTTCAATAATCGCCGACGAAAGCACAGATAGAACAGATACAAAGTCCCTAGTTGTTATTGTGAAGTATGTAGACAGTGAGAATACCGTGAGGGAAGAATTCCTGGTACTACTAAAGGTAGACGACGCAACTGCAAGTGGGCAAAAGAATCTTCTGACGAAGTACTTTAAGAAAGTTGACGTTCCATTAGAAAATATGACTGGGCTTGGTCTTGAAAATGCGTCGGTCAATATGGGGCGCGAAAACGGCCTCGCTGCCCAGCTGCTGCGTGAAAATCCGCAGCTGTTTGTCCTTGGTTGCACTTGCCATACTGCTGCATTGTGTGCTGAAGCAAAGCACTTACCTGCTGAAGTCGAAACTTTCGTGAAGGAACTCATCAACTTCATAAGCGCAAGCCCTAAGAGACAGTTGAAACTGAAGGTTTTCCAGGAGTTTTGTGAAATTGCCAACCACTGACTTCTGCAGATATGCGGCACGCGCTGGTTGTCGCTTGAAGCCAGAATTAACAGATTACTTGAACAGTGGCCAGCCTTACATTTGTATCTGACAGACTTGTCCCTAACATCGTCGGACAGCTCTACAAGGGATAAAGCCAAAAAGCTGCTATATGCGATGGATATAGGCGTGAATAAGGCCTACTTGTACTTCCTCTTGTATATACTGGCAAAGATCAACAAGTTCAACCTTGAGTTCCAGTCACGCGGAACAAGGATTCATTGCCATTTGAGACGTACCCGCGAGCTTTACTTGTCTACTCTGCAGTGTTTCCTTCGTCCTGAGAAGCTCAAAGGTAACTTTACTTCCCTGAACGTGAGCAGTCCTGAAAACTTTTTGAAGCTTGAAAATGTTAAACTTGGGATGAATACCGAGTTGCACCTTGAAAGCCTGTCAGTGGAAGATCGACGTCACTGGGTGCAAGCTATTCGAAAAGCCTGCCTTGCTTATCTTACTGAACTTGCTAAGCAGATCCGTATTAGGATAAGACTGGATGACCCTGTTCTTACATCTTTAGAACTTCTGGATCCACTGAAAGCTACGAGCCACAAAACTATGTCACTTTTCCCTCTTCTGCAGAGGTTTAAACATGTTGAAGTTAAAGACTGCAGAACCGAAGGGGAGAGGATGAAGATGCTGGAGGACCTTAATAGTGAGTACAAGAAAATGTAAATCCGAAGTGAATTTATTTCAGAAATAGTATCAGAATCAGAGTTAGAGTGTCCTCCTACATTCTGGAAGAGGCTTACCAAACTGAAAGATGGTAGCGGGAAAGCCATGTTCCGAGTGCTCCCCAAGTTTATGTTGACCCTCTGTGCTTTGCCCCATGCTTCAGCCGGTGCAGAGTGGCAGTTTTCCAGTTTAAATATTATCAAGACGACTGGGCGAAACCGATTAAATATCGACACAGTTGGAGCTGTCATGCACCCCAAGCAACTCTGCCTCAGAGACACAAGATGTGTCTCGGAGTGGGAGATTCCGCCCGCTCTGATTGATAGATGCAGAAAATGAAAGATGAACGCGAACGAACCCGGTCCCTGGGAAACAGAAGAGGGTGCAGGACCGGCGGTTAAGCTCTGAAAAAGTCGAATTTGGTCTGTCGAATCGGACTTTATTATTATTTGTTTTTTACTTTGAATTTCATTTTTTGTGGTCGTTTTTTTTTTTTTTTTTTTTTTTTTTTTTTTTTTTTTTTTTTTTTTTTTTTTTTTTTTTTTTTTTTTTGTGTGTGTGTAGGCTACCTGAAATTTTTGTGAAGCCTAGTCGTAATTATATACTGAAACTAAAAACTTTCAGAAAAGTTGGTTAAACTATGGAGTAAGGCCGAGCCTGTCGAAAATTAGGAGGCTGGAAGAAACTGTTTGGACCTAATGAATAACTAGGAACACATTTCCTACATATTTGAAGGCAAATAAGCCGAATGACCAAAAGAAATCATATATAGATGTCGCACAAGCAGAAAAAAAAATATGCACGAGCTACTTTTTAGTTTTGTTTTCATTTTGATGACAAAAGTATTTACTGGCTTTCTGACGCCAATGCGCGTGTCGCGGCGAAAGCCGCGACACGCGCACGTTTTTGGCAACATCTAGTAAAACGAAAGCTAATCTAGTAAATTTTTTCGCCCAAAACTAGTAAAAACCAAATCGTCAGATTGACAACGCTGTAGACAAGACAAAAATTTATCGGCTAGGGTGATTTGAATATTATTTTCTGTGTATCGGACTGTATCATTGATTATGGGAAATAAAAACGGAGGAAAGAAGCTGAAGCGAAACTCAGGACAGTTCAAAAAGTAAGTAATATTTTTTATTTGCATTTGTTCTGTTTCTATCTAATCTTGGATATCCAATTCGATGCATTTTCTTTATAGAACAAAAGGAGTTATTTCTTTTGGTATTATTTTGTTCAAAGTTGCTTACAAATCTCAATTTAATTTATTTATGTACGTTTCATTAAGCTATGTACATTTGTTTCCAATCCACACTAAGTATGCAAATGAAAATGTAGCATGAAAAAGATAAAATTATCTTCATATTCGTTCACTTGACCGAATTACGGGTAAACTTTTGAAAGTTAGCTTGCGAAAAAATAAATATACTCATAAATTTGCCATTCGCGCTTTTTCCAAGCATTGTTGGATCCAGGGGGGGGGGGGGGTGAGGGGGGCGCCCCCCTATTGTAAACTAAAGTAGTGTAATTTACTTAATTAACACAAGTTTGCGTTAATTAAACTTGCTCCTAACGCAAGTTTATCGGATCAACCTATTTTGCCCCCCCCCTAATTTTTTTATCGGATCAACCTATTTTGCGCTACCCCCCTAAAAAATCCTGGATCCGCCCCAGTTTCCAAGTAATAATCACTACAGTTACAATGGAACTAATGGCTAGACTGGCTACAGGTATAGTTGAAAAACTAATTTTGTAGGTATCGTAGTTATAGTTGTTTATATATGTTAGAATTGGTGGCCAGCGTGTACCCCCGCGGAAAATACCCCCCCCCCCCCCCGTGGAAAATAAGGCTTTTCAAATTTGAGAATTTATTTGAGTTTTTTTCCGTAGAGGGGAGGAATGGTACTTGTGTATTATGCGCCACTCACTCAAGTTTACGCTGTGTAAAACTCGAGAACAAATCAGTTTCTTCGTTAGTTTCTTTCAGCTTAGCGCGAGACAAGACAAGGACAAGTGACATAATAGATGGGAAATATATAATTTGGGCTATATATTTGCACATAAGGGGGAGGGGGTAAAGAATTTGGACCGTTTTAAGTCAGAAAACAATTCTTACTTCATAATATGAAGAACAATTGTACCAAACTTATTTTGCATGCAGATCCGCTATACTTTACCCCCCCCCCCCCCAATGTGAAAATATATAGCCCAAATTTGTTGCTAAAATAACGAAAAAACTAGCAAAGAAACCGGTTTCTTCTCGAGTATTACACATCGTAAACTTGAGTGAGTGGCGTATAATACACAAGTACCAGAATTTTTCATGGAGAGAGAGCCGGATTTCCCGGTATTATTTGAAAACGATCAGAAATTAAATTTAAAAAAACAAGCTTTTGCAACTGAAAGTAAGGAGCAACATCAACATTTAAAACGAACTGAAATTATTACGTATATGAAAGGGGTTGCCTCCTCCTCAAGACCTCGCTCTTTACGCTAATTTTTTTTTTTTATAGAATTTTAAAACAAAGCTTATTGTTCTAATTAAACGGCCATTGTGTTTCAGGAATCGTTTTTAAAGAATTAGGACAACAAGTCAAAACTTTAGCGTAAAGAGCAAGGTCTTGTGGAAGGGGCAACTCCTTTCATACCTCTTTCCACGGGAGAGGGGTATTTTCTACGGGGGGTATTTTCCGCGAGGGGGGTAGATTTTCCACGGTGGGGGTATTTTCTGGGGTGGTATTTTCTGCGGGGGGGGGGTATTTTCCGGGGGGTTAAATGCCTAGAACCGATAGAATTATACTCTTAAGCAACACTATATTGTCATAAATACGATCATGATATATGGAAAAGTAAATTGTATAGTACTACTGTTATTCTATTAGGACTTTTCCTTGAAATGTTATCAACAACATTAGCCGCAATCCCCCCTCTATTACAGAGCTGTCCCTGAGGTTGCGGGTAACCCGGGAAAAATTAAGGTACTTGTTAAATATTCACAACACACTCACATCTCGATTGTGTGCTGGATATTTAACAAGTACGAAAATTAATTACAGTGCCCCCCTCCCGACTCAAATAAAAGCAAAAAAGCCGAATCAAAGTGAAAAATTCGATCAAAGTAGGCAATCCTCCGGGCGCCTCCTTCCTTGATGTAGCGCCGGGGGCAGCTGACCATGTTGCCCCACCCCTAAGAACGGATATGTTCTTTTAACCTAACCTAGTCTGTTTTTAACCTAACCTGGATTGAATGAGGGTAGAGTTACAAGGAAACCCTGGCATAAGCTTATTCTCTAGGCTCCTATTTTTATCTTGCAGAAAAACTAAAAGTATTGGTGAAAATACTCCAAATAAAAAGGGAAATGTTGGTTCAGCAGACCCTATACCCCTGCCCAGAAAAATGCCCATTTTGTTGAAACAGGCGCTTCAGCCGAATGTGACTCCAGACTTCCACCCCCCGTACAAAAATATGCAAACTTGGCTGCAACATAGTCTGTACCAATCCTAGAGCCTACATCTTCTTCCGATCAAGGTTAATATGGGCAATTAGATGCAGATGGCCGGAAGAAATTGGATGAAATACAAAAAGAGCAAGAAAAGGCAGCTATTCACGGTTTCAAAACTTTTCAAGGACCGGGGAAGCTGAGCGAAGACAAAAACTTTAAGGATCTGCTTAACGAAAATTATATCGTTAACATATATCACTTCGCTACGGAATTGCTCAAGATAAATGATCACTAGTAAGTATTTTTTCAATACCACCGATTGAACTAATTTAATGGAACTTACAGGTTTACAAATTATAAGTAAAAATAGCGAACTAAGATAAAGATTAATTTGTTAAAAGTTAAAAATCCGGCAGTTTTTGGTCTTGCAGGACTCTAAGATTCACCATGGTGGGATCACAACTAAAACAAACTCTGTGTAAAGTTTAAGTCACAATTGAGGATTATGTGATTTTTAGCTGAACTTTTTTAGGTCTTTTTCCGATTATCTCACCTTCCCTGAGATTCAATTCACAATTGACGTCCTTTTTTGGTGAACTCTAAGAATATTTATTCTGATTTTTTCGTAAGACGTAGGCTAATATTAAGAGGCAATTTAATTATTTTACAAAGAAAAAGCTTATGAATTATGGCTCTTTACCAACATTAGAAAAACTTGTTTTTGCAGAACAGTTATCGAATTCTTTGGGGAAAAAGCAAGCAATATGCAAAAAAAAGGTGTAAAACACAGCTAAAACTAAAAAAAGTTCCAAGTGTATTTAAATTTAGCTTCGGAATACTCGTGCACAAGATCCTGTACATAGTAGGGTCTGCATAGTGAAGGTACTATTACCTATAAAGGGCAAAAGTCATTATTGAATTGTTCAGGCTTTTTTTCTATCTTTCATTAGTCTTCTTTTTCCATTTTTTTATCTTGTGCCAAACTACTGAAAGGGGTACACTTTTCGTAAAGTATACACACGTTTTACTATGTTGACTTTACTGGAAAATAAACAGTTCTTCGTAGAGAGCTGCTGTAAATAAGGAGCAGCTTGAACCAACAGTAACCAAAATTCTAAATGATACATCACAAGAAATGTATTTTACGCTGATTCCAAATGTATGAAATTAATTTAGTTTAGTGTTACCAATCAAAAGTGTTTGTTATTGGGAAATATACGGAAACTTTTTGGGAGAGAGGAAGAAGATTTTCCAGTGTAAATATTTCATGAAGAATTTTCAGTGAGGATGGTACTGTTCAGGAGGGGGTTTTTTACCCCGGAGGAATTTTTAAATTAAAATTATCTCCTTGGTGAAAGTGAATAAAAGTGTTGAGTGACGGCTTATGATCCATGGCTATCCATCCAGGTAGAACTAATTTTTCATGGGATAATCCACTAAGGTGGGGGGGGGGAGAATTGCCAGTATTTATTGAAAATGATCAGAGATTAAATTTAAAAAAAACAATTTTTTTTTACTAATAATAAGAAGTAACATTAGGACTTAAAGGGATAAGGAACTATTCCATACATGAGGGGGCTGCCTACACTCCTTAATCTCTCGTTTATTATTATAAAAAAAAATCGTGTCTTAAAAATAAAAAACATTTTATTCCAATTCAATGGAGCTTGGGTTTCAGCAGTTACTCTTTAAGAATTTTGGTAAGAAGTCAAACTTGAGGTTAAAGAGCGAGGAATTGAGGAGGGGTAGCTCCCTCATGTTTGGAATAATTTATGTTCGTTTTGTTTTTATACTGCTGCTTACTTTCGCTTGGAAAAAAAACAGTTTTTTTCACTTGATGATAAATAGAAATGACCATTAACCTATAAAAAATAAACTTCTAAGATCAGTTTCATTTCATCTTCAATCCTCCCTTTCTTCTTATATAGCAGCGAAAGATTTTAGATTAAAAAAAAAAAAAAATCTCAATTACTCTTTCTTTCTAGCTGTGAAAAAGGCGATCCTGGGAGGCCTAAAATCCAAAAAATAGGAAAAATCGGTCTTCTTCTCCGAATTTATTTTGAATGCACTGGCTGCAGAGACAAATTCACGTTGACGAATGAGCCAACAGCATCAACAGTAACTGTGAATCTTGACCATCCAATGTGTGTGACAAGTGATGAAGGTGATCGATCCTACGTCCCAAGTACTATATCAAAACCGATATCAAACAACCTTAATACGAAGGCAGTCTGGGGAGCTATTTCCGCTGGAATTGGTCAGTTCCCATTAGAAGAAGTTTTTGCTCTAATGGACCTTCGAGTTGTGTCTAAAAATATCTTCAGGAAAACCGAAACTTTGCTTGGACAGGTAAGGATCCGTCAATGCTCCGCATATATGATTTGTGTATTTTCTGAAACTCCAGAATCCCACCTTCACCTTACTTACGCCTATCGTCTCCTCTTGCTCCACAATCTAACTCTTTCCATATAAAAGTTATTTGTTCCTGGGTTCTAGCTAACAAAAACAATCAATTTTCATTCTACTATCAGTGTTCATCAAATATTATAAAAGATAAATGTTTCTGGGCTATAGCTAATAAAAATAATTAACTACCGGCCTACTATCAGTGTCTACCCACTAGCATCGACCTACTAATTGGGAAAATGTCTCCTTATGTATTTTCATTATATTCCTTTTTCGTTTAGCCTTTTGAAGCTCATTAGACTTTGATTGGAAATTGAAATTTCTGGTGCCCTTGCTAATCACGCAACAAAATTATGAGACAGTCAAACTGGTCAAAATAATAAAAAAGCTTATAAGCGGTCCTAAATTAATCAAATTAACTGTTATTCATATGTTAGTATCTCTATGCCTTCTTCTCTCTCTCTCTCTCTCTCTCTCTCTCTCTCTCTCTCTCTCTCTCTCTCTCTCTCTCTCTCTCTCTCTCTCTCTCTCTCTCTCTCTCTCTCTCTCTCTCTCTCTCTCTCTCTCTCTCTCTCTCCTCTCTCTCTCTCTCTCTCCTCTCTCTCTCTCTCTCTCTCTCTCTCTCTCTCTCTCTCTCTCTCTCTCTGAAACAACTCTGTCATCTAGATTCCTAGTAAAGATTTAATTTTTTTTTTTCACAGAAGTGGAAAGAAGAGCTAGACATAACAATTAAGTTGAATGGAAACGCCGCGAAGGAATTGGCTATCTCCGATGGCAGAGTTTCTGATGATGGAGTTCCATATACAAAGGTTATTTTGGATGCTGGATGGGACAAAAGAACAAAAGGACATGATTACAATGCCAAAGCTGGCCATACAGTTATTATAGACGCTTATACAAAAAAAGTTTTGTTTGTTAGTTCTAGAAACAAATACTGTTATATTTGCTCTGTTGCCAGAACTAAAAACATTCCACCACAAGATCACTTATGCTATCTGAACTGGAATGGTTCTTCTTCGGGAATGGAGCAGGACATGATTATAGAGAGTTTTTTACTTAGTTTATCCATGCATGGATTACGGTATCTCGAATTTATTGGGGATGGGGATTCAAGTGTGTATCAACGCATTATAGAGCGTGTGGCCTATGGAAAGGATGTTATAAAACACGAGTGTGCCAACCATGCCATGAAAAATTTAACTCGGGATCTGTACAACCTTGTCAAGAACAGGGGTGATATTTTCAAAAATTCTGACCAAAAGCTGCATCTCAAGCCTGACTAAGAATCTTCGTGGGGCTATAAAAAAGAAACGTGAAGATGGTGGAAATACTGAAAAATTAAAATGTCGAATTAAGAATGTACCTTTTCACGTATTTGGTGACCACCAAAAATGTTCCTCTGGATGTAGCAAATATGAGTCTATTGAAGGTAAGTTTTCCAGGGTCCCAGAAGTTGTAATGCTAGCAGTCAATGAAAAAATTGGAAAGGTATTGCGTAAAGCTAGCAACCTTTTGATCGATTCAACTACAAACCTTGCCGAATCTTTCATGAGAGTTGCTGTTAAATTCTCAGGGCATAAACAGGTCTGCCGATCCAAAAGAAATTCGCATGCCGTACGTATCACGGCAGCAGCTCTTGCCACATCGCATGGTAGTGGATGGCATAGTCGTTCATTAAAGAGTATATTTACCCATAGTCCCATGAAAAGGGTAAAAAAATTTCAATGAAAAGTGAAAAACTCACACGTTGCGCGAGACGACTAATTCCACTATCATTTGAAAACCGCAGGGGGAGGTATAAAGCCCGACTAGCTAGCAATGGTAGCAGCGTGCAGGGATTGCTGCCAAAATTTGACTCAGAATATGGTCAGAACTGCCAAAAGCCAGATCTCCCATCTTCTGACTTCAAGGCAGCGAAAGAAGCCTACTTAGCAAAATGACTCCCACCAAATATCAACTCCAGCAGTTACCTAGCGTCACAGCTGGACAATCTGATAACCCAAAATGGGTGTCCAAAAGAATGGAGTCAATCTCTAGTACACGTTTCTATTCCATTTGCGTCCGACGACGCACAACATCAACAGCAAAACTAGTTGAAGAAATAGTCACTGGGAAGCAAATACACTGCACATGGCAAATGAAACGTGGAATTCATTCTGAACCAGTTGCTATTAAATGCTTCGAGGAAAAAATGGACATCATTGTACAAAGATCAGACTGTTTTGGTCTTTTTGCTGACCAGGATAGATGGTGGCTTGTAACGTCTCCTGATGGGATATATGACGCTGGGATTGTGGAAGTAAAAACAGTCACAACTATTCCTGAAGGTAAAACAATAAAAGAAGCTGTTCAGCTAAACTTATTAAAAGGCGTTTTTCTTCGTTGGGACACTGAGAAAGGTTGTTTAATACTCAAACGGGAGCACAAATACTTCTACCAAATTCAAGGACAACTTAACATTTTAGATAAAGAGAACTGCTTTCTTGTAGTGTTTGTTGACCAGGACGACTTCGAGATCATTTTAGTTAAGCGTGATATTTGCATTTTAGATAAAGAGAACTGCTTTCTTGTAGTGTTTGTTGACCAGGACGACTTCGAGATCATTTTAGTTAAGCGTGATATTTGCTTCTGGAAACAGATGTTACCAAGCTTGATCATTTCTGGGGTCAATGTTTGTTGCCCGAACTTGTTGATCCAAGACTGAAACAAAGCATGAAGGTGCGTGAGCTTCCCGAGGTTTTGGAGGCGCAATCAAGATTAAATGATAGAAAGCGTAAGTTGGAGGCAGAAAATGTTGATGAAAAAGCAGGAGCATAACTCCCGCATTTTTCCTTAGGGGGGGGGGGTCCATATCTGGGGAGTCAAGAGGTATGGGATATTCTTCAGAAGAAAGGGGAGTTTTTTTGTGTAAAACGCAAGCCTAAATTGTTTTGAAGATTTCTGAAAACTTGGCTTGGGAAATTATTTTATAATGGATACTGAACAGCATATGGAAAAAAGTAAAGAGGGTATTTGTCGCCGCAAGACTTTAATATCATATTTTTCTTCAGAAGATAACGAAGAAAATTTATTATTCAGCAAAAATGTTACTTAATTACTTTCAAAGAAATTTTACAATGGATAGCTTTCAACTAAGGCTGTCAGAAATGAGTTGCTGCAGGTAGAAGTAGTGTGTTGTAAACAAGTTTTTGGGTGGGTGATGGTGAGTTTCATATTGTCACCTTGACCATTAATAATAGAAGTGCCTATCCCCCTTCTACTTCCTTCAGCTTTCGGGCCCTCACAGGAGGCTAAATATCACAATTGAACTACATGCTATTCCAACAGCCCCGTGCATCACGTCTTTCAGTTGCAAATGAATCGAAAATGGTGTTTGAGCAAATCAAAAAGTATACCCTTTAAATCGTCATTGCTGAAACCTTATAAGGTAAATTACTCCCATCTTGAGTAACTAGAACTAATCAGTTTTTTGTATGGACAACAGTGATATATTTTTTCCTTCGTCACTTTGGAGGCACTGGAAGATCAAAGAGGGCTGGGCACATTTAAGAGCTAACTCTTATTTCTTATCGTTTATATATATATATATATATATATATATATATATATATATATATATATATATATATATATATATATATATATATATATATATATATATATATATATATATATATATATATATATAATATATATATATATATATATATATATATATATATATATATATATATATATATATATATATATATATATATATATATATATATATATATATATATGTAAATTATGCTCGATAAAGCCTTAATAAAGTGCCATATGATACCCTAAAAGTACATTTCTGGGTGACATTTCTGGAATAGAAAAAACTGGGCCGGATACTTGGACATCATAGAGAGCTAAATATTGGCTCTTTTATAAACTAATTTCTATATTTAATTGCATTGAGGTGTCAGCCCCTACTTCTCCCACGTTAACCAAGATTTACTGCCCCCTCCTACCGCCTGAACAATGGCCCCTCTCATCATAATAGGTGACGCAGAAACAGTTTGTTATCAAAAACTGTTTGATATTTGCTATTTTGAGTACTCCCTTCAAAATATTGGATTTATAACTTTCTGCAAATAGCGTGCATAGCTACGAAAATATGTTCATCTAAATATCATTAAAGGCCACACCCTCTTGTATGCTTACCCTCTAATGAAGCAAAGAAGTGTGTTTTTCTCTGAAACGATTTAGCTTTTTTGGAATTGTGAGCTCCTCCCTTATTTTTATAACTTATTATTAGTTCAGGTACTGGTGCATTATACGGGCACTTCTAAAAAGTCAAGTTTGTTTAATGCTAATGAAACAAAATAAAATAGGATGAATATATAATAGTTTATAAAACAAATTTGGGCTATATATTGCGCATTAGGGGGGTGGGGGTAAAGCATACCATATATTAAATACATAACCTAACCTAGGTACCTCCCCTCCCCCTAAACCCCAAAAAAACAACAGTTTAAATATCGTAAACGGAATGAAAACTACTCTTTGCATTCCATTTCTCAATAGCGGTCTCTTGAAAATAACCAGTCTGGCGGGTTTCGTCTCTAAAAGTGGTATAATAAGTATATAAAAGTGTACGTTTAACGCACCAGTACCTTAGTTCAACATTATTGAAAGCTTTTAGTCGAAAGCGAATTTTTTTAGCTAATTTTGAGCTCAACATAGCTTATTACAGTCATTTTCAATTTGTTTCAATACTGACGACCAATAAGAAGAAGAATGGTTTTCACTGGTCTCGGTGATGAAAATCAATAGAAATCGATTGTAATAAGCTATATTGAATACGAGATAAATCATTTTGAAAATTATGTCTGTACAAGAGCAAAGTTGACCTTGATTTTCCTTCTTTTTTTTGGTTATTCAACAATATTCTAATGAACATAATTATTTATTTTTCTAATAGAGTAAACTAGTGCATTTCGCTTCAAAGTTATCATTGGAGTGTTTACTAAAAACTGTTTGATATTAATTTTCTTTTTTTGTGCCCAATATAACTTTACTGTCTATACTTGTAAAAATGTATTTAGCTAATATGTTATATTGGCTTTGTTATGTCTTGTGTTATTGAAGATAAAACTAGATATGGGCTATGAATAAAACTTTTTAAATGCGTGTTGCAAGATTTTCAAACCAATTTCTTGTCTTCTGCTTCTGAATTACGAGCTTGACGCTAAAATCATGTAAAAACCCTATATCGTTCATAAAACTTGGTTTTTGTCGACAAATTTGACTGGATGCGGCTCAGACATTAAATGTCGTAATATCGCGTATGCTTGTTTCCTAACGAATAGCTCGTAGTTGTTCTTAACTTACCTTTTGTCGTCTTTTATTACTTGTTTTCATTCACAATTATTATTCGCACATGAATCCCCCACCCATCCACCTTTTGTTCTGGTATGAATATGAAAAATATCTTTTATGTTATCAAACAAAAAATCTGGCACGTCTATTCTCGCAATGCGTCTCTTGTTTCAACCCGTGTAACTGTTAATTTAACCAACTGTGACGAAACAAAAACTAGAAAAACAAGTTACGGGTGGCAGAATGCACGGAAAGTATAAAATATGGGTTATTTTATTTGCACATCAGGGGGGCTAGGGATTAAGTATGACGGGGCTCCATGCTAAACATGTTAACTACAATTATTCTGCATATTATGAAGTAAGACTTGTTTTCTAACTGCACTTCTTAAGTGAGGTCGGGATAACACATAAGTACCAAACATTTTTCTGCAACAAGACGAAAGTTATCACCCCACAGTTCTGTGGCTTAGTTGAAATGAAGAGAGATTAGTGTTTAATTCCTAACCCCTCTCCCTAGACCTCACTCCATATTTATCTAGAGACTAATGAAGAGTGCTAAAATACATTGTGTGAGCTGTATGGCACCCCTCCCCCTCTTTTAGGACTGCGTGACTTTCTAGGTACTAATGTATCACTATATAACATTCCTCTAAAGCTGGGAATATTAATATATAGCTTATAGATGATCCTAAATTGATTGCCTATATAGTTTATAGATGATCTTAAAGCGATTGTCTATATCATAATATTTGATCCATATTAATTTTGTCCTCTTTGAGGCAAAAAGTACCCGAATTTCTTTATACCCTAGTACATAGAATCTCTATACCAGGGTTCTCTGATATGTTGAATTTGATGGTTTGATTATTGTGAATATCGCTTGCCTCTTGGGGGTGTTTATCCCCCTTTTTTTAATTCGATGAGTTTGCTGGGGCTCGTAACTTTCGATGATTAACTTGAAAGTTAAAGAAATCGATGTTTTTGGAATCAGCATAACCAAACAATTATTTTTTTGGTATTTTTTTTTTTTAATGCGCCTTTTAATGCACTATTTAAGGCGTCTGTCACCACCCTCTCCTGCCTCACTAGCCTACAATAAGAATATGTATCTTGCTAATGTGTTACATTTGCTTTGTAGTATATATCTTGTGAAAATTGGTGCTAAAACTATGATATGAGCTATGAATAAAACTCTTCTCAACGAGTAAATTGTTCGTTAGTTTCACGAATAGTTGGAAACAAATAAGTGTTGCAATCTTTTCTAACCAGTTTCTTGCCATCTTAGGTTTCTGCTTCTTAAATATGAGTTCGACGTTAAAATCAAGAACAACCACATATCACTCGCAAGGGCGTATCCAGGATTGTTTTTTGGGGCAGGAGGCTTTTTTTTGGGGGGGGGGGTACAAGAAAACTTCAAAAATGAGTTTATAACATTTTTGGTACGTTTTTACGAGTAAGACAAAATTTCGGGGAGGGGTAGGTCGAACCCGGCAACTCTTCCCACTTGGATACGGCTTTAGTCATTCATATTTATTTTTTTTTTTGTCGACAAGCGTGACCTTGATGGGACTCTGGCATAAAATGTAAATATCGTTTATGCTTGGCTCCTTACGGAGTAAACCAGTTTTTACGGAACAAAGGTGATCCCTTTTCGAAAATGTTTTGAAATAAAAAAAAATATAGACCTCTGAAGTACCTACGGTCAACCTCTCTTTACCACATTGTTTGAGGTCTGTACTTCTACATCTGTATATTTTTTAAAGAAAGGTTCAGGTTCTGGCGGTCTGGTACGGATATATATGAAATCTTTTATTTTACAACAAATATTTTGTTTTGTTTTGCAAGAAAGCTATCACCTCACAAAAAGCTTGTCAACAATGCTCTACAAACTTAACCGACGGGGAAAACAACCAAGAGATTATTGACTTTAAAACAAGCATAAGAGAGAAAAAACGGGTTAAATTTAAATAGAGCAATGGAAGAAGCTTAATTCAGTTTAAATCCGTCTTTTCTCTCTTTATTTTTTTTTGTAAATGGGAAAGCAGTGGGAAATTATAGAAATTATTTTCTTTTTTAACGTTTTTCGATCCCCCTAAAAATGGCTAGCTAACCCGAATCAACTATATTGTGCAAGCATCCTTGAAGGAAAAAACTGGTAATTTGACTATAAAACAATCCTTTCAGATTTACAGCTAAACCTGAAAAAAATACCAGGTGCCAAAAACTGCTCAGCTGTTATTTCTTTCTTTTTTCAATCTCACTTCAAAATATTATCAGAAAGCCGTCGGCTCAGTACATCGCAGTAAAATTTCCGTAGACCGAAGTTGTCAAACCTACTTGCTAAACAAGAATGAATTACATTGGTTGGCTTTGGTCCGCCCTATATTTTACTTTTGACCAATATACCACGCCGATTGAAACATATGGGAAATGATAAAGTTGCAAAAAGCGCCACCATAACGGAATAATTTGGATGGAGCCGATCGAAATGAGTCTTTACATAACCGTTAATTGAGGGATTTGAACACGATGACTCTGATGATAGGCCTCAAAGAAGAAAATAAGAAAAACTAAAAATATAGTAAAATAATAAAAAAAAATTCCGTTAAAAAATTTTAGTTCAAAAATAAAATTAAAAAAGAGGGTAATAACCTTGGATGAAAATCCGAGAAATAACCTTGGTTAACTAATAGCCAAGTAATAACAAAGACAATCCAAGTAATAACCTTGCATAAAAATTTACAGAGACATAGCAAAAGGAGGTTAGTTTGAAGAAACAAATTTCATACATTACAGAAAACAAACGGAAATTTTATTAAATTGATTTCTTTAGTATCAATAAAAATGTAACGTGAAAAAGCAACACCTACTGGAAGATGCAATTAAAAAATCCCAAATTGAAAAACTTTTATAACGACAAATGATTTTTGCTGAAGTTATTTATTTTTGATTAGCTCAAATAGTGGCTTAAAGAAAACAATAATAAACCTAATCTCTGTGTTGTCAGTTTCTTCTTATAAAAAAAGTAATTATGTCTCTTAACGTGCAAGAATTCACCCCTGCTCCCTGAAAAATTTTCAGTTTTTTCCATCATGGGAAATTTATGGAGCCACCCCACATCACTATTCCTCTTCACACATTTGCTATTATTCTAATATAAAAATTGTCAGTAGTTTTAAGAATGGCTTCTTAACAAGGAGTGGACGAAGTCACAGGGATGCGACGAATGATTCACAGGATACAAAATAAAACAATACTTAGTCGCAATTAACTAAAAAAAACAAGTTTTTTAATTGAAAGTAAGGAGCGACATTAAAACTTAAAACGAACAGAAATTATTCCGTATATGAAAGGGGCTGTCCGCTCCTCAACGCCTCGCTCTTTACGCTAAAGTTTGACTTTCTCACAACTCTATCTTTGTTAAACAATAAAATTTTATTTAATTTCTGATCGCTTTAAATAATGCTGGGAAATCTGGCACTCCCTTCATGGAAATGTCCCTTCCCCCAATGAAATATCCTCCATGCGAAGATCCTCCCCCGCAACCCTACTCCGACCTCGACCCCCCCACTAGAAAAAATCCCTCCTGAAAACGCCTGTATACTTCCCAATAACCAATACTAGCCTATATGTAAACAATGGGCAAAGTTTATAACTTGCAGCCCTTCCCCCGGGAACTGTGGGGGATTAAGTCATCCTCAAAGACATATTAATTAGATTTTTGACTATGCTGAACAAAATGGCTATCTCAAAATTTGATTGGGTGACTTCGGTAAAAAAATGAGCGTGGGAGGGTGCCAAGTTGCCCTCCAATTTTTTTGGTCACTTAAAAAGGGCACTAGAACTTTTAATTTCCATCCGAATGAGCCCTCTCACGATATTCTAGGACTACTGGATCGATACGATCACCCCTGAAAAAAAAAAAAAAAAAAAAAAAAAAAAAAAAAAAAAAAGCATCCGTGAACTTTCTTCTGGCAAAAAATACAAAATTCCACATTGTTGCAGATAGGAGCTTGAAACCTCTATAGTAGGGTTCTGTGATACGCTGAATCCGATGGTGTGATTTTCATTAAAGTTCTATGACTTTTAGGGGTTTTTTCCCCCTTTTTTCGAAAATAAGGCAAATTTTCTCAGGCACGTAACTTTTGATCGGTTAGACTAAACTTGATGAAACTTATATATCAGAAATCAGCATAAAAATCTGATTCTATTGATGTATCTATGGGTATCAAAATTCCGTTCTTTAGAGTTTCGGTTACTATTAAGCCGGGTCGCTCCTTACTCACAGTTCGTTACCACGAACTATTTGATATTGATATCTAGTCGCAGTTATTAGCTCAACAAATAATACAATTCTTAGTTTTTGAAATAAAAAGATGTGGTAAGAGAAAAGGAGATGTATTCCAGCGAGGATGGATTCCTCAGAGTCAACAAAGTTGTAGGGAAAGTCATAAACATTTTGGGCTAAAGTGAAATGGAAATTACCAGCATTTGTTTTCCATCTTTTAGGCCTATCATCAGTCATTATGTTCAAATCCCTCAATTAATTCCTATCAACTTTGACTTGTATAAAATACAATAAATTGGGCGCTAAATTCAATCAGTTGTTGCTCCTTTTTCTCTATGTACCTTGAAATAATCAAAGCCCCTTGAACCGGGGCTGCCACTGAGAAACTTAACAATACTGAATATCCCCACAAAAGCCCCAAGGTCTGGAAAAAAAGTCTTAAAGTACTAAGGACATCAAAATAAAACAGTTTTCATCCCCAGAACCGATCTTAATTCTTTTCGCAGAAATTTTTCTTTTGGTTGTTTTTAAATTGTGAAGTTTCAAGGCAGTACCATATTCTTGTCAGTGTTGACATGCTGAATCATGAAAACGAAAGAAAACCAATTCGTTACATTAGCAGTACGGTTGATTTCCAAAGACAACAAAAACTTCAAGAACCGAACTTTAATCTCTTGGATGAAAGTGTCTCACCAACTGGAATTAAGCCGAAATGACTTTTAGCCATTGCATGTTTAAAACGGAATGTAGCCTGAACGAACAACTTCTTCTTTGCCATCGAAACATCCTAATTTTGTGCTACAGAAAGTATAGGGACATCTTTATATTTTTCAGAAAGGTATTGATATTTTCCGAATTTAATAAATTAAACTTGAGCTTATTGCGCTTCCCAGGTGATTTTCCAAATTGATCATTGTTTTTGCACCAACTATACAATAACAACGATTCAAAGATGACCGACTTAAAGATCCAATTATTTTGCATAAAATATTTTCAACTTTACAATACAGACACCTTCCAGCAGTCGTGCTCAATTTGGCTAAAATTTCAAGTGAAATTTGTAAAGACCACTCTTTGCAAAAAAAGGCATTTAGAAATTAAGCTAATTGCAAAACATCAACCTTTACACTAATCTAAGACAATTCAACTCTAAACTAACACCAGCTGATACAAATTCTGAGCCCCTTTGGTGATTTCTAATGACAGATATTCGTCGAGAATTTCTGAACGTGACATAATGTCTTCATGGTGGTACTTTCCAGGCAAGAGGGACCAACATTCATGATCCAAGATTAAAGCAACTGTATACAACTCAAGAAAAAGTGATAAAACCTTACATCTGCCAAAGTTAAAGCTTTACATAAAATCAAGAGGTGAGTTTCACTCCCTTAGTTATAACGGTCAAAACGATTGATTGCGTTGACAACTGAATTTAACTCTGCCCGAAATAAAATTTGCCAGCTTCGTAAATTAAATGAAATTTCTATTTCGAGTCTTAAAAAGAGCATCAACCTATCCTAATGATATTTTACAGTAAATTATGCTCCACGAGCAATTGCACTCATATCCTTAGTTACATAGAATTTTTTTGAATAAACCTGGATAAGATGAAAATGTTAGGCATACAGGGATATTCACTTTAAAAAACAAAAGGTCTTTCTGGGTCCCATTTGAGAAGAATACCTTTCCTCAATATCTTATTTAAAGAGAAAAGTAATTGATTGAAATTCAAGCAAAGCAATTTATCATTTCGACAGACATTAGTTAATATTCTTCTGTTTAGTTGGGCTGTGTAGATTCATTGGTCTAATCAATTGTTACAGTATGCTTTACTTAATTTCAGTAAATTAATTTTCTCTTGAAATAAGATATTGAGGGATTTTCAAATCCCTCAATGGGATTTCAAACCCCCTAACCCCTAATCCGCGGGGGTTCAAACCTCCTGACCCCTTGTCCGGCTCGTAAAAACGCAACAACAATGAATATTAAATTTTTTTTTGATGGTTTTTTAAAGTGTTTTTTGTAACCCTTCCCCCAGAAAAATTCCTTTTGTAGCCCCCCCCCCAAAAAAAAAAAAATCCTGGATACGGCCCTGATAACCAATAAACTTAATCAAATTCACTGTGAACACTACTAAACATACATACATAAAATTGAAAGTTACCTGCTGCCAATATTCAGCAACTTCAGGCAAATTTAAACACTCAGAAATATAGACTAGATTCAATAGATCTTTCTGGAAACAGCTACCGCCGAAACCTAAATAAAAGAGGAAGTTTTAAACGAAAATTTTCCTATAAACAAGTTAACTGTAAGTCTAATCATAACCGTTCATAAATAAGGTACTGGGCTACAACATAAAACAAGATTGGTAACAAAAGCAGCCTTAGGTACACGAGACTGATTTTTCAAATAAAACACGCATTTTAATGCTTAACCGCAATTTTTAGAACTGCAATCTGTGCTCAGGTATCATTAACACATGTAAGATAGAGAAAAGTATTTCAATGCAAAAAACAGAGACAAGAAAATGGAACTATCAGAGAAACTCAAACCGACAAATTCCTAATAACCAGTATTACAAAAAAAGCTCTGGAGATATTTTTAAACTCGCATAAGGTGCAACAGCATTTCTGAAATGTTACAAACGGGTATATAAAAGGCCGTACCCAGGATTTTTTTTTTTTTTTGGGGGGGGGGTTACTTAAAGATTTTGTTCGGGGGGGGGGGGGTTACACAAAAAACCTAAAAAAAACGCTTACAAAATTTTATTTACATCTATTTTTGTTACGTTTTTACGAGTCAAACAAATATTTCTGGGGGGGGGGGTCAACCCCCCCCCTGGAAACGGTCTTGGGTATATACAGTTAGTAGTGTTATAACCCTCTCCACTTATTCCTCATTATTTATGAAGAGTTATAAAATGAAACACACTACTGACTTCCTACAATAATGCATCCAGCTAAGTTCAGTTGAAATTGCTGCTAAATAAATAGTGTCCTTATATTTTTTTTAATTTTCTATTATGCAAAAAGTATTTATTCACATTGAATTGCTTCACTGAGATTGAATTGCTATGGATTTGAGCTTCCGTGCTGTTTCCTTTCGCAAAGCACTTTTTTCAATTCAACGGTTTCAGAAGTTCGATTTTCACGGCGTTCCAAGGAAGTTCATCCTATCAAACAGTTCGTGGTAACGAACTGTAAGTAAGGAGCGACCCGGCTCAATGGTAACAGGAAACTTTAAAAACCGGAATTTTGGTACCAATAGATACATCAAAAGAATCAAATTTTAATTTTGATTTCAATTATATAAGTTTCATCAAGTTTAATCTTACCCATCAAAAGTTACGCGCCTGAGAAAATTTGGCTGATTTTTGAAAAAAGGGGGAAAGACCCCCTAAAAGTTATAGTACCTTAATGAAATTCACACCATCATATTCAGCGTATCAGAGAACCCTACTGTAGAGATTTCAAGCTCCTATCTACAAAAATGTGGAATTTTGCATTTTTTGCCAGAAGAAAGATCACGGGTGCGTGTTTATTTGTTTTTTTTTTTTGTTTTTTTTTCCCAGGGGTAATCGTATTGACCAGTGGTCCTAGAATATCGTAAGAGGGCTCATTGGAACGGAAATTAAAAGTTCTAGTGCCCTTTTTAAGTGACCAAAAAAATGGAGGGCAACTAGGCCCCCTCCCACGCTCATTTTTTTCTCAAAGTCACCCAATTAAAATTTTGAGATAGCCATTTTGTTTAGCATAGTCGAAAATCTAATAAATTTGTCTTTTACGATGACTTAATCCCCCACAGTTCCCAGGGGAAGGGCTGCAAGTTATGAACTTTGCCCATTGCTTGCATATTGTATTGGTTATTGGGAAGTATACAGACATTTTCAGGAAGAATTTTTTTTGGTGGGCGGGGGAGGGGGGCTTGAGGAGGGGGTTACTCGGGATAATCTTTCCGTGGAAGATGTTTCTTTGGGGTAAGGGACATTTCTATGAAGGGGGCGCCGGATTTCCAAGCATTATTTAAAAAACGATCAGAAATTAAATAAAAAAAAAAAACAAGTTTTTTCAACTGAAAGTAAGAAGCAACATTAGAACTAAGAATGAAGAGAAATTATTACGTATATGAGGGGTTTCTCCCCCAAGTCAATACCTCGCTCTTTACGCTACAGTTTTTTTAGTGCTTTCAAAAAGCTATCTATTCTAATTAAACGGCCTTTGTGATTCAGGGGTGTGTGAATTAAAATTTTTTTTTAACTTTTAACGTAAAGAGCGTGGTATTGACTAAGGGGAGAAACCCCATCATATACGTAATAACATATACGTAATAAAAAAAAAAAACAATAAAAAAAAAACAAGCGATGCGGCTCAATAGTAAGCGAAACTTTTAAAAACGGAACTTAGATGTCAATAAATGTATCAAAAGAATGGGCTTATAATGCTGATTCTAAATATACAAATTTTGTTAAGTTTAGTATTACTCATCAAAGGCTACGAGCCTGAGAAAACTTACCTGATTTTTTAAAGAGGGGGGAAACATCCCCTAAAAGTGAAAAAATTTTAATGAAAATCACTGTCAGATTCAGCGTATCAGAAAACCCTATAACATAGGTTTCAAGCTCATATCTGCAAAAATCTGCAACTTTGTATTTTTTTCCAGAAGAAAAATATATGAATATTGAAGTTCGTTACGTAAGTTAATTTGTAAATTACGTCAGAACCAAATTTAGAGACAGCCATTTAGCAAAAGAAAAGTAAAATTTTTATGCAAATTTTGTTTACTTATTCAATGACGGCGAGCCAAAATAAAAACTGCATTAACTAAAAAAACGATCAGAAATTAAATAAAAAAACAAGTTTTTTAAGCTGAAAGTAAGGAGCGACGTTAAAATTAAAACGAACAGAAATTATTCCGTACATGAAAGGGGCTGTCCCCTCCTCAACGCCTCGCTCTTTACGCTAAAGTTTGACTCTGTCTCACAACTTTATTTTTTGAAACAATAAAAACTTTAGCGTAAAGAGCGAAGCGTTGAGGAGCGGACAGCCCCTTTCATATACGGAATAATTTCTGTTCGTTTTAAGTTTTAACGTCGCTCCTTACTTTCAGTTTAAAAAACTTCTTTTTTTTTTATTTAATTACATGCAGGACTAATGGATAGGATGCCAAAATGAACCAAAATCATTACCGATTACCCAAATCTATTATTTCCAAATTGCCAGAGAAATCACTGACCGTTGGAGAAATAAGGATATAACCTTCCATTTTTCTCGTTGTCTTTTCAAATCCTGACATTGAAAATTATAACATCATAGCAGAAAAAAATTTTCCGTCTCTTTATTTGGAGAAAAACAGCTTGAGGGTTTGGTCGGTCTAGAAAATTGTAGGTGCATATACAATGGAAGGGATGAGGAAGAACCCTTCCCTCAATCATCTCTTGATTTCTAGGATTTCCGTGATTTCATTTACTTTTCGATAAATTCACTTCTTTTTGCTGTTTTGCGCAATTTCCCTGCCAAGAGAAATGCCCATGGATGTGCCTGACCCCTGTGTGCGCCTCAAATTCTACGTTCTTTCTCTTCGAGGTACTAAACAATCAACATTTTTTTTTACAAGGGAAAACCAAAAAGCAATTTTATTACTGTTTTCAGTTATAAAAAATCACGTGGGTTTAACGTAGGGACCTAACGTAGAGACTTTATTACAGATTGCACCTAATCACGATCCTCACCGTATTACAAATTTTAATCAAGGATCCCTGAAAAGTGTTGTGGTCACCTTAAGAGTAAGCTTGATATTCGTTAAATAGTACCATTTTATATTTTACAAGACTAATTATATAAAAAAAAAAATGATCTCGAGGTTCCATCATGCTTACGATGTGTTCTTTAAAGTCTAGTGGATTTGCTAAAGCCTATATTTTATCTTTAAGATATAACAAACTTTAAACTTCGCAAGCTAATGCTGTGAACAAATGCTGTTAGTAAGCAGCTAAGAAGTCAGGACAAGTTCTAATCTAATACTAAAGGAGAATAGTTCAGACGAAGCACCTATCTGGATACATATTCTAAATGCTACAAAATAGCATTTAAAAGTTAGAGTCCCCGACACATATAATTTAGAATTAAAAGTACATATCATCATGTCTCCTAAATCTAGAAGAGTCAGAGTTGGCTCTAATTGGATTCTAAGAGTGAGAGCTGGAGTTTAGGACCTTATAGTTTTAAAGGGTCTGAGCGGCATTAATAATGGATTCTCAAGCCACGTTTACAAAGTAAAAAAAACGAGTAGAAAAGCAAACTCCTGACAATCATACATGCCGTAGGGAGAGTGACTTAAATACACATCCCCCAACACTTTCCCTATACTTACCAACCGAAGACTGTAAGAACTTTGGACCCAGTCTAGTATCCATTCCAATAGCACGAGCTACTTCAGAGACATCTGCTCCAGTTGCTTCGCAAACCGCAGATATAGCATTAATACTAGATATTCTTTGAGCCAGGAATGCATTAGCAGTCTACAATGAAGAATAAATAAAACCTTTATAATATTGCTCTAAAAAATCATCCAGTAATAAAAAATAAAGCAAAAATGCTAAGAAACTGAGCTGAACATGAAGAGAAAAAAAATGTACATAGGAACAGAAAAAGATAACAATAAAAACAATGGCAGTCACCGAATAGACTCTAGAATTTGGACTCTATTTCAGAATTTCAGAGCTAACATTTATGTTTGTAACCCTGTTTATATTAGAAAAAGTTAACGAAAAACTATAACGCCTCAAATCGGTGCCAAGAAAATGATATCTAGTAGAAAATTCATAACTTAAATAGGTAGATAGGCTGATCCTTACTTAAGATAGGATTATATATAAAATTTCATCTGAAAAATATTTATGCATATGTTTCTGTCCCACTTGAAATCATCCGACTATATAGAAAAAAAATATTAGAAGTCACGTCGGAGGAAATCAGGTAGGGAGAAAGAAGAAAAATTCAAAGAAATTTAATGAAAATATATTTGATTGAGCATTTTAATACAATATCTAAGTGTTTTATTAATGTCTTGGTGGAGGATTTAAATGGGATAACTAACAGTATTTTTATAGGACATTTTCAGAATTGACAAGTCGTCAACAAATTTCAATCCATGAGGGAAGGCATCACCAAGGTTTTTACCATAGCCGAAATTCAGTAGGGTCAGTGCGTTCTAGAAACTCCCAAAGTAAAAAAGAACGGATTAAAAATACCATTGTAATTGAAAACTCATCGTACGACTAAGTCACTTGAGGCCAACAGGATTACAAACGCTCCTCCTCCATTCCAATCTTTTCAGAGATTCACTCTTTAACCCCAAACACTTCCCACTTCCCTTAAATATTTTCTTGTAGCATCTTCCCATGACATTGGACGGCGCTCAGCACTATGAAAAGCTTGGAACTTTGTCGTCTGCTTTTCCCTTCGTTAGCCTGGCATTTAGCATTACGACAGGCACTTTGGTATTTATTTTATTTAGTTGTTTAAACATTTAATTGAAATCAATTTGTCAATCATGCTTACTGATAATATTAGATAGGTAGGTAAAGTTATCAATTCTGTCAATTTTTTGGTACACCACATTACCTCCTTAACAACATTTATTCCTGATTTAAGTGACTTAGCCTCGTTAACTTTAATTTTAAGAGCCTAGTCTCGCTTCATGTACTGTAAAAGCATACAAAATTTGCTCATTTTGCAAGTGATTTTATCTCGTTCACTCAAATTACCTGCAATGTCTAATTCAAGGAGACCTTTGTCTTCTTATTTAAGACCACGCATTTTGAGTCAACCATATTATCCATTGTAGCAAAGGACAGTCACACTGTTATCTTAACAACGTCTAATCATTCAGACCCCTTCTCTGAACAATCCATAAAGATTCATAAGTCAAAAGAGGTAAAACCTATCTATGTGGGTGAAGTTGGGAGGGAAGGGGGGTGAAAGTGTTGGCAAGAGTAAAGACCAAGAGACCAAACTCGGTACTCTTGAATAATAGAGATTTAAAATTCTTGGCTGTTTCTGATTTCGACCAGGTGGGATACACCCATTGTTTGCTATATTGTGTTTATATATTCTAATTTTGGACGTCCTTATTGCAATATTGCCTAAGATTTGTAGTCCATAAGCTTAGAAACCATTAGATACTAGCTTTGGTTAAAATCAAACACTATCTGTGAAATACGTGCTTGATGTGTATTGATTTTGGACAACCATAGTTCGATTAATGGGTTGTTGGTTAACACTGCATCATTTACAGCCATTCTATGAATCGTCTTTGGATCCAATCACAATATCCTTTATATCCAAACATTAATGTTTTAATTTAAACTGGTTTAGCTAAAATTAGTTTTACATAAGTTTTTTCATCATTTCAGACGTTGAACAGAAAGTGGTATTTAATATTTGGGCCGAAGTTTTTGAATTTTTGCTTTTCTACTACTACTCTATGCCTAGGATTAGGACAATAAGGAACTTATAACCGAAGAAATGTCCCCCCCCCCAAAAAAAAAAGAGAGCATTAGGCCTTTTTTGCTTATGAATCTGCCGAGATCCAATTCCTCTTCAGAAAAAAAAAACAACGACAAAAACTATAAAGCTCATCAGGAAACTAAGCGTCTTGTCCTCCGGTGTTTCCTTGGAGATAATAACATTTTTTCTCCCCTGCCCAGAAAATAATCTTGCAAAAATCCTTCTCTTCTGCCCAGGATTTCTTGAAGACGATAAGTAAGGACCTCCATTAGAATAGCATCAAGATGCTTTCCTAAAGGCAGAAGGAAAAAACATCGTGTTTCTCTTATGCGAGTAATTTTTAGCATTGATGTTATGTAAGTAGGTTACATTACAGGGTATCTTGATTATTTTTGAATAAATGATTAAAAGCCCAGCACTGAATGTAAAAAAAGAAACTCAGAGAAGAAAGGATCTTAAACAAGAGGATCTTAGCAAATATTAGCAAAAAAGGCCGTAATCTAGCTACTCTCAGTTTAGCTGTAGTATCCGCAATGCTATTTAAATCCGAAAGTAGAGTACTAAACTACTCATCACGTACGTTCGTCAGTTTATTTTAAAGGTGGGGCGATTAGATAATAAAATAAAAATTAAATCGAAAATATAAGATATTACAAGAAACGTCGCTAGATCTTAATATTTTGGAGGAGGTTTGGGAACGATTGGATAAGAAGTATCTTGTACAAATCAGAAAATAGACAAAACACACTGATAACAATTTTTCTGTGTATCCATAGATAATATCGGAGACCACAGTGCCTTTCCATGACGGTAAATAAAAGTTAAAATAGGGATAAAATCCTTTTAACAATTCGTGTCTGTTTCCTGATTTTAGTAGTGACAGAAGGGAAGGAGTGACTCATTCTTTAGATGCAGTGAAATTTTCTTGCTGCCAATACGTCTTAAATTAAATATACATCAGGTCCACAAAATTCTTAGAAACTGAAAGAAAGGTTGAGATGGCTAGGACGCGTTTTTGCGGATATGACAAATTGCCAAAGATCGTCCTTTTCGGCCATCCATAAAAGTTTAGATTTTGAATAACACTGGATAACTGAATAGCATAGAGATGGAGTGTGCGCAGCTGTTTTAGCCTCAGGTAGCCTGGTACTACAGTGAGTCATTAGTAGTAGTAGTAGAATACAAATCTTAAATCTTTCCCAAGTTTTTCCCAGAATGATCGAGGTATTTTTCTAGGAGCCCGTAAGGAGAGTTAATTAGTTAGCCTACAACATAGCAGCTGGACACATTCAAAAGGTGTAGGTTATCTGTAGCTTGGATGGCTGAATGGTAAAAGTACTAATGGCATCTGCCTTTTCTTAACGTTTTACGGTGAGAGACGATTTCAATGAAATTAATTCGCTAGAACTATATGTCCAAAAAGTGACTAGAACAAAACGCATATTATAAAATATAACGGCGACAAAATATTTAATTTATATGGACCGTGCTCCGAAAAGCGGATGAAGATTTGCTAGATGTTTTCCAGAGATATTGCCTACGGATTGTTCTGGGTACCCGACTGACTGACCGTATTTCAAACAGTAGGCTGTAGGAAAAGTGTGGTTCAATCCTGCTTTCTAGGGTTATAATGAGAGAAAGGTTGAGATGGCTAAGGCATGTTCTGCGGACGAAGGATGATAGATTGTCAAAGATGTCCTTCGCGCAGATATTGCATAATCCAGTTTACAGTTTTCCCTAGATATTAACAAGTTTGATTGACATATTCTCTGGCGTGTGAAGCTAAAATCCTAGATAATTTCTAATGTTTCGCCAAATTGCTCCGTTAAAAAGTAACGTTTGACAAAGATGTCTTTACCATTCCAACAAATTTCGCATCCCCAACAGCGACTGCAAATATTGTTCACGTTTCCTCAAGTCCTGCTTTAGTACACAATTCATTACCTAAATAAGCAGTGTATCCTGAAATGTTGATTTGTATACCTAGAGTCAAATGATGTGGATAACACAATGTGCATATCCTAAAGGATACTTAAGCAAAATTGCATTAAAAAAAAACTTATCTTCCGTATTTTTTAAAGGAATTTGGTCGTACCTACTTCCACATTTTTCTTTGGATGTTTGTCCAACAATACTGACAATAATACACTGTATTTAAGAACAAAATAATAATTCCGGAATACGATATCAAAATAATACAGAAGAGAAATTCTGAAAAAAAGGTATTGCCTAAGAATCAGGAATAAAAAAAAAAAAACAATGACCGCCTCACCAGCTTTGAAAGTTCCGACGACCAAGTATTTGTCGTAATGATCCTTTCTTTTGGTACCCATACCTCATACACACTTGATAAAGCTGCAATAGCCAATTGACCTTCTTCTGTATCCTCTCCACCAATTAGAACTCGATCAGGATTAAGAAGATCACATATGGCAGTACCTTCGGCAAGGAATTCTGGATTTGAAAGAACCTAGAATTTGTTTGAAAGTATAAAGAAGCTGAAAATTTTTAATGCAAGTTTCTGTTTTATTTCTTAATTATTTGAAAAAAACTACGTTTTCTAAAGAGTTAAAGAGGCTGAGTTACAAGGTCGAACCTTAAAACGTACAGGGATTAGGAGGCACAGTTGGGGGGCTACCACCCCCCAAACCCCCCGCTTTCGCAGCCTTTAAATATAAAAAAAATTTCTTTAAACTGAAAGTAAGGAGCGACATTAAAACTTAAAAAGAACAGAAATTATTCCGTATATGAAAGAGGCTGTGCCCTCCTCAACGCCTCGCTCTTTACGCTAAAGTTTTTATTGTTTAAAAACAGAGTTGTGAGAAAGTCAAAACTTTAGCGTAAAGAGCGAGGCGTTGAGGAGGGCACAGCCTCTTTCATATACGGAATAATTTCTGTTCTTTTTAAGTTTTAATGTCGCTCCTTACTTTCAGTTTAAAGAAATTTTTTTTTATATTTAAAGGCTGCGAAAGCGGGGGGTTTGGGGGTGGTAGCCCCCCAACTGTGCCTCCTAATCCCTGTACGTTTTAAGGTTCGACCTTGTAACTCAGCCTCTTTAACTCTTTAGAAAACGTAGTTTTTTTCAAATAATTTCTGCACGTTTTTGTACAGTTTATTACTTATTATTGCTTGACTAACTGTTAGCTGATCGTGTCAGGAGTTAAAGTTGGGGGGCTTCCGCCCCCCAAACCCCCCGCTCTTGAACATTCTTGTGTTAAGGCTTTTAATTCCTGAATACTCAAATCACGTCGTACAGGGTGCCTCCTAATCCCTGTACGTTTTAAGGTTCGAACTTGTGACTCAGCCTCTTTAACAGCCCCCCAACTGTGCCTCCTAATCCCTGTACGTTTTAAGGGTCGACCTTGTAACTCAGCCTCTTTAACTCTTTAGAAAACGTAATTTTTTTCAAATAATTTAAAAAAGAAACTGAGTTTCTTTTCAAAGTATATAAAAAAGTTGCTCTGATGGTGAATCGAACCCGAGTTTTCCGCGTGAAAGTCTGAAGTCTCAGCCGCTGGACTATACAAACACAATAGTAATTGTTGTTTAGCAAATAGAAGGTATTTTCGACGCAAGCAAATTCCCAAAAATCTTGATATGTGGTTTTTGGAAAACAGGGAAGGAGTGATCAGATTGAGCTGAAATTTCGACGATAAGCTCCCAGGCCCCAGGAAAGCTTATCCTCTAAATTTCAGCCCGATCAGACAACGTTAAAGGGGGGGTTGTGGAGGGAAAAATTAACATGGGCTAATATAGGAAAACGAGGTTTTTCGTAAATGTAAATTCGGGGGATAATTTTTTCGGTCTGAAAATATCAAAAGGCCCTAACAGGTCGAATTCTGCTTCGAATGAGTCCTCATTCAACCGGATCCGTTGCCAACTGTGGCCTGTAGGCGTGGCTAACAAAAAAAAAAAGAGATGAATTTTAAGTGGCTATATTTGGTTTTTTGAAAACAGGGAAGGAGTGATCGGATTGAGCTGAAATTTCGAGGATAAGCTCCCGGGCCCTAGGAAAGCTTAACCTCTAAATTTCAGCCCAATCGGACAACGTTAAAGGGGGGCTGTGGTGGGAGGGTCCAAACTTCCGGCCCAGTTTACCCCATGAAGATAAAGTCGGAGGAGGATGAAATTTTGCAAGTTTCTTAGTTTGAGCTTGGGCTACAAAATGCAATTACCGCCGTCTCTCTGCGACCTCTAGGACCTGAAATCGCTTAACATTGTGGTGGGTCGCCTCTTTATAGAGGCACAAGTGTGCCTCCTTGATGGGGCATGATGCCAGAACATTTTTCCATTTTCCTCAGGTGTCACGTTTCTGGGAAACTTTCATTCTTCGCTAGCCCATGTTGAATTATCGTCTGATATCAGCTCATGTAAATAAGAAAAGGTACTAATATTACCCCCCCAAAAAAAAAAATACAAAAAGAAAAAACAAAACAAGTGGTGATCTAAAGGATAAAGCACACATAAAGACATTGAATTAGATAGCTTGTCCCAGTCAATTTAGCTGAAGTTCTAATTTCTATCAAGACTACTACATATGAGGCAATGAGAGGAAATCAGGGGTTAGTGAACATATACAACTTCACCATAGATATTTCGACGGATATTTACCTTCAGCTATAAAACTGACATATGCAAAATATTTTTATGGACTGCTTGCCTAAATTGAACAGAGTCAAGCCATTAAAAGCAGTAAAAGAGGAATAATACTCTTTCCATTCCACTAAGTATAATGGATTGCTCTTTGCTGTAGACATGTTAAGTACTGACAAATGGGCCAAAAGATATGAGGGGTAATATAAATAAATATTGATAATTAAATAACCAATTGTTGATATTCTGATAAAATAGTCCAAAAGATGTGACAAGAGTACATAAAGGATAGTATACTTGGATAAGAACGTCTTTGGGCTGGAAAAGGGGAGGGGACCCCCAAACTACCCTTGCTGTACCTAAATTGTTTTTTTACTCTTTATCTCCGTCACTCCCTCAGGAGTTTGCAGTTAATAATCATTTTACCATAAAGTGTAAGAGCAAGTTCAACTAAATAGCAGCCTTACAAGTAGCCTATATAATCGGATTTCCACTGGAACTGTTTAATAATTTGTTATTTATTTTTAATTGAATCACTCTGGGTTTTCAATTTAGTTTTTCTTCGTTTTAATTGGTATACCGCAAGTTCTTGTATATATTAGTAGCAATACATCATATTTTTTTTCAACGTGATGGCTGCACCAATAGGTGCAACCATGTGAAGACCGAATCGCAGCCCATAGCAACTAAGGATTTTAAAAAAACTGTCTAGTACGAAACACTACCAAATGAGCACTTCGCAAGCAGTAGTTATCAGTCGAATTTAACAAAAGAAAAAAATCAATTTATTCATGAAATTACTTCTTATAAATTCTGGAAGAGTCGGAAACGCCTATACATGACGTCATATCGAACTAAAAAGTAGACTGTTGAAACCACTATCGCTGAAAATTCTAACTCTGATGTTTCTCCTCTCTTGAAATAGAAGGAAAATCTGTTGTGCCAGTAGCAGTGATGTGTCTCCTCTTTCTCATCAGCCCTAGCAGGCAACTGAACGGTCGTAGAGACGGTGTGCGTGTAACTGAACCCACATGCAACTAAAACCACTTAACTGAATTCTTGTTCAACTTGAACCCTGTGAAACTCAACCCAATTCAACTGACCCCTCATGCAGCTGAACACTCGTGCAAACGAACTCCTCGTTTAACTGGACCCTCGTGCAACTCAACCCACGTCCAACTCAATCACATTTAAATGATCTATCGTGCAAACTGAACCTCCGTTTAACTGGACCTCCGTACAACTGTACCCACGTTCAACTCAAACCTCGTTCAACTGAACTCCCGTGAAACTCATCCCCACTAAACCGAACTCTCATGCAACTGAACCTCCATTTAGCTCAAATATTAACTAGCCCAATCCCCATTTAAATCAAGCCCTGTTTGGCTCAACTTCTCCAAATTGAAAGAAACTTTCAGGAATGGGTCAGCCAAAATCATAGCCAGACAGTGTTTTTATTTTATTTATTTTTTTTTTTTTTTGTTTAATTGCAGACTATGAGTTATAGCTCGGGTAAGGATTTGCCAAAGGGCCAGTGAAAACTCTGATTTATACCCAGTTCCCTAAGCTCTTTCAGTTTGACTTTTAAAATTAAGTAAAAGTATTTTGTTTGGGTCATTCCACATAAGATCAACCAGGAAACGACACCCAGGATTACAGATTCTGAAAAAAAAAAAACTGGTAGGTTTTGTCTGTCTTGGATATTTGAAAATATTGTTTATCTTTCGTATTTACAAATTAATTTAACTGAAAGTTTTGATTGTTTTAAACACCTGTTTGAAGAATTAAAAAAACAAAAGTCTGAATCTCTAGATACTTACAAAATATAAACAAAACCGTGCTTATTAATAAATGCATATTTTTCCAAAAATATCCATTTTAAGCAAACCGTATTATCACGAAACATATTGTTAAAATACTGTTTGTTTTTTTAGATCAAATTGTCCACTAGGGTCTATTATATACTGTTATAAAACGAAATGGGTGGGGCGGTAGATAATATCTTTTTCTTAATTTTTGCTTAGATTTACAAGACAGTTAAACGAAGGTTCACTTGTACGGGTGTTGAATTGCATGAGGGTTCAGTTAAATTGGGTTTGAGCTGCACGGGGTTTAATTAAATGAGGGTTTAGTTGCACATGGCTTGAATGGCATGAGAGTTCAGTTGAATGGGGTTGAGTCTGCAAATTTGCCTTGATAGCGCCATGAAAATGACTGGAGAAGGGCAGGAAATACAAAAATTAGCTAAGATAAATCACAGCTGTTAAATATTAACTAGAGGTTTATAGTTTCCCATCATTATTGTCGCAGCAGCAGCAGCAGCCTAGTAAAGAGCAAACCGCGGTCCATACTAAGCAAGGTTTCCAATACACGTTTTCTGAATAACTGTATAATGGACAAAATTCTCAATTGACGCTTAATCGGAGATAGTTATTGAAAAATGGATTCAGCAGAACAATACTTTTTAATTATGAAAACAAACATTTTAGAATTTTTGAAAGAGCCTGAAACCCTTCAAACTGGGTGCAATGTCATATAGAAATAAAAAGTGCGCCATTGAAATTTTCACTCCGTAAATTATTTAATTACTGTCCCTAACTCTGAAAAACAACGGCAATCGTACGTTTGCATGAATAGCAGCGGTGAGCTGCCCTTTCTCCCCAGCGCTATCAGATTACCAGAAAATAGTAGAGAGACACGGTAGAAAGCCCAATTCTGTTGCTGGTTTCTAACAAATATCTTCAGAGACAAGCTATTTTCTCTTACCTTGAAGGTTTTGCCTTTCCTGAACGATTAATACGTTTCTGGGAATTGTTAGCTATCAATTTTGTTAGATAACTAGTATTTCCAAAGGTTAACAGAAAACTGGCAAGGCAACTTCATTAATTAACAATTGGACGGTGCAAGAAAACTGGTAATTTTTATTTCTACGCGCGTCTCAGACATACTCTAGCAAAGAAACGGTTTTAATAGCCCTAACCATAAGTATCAAAGAAGTTTCGTGTTGTTCACTTTTGTTTTCCGAAGTATAGCCAGCTTTTGGATAGCATTATAGAACAAGAGATGTGCTTTTGATACTCCACTACGCTAACCATAAGCTTGATTTCCCATCTTGTTAGTAATTGAATTCAATCTAAAGAGCAAAATTGCCATTAAAATGAAGAGAAAATTGAAAACTCAAAGCGAACCGGAAATGACGTCTTAATTCTGACGTGAAACCTAAAACGACCTGAAATCAACGTATATGCCCAAAGTAAACATAAAACGAACAGAAATCATAATAAACAAAGGGGAAAAAACCTTACAATGGATCTTAAAACGAAACTACAACCAATACGTGTAGCGTTTTTGCCTTTCAAATCCCCAAAAAAAATCGAGCGTCGTCTGCACTTTTATGAAAACTAAATCGTTTCCTCGACTTAGAATTTTTCTTTAGCCAATTAATTTTCCTGTATATTTGAATGGAATTAATTTTAAAAGGAAGAAATTAGTGACGAAAATAAGGATATTTTCAAAACAGGAAAAATCAAATCAATTTTTACAAATGGTCTATGCAGAAAAATTTTTGCTACGTGTGGCAAAAAAAAACTTGGTAAAAAAACTTGCTACTTCTGACAAAAAAAATGGTACCACCCCTAAAACACCTCAAATTCTTATTTTCAGGTGCAATTTACTTAAAACTAAACAAAAAAGCTTATATTCAATGTTAAATTTTAGCCCATTAATTTCCTATACATTGTAAAGGAATGGTGCTAAAGAACGACAAATAATCAATAAAAATCTATCGCATCTTAGATTATTAAAACTAGACTGAAAGTTGAAATATCGAAAAAAAGATTTTCTGGAAGTTTGAATAGTGTTTGAATTTGGGGTCCTTGCCCAGGGGTTGAATAGATCGTGTCATCTCTAGAGGCATTTTGTTACCCTTAAAACGGTAGTCGAACTCAGAATCAGCAATATAAGGAGTCCTTCTCCGACTTTCTACGACCGTCTGCTCTATACTATGAGGCCCGGAAAAAAATATTACATGAGCAACACAGCGCTCTTTCCTAAGCCAACGCTATTACATTCGCTACGATTAACAAATGAAAAGATGAACTTTCATTAGCAATTTTCAAAGGATTTAGCCAGCTCTACAACTCAATGACAGGACAAGTGATTATTTTGATTTAATCAGATTACCAATGGAAGCACAGCTAAGTAAATTCTAGAACAAAATGCCCCATTATGCAGTATTCAAGAATTATTTTCAATAATTATAGTGTTCAAAATATTACAAAAATTACAAAAAGAAAGACTAGGAGCAGTTTTTTTTTAATCTTTCTACTATTTTTATTGATACTAAAGCTATTCTGGGGTTTGATAAGAATAACTGAATTAGCTGATCTTAATAAGTTAACTTTGGCAATTTGCACTCCTGAAACAGCAAACAAAAAAAAAAAATTCAAGTACTTACCTGGTAAGTGACTCCAGGCTTAGTGTTGGCCTTGAGGATCCTTGATAGACTTTCTGCAGCCCTGACGGGAACCGTACTTTTTTCCACGACAATTTTTGATGACGTAGAGTGATCAGCAATCAGCCTTGCACATGCCTCAATGTGTTTCAAGTCGGCAGCACGCCCCTGGCAATCAAATTTTATGCAACTTAGTAGAAGTATAGACCGATATGCTATAATGGCCAAAAACGAAGAAGAGGCCTTTTACTCTCGATATTCTAGACAAACGTCAACCCCCCAGCAAATAAAAAAAAATTGCGCCTCTTACTCATTCTTGTAAAAAAAGATATTTGTCACACTATAAGAGTTAACGCACTAGCGTTGACTGAGTAAATGTTTCCCTAATTTACTTTTCCCAGCCGCTTTGCATAGAAGAGGAGGCCGTGGAAACTTGGAAGGGGGTTTACTCGATCGAAAATTGGAAGTTCAAGGCAAAAGGTGACTAGAGCACAGCCATTCCTCCTTCTGCGTCCTCCATATACTATGCAAGGAAACCAGTCATGCAATGACAATGACAGACGAAACCCAACAGAGACCGGTTATTTTCAAAGAGACCACTATTAAGAAATGGAATGCGGAGTGGTTTTCATTGGTTTACGATATTTAAACTGTTTTTTTTTTGGGGGGGGGGGGGGAGGGTACCTAGGTTAAGTTAGGCTACGTATTTAATATATGCTATGCTTTACCCTCCACCCCCACCCCCCTAATGTGCAAATATATAGCCCAAATTTGTTTCTAAACTATTATATATTCATCCTATTTTATTTTATTTCATTAGCATTAACGAAACTTGACTTTTTAGAAGTGACCATCTAATGCACCAGTACCCAAAAACTCAAGATTACCGATACATTCAAATGATCAAAATATCTCAAAACGTGTTTTTAGGAGAAACATTGTCAACAAACCCCCAAAAGGTAGGAGCCGTAAACTATACAATTGGCACATCTGGTATATCACTGAGCTCAAGGACCCTAAATTATTTAAATTGCCCATTTTTTACTGAGAGTTTGAAATAGGAAATGTGGGCATGTTGCACAACATTTAAACTGGATTCATGCAAGAATTTTCGATCTGATAGCGTGGAAACCCTACCTGGGCATACATGCTATGCTTTACCCTCCACCCCCACCCCCCTAATGTGCAAATATATAGCCCAAATTTGTTTCTAAACTATTATATATTCATCCTATTTTATTTTATTTCATTAGCATTAACGAAACTTGACTTTTTAGAAGTGACCATCTAATGCACCAGTACCCAAAAACTCAAGATTACCGATACATTCAAATGATCAAAATATCTCAAAACGTATTTTTAGGAGAAACATTGTCAACAAACCCCCAAAAGGTAGGAGCCGTAAACTATACAATTGGCACATCTGGTATATCACTGAGCTCAAGGACCCTAAATTATTTAAATTGCCCATTTTTTTACTGAGAGTTTGAAATAGGAAATGTGGGCATGTTGCACAACATTTAAACTGGATTCATGCAAGAATTTTCGATCTGATAGCGTGGAAACCCTACCTGGGCTGTTCAGTTTAGGCTGCAACCAAAAGGTTTTCAGTTCTAAAAATTCTCTTCAAGCTTTGTCTCAGGCAGTAGTTTGGCTAAAAAGGTGTAAATACATAAATAAAATTTGCAGTACGACCGTCTAGAAACTTGCAAGACAGAGAACCAAAAGCCAGCACCAAATTGAGTTACCAGTCAGAAAACTTTCGATCAGCCCAGGACGTAACCAGGCGAGACCGAAAGGATTTACCGGACTTGGACCATCTCCGATTAGCCCAGAAGAGAAAAAGTTAATGGACTTCAGCCCAGACTAAAATGAATCACTAGCCTTGAAATATCTTCGGTCAGCCCAGACCAAAAGGATATACCGGACTTCATATTTCAATTGGCCAAGACCGAAAAGAATGAACAGAATTTACATCTTTTTGATCAGCCTATGCCAATGAACTAGCCGCAGTTATAAACATTTCCTGATGAGCCCAAACCAAAAAGAGCTATCGGATTTAGAATATTTTACATCAGTTCGGACCAAAACCAGACTTAGAATGATTTTAAGATTCGTGAAACCCACCAGGGGCTTACCAAACCAGACCAAAAGGCTTCCAATACTTGACACTAAGTACCAATGATTTACTAGCCTTTAGGAAGTTTGAGGGGATGGCAGCCCCCCTCTTGTTGAGGTAATTTCTGTTTTTCTCGAGGTCTCGATTATTCATTTTAATTTCTAAGCTTGATTTATACAATCACAGTAATACCTGTGATTTTTTAGAATTAATTAAAAAAAAACTTTCCGAAAAATAAGTTTTTCAAACAAAAGTAAAGGCCATTTTAAACTTAAGCTCAGCAGATACAAATACCTTTCAAAATTCAAACTCAAAACGACCAGAAATTGCTATTATTGAATAAATGAAACCCAAAACGAACAGAAATTAAATAAACAATCCAAGGCCGTATCCAGGGGGGGGGTTACCCAGTTTGAACCCCTCCCCCCCCCCCCCGAAATTTTTGACGAGTCGAAAATAAGTCGAAAATTAGTAAAACCTAGGTAAAAATCAGTAAAATTAGTCGAAAACTGAGTCAAAAATTAGTAACCCCCCCCGAAAAAGTCAAAAATTAGTACCCCACCCCCCCGAAAAAAATCCTGGATCCGCCCTTGAAACAATCATAGCAAAAACATTCAACAAGTAATAATATAAATGAAAAAATAGATCTAAAAGCGAGTAATGCTTAGATTGAATATAAAAATCAAGCTTAAAACGAAAAAAATATTTTCCTATTGAAGTATAAATGAAACTTAAAACGAACAGAAATTAAATAAACAATCAATGCAAACAAACATACAATAGATATTAATGTAAATTAATAAATAAATCTTGAAACGAGTGAAACTTAAATTGAATATGCAAATAAAGCTTGAAACGAACGAAAATCACCAAAAACAAGAGTTTGGGTATGACCTCCTTCTCTGACTGTAAAAGTCTAAAGTAGAAAAGGGGGTGCTACTCGTGGCAGTACAAAATTCGGTTATCAAAAGAATGTATCTCCTATCAGTACACCAAATAAGGGCATGGAATCCCCAGGGAGAACACCTGTGCTGTCAGTCTGAGAATTGTTTCCGGGTGAAAGTTTATTAATGTCTGACAGATGACGTCAAGGTTGATTAATGTCTTTGGAGTTTGTCAAAGAGAATTGTTTCCGGGTGAAGATTATTAATGTCTGACAGGTGATGTCAAGGTTGATTGTTTCCGGGCGAATGTTTTGATCTTAGAGATGAAGAGATTAACGCGGGAAAGGGTTTCCTAGTAATTTGAAATGTGACAGCGCAGGGATGCCAAAAACAAAAGGAACACGCAGAAATTACGTTTAGGGATTATTTGGGCGAAACCGTTTTAGACATTTTAGGGAATTATTTCGGCGAAACAGTTAGAGACATTTTAAAAAATGATTTTAGAAGAGGTTTTAGAAGAGGATTTGAGGGCGAAACTCTGTGGTCGTTATAATACACAAGTTCCATTTGAACAGTGTCGTGAGGTCCCCTACCCCAACCCCAAAGGGCTCCGATCCCCCTACCCCAACCCCAAAGGGCCCCGATCCCCCTACCCCAACCCCGAAGGAACCCCCCGGTCCCCAAAAGTCCCCCGGGCTAAAAGAATGGGGCCCCCGGGCCCCCCAAAGGCCCCTGAGCCCCCATTTTTAATACTTTTTAAGGCTTTATTTTATCTTTTCAGAACAAGTTATTTTCTTAATGTCCATCCTAAACCCATTTTACAAGTTGAAGTTCCCATCCTTCTCATCCACAACTTTACTATACAGCTTTTTGGATACCTCAACATCAAGAAATACTTTTCAAAAGACATTTCAGAGCAAGTTACTTTCTTAATGTCCCTCTTAAACCCATTTTACAAGTTGAAGTTCCCATCCTTCTCATCCACAACTTTACTTTACAGCTTTTTGAATACCCCAACACCAAGAAATACTTTTCAAAAGACATTTCAGAGCAAGTTACTTTCTTAATGTCCCTCTTAAACCCATTTTACAAGTTGAAGTTCCCATCCATTTCACCCACAACTTTACTTTACAGCTTTTTGGATATCTCAACACCAAGAAATACTTTTCAAAAACCATTTCAGAACAAGTTCTTTTCATAATGTCATTCCTAAACCCATTTTACAAGTTGAAGTACCCATCCATTTCACCCACAACTTTACTATACTGCCTTTTTGGATATCTCAACACCAAGCAATACTTTTCAAAGACCATTTCAGAACAAGTTCTTTTCATAATGTCCATCCTAAACCCATTTTACAAGTTGAAGCATCCATCCTTTTCACCCACAACTTTACTATACCGTCTTTTGGATGCCCAACACCAAGCAATACTTTTCAAAGACCATTTCAGATAGTGTTTTATCGTGGTTTACCTTGTCACAGCTACATTCTCTTGATTTTTCAAAGTTCATTTTGGATTTCTTTCGTTGAAATGCAAGAGTTGGAATAATTCAGTAGTGTTTTGTCGTGGTTTACCCTGTCACACTTTCATTCTCTTGATTTTTCAAAGTTCATTTGAATTTCTTTCATTGAAATGCAAGAGTTGGATTATTTCAGTAGTGTTTTGTCGTGGTTTACCTTGTCACAGTTACATTCTCTTGATTTTTCAAAGTTAATTTTCGAATTCTTTCGTTGAAATGCAAGAGTTGGAATATTTCAGTAGTGTTTTGTCATGGTTTACCTACTCGCAGATACATTCTCTTGATTTTCAACGTTCATTGCGGATTTCTTTCATTGAAATGCAAGAGTTGGAATATTTCAGTAGTGTTTCGTCGTGGTTTACCTTGTCAAAGTTACATTCTCTTAATTTTTCAAAGTTCATTTTGAATTTCTTTCTTTGAAATGCAAGAGTTGGAATAATTCAGTAGTGTTTTGTCGTGGTTTACCCTGTCACACTTTCATTCTCTTGATTTTTCAAAGTTCATTTGAATTTCTTTCATTGAAATGCAAGAGTTGGATTATTTCAGTAGTGTTTTGTCGTGGTTTACCTTGTCACAGTTACATTCTCGTGATTTTTCAAAGTTCATTTTGAATTTCTTTCGTTGAAATGCAAGAGTTGGATTATTTCAGTAGTGTTTTGTCGTGGTTTACTATTTCACAGTTACATTCTCTTGATTTTTCAATGTTCATTGCGGATTTCTTTCATTGAAATGCAAGAGTTGGAATATTTCAGTAGTGTTTTGTTGTAGTTTACCTTGTCGCAGTTACATTTCTTGATTTTTCAAAGTTCATTTTGAATTTCATTCGTTGAAATGCAAGAGTTGGAATATTTCAGTAGTGTTTTGTCGTGGTTTACCTTGTCACAGTTACATTCTCGTGATTTTTCAAAGTTCATTTTGAATTTCTTTCGTTGAAATGCAAGAGTTGGATTATTTCAGTAGTGTTTTGTCATGGTTTACCTTGTCGCAGTTACATTCTCTTGATTTTTCAATGTTCATTGCGGATTTCTTTCATTGAAATGCAAGAGTTGGAATATTTCAGTAGTGTTTTGTTGTAGTTTACCTTGTCGCAGTTACATTTTCTTGATTTTTCAAAGTTCATTTTGAACTTCATTCGTTGAAATGCAAGAGTTGGAATATTTCAGTAGTGTTTTGTTGTGGTTTACCTTGTCATAGTTACATTCTCTTGATTTTTCGAAGTTCATTTTGAATTTCTTTCATTGAAATGCATGAGTTGGAACATTTCAGTAATGTTTTGTCGTGGTTTATCTTGTCACATTTACATTCTCGTGATTTTTCAAAGTTCATTTTGAATTTCTTTCGTTGAAATGCAAGAGTTGGAATATTTCAGTAGTGTTTTGTTGTGGTTTATCGTGTCACAGTTACATTCTCTTGATTTTTCAAAGTTCATTTTGATTTTTTTCATTGAAATGCAAGAGTTGGATTATTTCAGTAGTGTTTTATCGTGGTTTACCTTGTCACAGCTACATTCTCTTGATTTTTCAAACTTTATTTTGGATTTCTTTCGTTGAAATGCAAGAGTTGGAATAATTCAGTAGTGTTTTGTCGTGGTTTACCCTGTCACACTTTCATTCTCTTGATTTTTCAAAGTTCATTTGAATTTCTTTCATTGAAATGCAAGAGTTGGATTATTTCAGTAGTGTATTGTCGTGGTTTACCATGTCGCAGTTACATTCTCTTAATCTTTCAAAGTTCATTTTGAATTTCTTTCGTTGAAAAACAAGAGTTGGAATATTTCAGTAGTGTTTTGTCATGGTTTACCATGATACAGTTACATTCTCTCGATTTCTCAAAGTTCTTTTGAATTTCTTTCATTGAAATGCAAGAGTTGGATTATTTCAGTAGTGTTTTGTCATGATTTACCATTTACAGATACATTCTCTTGATTTTTCAAAGTTCATTTTCGATTTCTTTCGTTGAAATGTAAGAGTTGGATTATTTCAGTAGTGTTTCGTCGTGGTTTACCATTTCACAGTTACATTCTCTTAATTTTTCAAAGTTCATTTTCGAATTCTTTCGTTGAAATGCACGAGTTGGAATATTTCAGTAGTGTTTTGTCATGATTTACCTTGTCACAGTTACATTCTTTTAATTTTTCAAAGTTCATTTTGAATTTCTATCGTTGAAATGCAAGAGTTGGAATATTTCAGTAGTGTTTTGTTGTGGTTTACCTTGTCACAGTTACATTTTCTTGATTTTTCAAAGTTCATTTGAATTTCTTTCGTTGAAATGTGTTTTGTTGTGCTTTACCTTGTTACAGTTACATTCTCTTGATTTTTCAAAGTTCATTTTGGATTTCTTTCGTTGAAATGCAAGAGTTGGAAGATTTCAGTAGTGTTTTGTCGTGGTTTACCATGTCACACTTACATCCTTTTGATTTTTCAAAGTTCTTTTTGGATTTCTTTCATTGAGATTAAGAGTTGGAATATTTCAGTAGTGTTTTGTCGTGGTTTACCATGTCAAACCTACATTCTCTTGATTTTTCAAAGTTCATTTTGTATTTCTTTCATTGAAATGCAAGAGTTGGAATATTTCAGTAGTGTTTTGTCGTGCATTTACCTTGTCACAGTTACATTTTCTTGATTTTTCTAAGTTCATTTTGATTTTCTTTCGTTGAAATGCAAGACTTGGAATATTTCAGTAATGTTTTGTTGTGCTTTACCTTGTCAAAGTTACATTCTCTTGATTTTTCAAAGTTCATTCTGGATTTTTTTCGTGAAATGAAAGAATTGAAATATTTCAGTAGTGTTTTGTCATGATTTACCATGTCAGAGTTACATTCTCTTGATTTTTCAAAGTTCATTTTGGATTTCTTTCGTTAAAATGCAAGAGTTGGAATATTTCAGTAGTGTTTTGTCGTGGCTTACCTTGTCACAGTTACATTCTCTTGATTTCTCAAAGTTCATTTTGAATTTCTTTCGTGAAATGCAAGAGTTGGAATATTTCAGTAGTGTTTTGTCGTGGTTTACCTTGTCATAGTTACATTCTCATGATTTTTCAAAGTTCATTTTGAATTTCTTTCGTTGAAATGCAAGAGTTAGAATATTTCAGTAGTGTTTTGTCGTGGTTTACCGTGTCACAGTTACACTCTCATGATTTTTCAAAGTTCATTGTGGATTTCTTTCGTTGAAATATGTTTTGTTGTGCTTTACCTTGTCACAATTACATTCTCTTGATTTTCAAAGTTCATTGTGGATTTCTTTCATTGAAAAGCAAGAGTTGGACTATTTCAGTAGTGTTTTGTCATGGTTTACCTACTCGCAGTTACATTCTCTTGATTTTCAACGTTCATTGCGGATTTCTTTCATTGAAATGCAAGAGTTGGAATATTTCAGTAGTGTTTTTTTGTGGTTTACCATGTCGCAGTTACATTCTCTTAATTTTTTAAAGTTCATTTTTGTATTTCTTTCATTGAAATGCATGAGTTGGAACATTTCAGTAGTGTTTTGTCGTGGTTTACCTTGTCACAGTTACATTCTCTTAATTTTTCAAAGTTCATTTTGAATTTCTTTCTTTGAAATGCAAGAGTTGGATTATTTCAGTAGTGTTTTGTTGTGGTTTACCATGTCGCAGTTACATTCTCTTAAATTTTTAAAGTTCATTTTTGTATTTCTTTCATTGAAATGCATGAGTTGGAACATTTCAGTAGTGTTTTGTCGTGGTTTACCTTGTCACAGTTACATTCTCTTGATTTTTCAAAGTTTATTTTCGAATTCTTTCGTTGAAATGCAAGAGTTGGAATATTTCAGTAGTGTTTTGTTGTGGTTTATCGTGTCATAGTTACATTCTCTTGATTTTTCAAAGTTCATTTTGATTTTTTTTCACTGAAATGCAAGAATTGGATTATTTCAGTAGTGTTTTATCGTGGTTTACCTAGTCACAGCTACATTCTCTTGATTTTTCAAAGTTCATTTTGGATTTCTTTCGTTGAAATGCAAGGGTTGGAATAATTCAGTAGTGTTTTGTCGTGGTTTACCCTGTCACACTTTCATTCTCTTGATTTTTCAAAGTTCATTTGAATTTCTTTCATTGAAATGCAAGAGTTGGATTATTTTAGTAGTGTATTGTCGTGGTTTACCATGTCGCAGTTACATTCTCTTAATTTTTCAAAGTTCATTTGAATTTCTTTCATTGAAATGCAAGAGTTGGATTATTTCAGTAGTGTTTTGTCGTGGTTTACCATGTCACAGTTACATTCTCTTGATTTTTCAAAGTTCATTTTGGATTTCTTTCGTTGAAATGGTACAGTTGGAATATTTCAGTAGTGTTTTGTCATGATTTACCTTGTCATAGTTACATTCTCTTAATTTTTCAATGTTCATTTTGAATTTCTATCGTTGAAATGCATGAGTTGGAATATTTCAGTAGTGTTTTGTTGTGGTTTACCTTGTCACAGTTACATTTTCTTGATTTTTCAAATTTCATTTTGAATTTCTTTCATTGAAATGCAAGAGTTGGATTATTTCAGTAGTGTTTTGTCGTGGTTTACCTTGTCACAGTTACCTTCCCTTGATTTTCAAAGTTCATTGCGGATTTCTTTCATTGAAATGCAAGAGTTGGATTATTTCAGTAGTGTTTTGTCATGGTTTACCTTGTCGCAGTTACATTCTCTTGATTTTCAACGTTCATTGCGGATTTCTCTCATTAAAATGCAAGAGTTGGAATATTTCAGTAGTGTTTTGTTGTAGTTTACCTTGTCGCAGTTACATTTTCTTGATTTTTCAAAGTTCATTTTGAATTTCATTCGTTGAAATGCAAGAGTTGGAATATTTCAGTAGTGTTTTGTTGTGGTTTACCTTGTCACAGTTACATTCTCTTGATTTTTCAAAGTTCATTTTGAATTTCTTTCATTGAAATGCATGAGTTTGAACATTTCAGTAGTGTTTTGTCGTGGTTTACCTTGTCACAGTTACATTCTCGTGATTTTTCAAAGTTTATTTTGAATTTCTTTCGTTGAAATGCAAGAGTTGGAATATTTCAGTAGTGTTTTGTTGTGGTTTATCGTGTCACAGTTACATTCTCTTGATTTTTCAAAGTTCATTTTGATTTTTTTCATTGAAATGCAAGAGTTGGATTATTTCAGTAGTGTTTTGTTGTAGTTTACCTTGTCGCAGTTACATTTTCTTGATTTTTCAAAGTTCATTTTGAATTTCATTCGTTGAAATGCAAGAGTTGGAATATTTCAGTAGTGTTTTGTTGTAGTTTACCTTGTCACAGTTACATTCTCTTGATTTTTCAAAGTTCATTTTGAATTTCTTTCATTGAAATGCATGAGTTTGAACATTTCAGTAGTGTTTTGTCGTGGTTTACCTTGTCACAGTTACATTCTCGTGATTTTTCAAAGTTTATTTTGAATTTCTTTCACTGAAATGCAAGAGTTGGAATATTTCAGTAGTGTTTTATCGTGGTTTACCTTGTCACAGCTACATTCTCTTGATTTTTCAAAGTTCATTTGGATTTCTTTCGTTGAAATGCAAGAGTTGGAATAATTCAGTAGTGTTTTGTCGTGGTTTACCCTGTCACACTTTCATTCTATTGATTTGTGTTGGATTAATGCAAGAGTTGGATTATTTCAGTAGTGTTTTGTCATGATTTACCATTTCACAGATACATTCTCTTGATTTTTCAAAGTTCATTTTCGATTTCTTTCGTTGAAATGTAAGAGTTGGATTATTTCAGTCGTGTTTCGTCGTGGTTTACCATTTCACAGTTACATTCTCTTAATTTTTCAAAGTTCATTTTCGAATTCTTTCGTTGAAATGCACGAGTTGGAATATTTCAGTAGTGTTTTGTCATGATTTACCTTGTCACAGTTACATTCTTTTAATTTTTCAAAGTTCATTTTGAATTTCTATCGTTGAAATGCAAGAGTTGGAATATTTCAGTAGTGTTTTGTTGTGGTTTACCTTGTCACAGTTACATTTTCTTGATTTTTCAAAGTTCATTTTGAATTTCTTTCGTTGAAATGTGTTTTGTTGTGCTTTACCTTGTTACAGTTACATTCTCTTGATTTTTCAAAGTTCATTTTGGATTTCTTTCGTTGAAATGCAAGAGTTGGAATATTTCAGTAGTATTTTGTCGTGGTTTACCATGTCAAACCTACATTCTCTTGATTTTTCAAAGTTCATTTTGTATTTCTTTCATTGAAATGCAAGAGTTGGAATATTTCAGTAGTGTTTTGTCGTGCATTTACCTTGTCACAGTTACATTTTCTTGATTTTTCTAAGTTCATTTTGATTTTCTTTCGTTGAAATGCAAGACTTGGAATATTTCAGTAATGTTTTGTTGTGCTTTACCTTGTCAAAGTTACATTCTCTTGATTTTTCAAAGTTCATTCTGGATTTTTTTCGTGAAATACAAGAATTGAAATATTTCAGTAGTGTTTTGTCATGATTTACCATGTCAGAGTTACATTCTCTTGATTTTTCAAAGTTCATTGTGGATTTCTTTCGTTAAAATGCAAGAGTTGGAATATTTCAGTAGTGTTTTGTCGTGGCTTACCTTGTCACAGTTACATTCTCTTGATTTCTCAAAGTTCATTTTGAATTTCTTTCGTTGAAATGCAAGAGTTGGAATATTTCAGTAGTGTTTTGTCGTGGTTTACCTTGTCACAGTTACATTCTCATGATTTTTCAAAGTTCATTTTGAATTTCTTTCGTTGAAATGCAAGAGTTAGAATATTTCAGTAGTGTTTTGTCGTGGTTTACCGTGTCACAGTTACACTCTCATGATTTTTCAAAGTTCATTGTGGATTTCTTTCGTTGAAATATGTTTTGTTGTGCTTTACCTTGTCACAATTACATTCTCTTGATTTTCAAAGTTCATTGTGGATTTCTTTCATTGAAAAGCAAGAGTTGGACTATTTCAGTAGTGTTTTGTCATGGTTTACCTACTCGCAGTTACATTCTCTTGATTTTCAACGTTCATTGCGGATTTTTTTCATTGAAATGCAAGAGTTGGAATATTTCAGTAGTGTTTCGTCGTGGTTTACCTTGTCACAGTTACATTCTCTTGATTTTTCAAAGTTCATTTTGGATTTCTTTCATTGAAATGCAAGAGTTGGAATATTTCAGTAGTGTTTTGTTGTGGTTTACCATGTCGCAGTTACATTCTCTTAATTTTTTAAAGTTCATTTTTGTATTTCTTTCATTGAAATGCATGAGTTGGAACATTTCAGTAGTGTTTTGTCGTGGTTTACCTTGTCACAGTTACATTCTCTTGATTTTTCAAAGTTCATTTTCGAATTCTTTCGTTGAAATGCAAGAGTTGGAATATTTCAGTAGTGTTTTGTTGTGGTTTATCGTGTCATAGTTACATTCTCTTGATTTTTCAAAGTTCATTTTGATTTTTTTCATTGAAATGCAAGAGTTGGAATATTTCAGTAGTGTTTTGTTGTAGTTTACCTTGTCGCAGTTACATTTTCTTGATTTTTCAAAGTTCATTTTGGATTTCTTTCGTTGAAATGCATGAGTTGGAATATTTCAGTAGTGTTTTGTTGTGGTTTACCTTGTCACAGTTACATTCTCTTGATTTTTCAAAGTTCATTTTGAATTTCTTTCATTGAAATGCATGAGTTTGAACATTTCAGTAGTGTTTTGTCGTGGTTTACCTTGTCACAGTTACATTCTCGTGATTTTTCAAAGTTCATTTTGAATTTCTTTCGTTGAAATGCAAGAGTTGGAATATTTCAGTAGTGTTTTATCGTGGTTTACCTTGTCACAGCTACATTCTCTTGATTTTTCAAAGTTCATTTTGGATTTCTTTCGTTGAAATGCAAGAGTTGGAATAATTCAGTAGTGTTTTGTCGTGGTTTACCCTGTCAAACTTTCATTCTATTGATTTGTGTTGGATTAATGCAAGAGTTGGATTATTTCAGTAGTGTTTTGTCATGATTTACCATTTCACAGATACATTCTCTTGATTTTTCAAAGTTCATTTTCGATTTCTTTCGTTGAAATGTAAGAGTTGGATTATTTCAGTAGTGTTTCGTCGTGGTTTACCATTTCACAGTTACATTCTCTTAATTTTTCAAAGTTCATTTTCGAATTCTTTCGTTGAAATGCACGAGTTGGAATATTTCAGTAGTGTACCTTGTCACAGTTACATTCTTTTAATTTTTCAAAGTTCATTTTGAATTTCTATCGTTGAAATGCAAGAGTTGGAATATTTCAGTAGTGTTTTGTTGTGGTTTACCTTCACAGTTACATTTTCTTGATTTTTCAAAGTTCATTTTGAATTTCTTTCGTTGAAATGTGTTTTGTTGTGCTTTACCTTGTTAGTTACATTCTCTTGATTTTTCAAAGTTCATTTTGGATTTCTTTCGTTGAAATGCAAGAGTTGGAAGATTTCAGTAGTGTTTTGTCGTGGTTTACCATGTCACACTTACATCCTTTTGATTTTTCAGTTCTTTTTGGATTTCTTTCATTGAGATGTAAGAGTTGGAATATTTCAGTAGTGTTTTGTCGTGGTTTACCATGTCACACCTACATTCTCTTGATTTTTCAAAGTTCATTTTGTATTTCTTTCATTAAAATGCAAGAGTTGGAATATTTCAGTAGTGTTTTGTCGTGGTTTACCTTGTCACAGTTACATTTTCTTGATTTTTCAAAGTTCATTTTGATTTTCTTTCGTTGAAATGCAAGACTTGGAATATTTCAGTAATGTTTTGTTGTGCTTTACCTTGTCAAAGTTACATTCTCTTGATTTTTCAAAGTTCATTCTGGATTTTTTTCGTGAAATGCAAGAGTTGAAATATTTCAGTAGTGTTTTGTCATGATTTACCATGTCACAGTTACATTCTCTTGATTTTTCAAAGTTCATTTTGGATTTCTTTCGTTAAAATGCAAGAGTTGGAATATTTCAGTAGTGTTTTGTCGTGGCTTACCTTGTCACAGTTACATTCTCTTGATTTCTCAAAGTTCATTTTGAATTTCTTTCGTGAAATGCAAGAGTTGGAATATTTCAGTAGTGTTTTGTCGTGGTTTACCTTGTCATAGTTACATTCTCATGATTTTTCAAAGTTCATTTTGAATTTCTTTCGTTGAAATGCAAGAGTTGGAATGTTTCAGTAGTGTTTTGTCGTGGTTTACCGTGTCACAGTTACACTCTCATGATTTTTCAAAGTTCATTGTGGATTTCTTTCGTTGAAATATGTTTTGTTGTGCTTTACCTTGTCACAATTACATTCTCTTGATTTTCAAAGTTCATTGTGGATTTCTTTCATTGAAAAGCAAGAGTTGGATTATTTCAGTAGTGTTTTGTCATGGTTTACCTACTCGCAGTTACATTCTCTTGATTTTCAAACGTTCATTGCGGATTTCTTTCATTGAAATGCAAGAGTTGGAATATTTCAGTAGTGTTTCGTCATGGTTTACCTTGTCAAAGTTACATTCTCTTAATTTTTCAAAGTTCATTTTGAATTTCTTTCTTTGAAATGCAAGAGTTGGAATATTTCAGTAGTGTTTTGTTGTGGTTTACCATGTCACAGTTACATTCTCTTAATTTTTTAAAGTTCATTTTGAATTTCTTTCATTGAAATGCATGAGTTGGAACATTTCAGTAGTGTTTTGTCGTGGTTTACCTTGTCACAGTTACATTCTCTTGATTTTTCAAAGTTCATTTTCGAATTCTTTCGTTGAAATGCAAGAGTTGGAATATTTCAGTAGTGTTTTGTTGTGGCTTATCGTGTCATAGTTACATTCTCTTGATTTTTCAAAATTCATTTTGATTTTTTTCATTGAAATGCAAGAGTTGGATTATTTCAGTAGTGTTTTATCGTGGTTTACCTTGTCACAGCTACATTCTCTTGATTTTTCAAAGTTCATTTTGGATTTCTTTCGTTGAAATGCAAGAGTTGGAATAATTCAGTAGTGTTTTGTCGTGGTTTACCCTGTCACACTTTCATTATCTTGATTTTTCAAAGTTCATTGGAATTTCTTTCATTGAAATGCAAGAGTTGGATTATTTTAGTAGTGTATTGTCGTGGTTTACCATGTCGCAGTTACATTCTCTTAATTTTTCAAAGTTCATTTGAATTTCTTTCATTGAAATGCAAGAGTTGGAATATTTCAGTAGTGTTTTGTTGTGGTTTATCGTGTCACAGTTACATTCTCTTGATTTTTCAAAGTTCATTTTCGAATTCTTTCGTTGAAATGCAAGAGTTGGATTATTTCAGTAGTGTTTTATCGTGGTTTACCTTGTCACAGCTACATTCTCTTGATTTTTCAAAGTTCATTTTGAATTTCATTCATTGAAACGCAAGAGTTGGAATAATTCAGTAGTGTTTTGTCGTGGTTTACCCTGTCACACTTTCATTCTCTTGATTTTTCAAAGTTCATTTGAATTTCTTTCATTGAAATGCAAGAGTTGGATTATTTCAGTAGTGTTTTGTCGTGGATTACCTTGTCACAGTTACATTCTCGTGATTTTTCAAAGTTCATTTTGAATTTCTTTCGTTGAAATGCAAGAGTTGGATTATTTCAGTAGTGTTTTGTCGTGGTTTACCATTTCACAGTTACATTCTCTTGATTTTTCAATGTTCATTGCGGATTTCTTTCATTGAAATGCAAGAGTTGGAATATTTCAGTAGTGTTTTGTTGTAGTTTACCTTGTCGCAGTTACATTTTCTTGATTTTTCAAAGTTCATTTTGAATTTCATTCGTTGAAATGCAAGAGTTGGAATATTTCAGTAGTGTTTTGTCGTGGTTTACCTTGTCACAGTTACATTCTCGTGATTTTTCAAAGTTCATTTTGAATTTCTTTCGTTGAAATGCAAGAGTTGGATTATTTCAGTAGTGTTTTGTCATGGTTTACCTTGTCGCAGTTACATTCTCTTGATTTTTCAATGTTCATTGCGGATTTCTTTCATTGAAATGCAAGAGTTGGAATATTTCAGTAGTGTTTTGTTGTAGTTTACCTTGTCGCAGTTACATTTTCTTGATTTTTCAAAGTTCATTTTGAACTTCATTCGTTGAAATGAAAGAGTTGGAACATTTCAGTAGTGTTTTGTTGTGGTTTACCTTGTCATAGTTACATTCTCTTGATTTTTCGAAGTTCATTTTGAATTTCTTTCATTGAAATGCATGAGTTGGAACATTTCAGTAATGTTTTGTCGTGGTTTACCTTGTCACAGTTACATTCTCGTGATTTTTCAAAGTTCATTTTGAATTTCTTTCGTTGAAATGCAAGAGTTGGAATATTTCAGTAGTGTTTTTTTGTGGTTTATCGTGTCACAGTTACATTCTCTTGATTTTTCAAAGTTCATTTTGATTTTTTTCATTGAAATGCAAGAGTTGGATTATTTCAGTAGTGTTTTATCGTGGTTTACCTTGTCACAGCTACATTCTCTTGATTTTTCAAACTTTATTTTGGTGTCTTTCGTTGAAATGCAAGAGTTGGAATAATTCAGTAGTGTTTTGTCGTGGTTTACCCTGTCACACTTGCATTCTCTTGATTTTTTAAAGTTCATTTGAATTTCTTTCATTGAAATGCAAGAGTTGGATTATTTCAGTAGTGTATTGTCGTGGTTTACCATGTCGCAGTTACATTCTCTTAATTTTTCAAAGTTCATTTTGAATTTCTTTCGTTGAAAAACAAGAGTTGGAATATTTCAGTAGTGTTTTGTCATGGTTTACCATGATACAGTTACATTCTCTCGATTTTTCAAAGTTCTTTTGAATTTCTTTCATTGAAATGCAAGAGTTGGATTATTTCAGTAGTGTTTTGTCATGATTTACCATTTCACAGATACATTCTCTTGATTTTTCAAAGTTCATTTTCGATTTCTTTCGTTGAAATGTAAGAGTTGGATTATTTCAGTAGTGTTTCGTCGTGGTTTACCATTTCACAGTTACATTCTCTTAATTTTTCAAAGTTCATTTTCGAATTCTTTCGTTGAAATGCACGAGTTGGAATATTTCAGTAGTGTTTTGTCATGATTTACCTTGTCACAGTTACATTCTTTTAATTTTTCAAAGTTCATTTTGAATTTCTATCGTTGAAATGCAAGAGTTGGAATATTTCAGTAGTGTTTTGTTGTGGTTTACCTTGTCACAGTTACATTTTCTTGATTTTTCAAAGTTCATTTTGAATTTCTTTCGTTGAAATGTGTTTTGTTGTGCTTTACCTTGTTAGTTACATTCTCTTGATTTTTCAAAAATCATTTTGGATTTCTTTCGTTGAAATGCAAGAGTTGGAAGATTTCAGTAGTGTTTTGTCGTGGTTTACCATGTCACACTTACATCCTTTTGATTTTTCAAAGTTCTTTTTGGATTTCTTTCATTGAGATGTAAGAGTTGGAATATTTCAGTAGTGTTTTGTCGTGGTTTACCATGTCACACCTACATTCTCTTGATTTTTCAAAGTTCATTTTGTATTTCTTTCATTGAAATGCAAGAGTTGGAATATTTCAGTAGTGTTTTGTCGTGGTTTACCTTGTCACAGTTACATTTTCTTGATTTTTCAAAGTTCATTTTGATTTTCTTTCGTTGAAATGCAAGACTTGGAATATTTCAGTAATGTTTTGTTGTGCTTTACCTTGTCAAAGTTACATTCTCTTGATTTTTCAAAGTTCATTCTGGATTTTTTTCGTGAAATGCAAGAGTTGAAATATTTCAGTAGTGTTTTGTCATGATTTACCATGTCACAGTTACATTCTCTTGATTTTTCAAAGTTCATTTTGGATTTCTTTCGTTAAAATGCAAGAGTTGGAATATTTCAGTAGTGTTTTGTCGTGGCTTACCTTGTCACAGTTACATTCTCTTGATTTCTCAAAGTTCATTTTGAATTTCTTTCGTTGAAATGCAAGAGTTGGAATATTTCAGTAGTGTTTTGTCGTGGTTTACCGTGTCACAGTTACACTCTCATGATTTTTCAAAGTTCATTGTGGATTTCTTTCGTTGAAATGCAAGAGCTGGAATGTTTCAGTAGTGTTTTGTCGTGGTTTACCGTGTCACAGTTACACTCTCATGATTTTTCAAAGTTCATTGTGGATTTCTTTCGTTGAAATATGTTTTGTTGTGCTTTACCTTGTCACAATTACATTCTCTTGATTTTCAAAGTTCATTGTGGATTTCTTTCATTGAAAAGCAAGAGTTGGATTATTTCAGTAGTGTTTTGTCATGGTTTACCTACTCGCAGTTACATTCTCTTGATTTTCAACGTTCATTGCGGATTTCTTTCATTGAAATGCAAGAGTTGGAATATTTCAGTAGTGTTTCGTCGTGGTTTACCTTGTCAAAGTTACATTCTCTTAATTTTTCAAAGTTCATTTTGAATTTCTTTCTTTGAAATGCAAGAGTTGGAATATTTCAGTAGTGTTTTGTTGTGGTTTACCATGTCGCAGTTACATTCTCTTAATTTTTCAAAGTTCATTTGAATTTCTTTCATTGAAATGCATGAGTTGGAACATTTCAGTAGTGTTTTGTCGTGGTTTACCTTGTCACAGTTACATTCTCTTGATTTTTCAAAGTTCATTTTCGAATTCTTTCGTTGAAATGCAAGAGTTGGAATATTTCAGTAGTGTTTTGTTGTGGTTTATCGTGTCATAGTTACATTCTCTTGATTTTTCAAAGTTCATTTTGATTTTTTTTCATTGAAATGCAAGAGTTGGATTATTTCAGTAGTGTTTTATCGTGGTTTACCTTGTCACAGCTACATTCTCTTGATTTTTCAAAGTTCATTTTGGATTTCTTTCGTTGAAATGCAAGAGTTGGAATAATTCAGTAGTGTTTTGTCGTGGTTTACCCTGTCACACTTTCATTATCTTGATTTTTCAAAGTTCATTTGAATTTCTTTCATTGAAATGCAAGAGTTGGATTATTTTAGTAGTGTATTGTCGTGGTTTACCATGTCGCAGTTACATTCTCTTAATTTTTCAAAGTTCATTTGAATTTCTTTCATTGAAATGCAAGAGTTGGAATATTTCAGTAGTGTTTTGTTGTGGTTTATCGTGTCACAGTTACATTCTCTTGATTTTTCAAAGTTCATTTTCGAATTCTTTCGTTGAAATGCAAGAGTTGGATTATTTCAGTAGTGTTTTATCGTGGTTTACCTTGTCACAGCTACATTCTCTTGATTTTTCAAAGTTCATTTTGGATTTCATTCATTGAAACGCAAGAGTTGGAATAATTCAGTAGTGTTTTGTCGTGGTTTACCCTGTCACACTTTCATTCTCTTGATTTTTCAAAGTTCATTTGAATTTCTTTCATTGAAATGCAAGAGTTGGATTATTTCAGTAGTGTTTTGTCGTGGTTTACCTTGTCACAGTTACATTCTCGTGATTTTTCAAAGTTCATTTTGAATTTCTTTCGTTGAAATGCAAGAGTTGGATTATTTCAGTAGTGTTTTGTCGTGGTTTACTATTTCACAGTTACATTCTCTTGATTTTTCAATGTTCATTGCGGATTTCTTTCATTGAAATGCAAGAGTTGGAATATTTCAGTAGTGTTTTGTTGTAGTTTACCTTGTCGCAGTTACATTTTCTTGATTTTTCAAAGTTCATTTTGAATTTCATTCGTTGAAATGCAAGAGTTGGAATATTTCAGTAGTGTTTTGTCGTGGTTTACCTTGTCACAGTTACATTCTCGTGATTTTTCAAAGTTCATTTTGAACTTCTTTCGTTGAAATGCAAGAGTTGGATTATTTCAGTAGTGTTTTGTCATGGTTTACCTTGTCGCAGTTACATTCTCTTGATTTTTCAATGTTCATTGCGGATTTCTTTCATTGAAATGCAAGAGTTGGAATATTTCAGTAGTGTTTTGTTGTAGTTTACCTTGTCGCAGTTACATTTTCTTGATTTTTCAAAGTTCATTTTGAACTTCTTTCGTTGAAATGAAAGAGTTGGAATATTTCAGTAGTGTTTTGTTGTGGTTTACCTTGTCATAGTTACATTCTCTTGATTTTTCGAAGTTCATTTTGAATTTCTTTCATTGAAATGCATGAGTTGGAACATTTCCGTAATGTTTTGTCGTGGTTTACCTTGTCACAGTTACATTCTCGTGATTTTTCAAAGTTCATTTTGAATTTCTTTCGTTGAAATGCAAGAGTTGGAATATTTCAGTAGTGTTTTGTTGTGGTTTATCGTGTCACAGTTACATTCTCTTGATTTTTCAAAGTTCATTTTGATTTTTTTCATTGAAATGCAAGAGTTGGATTATTTCAGTAGTGTTTTATCGTGGTTTACCTTGTCACAGCTACATTCTCTTGATTTTTCAAACTTTATTTTGGTGTCTTTCGTTGAAATGCAAGAGTTGGAATAATTCAGTAGTGTTTTGTCGTGGTTTACCCTGTCACACTTTCATTCTCTTGATTTTTTAAAGTTCATTTGAATTTCTTTCATTGAAATGCAAGAGTTGGATTATTTCAGTAGTGTATTGTCGTGGTTTACCATGTCGCAGTTACATTCTCTTAATTTTTCAAAGTTCATTTTGAATTTCTTTCGTTGAAAAACAAGAGTTGGAATATTTCAGTAGTGTTTTGTCATGGTTTACCATGATACAGTTACATTCTCTCGATTTTTCAAAGTTCTTTTGAATTTCTTTCATTGAAATGCAAGAGTTGGATTATTTCAGTAGTGTTTTGTCATGATTTACCATTTCACAGATACATTCTCTTGATTTTTCAAAGTTCATTTTCGATTTCTTTCGTTGAAATGTAAGAGTTGGATTATTTCAGTAGTGTTTCGTCGTGGTTTACCATTTCACAGTTACATTCTCTTAATTTTTCAAAGTTCATTTTCGAATTCTTTCGTTGAAATGCACGAGTTGGAATATTTCAGTAGTGTTTTGTCATGATTTACCTTGTCACAGTTACATTCTTTTAATTTTTCAAAGTTCATTTTGAATTTCTATCGTTGAAATGCAAGAGTTGGAATATTTCAGTAGTGTTTTGTTGTGGTTTACCTTGTCACAGTCGTTAAAATGCAAGAGTTGGAATATTTCAGTAGTGTTTTGTCGTGGTTTACCTTGTCACAGTTACATTCTCTTGATTTTTCAAAGTTCATTTTGAATTTCTTTCATTGAAATGCAAGAGTTGGATTATTTCAGTAGTGTATTGTCGTGGTTTACCATGTCGCAGTTACATTCTCTTAATTTTTCAAAGTTCATTTTGAATTTCTTTCGTTGAAAAACAAGAGTTGGAATATTTCAGTAGTGTTTTGTCATGGTTTACCATGATACAGTTACATTCTCTCGATTTTTCAAAGTTCTTTTGAATTTCTTTCATTGAAATGCAAGAGTTGGATTATTTCAGTAGTGTTTTGTCATGATTTACCATTTCACAGATACATTCTCTTGATTTTTCAAAGTTCATTTTCGATTTCTTTCGTTGAAATGTAAGAGTTGGATTATTTCAGTAGTGTTTCGTCGTGGTTTACCATTTCACAGTTACATTCTCTTAATTTTTCAAAGTTCATTTTCGAATTCTTTCGTTGAAATGCACGAGTTGGAATATTTCAGTAGTGTTTTGTCATGATTTACCTTGTCACAGTTACATTCTTTTAATTTTTCAAAGTTCAATTTGAATTTCTATCGTTGAAATGCAAGAGTTGGAATATTACAGTAGTGTTTTGTTGTGGTTTACCTTGTCACAGTTACATTTTCTTGATTTTTCAAAGTTCATTTTGAATTTCTTTCGTTGAAATGTCTTTTGTTGTGCTTTACCTTGTTACAGTTACATTCTCTTGAATTTTCAAAGTTCATTTTGGATTTCTTTCGTTGAAATGCAAGAGTTGGAAGATTTCAGTAGTGTTTTGTCGTGGTTTACCATGTCACACTTACATCTTTTTGATTTTTCAAAGTTCTTTTTGGATTTCTTTCATTGAGATGTAAGAGTTGGAATATTTCAGTAGTGTTTTGTCGTGGTTTACCATGTCACACCTACATTCTCTTGATTTTTCAAAGTTCATTTTGTATTTCTTTCATTGAAATGCAAGAGTTGGAATATTTCAGTAGTGTTTTGTCGTGGTTTACCTTGTCACAGTTACATTTTCTTGATTTTTCAAAGTTCATTTTGATTTTCTTTCGTTGAAATGCAAGACTTGGAATATTTCAGTAATGTTTTGTTGTGCTTTACCTTGTCAAAGTTACATTCTCTTGATTTTTCAAAGTTCATTCTGGATTTTTTTCGTGAAATGCAAGAGTTGAAATATTTCAGTAGTGTTTTGTCATGATTTACCATGTCGCAGTTACATTCTCTTGATTTTTCAAAGTTCATTTTGGATTTCTGTCGTTAAAATGCAAGAGTTGGAATATTTCAGTAGTGTTTTGTCGTGGCTTACCTTGTCACAGTTACATTCTCTTGATTTCTCAAAGTTCATTTTGAATTTCTTTCGTGAAATGCAAGAGTTGGAATATTTCAGTAGTGTTTTGTCGTGGTTTACCTTGTCACAGTTACATTCTCTTGATTTTTCAAAGTTCATTTTGAATTTCTTTCGTTGAAATGCAAGAGTTGGAATATTTCAGTAGTGTTTTGTCGTGGTTTACCTTGTCACAGTTACACTCTCATGATTTTTCAAAGTTCATTGTGGATTTCTTTCGTTGAAATATGTTTTGTTGTGCTTTACCTTGTCACAATTACATTCTCTTGATTTTCAAAATTCATTGTGGATTTCTTTCATTGAAAAGCAAGAGTTGGATTATTTCAGTAGTGTTTTGTCATGGTTTACCTACTCGCAGTTACATTCTCTTGATTTTCAACGTTCATTGCGGATTTCTTTCATTGAAATGCAAGAGTGGGAATATTTCAGTAGTGTTTCGTCGTGGTTTACCTTGTCACAGTTACATTCTCTTAATTTTTCAAAGTTCATTTTGAATTTCTTTCTTTGAAATGCAAGAGTTGGAATATTTCAGTAGTGTTTTGTTGTGGTTTACCATGTCGCAGTTACATTCTCTTAATTTTTTAAAGTTCATTTTTGAATTTCTTTCATTGAAATGCATGAGTTGGAATATTTCAGTAGTGTTTTGTCGTGGTTTACCTTGTCACAGTTACATTCTCTTGATTTTTCGAAGTTCATTTTCGAATTCTTTCGTTGAAATGCAAGAGTTGGAATATTTCAGTAGTGTTTTGTTGTGGTTTATCGTGTCATAGTTACATTCTCTTGATTTTTCAAAGTTCATTTTGATTTTTGTCATTGAAATGCAAGAGTTGGATTATTTCAGTAGTGTTTTATCGTGGTTTACCTAGTCACAGCTACATTCTCTTGATTTTTCAAAGTTCATTTTGGATTTCTTTCGTTGAAATGCAAGAGTTGGAATAATTCAGTAGTGTTTTGTCGTGGTTTACCCTGTCACACTTTCATTCTCTTGATTTTTCAAAGTTCATTTGAATTTCTTTCATTGAAATGCAAGAGTTGGATTATTTTAGTAGTGTATTGTCGTGGTTTACCATGTCGCAGTTACATTCTCTTAATTTTTCAAAGTTCATTTGAATTTCTTTCATTGAAATGCAAGAGTTGGATTATTTCAGTAGTGTTTTGTCGTGGTTTACCATTTCACAGTTACATTCTCTTGATTTTTCAAAGTTCATTTTGGATTTCTTTCGTTGAAATGGTAGAGTTGGAATATTTCAGTAGTGTTTTGTCATGATTTACCTTGTCATAGTTACATTCTCTTAATTTTTCAATGTTCATTTTGAATTTCTATCGTTGAAATGCAAGAGTTGGAATATTTCAGTAGTGTTTTGTTGTGGTTTACCTTGTCTCAGTTACATTTTCTTGATTTTTCAAAGTTCATTTTGATTTTCTTTCGTTGAAATGCAAGACTTGGAATATTTCAGTAATGTTTTGTTGTGCTTTACCTTGTCAAAGTTACATTCTCTTGATTTTTCAAAGTTCATTCTGGATTTTTTTCGTGAAATGCAAGAGTTGAAATATTTCAGTAGTGTTTTGTCATGATTTACCATGTCACAGTTACATTCTCTTGATTTTTCAAAGTTCATTTTGGATTTCTTTCGTTAAAATGCAAGAGTTGGAATATTTCAGTAGTGTTTTGTCGTGGCTTACCTTGTCACAGTTACATTCTCTTGATTTCTCAAAGTTCATTTTGAATTTCTTTCGTGAAATGCAAGAGTTGGAATATTTCAGTAGTGTTTTGTCGTGGTTTACCGTGTCACAGTTACACTCTCATGATTTTTCAAAGTTCATTGTGGATTTCTTTCGTTGAAATGCAAGAGCTGGAATGTTTCAGTAGTGTTTTGTCGTGGTTTACCGTGTCACAGTTACACTCTCATGATTTTTCAAAGTTCATTGTGGATTTCTTTCGTTGAAATATGTTTTGTTGTGCTTTACCTTGTCACAATTACATTCTCTTGATTTTCAAAGTTCATTGTGGATTTCTTTCATTGAAAAGCAAGAGTTGGATTATTTCAGTAGTGTTTTGTCATGGTTTACCTACTCGCAGTTACATTCTCTTGATTTTCAACGTTCATTGCGGATTTCTTTCATTGAAATGCAAGAGTTGGAATATTTCAGTAGTGTTTCGTCGTGGTTTACCTTGTCAAAGTTACATTCTCTTAATTTTTCAAAGTTCATTTTGAATTTCTTTCTTTGAAATGCAAGAGTTGGAATATTTCAGTAGTGTTTTGTTGTGGTTTACCATGTCGCAGTTACATTCTCTTAATTTTTTAAAGTTCATTTTTGAATTTCTTTCATTGAAATGCATGAGTTGGAACATTTCAGTAGTGTTTTGTCGTGGTTTACCTTGTCACAGTTACATTCTCTTGATTTTTCAAAGTTCATTTTCAAATTCTTTCGTTGAAATGCAAGAGTTGGAATATTTCAGTAGTGTTTTGTTGTGGTTTATCGTGTCATAGTTACATTCTCTTGATTTTTCAAAGTTCATTTTGATTTTTTTTCATTGAAATGCAAGAGTTGGATTATTTCAGTAGTGTTTTATCGTGGTTTACCTTGTCACAGCTACATTCTCTTGATTTTTCAAAGTTCATTTTGGATTTCTTTCGTTGAAATGCAAGAGTTGGAATAATTCAGTAGTGTTTTGTCGTGGTTTACCCTGTCACACTTTCATTATCTTGATTTTTCAAAGTTCATTTGAATTTCTTTCATTGAAATGCAAGAGTTGGATTATTTTAGTAGTGTATTGTCGTGGTTTACCATGTCGCAGTTACATTCTCTTAATTTTTCAAAGTTCATTTGAATTTCTCTCATTGAAATGCAAGAGTTGGAATATTTCAGTAGTGTTTTGTTGTGGTTTATCGTGTCACAGTTACATTCTCTTGATTTTTCAAAGTTCATTTTCGAATTCTTTCGTTGAAATGCAAGAGTTGGATTATTTCAGTAGTGTTTTATCGTGGTTTACCTTGTCACAGCTACATTCTCTTGATTTTTCAAAGTTCATTTTGGATTTCATTCATTGAAACGCAAGAGTTGGAATAATTCAGTAGTGTTTTGTCGTGGTTTACCCTGTCACACTTTCATTCTCTTGATTTTTCAAAGTTCATTTGAATTTCTTTCATTGAAATGCAAGAGTTGGATTATTTCAGTAGTGTTTTGTCGTGGTTTACCTTGTCACAGTTACATTCTCGTGATTTTTCAAAGTTCATTTTGAATTTCTTTCGTTGAAATGCAAGAGTTGGATTATTTCAGTAGTGTTTTGTCGTGGTTTACTATTTCACAGTTACATTCTCTTGATTTTTCAATGTTCATTGCGGATTTCTTTCATTGAAATGCAAGAGTTGGAATATTTCAGTAGTGTTTTGTTGTAGTTTACCTTGTCGCAGTTACATTTTCTTGATTTTTCAAAGTTCATTTTGAATTTCATTCGTTGAACTGCAAGAGTTGGAATATTTCAGTAGTGTTTTGTCGTGGTTTACCTTGTCACAGTTACATTCTCGTGATTTTTCAAAGTTCATTTTGAACTTCTTTCGTTGAAATGCAAGAGTTGGATTATTTCAGTAGTGTTTTGTCATGGTTTACCTTGTCGCAGTTACATTCTCTTGATTTTTCAATGTTCATTGCGGATTTCTTTCATTGAAATGCAAGAGTTGGAATATTTCAGTAGTGTTTTGTTGTAGTTTACCTTGTCGCAGTTACATTTTCTTGATTTTTCAAAGTTCATTTTGAACTTCATTCGTTGAAATGAAAGAGTTGGAATATTTCAGTAGTGTTTTGTTGTGGTTTACCTTGTCATAGTTACATTCTCTTGATTTTTCGAAGTTCATTTTGAATTTCTTTCATTGAAATGCATGAGTTGGAACATTTCAGTAATGTTTTGTCGTGGTTTACCTTGTCACAGTTACATTCTCGTGATTTTTCAAAGTTCATTTTGAATTTCTTTCGTTGAAATGCAAGAGTTGGAATATTTCAGTAGTGTTTTGTTGTGGTTTATCGTGTCACAGTTACATTCTCTTGATTTTTCAAAGTTAATTTTGATTTTTTTCATTGAAATGCAAGAGTTGGATTATTTCAGTAGTGTTTTATCGTGGTTTACCTTGTCACAGCTACATTCTCTTGATTTTTCAAACTTTATTTTGGTGTCTTTCGTTGAAATGCAAGAGTTGGAATAATTCAGTAGTGTTTTGTCGTGGTTTACCCTGTCACACTTTCATTCTCTTGATTTTTTAAAGTTCATTTGAATTTCTTTCATTGAAATGCAAGAGTTGGATTATTTCAGTAGTGTATTGTCGTGGTTTACCATGTCGCAGTTACATTCTCTTAATTTTTCAAAGTTCATTTTGAATTTCTTTCGTTGAAAAACAAGAGTTGGAATATTTCAGTAGTGTTTTGTCATGGTTTACCATGATACAGTTACATTCTCTCAATTTTTCAAAGTTCTTTTGAATTTCTTTCATTGAAATGCAAGAGTTGGATTATTTCAGTAGTGTTTTGTCATGATTTACCATTTCACAGATACATTCTCTTGATTTTTCAAAGTTCATTTTCGATTTCTTTCGTTGAAATGTAAGAGTTGGATTATTTCAGTAGTGTTTCGTCGTGGTTTACCATTTCACAGTTACATTCTCTTAATTTTTCAAAGTTCATTTTCGAATTCTTTCGTTGAAATGCACGAGTTGGAATATTTCAGTAGTGTTTTGTCATGATTTACCTTGTCACAGTTACATTCTTTTAATTTTTCAAAGTTCATTTTGAATTTCTATCGTTGAAATGCAAGAGTTGGAATATTTCAGTAGTGTTTTGTTGTGGTTTACCTTGTCACAGTCGTTAAAATGCAAGAGTTGGAATATTTCAGTAGTGTTTTGTCGTGGCTTACCTTCTCACAGTTACATTCTCTTGATTTCTCAAAGTTCATTTGAATTTCTTTCATTGAAATGCAAGAGTTGGATTATTTCAGTAGTGTATTGTCGTGGTTTACCATGTCGCAGTTACATTCTCTTAATTTTTCAAAGTTCATTTTGAATTTCTTTCGTTGAAAAACAAGAGTTGGAATATTTCAGTAGTGTTTTGTCATGGTTTACCATGATACAGTTACATTCTCTCGATTTTTCAAAGTTCTTTTGAATTTCTTTCATTGAAATGCAAGAGTTGGATTATTTCAGTAGTGTTTTGTCATGATTTACCATTTCACAGATACATTCTCTTGATTTTTCAAAGTTCATTTTCGATTTCTTTCGTTGAAATGTAAGAGTTGGATTATTTCAGTAGTGTTTCGTCGTGGTTTACCATTTCACAGTTACATTCTCTTAATTTTTCAAAGTTCATTTTCGAATTCTTTCGTTGAAATGCACGAGTTGGAATATTTCAGTAGTGTTTTGTCATGATTTACCTTGTCACAGTTACATTCTTTTAATTTTTCAAAGTTCAATTTGAATTTCTATCGTTGAAATGCAAGAGTTGGAATATTACAGTAGTGTTTTGTTGTGGTTTACCTTGTCACAGTTACATTTTCTTGATTTTTCAAAGTTCATTTTGAATTTCTTTCGTTGAAATGTCTTTTGTTGTGCTTTACCTTGTTACAGTTACATTCTCTTGAATTTTCAAAGTTCATTTTGGATTTCTTTCGTTGAAATGCAAGAGTTGGAAGATTTCAGTAGTGTTTTGTCGTGGTTTACCATGTCACACTTACATCTTTTTGATTTTTCAAAGTTCTTTTTGGATTTCTTTCATTGAGATGTAAGAGTTGGAATATTTCAGTAGTGTTTTGTCGTGGTTTACCATGTCACACCTACATTCTCTTGATTTTTCAAAGTTCATTTTGTATTTCTTTCATTGAAATGCAAGAGTTGGAATATTTCAGTAGTGTTTTGTCGTGGTTTACCTTGTCACAGTTACATTTTCTTGATTTTTCAAAGTTCATTTTGATTTTCTTTCGTTGAAATGCAAGACTTGGAATATTTCAGTAATGTTTTGTTGTGCTTTACCTTGTCAAAGTTACATTCTCTTGATTTTTCAAAGTTCATTCTGGATTTTTTTCGTGAAATGCAAGAGTTGAAATATTTCAGTAGTGTTTTGTCATGATTTACCATGTCGCAGTTACATTCTCTTGATTTTTCAAAGTTCATTTTGGATTTCTGTCGTTAAAATGCAAGAGTTGGAATATTTCAGTAGTGTTTTGTCGTGGCTTACCTTGTCACAGTTACATTCTCTTGATTTCTCAAAGTTCATTTTGAATTTCTTTCGTGAAATGCAAGAGTTGGAATATTTCAGTAGTGTTTTGTCGTGGTTTACCTTGTCACAGTTACATTCTCTTGATTTTTCAAAGTTCATTTTGAATTTCTTTCGTTGAAATGCAAGAGTTGGAATATTTCAGTAGTGTTTTGTCGTGGTTTACCGTGTCACAGTTACACTCTCATGATTTTTCAAAGTTCATTGTGGATTTCTTTCGTTGAAATATGTTTTGTTGTGCTTTACCTTGTCACAATTACATTCTCTTGATTTTCAAAATTCATTGTGGATTTCTTTCATTGAAAAGCAAGAGTTGGATTATTTCAGTAGTGTTTTGTCATGGTTTACCTACTCGCAGTTACATTCTCTTGATTTTCAACGTTCATTGCGGATTTCTTTCATTGAAATGCAAGAGTGGGAATATTTCAGTAGTGTTTCGTCGTGGTTTACCTTGTCACAGTTACATTCTCTTAATTTTTCAAAGTTCATTTTGAATTTCTTTCTTTGAAATGCAAGAGTTGGAATATTTCAGTAGTGTTTTGTTGTGGTTTACCATGTCGCAGTTACATTCTCTTAATTTTTTAAAGTTCATTTTTGAATTTCTTTCATTGAAATGCATGAGTTGGAACATTTCAGTAGTGTTTTGTCGTGGTTTACCTTGTCACAGTTACATTCTCTTGATTTTTCGAAGTTCATTTTCGAATTCTTTCGTTGAAATGCAAGAGTTGGAATATTTCAGTAGTGTTTTGTTGTGGTTTATCGTGTCATAGTTACATTCTCTTGATTTTTCAAAGTTCATTTTGATTTTTGTCATTGAAATGCAAGAGTTGGATTATTTCAGTAGTGTTTTATCGTGGTTTACCTAGTCACAGCTACATTCTCTTGATTTTTCAAAGTTCATTTTGGATTTCTTTCGTTGAAATGCAAGAGTTGGAATAATTCAGTAGTGTTTTGTCGTGGTTTACCCTGTCACACTTTCATTCTCTTGATTTTTCAAAGTTCATTTGAATTTCTTTCATTGAAATGCAAGAGTTGGATTATTTTAGTAGTGTATTGTCGTGGTTTACCATGTCGCAGTTACATTCTCTTAATTTTTCAAAGTTCATTTGAATTTCTTTCATTGAAATGCAAGAGTTGGATTATTTCAGTAGTGTTTTGTCGTGGTTTACCATTTCACAGTTACATTCTCTTGATTTTTCAAAGTTCATTTTGGATTTCTTTCGTTGAAATGGTAGAGTTGGAATATTTCAGTAGTGTTTTGTCATGATTTACCTTGTCATAGTTACATTCTCTTAATTTTTCAATGTTCATTTTGAATTTCTATCGTTGAAATGCATGAGTTGGAATATTTCAGTAGTGTTTTGTTGTGGTTTACCTTGTCTCAGTTACATTTTCTTGATTTTTCAAAGTTCATTTTGAATTTCTTTCATTGAAATGCAAGAGTTGGATTATTTCTGTAGTGTTTTGTCGTGGTTTACCTTGTCACAGTTACATTCCCTTGATTTTCAAAGTTCATTGCGGATTTCTTTCATTGAAATGCAAGAGTTGGATTATTTCAGTAGTGTTTTGTCATGGTTTACCTTGTCGCAGTTACATTCTCTTGATTTTCAACGTTCATTGCGGATTTCTCTCATTAAAATGCAAGAGTTGGAATATTTCAGTAGTGTTTTGTTGTAGTTTACCTTGTCGCAGTTACATTTTCTTGATTTTTCAAAGTTCATTTTGAATTTCATTCGTTGAAATGCAAGAGTTGGAATATTTCAGTAGTGTTTTGTTGTGGTTTACCTTGTCACAGTTACATTCTCTTGATTTTTCAAAGTTCATTTTGAATTTCTTTCATTGAAATGCATGAGTTTGAACATTTCAGTAGTGTTTTGTCGTGGTTTACCTTGTCACAGTTACATGCTCTTGATTTTTCAAAGTTCATTTTGAATTTCTTTCGTTGAAATGCAAGAGTTGGAATATTTCAGTAGTGTTTTGTTGTGGTTTAACGCGTCACAGTTACATTCTCTTGATTTTTCAAAGTTCATTTTGATTTTTTTCATTGAAATGCAAGAGTTGGATTATTTCAGTAGTGTTTTATCGTGGTTTACCTTGTCACAGCTACATTCTCTTGATTTTTCAAAGTTCATTTTGGATTTCTTTCGTTGAAATGCAAGAGTTGGAATAATTCAGTAGTGTTTTGTCGTGGTTTACCCTGTCACACTTTCATTCTATTGATTTGTGTTGGATTAATGCAAGAGTTGGATTATTTCAGTAGTGTTTTGTCATGATTTACCATTTCACAGATACATTCTCTTGATTTTTCAAAGTTTATTTTCGATTTCTTTCGTTGAAATGTAAGAGTTGGATTATTTCAGTAGTGTTTCGTCGTGGTTTACCATTTCACAGTTACATTCTCTTAATTTTTCAAAGTTCATTTTCGAATTCTTTCGTTGAAATGCACGAGTTGGAATATTTCAGTAGTGTTTTGTCATGATTTACCTTGTCACAGTTACATTCTTTAATTTTTCAAAGTTCATTTTGAATTTCTATCGTTGAAATGCAAGAGTTGGAATATTTCAGTAGTGTTTTGTCGTGGTTTACCTTGTCACAGTTACATTTTCTTGATTTTTCAAAGTTCATTTTGAATTTCTTTCGTTGAAATGTGTTTTGTTGTGCTTTACCTTGTTACAGTTACATTCTCTTGATTTTTCAAAGTTCATTTTGGATTTCTTTCGTTGAAATGCAAGAGTTGGAAGATTTCAGTAGTGTTTTGTCGTGGTTTACCATGTCACACTTACATCCTTTTGATTTTTCAAAGTTCTTTTTGGATTTCTTTCATTGAGATGTAAGAGTTGGAATATTTAAGTAGTGTTTTGTCGTGGTTTACCATGTCACACCTACATTCTCTTGATTTTTCAAAGTTCATTTTGTATTTCTTTCATTGAAATGCAAGAGTTGGAATATTTCAGTAGTGTTTTGTCGTGGTTTACCTTGTCACAGTTACATTTTCTTGATTTTTCAAAGTCCATTTTGATTTTCTTTCGTTGAAATGCAAGACTTGGAATATTTCAGTAATGTTTTGTTGTGCTTTACCTTGTCAAAGTTACATTCTCTTGATTTTTCAAAGTTCATTCTGGATTTTTTTCGTGAAATGCAAGAGTTGAAATATTTCAGTAGTGTTTTGTCATGATTTACCATGTCACAGTTACATTCTCTTGATTTTTCAAAGTTCAATTTGGATTTCTTTCGTTAAAATGCAAGAGTTGGAATATTTCAGTAGTGTTTTGTCGTGGCTTACCTTGTCACAGTTACATTCTCTTGATTTCTCAAAGTTCATTCTGGATTTTTTTCGTGAAATGCAAGAGTTGGAATATTTCAGTAGTGTTTTGTCGTGGTTTACCTTGTCATAGTTACATTCTCTTGATTTTTCAAAGTTCAATTTGAATTTCTTTCGTTGAAATGCAAGAGTTGGAATGTTTCAGTAGTGTTTTGTCGTGGTTTACCGTGTCACAGTTACACTCTTATGATTTTTCAAAGTTCATTGTGGATTTCTTTCGTTGAAATATGTTTTGTTGTGCTTTACCTTGTCACAATTACATTCTCTTGATTTTCAAAGTTCATTGTGGATTTCTTTCATTGAAAAGCAAGAGTTGGATTATTTCAGTAGTGTTTTGTCATGGTTTACCTACTCGCAGTTACATTCTCTTGATTTTCAACGTTCACTGCGGATTTCTTTCATTGAAATGCAAGAGTTGGAATATTTCAGTAGTGTTTCGTCGTGGTTTACCTTTTCAAAGTTACATTCTCTTAATTTTTCAAAGTTCATTTTGAATTTCTTTCTTTGAAATGCAAGAGTTGGAATATTTCAGTAGTGTTTTGTTGTGGTTTACCATGTCGCAGTTACATTCTCTTAATTTTTTAAAGTTCATTTTTGAATTTCTTTCATTGAAATGCATGAGTTGGAACATTTCAGTAGTGTTTTGTCGTGGTTTACCTTGTCACAGTTACATTCTCTTGATTTTTCAAAGTTCATTTTCGAATTCTTTCGTTGAAATGCAAGAGTTGGAATATTTCAATAGTGTTTTGTTGTGGTTTATCGTTTCATAGTTACATTCTCTCGATTTTTCAAAGTTCATTTTGATTTTTTTCATTGAAATGCAAGAGTTGGATTATTTCAGTAGTGTTTTATCGTGGTTTACCTTGTCACAGCTACATTCTCTTGATTTTTCAAAGTTCATTTTGGATTTCTTTCGTTGAAATGCAAGAGTTGGAATAATTCAGTAGTGTTTTGTCGTGGTTTACCCTGTCACACTTTCATTCTCTTGATTTTTCAAAGTTCATTTGAATTTCTTTCATTGAAATGCAAGAGTTGGATTATTTTAGTAGTGTATTGTCGTGGTTTACCATGTCGCAGTTACATTCTCTTAATTTTTCAAAGTTCATTTGAATTTCTTTCATTGAAATGCAAGAGTTGGATTATTTCAGTAGTGTTTTGTCGTGGTTTACCATTTCACAGTTACATTCTCTTGATTTTTCAAAGTTCATTTTGGATTTCTTTCGTTGAAATGGTAGAGTTGGAATATTTCAGTAGTGTTTTGTCATGATTTACCTTGTCATAGTTACATTCTCTTAATTTTTCAATGTTCATTTTGAATTTCTATCGTTGAAATGCATGAGTTGGAATATTTCAGTAGTGTTTTGTTGTGGTTTACCTTGTCACAGTTACATTTTCTTGATTTTTCAAAGTTCATTTTGAATTTCTTTCATTGAAATGCAAGAGTTGGATTATTTCAGTAGTGTTTTGTCGTGGTTTACCTTGTCACAGTTACATTCCCTTGATTTTCAAAGTTCATTGCGGATTTCTTTCATTGAAATGCAAGAGTTGGATTATTTCAGTAGTGTTTTGTCATGGTTTACCTTGTCGCAGTTACATTCTCTTGATTTTCAACGTTCATTGCGGATTTCTCTCATTAAAATGCAAGAGTTGGAATATTTCAGTAGTGTTTTGTTGTGGTTTACCTTGTCACAGTTACATTCTCTTGATTTTTCAAAGTTCATTTTGAATTTCTTTCATTGAAATGCATGAGTTTGAACATTTCAGTAGTGTTTTGTCGTGGTTTACCTTGTCACAGTTACATTCTCTTAATTTTTCAAAGTTCATTTTGAATTTCTTTCGTTGAAATGCAAGAGTTGGAATATTTCAGTAGTGTTTTGTTGTGGTTTATCGTGTCACAGTTACATTCTCTTGATTTTTCAAAGTTCATTTTGATTTTTTTCATTGAAATGCAAGAGTTGGATTATTTCAGTAGTGTTTTATCGTGGTTTACCTTGTCACAGCTACATTCTCTTGATTTTTCAAACTTCATTTTGGATTTCTTTCGTTGAAATGCAAGAGTTGGAATAATTCAGTAGTGTTTTGTCGTGGTTTACCCTGTCACACTTTCATTCTCTTGATTTTTCAAAGTTCATTTGAATTTCTTTCATTGAAATGCAAGAGTTGGATTATTTCAGTAGTGTTTTGTCGTGGTTTACCATGTCGCAGTTACATTCTCTTAATTTTTCAAAGTTCATTTTGAATTTCTTTCGTTGAAAAACAAGAGTTGGAATATTTCAGTAGTGTTTTGTTGTGGTTTACCTTGTCACAGTTACATTCTCTTGATTTTTCAAAGTTCATTTTGAATTTCTACACTGTCACACTTTCATTCTATTGATTTGTCAAAGTTCATTTGAATTTCTTTCATTGAAATGCAAGAGTTGGATTATTTTAGTAGTGTATTGTCGTGGTTTACCATGTCGCAGTTACATTTTCTTAATTTTTCAAAGTTTATTTTGAATTTCTTTCGTTGAAAAACAAGAGTTGGAATATTTCAGTAGTGTTTTGTCGTGGTTTACCATGATACAGTTACATTCTCTCGATTTTTCAAAGTTCTTTTGAATTTCTTTCATTGAAATGCAAGAGTTGGATTATTTCAGTAGTGTTTTGTCATGATTTACCATTTCACAGTTACATTCTCTTGATTTTTCAAAGTTCATTTTCGATTTCTTTCGTTGAAATGTAAGAGTTGGATTATTTCAGTAGTGTTTCGTCGTGGTTTACCTTGTCACAGTTACATTCTCTTAATTTTTCAAAGTTCATTTTGAATTGCTTTCGTTGAAATGCAAGAGTTGGAATATTTCAGTAGTGTTTTGTCATGGTTTACCATGTCGCAGTTACATTCTCTTAATTTTTCAAAGTTCATTTTGAATTTCTTTCATTGAAATGCAAGAGTTGGATTATTTCTGTAGTGTTTTGTCGTGGTTTACCATTTCACAGTTACATTCTCTTGATTTTTCAAAGTTCATTTTGAATTTCTATCGTTGAAATGCAAGAGTCTGAATATTTCACTAGTGTGTTGTATCTGGGTTGGTGTTTGGTTAGGTTAGGTTAACTAAGTTTGGTTAGGTTAGGTTAGCTAGTAAACATTTCTCCATGTTTAAGTTAGGTTAGGTTAGATTAGGATAGATTAAGTTATGTTAGGTTAGGTTAAGTTAGGTTAGGCTAGATTAAGTTATGTTAGGTTAGGTTAAGTTAGGTTAGGTTAGGTTAGCCTACGTACGCGCGCGTACGTAGGCTAACCTAACCTAACCTAACTTAACCTAACATAACTTAATCTAGCCTAACCTAACCTAACTTAACCTAACCTAACATAACTTAATCTAGCCTAACCTAACCTGACTTAAACATGGAGAAATGTTTACTAGCTAACCTAACCAAACTTAGTTAACCTAACCTAACTTAGCTAACCTAACCTAACCTAACCTAACCAAACACCAACCCAGATACAAAACACTAGTGAAATATTCAGACTCTTGCATTTCAACGATAAAAATTCAAAATGAACTTTGAAAAATCAAGAGAATGTAACTGTGAAATGGTAAACAACGACAAAACACTACTGAAATAATCCAACCCTTGCATTTCAATGAAAGAAATTCAAAATGAACTTTGAAAAATTAAGAGAATGTAACTGCGACATGGTAAACCATGACAAAACACTACTGAAATATTCCAACTCTTGCATTTCAACGAAAGAAATTCAAAATGAACTTTGAAAAATTAAGAGAATGTAACTGTGACAAGGTAAACCACGACAAAACACTACTGAAATATTCCAACTCTTACATTTCAACGAAAGAAATCGAAAATGAACTTTAAAAAATCAAGAGAATGTAACTGTGAAATGGTAAATCATGACAAAACACTATTGAAATAATCCAACTCTTGCATTTCAATGAAAGAAATTCAAAAGAGCTTTGAAAAATCGAGAGAATGTAACTGTATCATGGTAAACCACGACAAAACACTACTGAAATATTCCAACTCTTATTTTTCAACGAAAGAAATTCAAAATGAACTTTGAAAAATTAAGAGAATGTAACTGTGACAAGGTAAACCACGACAAAACACTACTGAAATGTTCCAACTCATGCATTTAAATGAAAGAAATTCAAAATGAACTTTGAAAAATCAAGAGAATGTAACTGTGACAAGGTAAACCACAACAAAACACTACTGAAATATTCCAACTCTTGCATTTCAACGAATGAAATTCAAAATGAACTTTGAAAAATCAAGAAAATGTAACTGTGACAAGGTAAACTACAACAAAACACTACTGAAATATTCCAACTCTTGCATTTTAATGAGAGAAATCCGCAATGAACGTTGAAAATCAAGAGAATGTAACTGCGACAAGGTAAACCATGACAAAACACTACTGAAATAATCCAACTCTTGCATTTCAATGAAAGAAATCCGCAATGAACTTTGAAAATCAAGAGAATGTAACTATGACAATGTAAACCACGACGAAACACTACTGAAATAATCCGACTCTTGCATTTCAATGAAAGAAATTCAAAATGAAAGTTGAATAATCAAGAAAATGTAACTTTGACAAGGTAAACCACAACAAAACACTACTGAAATATTCCAACTCATGCATTTCAACGATAGAAATTCAAAATGAACATTGAAAAATTAAGAGAAGGTAACTATGACAAGGTAAATCATGACAAAACACTACTGAAATATTCCAACTCTACCATTTCAACGAAAGAAATCCAAAATGAACTTTGAAAAATCAAGAGAATGTAAGTGTGAAATGGTAAACCACGACAAAACACTACTGAAATAATCCAACTCTTGCATTTCAATGAAAGAAATTCAAATGAACTTTGAAAAATTAAGAGAATGTAACTGCGACATGGTAAACCACGACAATACACTACTAAAATAATCCAACTCTTGCATTTCAATGAAATAAATTCAAATGAACTTTGAAAAATCAAGAGAATGAAAGTGTGACAGGGTAAACCACGACAAAACACTACTGAATTATTCCAACTCTTGCATTTCAACGAAAGAAATCCAAAATGAACTTTGAAAAATCAAGAGAATGTAGCTGTGACAAGGTAAACCACGATAAAACACTACTGAAATAATCCAACTCTTGCATTTCAATGAAAAAAATCAAAATGAACTTTGAAAAATCAAGAGAATGTAACTGTGACACGATAAACCACAACAAAACACTACTGAAATATTCCAACTCTTGCATTTCAACGAAAGAATTCGAAAATGAACTTTGAAAAATCAAGAGAATGTAACTGTGACAAGGTAAACCACGACAAAACACTACTGAAATGTTCCAACTCATGCATTTCAATGAAAGAAATTCAAAAATGAACTTTAAAAAATTAAGAGAATGTAACTGCGACATGATAAACCACAACAAAACACTACTGAAATATTCCAACTCTTGCATTTCAAAGAAAGAAATTTAAAATAAACTTTGAAAAATTAAGAGAATGTAACTGTGACAAGGTAAACCACGACGAAACACTAGTGAAATATTCCAACTCTTGCATTTCAATGAAAGAAATCCGCCATGAACGTTGAAAATCAAGAGAATATAACTGCGACAAGGTAAAGCACAACAAAACATATTTCAACGAAAGAAATCCACAATGAACTTTGAAAAATCATGAGAGTGTAACTGTGACACGGTAAACCACGACAAAACACTACTGAAATATTCCAACTCTTGCATTTCAACGAAAGAAATTCAAAATGAACTTTGAAAAATCAAGAGAATGTAACTATGACAAGGTCAACCACGAAAAAACACTACTGAAATATTCCAACTCTTGCATTTCACGAAAGAAATTCAAAATGAACGTTGAGAAATCAAGAGAATGTAACTGTGACAAGGTAAGGCACGACAAAACACTACTGAAATATTCCAACTCTTGCATTTCAACGAAAGAAATCCAAAGTGAACTTTGAAAAATCAAGAGAATGCAACTGTGACAAGGTAAATCATGACAAAACACTACTGAAATATTTCAACTCTTGCATTTCACGAAAGAAATCCAAAATGAACTTTGAAAAATCAAGAGAATGTAACTGTGACAAGGTAAAGCACAACAAAACATTACTGAAATATTCCAAGTCTTGCATTTCAACGAAAGAAATTCAAAATGAACTTTGAAAAATCAAGAGAATGTAACTGTGACAAGGTAAACCACGACAAAACACTACTGAAATATTCCAACTCTTGCATTTCAATGAAAGAAATCCAAAATGAACTTTGAAAAATCAAGAGAGTGTAGGTGTGACATGGTAAACCACGACAAAACACTACTGAAATATTCCAACTCTTACATGTCAATGAAAGAAATCCAAAAAGAACTTTGAAAAATCAAAAGGATGTAAGTGTGACATGGTAAACCACGACAAAACACTACTGAAATATTCCAACTCTTGCATTTCAACGAAAGAAATCCAAAATGAACTTTGAAAAATCAAGAGAATGTAACTGTAACAAGGTAAAGCACAACAAAACACATTTCAACGAAAGAAATTCAAAATGAACTTTGAAAAATCAAGAAAATGTAACTGTGACAAGGTAAACCACAACAAAACACTACTGAAATATTCCAACTCTTGCATTTCAACGATAGAAATTCAAAATGAACTTTGAAAAATTAAAAGAATGTAACTGTGACCAGGTAAATCATGAAAAAACACTACTGAAATATTCCAACTCGTGCATTTCAACGAAAGAAATTCAAAAATGAACTTTAAAAAATTAAGAGAATGTAACTGCGACATGGTAAACCACAACAAAACACTACTGAAATATTCCAACTCTTGCATTTCAACGAAAGAAATTCAAAATGAACTTTGAAAAATTAAGAGAATGTAACTGTGACAAGGTAAACCACGACAAAACACTACTGAAATATTCCAACTCTTGCATTTCAATGAAAGAAATCGGCAATGAACGTTGAAAAGCAAGAGAATGTAACTGCGACAAGGTAAACCATGACAAAACACTACTGAAATAATCCAACTCTTGCTTTTCAATGAAAGAAATCCACAATGAACTTTGAAAATCAAGAGAATGTAATTGTGACAAGGCAAAGCACAACAAAGCATATTTCAACGAAAGAAATCCACAATGAACTTTGAAAAATCATGAGAGTGTAACTGTGACACGCTAAACCACGACAAAACACTACTGAAATATTCCAACTCTTGCATTTCAACGAAAGAAATTCAAAATGAACTTTGAAAAATCATGACAATGTAACTATGACAAGGTAAACCACGACAAAACACTACTGAAATATTCCAACTCTTGCATTTCACGAAAGAAATTCAAAATGAACTTTGAGAAATCAAGAGAATGTAACTGTGACAAGGTAAGCCACGACAAAACACTACTGAAATATTCCAACTCTTGCATTTCAACGAAAGAAATCCAAAATGAACTTTGAAAAATCAAGAGAATGTAACTGTGACATGGTAAATCATGACAAAACACTACTGAAATATTTCAACTCTTGCATTTCACGAAAGAAATCCAAAATGAACTTTGAAAAATCAAGAGAATGTAACTGTGACAAGGTAAAGCACAACAAAACATTACTGAAATATTCCAAGTCTTGCATTTCAACGAAAGAAAATCAAAATGAACTTTGAAAAATCAAGAAAATGTAACTGTGACAAGGTAAACCACGACAAAACACTACTGAAATATTCCAACTCTTACATCTCAATGAAAAAAATCCAAAAAGAACTTTGAAAAATCAAAAGGATGTAAGTGTGACATGGTAAACCACGACAAAACACTACTGAAATATTCCAAATCTTGCATTTCAACGAAAGAAATCCAACATGAACTTTGAAAAATCAAGAGAATGTAACTGTAACAAGGTAAAGCACAACAAAACACATTTCAACGAAAAAAATTCAAAATGAACTTTGAAAAATCAAGAAAATGTAACTGTGACAAGGTAAACCACAACAAAACATTACTGAAATATTCCAACTCTTGCATTTCAACGATAGAAATTCAAAATGAACTTTGAAAAATTAAGAGAATGTAACTGTGACAAGGTAAACCATGACAAAACAATACTGAAATATTCCAACTCGTGCATTTCAACGAAAGAATTCGAAAATGAACTGTTAAAAATTAAGAGAATGTAACTGTGAAATAGTAAACCATGACAAAACACTACTGAAGTAATCCAACTCTTGCATTTCAATGAAAGAAACTCAAAATGAACTTTGAAAAATCAAGAGAATGTAACTGTGACAAGGTAAACCACGACAAAACACTACTGAAATATTCCAACTCTTGCATTTCAATGAAAGAAATTCAAAATGAACTTTGAAAAATTAAGAGAATGTAACTGTGACAAGGTAAACCACGACCAAACACTACTGAAATAATCCAACTCTTACATTTCAACGAAAATAAATCGAAAATGAACTTTGAAAAATCAAGATAATGTATCTGTGAAATGGTAAATCATGACAAAACACTACTGAAATAATCCAACTCTTGCATTTCAATGAAAGAAATTCAAAAGAACTTTGAAAAATCGAGAGAATGTAACTGTATCATGGTAAACCATGACAAAACACTACTGAAATATTCCAACTCTTGTTTTTCAACGAAAGAAATTCAAAATGAACTTTGAAAAATCAAGAGAATGTAACTGCGACATGGTAAACCACGACAAAACACTACTGAAATAATCCAACTCTTGCATTTCAATGAAAGAAATTCAAATGAACTTTGAAAAATCAAGAGAATGAAAGTGTGACAGGGTAAACCACGACAAAACACTACTGAATTATTCCAACTCTTGCATTTCAACGAAAGAAATCCAAAATGAAGTTTGAAAAATCAAGAGAATGTGGCTGTGACAAGGTAAACCACGATAAAACACTACTGAAATAATCCAACTCTTGCATTTCAATGAAAAAAATCAAAATGAACTTTGAAAAATCAAGAGAATGTAACAGTGACACGATAAACCACAACAAAACACTACTGAAATATTCCAACTCTTGCATTTCAACGAAAGAAATTCAAAATGATACTTTGAAAAATCACGAGAATGTAACTGTGACAAGGTAAACCACGACAAAACATTACTGAAATGTTCCAACTCATGCATTTCAATGAAAGAAATTCAAAATGAACTTTGAAAAATCAAGAGAATGTAACTATGACAAGGTAAACCACAACAAAACACTACTGAAATATTCCAACTCTTGCATTTCAACGAATGAAATTCAAAATGAACTTTGAAAAATCAAGAAAATGTAACTGCGACAAGGTAAACTACAACAAAACACTACTGTAATATTCCAACTCTTGCATTTCAATGAAAGAAATCCGCAATGAACATTGAAAAATCAAGAGAATGTAACTGCGACAAGGTAAACCATGACAAAACACTACTGAAATAATCCAACTCTTGCATTTCAACGAAAGAAATTCAAAATGAACTTTGAAAAATCACGAGAATGTAACTGTGACAAGGTAAACCACGACAAAAAACTACTGAAATAATCCAACTCTTGCATTTCAATGAAAGAAATTCAAAATGAACTTTGAAAAATCAAGAAAATGTAACTATGACAAGGTAAACCACAACAAAACACTACTGAAATATTCCAACTCTTGCATTTCAACGAATGAAATTCAACTGAACTTTGCAAAATCAAGAGAATGTAGCTGTGACAAGGTAAACCACGATAAAACACTACTGAAATAATCCAACTCTTGCATTTCAACGAAAGAATTCGAAAATGAACTTTGAAAAATCAAGAGAATGTAACTGTGACACGATAAACCACGACAAAACACTACTGAAATAATCCAACTCTTGCATTTCAACGAAAGAATTCGAAAATGAACTTTGAAAAATCAAGAGAATGTAACTGTGACAAGGTAAACCACGACAAAACACTACTGAAATAATCCAACTCTGGCATTTCAATGAAAGAAATTCAAATGAACTTTGAAAAATCAAGAGAATGAAAGTGTGACAGGGTAAACCGCGACAAAACACTACTGAATTATTCCAACTCTTGCGTTTCAACGAAAGAAATCCAAAATGAACTTTGAAAAATCAAGAGAATGTAGCTGTGACAAGGTAAACCACGATAAAACACTATCTAAAATGGTCTTTGAAAAGTATTGCTTGGTGTTGGGCATCCAAAAGACAGTATAGTAAAGTTGGGGGTGAAAAGGATGGATGCTTCAACTTGTATAATGGGTTTAGGATGGACATTATGAAAAGAACTTGTTCTGAAATGGTCTTTGAAAAGTATTGCTTGGTGTTGAGATATCCAAAAAGGCAGTACAGTAAAGTTGTGTGTGAAATGGATGGGTACTTCAACTTGTAAAATGGGTTTAGGAATGACATTATGAAAAGAACTTGTTCTGAAATGTCTTTTGAAAAGTATTTCTTGGTGTTGAGATATCCAAAAAGGCAGTATAGTAAAGTTGTGTGTGAAATGGATGGGTACTTCAACTTGTAAAATGGGCTTAGGAATGACATTAAGAAAGTAACTTGCTCTGAAATGACTTTTGAAAAGCATGTCTTGGTGTTGAGGTATTCAAAAAGCTGTAAAGTAAAGTTGTGGATGAGAAGGATGGGAACTTCAACTTGTAAAATGGGTTTAGGAGGGACATTAAGAAAGTGACTTGCTCTGAAAGGTCTTTTGAAAAGTATTTCTTGATGTTGAGGTATCCAAAAAGCTGTATAGTAAAGTTGTGGATGAGAAGGATGGGAACTTCAACTTGTAAAATGGGTTTAGGATGGACATTAAGAAAATAACTTGTTCTGAAAAGATAAAATAAAGCCTTAAAAAAGTATTAAAAATGGGGGCTCAGGGGCCTTTGGGACGGCGGGGGCCCTTTGGGGGGCCCGGGGGACCTTTGGGGACCGTGGGGTTCCTTCGCGGTTGGGGTAGGAAGATCGGGGCCCTTTGGGGTTGGGGTAGGGGGATCGGAGCCCTTTGGGGTTGGGGTAGGGGACCTCACGACACTGTTCAAATGGAACTTGTGTATTATAACGACCACAGAGTTTCACCCTCAAATCCTCTTCTAAACCCTCTTCTAAAATCATCTTTTAAAATGTCTCTAACTGTTTCGCCGAAATAATTCCCTAAAATGTCTAAAACGGTTTCGCCCAAATAATCCCTAAACGTAATTTCTGCGTGTTCCTTTTGTTTTTGGCATCCCTGCGCTGTCACGTTTCAAATTACTAGGAAACCCTTTCCCGCGTTAATCTCTTCATCCCTAAGATCAAAACATTCGCCCGGAAACAATCAACCTTGACATCACCTGTCAGACATTAATAATCTTCACCCGGGAACAATTCTCTTTGACAAACTCCAAAGACATTAATCAACCTTGACGTCATCTGTCAGACATTAATAAACTTTCGCCCGGAAACAATTCTCAGACTGACAGCACAGGTGTTCTCCCTGGGGATTCCATGCCCTTATTTGGTGTACTGATAGGAGATACAATCTTTTGATAACCGAATTTTGTACTGCCACGAGTAGCACCCCCTTTTCTACTGTCTAAAACCTACTGCGTCATTGCCGCTTTACTGAAAACCAATTTTATGACAAATATTTTTTTTGTACTTCATATTGAAAATAAACATTAAAATTATAGTAACATTTTGAACTGATGAGCTTTCAGCAATTAATATCATTATACATCAAATATTCAGTTTAATTTATTAGCTCTTTTTTAAGTTGTTAAAGACGAATACAGTTTCACTACAAACAAGTGTTTGGATACTGCCTCCTTTCCTAACTGTAAATAAAAACCAAAAGCCTACAGCGTCATTGGCGCTTAACTGAAAACGGATTATATTACAAATATTTTCTTTTCCAGTTCTTACAGCATTGAAAATAAAAATACAATTACAGTGAAATAAATTCTTGAACTGATGGATCTTTCAGCAATTAATATCACTATACATCAAATATTCAATTTGATGTTGTTTATACTTTCCAAGACTGTTCAAGACGCACATAGTTTTCAGTAAAGCGCCAATGACGCAGTAGGTTTGCCCTCCGATCTCTTTTGACTCTTAAAAAGTAAACAAGAACTTTCGATTTTCAATCAAATGAGCCCTTTCCGAAGTTTATACGAGCATACCTTCCATAAGAACTATAGATGCTCCTAGACCATTACTCATAACGCCTTCCTCCGGGCCCTGGGGAGTTGGGTCGACACAGAAATTTTTCTCATCTGACCTTGGAACTATTTTTAATGAAATGGCTACCAAACTTGGCTAGGGCAAAAACTGGGGGAACGGATACCCCCCGTCCCCTCAATCGGCACCAATAGAATTAGCACGCAGAAAATATTTTACAAAGATGATTAAAGGCTCAAAAAGCTATTTATCATTTAAGCGTACTTTTTGTAGATTTATAGTTGAAAAGAGTATTAAAAAGCAGCACCAAGTGGTGATAAAATTTGAGGTCTAGGTTACCATTTTGTCTTAAACATCTACCAGACAGTAAACCCGTGATTTGAAAAAGTAAGTAGTATAAAAAGGATTTATTTATAAGATGATTTAGTCTAGCGGATAAGGATCTGATTTTTGGTTTTAGTAAAACACAGTTTGAATCTTGGATAGAACATTTTTTTTTTAAATATCATTTCTCTTTCAAGCACCGATTCATTTCTAATGATCAGTTCTCCCAAAAATTTACGGTCAAAGAAGCAAAAATAATGAAAACACAAATCTTTGTAAATTATTTTAACAGCAAATCTTAAATTCTTTTGATATTTTCATAGGTAATTGAATTTTTGCATCCGTAGCTCTTCAAAGATGCAAGGACAAATACCCCATACTCTTTTTGTGATAAATCCCAGATTTTTATGACAAATCCAGATAGAAAAAAGTCTTTTTATAAGGTTTAATGTCGATATTTTCAAATCTATAAAACGCACAAAATTTAGCTTAGAAACGTTTTACCTGACGAAAGTAAAGAGCAAAGTTGAAACTTAAAACGAACAAAAGTTACTGCCTCGCGGTTTATGCAACAAACTTTTGAAGAGCTGTTTGAAATAAAATGGCCTGAGCCATTCCCCCTATATTTTTAGAATTCTAAAAAACTATCGCTTTACTGAAAACTAAGCTTTCTTGAGTTTTTAGAGTTAAAATCATACTGCAAAATTTATTGATTTCATGGTCAGTAAAAACTGCTGAGATCTTTATGAATTATTCTTTTATTTCTGCAGGCAACTTAAAGTTTTACTATTGCGTGGGTTTTGTTTTTTCAGTAAAGCGCTAGTTTTCAGAATTCTACAAATATAGGAAAATAGCACAAGCCAGTTGGTTTAAAACAATATTTCAAAAATATGTTGCATAAACCACAAAGCAGTAACTTTTCTTCGTTTAAGTTTCAACTTCGCTCTTTACTTTCATCAAATAACTTTTTTTTAAATTATTACTAAAATGAAGTTCTGTTCAATATACTCCTCACAAAGGATAAACTCGGTAAGATATCTTTCGAAGTAGGGATCTGTTTGAATGCAGGAGATGACCACGGTTAAGTCAGTGAAGACATGGATTGATATATGGCTACCAATAAGCCCTATCACCCCTTTGACTCTAGGTATAATTTGAAATCTTTGCCTTAAAATGCAGCGTTATTTTAGCCATAGTTCGAACAGAAACGGACGGATTTCCGCATGGATTTCCGCAATGTGTAAACGAACCATCAGTGAAGGCGTGGATTGATAAATACAGATGTAGCAGTTTTTGCCTTGTCCCATAAAAAACATATCTTTAACAAAACCGGTTAAAATGTAAACTGTGCTTTAAGACAGTTACAAGATTTTGGGATTGGGTGACAAGTGTGCTTTTATATTCATTAGCTTATGGCGAAAGACAAACAAACGTTATCACCGAAAATGTTTTGCTTTTTTCCTTTAGCCGTAACCGTTAAGTTCAAAGTCCCGTCAAGTGACTCAATTAAAAACGAGTCATTATAAGACTTAATTCATCTCTTTGCGAAGGGTATATAGTACATGCCACTGTTATATTTGCATTCATATATACTGTATACGAATGCAAATATGACAGTGCGTTTTCCCAAAATAAATGTTGGCCTTTATTAGTTAATTTGTAAAGTAATCAACCCCGGAGAGTGTCATCTTAACAGCTACTCGTATTTCTTCCTGCACCGCAGTTTCTAAAGTTTTTCTTTCCGAAACTACAACACACTTACTTACATCAAATTAAATCTTTCGAACTGAAGTTTGTCTTATTCACGAAAACTTAAAAAACAATTACGTTAATATATATATATATATATATATATATATATATATATATATATATATATATATATATATATATATATATATATATATATATATATATATATATATATATATATATATATATATATAATATATATATATATATATATATATATATATATATATATATATAGATATATATATATATATATATATATATATATATATATATATATATATATATATATATATATATATATATATATATATATATATATATATATGTATATATATATGTATATATATATATATATATATATATATATATATATATATATATATATATATATATATACATATATATATATATATATATATATATATATATATATATATATATATATATATATATATATATATATATATTTATATATATATATATATATATATATATATATATTTATATATATATATATATATATATATATATATATATATATATATATATATATATATATATATATATATATATATATATATATATATATATTTATATATATATATATATAAATATATATATATATATATATATATATATATATATATATATATATATATATATATATATATATATATATATATATATATATATATATATATATTTATATATATATATATATATATATATATATATATATATATATATATATATATATATATATACATATATATATACATATATATATATATATATATATATATATATATATATATATATATATATATTATATATATATATATATATATATATATATATATATATATATATATATATATATATATATATATATATATACTTCCACTTACTCTTATTTGGCCTACTTTACTTTCCAAAACGTTTTGCAGAGATCTGACAATTCCTTCTCGTATGTCCTGATGAAATATACATATAGGAACCCACTCCTTCACAGAGGTTTAAATACGTCCAGACACTAAAAAGCTCAACCAAATAGAAAATATTGCTGCTACTTCCTAGCATGTTTGGTCAGGATAGGACTTCCTCTTTTGGTAGACGGGCTGATTAAAGTTAGGGACTAATCCTTCTCTCCAATAGCTCCGTAAAAGTACGGACCCCCAAAGCACAATTGGGATATAAACGTTTACTCCTCGTTGTATTTGGACAAGATCCGACGATTGATTCTGAAAGATATCATGACTGCAAGAAATTAGTGCCGTCCTTTTTCCTCCTCCACAGCTAAAACTCATCCCAGGGTTCAAGAATGTAAAACTAGAACGTCAAATGTTACTTGTGACTACGCTTGGTCGATTTTAAACAAACCTTTTTGGTTATTGCTTTGATGGCATGTATTTAGGAATCCCTTCTTTCCGCACATAATTTTTGATTGGTTTAGACACCACAATGGCAAAGCTAGAGCATTAGCTCATATTTGACACTAGGTTTCGTTAAGACCCAATAACCCTTTCTAGTAAACGTCCTGATGAAAATAATTTCTCATTAGTAGTTCCAACCAAGTCTGGCTGACATCTGATTGTCTCTTCTGCTAGACGTCCTGATGGTCAAATTTAGGGGATGCCTCTTCCTTTGCTCCTCTATTTATTTTGTGTCAAGACGTGATCTCCGAAGGTCACAAATAGGCCACTATTTCCTACTGTCCACCAAGTTTCACTACTATCCGACAACCACTTTTGGTGAATGTACGAATGACAATATTTTATTGTCATCCCTTCATCAAACGAATCGGACCTGGTACGAACTCCCAAAAGTACAACCTTTTCCCTTCGTGCCACCTATGATATTAACCACAATTAGACTTGTTTGCACAATTACTAGCAAGGAAAGAGTAAATGTAAGGTGGGCAAAACATTTTGAGAATGTGCTAACCCATAATAGACTTACAGGAAACAATATAGAAAAGAATGAAAAAGCTTACGACACTTTGGATGTGAAGGAAGATTTATTCTGTGAGGAAAAATTAGTGACAGTACTAAAAGGATTAAAAAATAATAAGGCCTCAAGCACTGATCGTGCGGTAAATGAGCTTTTAAAATATGGTGGTCGTGAGGTTGGAGAGAAGTTGCTGAAGATTAAGAATATGATTTTTGAAAAGGGGGAATTACCTATCGATTTTAGGAAAACTAACTAAACCCCTCAATAAGGAAGGTGATAAGAGCGAGTGTAGTAATTATAGAGGCACTAACCTCGTTTCAGTAGGAAGCAAATTATTTAGTATGCTGACACATTTTAGACTTGAAGATGCTGTAGATAAAGCTTCAAGGGAAGAACAGTGTGGTTTTACGAAGTGTAAAGGATATGTTGACCAAATAACTTATAGATTAATAAAAGAGAAGGGCTTGAGTCAGCAAACCCCTTTAGTCCTCAGTTTAATAGATTATGAGCAAGCGTTTGGTTCAGCTGATAGAAGAGCTTTAGCGAAGGTTCTATCCTTGTATGGTATACCTGATAAAGACATTGACGTGATCAGTGCTATGTACGAGAATAACATTGCTACGGTTAAGGTAGGAAATGAGGTTATTAGCTGGTTCCGTATTAAATTAAGAGTTAAGCGAGGTTGCGTTCTATCCCCATTTATATTGATAATTTTGATGGGTTTCGTCCTAAAGAGCACAGCAAAGACAATGGGAGAATACAGAATCAAACGGGGAAGTAAAACCGTCATAGACTTAGATTATGTTGATGATTTAAGCATCCTAGCTGAAAATTTTAACAAAATGATCAAATTTCTAGAAGTTTTGCGAGTTCAGGGTCAAGAATAGGTTTAAAAATTAATGTTAAGAAGGCTAAGTTGTCAAGACTATGAATAACTCAAGGTTGGGTAACGAGAAGCTCTATAAAGTGGACGGTTTCAGTTACCATATTATTAGTAAAGATGGTGAATGCAGTGAAGATATTACTGACTGACCGTGTCTCAAAAAGTAAGCTGTACGAAAAATGTGGTTCAACCCTTTTTCTAGGGCTATAATGAGAGAAAGGATTAGATAGCTAGGACACGTTTTGCGGATGAAGGATGACACATTGCCATGTAACTTATGGGCTTTAACTTCAACCTCAGATCACCATCTAGTAACGTCTAGGGTTAGTCTAAAGCTCAAATTAAGGAAGGGCAACAACCTTCCAAGAAGTTACTACGTTGGTAGACTCAAGGATGAGACTTTGAGAGAAACCTTCGAAGAACAGCTGAATATTAAACTAGAGAGTCTAGGATTTGACAATGTAGAAGATGGATGGACTAATTTTAGGAAAATAGCTTGTGAAGTAGCAGATGAAGCTTTAGGAAAGAAAGTTAAAAACGTGGTCAGGGAATATTAGTGAAAATACTTTAAGCTTAGTAGAGAAGAGGGGGGGGGCTTGTACAAGAAGTATTTGAGTGATAGGTCGTATGAAAACAAGAGTTATATAAAGAAAGTAGAGAAAGTACTACAATAAGAATTAAGAAGGTATGAAATGGAGGTCATGGCTAAAATTGCTGAAGATCCAAAAGATGCATGCAGACGGCGTAATAGCAAAATATGATATTGGCATGTTAAAAAATTGAGAGAGAACAGTTAATCCATACTTGTCGCGGGTAAAGATAGGAATAGGGCCATAATTCGTGATAAGGAAGGATTTAAGGAGAGATGGGAAGAACATTTTGAAAATGTGATAAACCGTGATAGTTACACGAAATGGTATACAAAAGAATGAAAAGCTTGTGACCCTTTGGAGGTACAACATGAAAATGTTAGAAAAATTAATGGTTTTTTGGAGGTTTTGAGAGCTCACGGCGCAAGAATAGGTTTGAAGTTGCTAAGTCGCTTCGACTGGGAAGAAGTACTGGTGAAGAGGATATGATGAGCAACGTTAAAGTAGATCAAGTGAATAGCTTTATTTATTCTAATATTCTAATTGCTCTTAGTGGCTCAATCGCTCTCAATACCTCACTGCCAGATGTGTTCTGTCTTCTAATTGCCGGATCAAAAAAGAAGCACTTAAATCAAGCAAAAAAGAAGAAACAGAAGATAAATCCTCAAAGTATCTCAGACTGCTGACCTGGAGAAAAAAGTCAAAGCTTATTCCTGATTACCTCTAGTACGCGAGAAAAAGAAGAGAAGATGATAAAAAATATTATTCGGGGGTCGATCTTGGTATTATATGGGTAATTGGAATCAAATGATGCTGGATGATTATGCTGATGAATAGCAAGCGAATAAAAATTAATACAGTCAAAACATATCTTTCTTGACTTAGTTTGCCAGGATGATCGGCAGATCACTAAAAAGTGATTAGGCTTACATTAGATAATATAAGAATTATGAAACATAGGAAAAAAAGTTTGTCCATTAAACGGTAATACATCAAATTAATCATATGATAATCTGTGACAAATATTTGAGTGTCTGATTACGAGGAAAGATAGGTATTATGCGTGATATAGTACCTAATTACTTTACTTTTACTTGTTTCGCGTTATAAGCTCTTAGCTCACCGTGGCGTACGAGATCCGGTAACATGTTTGGCCCCAGGGAAGACTGTCTGCATTTGATGGCTAGACGATAGACAACCACTCTCGGTCCCAGCGACTGCCGGATTGCCTGAACCTATCGAGCAGCTCCACGTCTGATTTGGTGGTGGAGGGCCACAGGTTTTCTTTTCATCACCGGTTCGCTTTCTCCACGACAGCAACGGGAGAGATTGCATGCATTGCTTCGATATCGTGTTGTCAGGGCGTCGTAGTATGTGGCCGAACCATTGAAGGCGTTTGTGCTTGATGACATTTGATATGGGATGCCAGTTTCCAGCTTTACTGTGGGTGGTATCGTCACTGACTCTCTCAAATAGCCTGACCTTCAGAATATACCAAAGGCATTTATGATCGTAAACATCCAGATCCCGGACTTCTACAGTTTTTAACGGCCAGATGTCGCAGCCGGACAGCAGTACCAATACCGCCATTGCATCAAATATCCGCAGTTTTGTCTTCAACGTAGCTGGGTGCTTGTCCCATAGGGGTTTCCTCTGACAAAGAAAAACAGCCCAGGCTGAAGAAATACGAACTTAGATTCCTCTGTGACGCTGCCATAGAAGTTCATCATAGAACTTAGGTATTTACACCCTAAGACGGGTGCATTTCCAACGTCACTTGTCGTCATCGTCTTTGTTTTCTGCTGACTTATATACAGGCTGAGAGATTTGCCCTTACTAGACATGTCGTTGAGCATGGGTTGGGCTTCTTTGATGGACTCGGCAAGTATACCCACATCATTGGCGTAATCTCCTATCACGGGCGTTGCGAAACCTGTTAAGCAATATGGTGGCAAAGATATTTGCCGCTACATCAATTAGAGAGATTCCTCTGTAGTTTTTGTACTCAGTCTTGCCTCCTGTTTAAATAATGGTAAGAAAACAAACCATCTCCAGTGAAGTTGTATATATTCGTTCTCCCAGATTTCGCGTATTTTTTTACAGAAATCTTGGACTGCAGAGTTAGGACAAGCTTTGTAAACTTCAAGAGGTTATTGAGTCTTTACTTGGTAAAATCTTGTTGTTCAGGAGTCATATCACCGCGCTTATCTCCCTGATCATTGGAGAATCCACAATCCCTCCTTCAAAGGTTTCTGAAGGTCTGGGCCGGTTAGGTAACCGGAGGGAGATAGGAGGTGATACAGGAGGTACTGAATATTCCAGTTGAGGGTTTTGCTCAGGTTAACTCAACGAAGACTTGAAATATATTTGCCATCGTTCTATCCTCAACACCTTATCATTTATAACTTACCCGTCTGTGTCTTTACAGCGGGGTACTATGCTTGTTTTTTCCCAGTTGCTTCAGCAAGTAGCTAGTACAGCTCTCTGGTATCAATTCTCGTTAATCTTTTCATTTCCGTTGCCACCCCACCCCATAAATTTTCTTTTATCCATTTTCGCCAATAGGTGACATGCCTTGTGCAGTTCCTTATAGGCTGACGATTTCTTCTCCGTCAAGAAGCGTTTTTTTTTGGTTTTTTTTTTTTTTAACTGAGTGCAACGATTTCTGGAAAAATCCATTTTTTGGGATTGTTTTTTTTTTAGGCGCCTAAGACATTTTTGGCTGTAAGTTCAACCATTTCTTTAAAGAGAAACCAGCAACGCTCAATTGTCAGGGATGATGGTTCATCATCATCAATGTCGGCTAAGGTTGAGGTGAAGTTTTCTGGAAGTTTTAGGGTCGGAGCAGTTTTTGGAGTCCGTATCTTCGCCTCTAAAAACGCAGGAGTCTGATATCATTGATCTCTACCGTCGCGATATCAGGAGCTAATCTAGCTGGGCAATCACTCGTCCATCCTTTGAATTCCATGTTATAGTATGACTGGGTTTGCACTAAAAGTGGGTGTTTTTTGCTGCAAGGTTATTGTGCATAGCAAAAGCACGCATCGCTACACCACTTGGGGATAGGTCATCATTCCCACAAGTTCCAATATAGAACTTGGAACTATCGAGCTTTCGACTAACCTTGATTTAACGATGATATTTGCAAACTGGCCTCTAAACTTTGCGGGGATCCTCAAGCGCGCTCCAGATCTTGCCTAAAAGAAAGAGATTAAACCAAATTTGTCAGGATCCCAATCTTCCTATTAAGTGCACGCAGAAAAGAGCCCATTTTCTTTGGGGACCTTCTTCCCTCGTACGATCCATGATTCCCTACTTATTGGGTACTTTTTAAGCATTAAATATCAAATTAACCAAGCTACAGATACCACCCCATTCAAATACTAAAACAGGATTTCCTATTTTCTGGGAAACAAAATTTGAAAAAGTTGCAATAGCCTTCTCTTTTGTTGTAGACCTTGAAAAATTCTTCCGCAAAAATGTTTTGTTCCAGTGGGAATGTCGTCTAAGTAGTAGAATACTGTGATTTTGGCAGGGCATAATGTAAGTACTCTCGCCTCAAATAAATTACCAATTCTAATTCTATAAGACACGAATCACAGGTTTTGATTACCTATACATTGGGAATTGTATCTTCATTGTTACTATCTGAGTTGCACAAGAACGCCTACTATTATGACAGCCCAGCAGTTTTTCTTCACCATACACAAAAGGATGTTTTAGCATCTAATTTTAAGCAAAACAATTTCTTCAGTTAAAATATACATTTTACAATTCTTTAGTTAATGTTTGTATTCATTCTGTTTCATCAGAGCAATTTTTTTTTGTCTATTGAGTAGTTTAATTATATTGATACCTACCATCAATACAAAATCTTTACAGTATAAGCTGCAGCAACCATTTTGTCAATTCAGCAGAAAAATTTCCCTGTTTGTTAATTTTTTTTATTGACACAGGTTTTACTGCAACACAGAAGCAAGTTGCCATAGAAGTAGTAAACTATGTGCATTTTCTTTTCAGCCACCTAACTTCATATATGCTTACTATAGAGACTCCACTCTGATCCAGTCTTGTGTGGCCATTGTTAATTAATCAAACACAAAAATGTAACAAATAACTATCCATCAAAGCAAGCCTACCAGTATAACTTGGAAAAAAAAGAAAAAAAAGTAAGTACCTTTCCAACTCCGAAGTTCTTAGTTGGGGTGTTGACAGAAATAAAGATTAAGTCGGCTTCCTTAACAGCTTTTAAGATATCTGTCGAGAAAAACAAGTTTTGGCCTCTCTGTGACTTCACTATCTCCTCAAGTCCTGGCTAAAAAAAAAAAAAAACAAGCACTTCCTCTGGCAAATTGAAAAGCAAAAAACAAAAGCTGTATGTCAAAACATTAAATAGGTAGAAACATTTTCATTTCTCTTGCAGAAAAATAGATACCATAGCCTATTCAGAGGAACTAAACAAATGTGAATGAGGTGTGAGCTAAGACTGAAAATTTTGGTTGTTTTATCTGAGGGGAATCGGGACGGGAGGGGGGCGGGGTTGCCTTCCTTTTTTTTAGTTCTCCCCTACAATTATACAAATTTGTTGAACAAAAAAGGTGTGTCCTAAATTTTCAATTGAAAAGAAGCAAATTTGCAATTTTTGGACATTTCTTTTATCAAATTTCTACTTTTTAGTTCAACAACAAATTTCAACTATAAAACTTTCTTAATAAACTATTAGGAAATACCAAGGTTTGTCTGTAGCATATAGGAAACTTCTTTGAACAACTAGAGTACTCTGAACAAGGGGAAGGGGGTATCAGGAACCTAGAACCCATCCCACCCAGCTGCCCTCCCGAGCCTATTATGTATACCAATATTAAACATTATTTCTTACAAAGCATTTAAGAAATTTTGAAAAAAGGATTCAAGAAAAAATGTGGATTCAATTGAAGAGTTTGACATGCATGGCAAAAATGTCCAAACTAGCAAACTGAACTACTATTGCAGTATTATTTTGCCTCTCAGTCTATATACAGATAAAAGAAAAAATCAGGTCAGTAGACCATTATCTATTCAAAAATATTACCTCACTAAGTTCGATTTTAATAGGCTACTTCAGTACTTTAACATATTTCCAAATTACTTAGATTTTTCTTTATATAATCATGAAACATTGGATTTGCATCCTGTCTTCTTTTGGATACAGGTTTCTTTTTAGAACCTTAAATTCAGTTAAAGAATTGGCAAAAATACTCTTTTTTTATAGTCACAATTTTAACCTTGCATATAACTACTGAATTATCCTACCTCGAAAATAGGTAAAGAGTCTGAATTCCATTGCGCAATTCTTGATTCATTAATATCCACAATTGTAACAGTAACATCTGTGCATTTTGAGGCAATTACAGTACAAGTGGGTCCTCCAACATAACCAGCACCAATACAACAGATCTTGGAAATTTTTGGATATGCCTTCATTGTGTAATTCTACCTATTTTACAAGCTGAAAAAAGGAAAAAGCCATTATTAAAGCTAAAACAAAACATTATTTGACAATATCACACAGTAGACTACTTAAGTGATATATCTACATAAGGGGGAAGGGGGATTACACATAAATAACTTATTCTTCAGGAATGAAATAATTTCAGGAAAAACATTCCTTGTTGAGTTTGAACTTGTTAAATTTGCTTTCACCTGACCAATAGGATAAACTTATATCCAATATGAATTTATATCAATCATATCCAATAGGATAGGATCTACAGGGTAATAGCTGGTGAAGAATATTGTGTTTTTATGAAGAGGAGAGGATGCTTTGACAAAATCCTGACCCAGAAATTTCTAATTGAGAAGTTTCTGAATCAACAGACCCTTTGCATCCCATATTTTTATAGATTATGATAAGACATTTGCTTTGGCTCATAGAAAATCTTTAGTAAAGGTCCTATCCTTGCATGATACACCATAAAATTACACTAAAGGGATAAGTAGCCCTACTATGTAGAAGAAGAATATCACTGTGGTTAAGTTTGGAAGTGAGGTTAGTAGTTGGTTCAGTGTTCTTAGATGTATACATGTAATTAGTATTCTAGATAAAATGTTAGCAAATAAAATTAACTTTTGGAGGTTTTGAGAGCACAGGGTCAGTGGCAGCAGTCAAAAATATGTTCTACATACTGTGTTTTGTTCAGAAGGTTTATATCATCACCAGGTGGCCAAAAAAATTCAGCCCTAGCAGCTATCACATGGATTATTGCCTCAAAAAAGAACTTGTTATCAAAAGACTATTCCTTGCTCCAGTTACATATATAGTATATGGGATGTTAGTTCCCCTCTGCATTTTTTTTTGGTGACAAACCCCTCAAAAAGTTTTAGAGGTGTACCACTAAACTCTTCACTACCATCCCATATCTGACATATGAACAACAACTCAATAAACTCAAGCTTCTAATCCTAGCCTAGTAGGGTATAGAAGGAAAGAAGATGAAATATTTTCTTGGAAACTCTTGTAACCCAAAACCCTCACATTCCTCTTCAGCAGTCAAAACTTATTACAAGGTTGGGTCACTCCTGAACATTGCAACACAACCTGTTCCCCAATGGAATATGACCTTTGTTCTTCTCTAACCAAGCCATTCCAACTTGGAGGGGCCTTCTGAAGACATTATAAACTTAGAGTTGACTCTGATTTGTCTTGAGCCTACTGCCTACCTAATATTCCAAGAAAAAGATCCCATTGAACTTCTTCTTGCAGAAACATGATCTAAGGGTGTTGAAGGCTGGATAAATTTCCTTTTTTCAGAAAAAGTCTAAATTTAAGATCAAACAAATATTTTTAACTTCACAGGGAAAGGGGAGAGGGGGCTATAAACCCTAGTAGAGCTGAAAATTATTTCCTGATATTTTGCTTTGTGTATTTCAGGCCCCCACTCCCCCAGCTTCCCTGAGAACTTATTCAGGGGATAAAAGCACCCTTATTTTCTGACTTCTAAAAGCACCCTTCTAATCAAGACTCTGATTTGTCTTGAGCCTACTGTCTACCTAATATTCCAAGAAAAAGATCCCATTGAACTTCTTCTTGCAGAAACATGATCTAAGGGTGTTGAAGGCTGGATAAATTTCCTTTTTTCAGAAAAAGTCTAAATTTAAGATCAAACAAATATTTTTAACTTCACAGGGAAAGGGGAGAGGGGGCTATAAACCCTATTAGAGTTGAAAATTATTTCCAGATATTTTGCTTTTTGTATCAGGCCCCCACATCCCTGGCTTCCCTGAGAACTTATTCAGGGGATAAAAGCACCCTTATTTCAGGGAATGGTGTATCATGGTTGCAGTGATAGGTTGCAAACTGGTAGAGAGCAAACCATAGCCCATAGTAACCAAAAAAACAAATTAAAAAAAAACTGTCCAGTAAAAAAAAAATTTCCATTTGTAGCTGATTCATGAAATGTAATTGTAATTTCAATTAATCTTAATAGTAAAATGTTATTTTGAAAAAAAAAATTACAGGAACATTGAAAAAGAGTATGAAATCCCTTGCAAATTGTGTTGGATAGTAACAAAAACTAAGCTAATGAATTTGCAATTGTCAAAAATTGTATATAGGGAAGTTACAGCATCCCCCCCCCTTGAGCAACAACAAAAATCCATTTTTATAATGGGTAGTACTGATGTGTCCTTTTTTTATTCTTGCTAATAGCAGGTCATAGGCAAATTTAGAGAGCTGTTTAAAGTCTCTTTTAAAAGCAAATTTTGATATCTAATCACTTTTTATAAATTTGTAATGATAATGACATCATGTAAGTGCTATATTGCACCCAAAATGTGTGATTTGGGATCCATTTCCAGAATGGAAAGGCTGGGCAGGCCACTTGAACAACACAGCGAGCTGTTTAAGGGCTGATTTAAACACTCATTGTTACCTCTAATAGCTTTTTATGAATTCAAATTGGTAACACTATTGTACAGTGCCCTATGGCACCCAAAAAATGCCCCTTGGGTGCCATTTCTGGAATTGAAAGGCTTAGAAGAATGAAAATGTTGTCTACTGACTAACAGAACTAAAAGACTACTGCAGCATCATAGAGTTTTTTAAGGACCCATTTAAAAGCAATTTTTATAGCTAATTGTTTTGTTTTTTTTACTTTGAGGTGTGAGTGATATCCAAAAGTGCCATAAGGCAGCCAAGAAATTTTGGGTATACTTAGCCAAGAATGCAGTCTTACATTTAGCATTTATTTTTTCCTTGTAGAGAGTAACCTTTTGTACCCACCTATTAGTCAAATAGATAAAATTTACAGATTTTTGTATGCAAATTCCATTTCATGATAAGAACATAAAAATTACATGTTCAAAATTATTTTGGAGCCTGTGCTCCTCATCAAACCAAAATTAGATTTGGTTGTTCATAAAACTATCATGTTCTAAATTACTTTTCATGGGGTATTTACATTGAAGCAATTTTTAGATTTGGTAGTCAAATACTCACTGAAGACCTGTAGCTCTGCACTAAGTGTTCACTAGTATAAACACATTGACTAACAGACCTTTCTCTTTTATTTAACAGTAATAGCACAAGCATATAAGCTTTTAATTCATATGTCAAAAGAGCTGTTTTCATGAAGTGTGTATTTTAGTTGTTATAGGCATACATTAATTGGTATAAAAGTTTTCTTTTCAAAATCTTTACTTTTTCTATTAAACATCTATATTTATGGGCCTATGTAACCTTTGCAGTTGTATTTCAGATAGGCCTAGCCTATACTGTAGTACCTACTTTATAACTCTATAGACTTTTGACAAAAGATCATTATCTTTGAACTTGCCCCAGAAGAAAAGATTTGCTAAATTCAATACAGGAAATTTTATCACAAATGCAGGGTTAATTATTCTGAATATGGTTTCTATTGCATTGTATTTGTTTCCATTGTAAATTCAATTTTAACCAAACTTATCCTATCCTTTTTAACCTTATCCAAATAGGCCTATAGGTAAATATTTACCAAATCATATTATTAAGTTACAACTAAAGTGAATATACCACTTGATGCCTTTTTTTATGCTCTTTACAAATATAACAATCATTTTTGTTGGAAATGATTAGCCTATTATATTTGTAAAGAGCATAAAAAAAGGCATCAAGTGGTATATTCACTTTAGTTGTAACTTAATAATATGATTTGGTAAATATTTACCCAAATATATAGCCTATAATTATATGCTTCCTATTCTTTTATTGATTTTGTCATCATCAATCCATTTTATGGGTAGGCTAAACAAATTTTAACAAGATTGACACCAACACAGGTATATAGGCTGTACAGTTGGTTCATCAACAATTGTTGATAAACAAACCTGTTCTTGCAATTGTCAATCAATAATTTGTTTGGCAGAAAAGGCCTATAAGAACAGACAGGACCTTGGAACATCTTCCCTCACTCTAATCTGAGATGTAGGCTTATAGACTAGCCATTCTTCATATTTTCTTTCTCCTAGGCTTTGGCTAGGCTTAACAAATCTCCAAGCATAGCAAAAAATATCCCCAAATTCTAGTCATGCACTTACCCTAAACCTAGACCTGCAGGCTTCAAAAACTGAGACGAGAAGACTAGTGAAGATACCTTAACAGGAATTGATCTATTCAATGACGGTACTAGAAACTAGAACATACTGCAGGTTCGTTTTTTTTTGTCAAGTACAGTTACAATCTTTTTAAAATTTGTGCCATGCCCATAAGGGTCATTAGCCCCAGACAGGGTTGCCGTAGGTTGTCACTCTTGTGTCTTGTCACAGGTAGAACAAAATCTCTACACACTTTGCGTTGTTCGCAATTTCCGCTTCATGTCGTCCAAGACGAAAGGTCATACCTGACTATGTGTAGTTATGCGAGGAAGAAAAAAAAATTTGGATTTTTCGCGGTACTAGCATTTTCTGCGATGCGAAAATTGCATCATGCAACTAGATTGGACAGAATTTATGTGGATTTGTTAATACATTTATTAATAGCGTGATTAGTGCCTAAAACATGTTAAAAAATTAGCGTAAAAAGTGGGGTGAGAACCTCCTGTCATATAATGGGTAATTTAAGTTCGTTTTAACTTCACTCACCGCTTTTATTAACGTGTTTTTAATCTAAATCCAAGAAAGATGATCTTAGATGACAGTTTTTTTCCTAATGGTCTTCGCGTCAAACCAGTTGTCATAAAATAGAAGTAATGGGCTCATTTAAACGTAATTTTGTGGTTCTAGTTTCCTTTTTAAGCAACAGAAAACATCTTGCGACAATAAGGTGCTAACTTCTGTTATTTTTTGCTGTAGGGCCAGAATTTCGGCCTCTACTAAGACAAGAAAAACCGATAACAATTAGGATATTTATAGTGCCTTCCAGTTTCACAGGTCTTACTGGAATCAATGACTCAGTTGCCCCTAAACATATATGCAGTCCATGCAAAATTAGAGGTTATTTTAAACCATTTACCCAGTAGTGCTGATGGCTATATAATATTGTATAATCTTGAATCCTCTTTTACGGGAGGGTCATTGGATGTTTTCACGCAAGGAGGGAAGAGGGAAGTGTACCTTATGCTTCAAAAGTGTTCTTAGGCACAAAATTTTCATGATAGGTTATTTCCAATCTTCAAATTTTGAGAATTCTATGATCAAATTTCAGCAGATCTTTTCCCTAAGAACGTTTTGAACTGGTAAAGGATTTCACTCTTAATTAACTGTGTCTTTTGACTTTCCACGCCAAAGCGGCCAAGGGACGTTAAAAAAAGATAACTTATAGGGTACGTCCAAAGAGCACGTTATTCGTCCCGTTTAGTCAAGGTGCACATTAATTGACCAATGCTTCTGATTGTATTTGATGAGCTTTTCCTGAAAGAAAAACAAGCTGAAAAGAATTTAGCAAATTTCTTTCATAACTCATAAAAAGGCATTAAGTACTAGTAAAATTTTTACAGATGTTTTTTTTTTGTTTGGACGGCGAAAACATACAGTAAACTGCTTATGAATGTTTAATTTCTGGAACTCGTTTGCAAAACTTAAAGAAATAGAAAATTTTGAATCGTGTAAGCTGTCAGGTTTTATAAATTTTAACAGCTCATATACACAAAACTAAGGTAACCTTCGTAGTCTTTTGTGTCTACTTAGAAACATTTTGGTCTACTTCATCTAAAACTAAGCCATCGAGCCGCGTTTAAGATTTTCTAGCTAATAAGAATTATTGCTATGAATTCATTGCTCAAGAATTGAATTGATTGTTCCTGGGCCCTGCTTCTCCAAAGGTCCCAATTCAGTTTGCAACAATGTAAATGGCCGTGAAGCGGAGATTTGGGGTGTATATTAAGAAGCTTAGAGCACAAAAGTGTATGCAAACCCTTGTCTCTTTCTTTCTAGTTGCTGAGTACATAGTATTGCGTGTGTGCAACCTTCAAACAAAGCTCTCGCCGTCATTTTTTAAAGCGTGAAAATGGAAGAGAATTGCAGAAAAAATCACTTTTTTTAGGTCTATGTTATGCCTACAAGGCTCTTGTACTACTTACAGCCGTTCAATCTACATACATTTTTCAAAAATACTAAAATATAAAACAAAATACAAAGTAAATCATCACAATAAACAGGTATTCTAAATTAAGAAATCAGTGAATCCATGTTTGCATAGTCTAGGAATATCAGTCCTCCCGTTTGCTTTCTTTTGATTCACTTTCAATTTGTTGCGCCCCGCGGTTGATAGGGATTTCTTTAGGCTTCATTCCTTCTGGCATGGGTGCTTCAATAGTTAGATAACCACTGTCAGTGAAGGCCGATTTTAACTAGAAAGACAAATGTGTGGTAAATTAAAAGATTACTTCCAAATTGTTGAAGTTTTACCGGTAAGACCTTATAACTTTTATTTCCATTTCTACAATCATCTCATGGTATTTTTAGTATTTGAAAAGTAATGATGCTGCATCAAATGATTTTATAGGAGAGAATAAAAAAAATTAAAAAATGGAGAGTTCCTGAAAGATATTTTTAATATCCAATTTGATAGCATTTAAAAACTATACTGTAAATATTAAATTCAGCTGTGATAAAAATTTAGAAAATTGGGTGAAATTTTTGAATTGTATCACTTCAGCAGGATTATAGATATTTTCAAATGATTATATTTTTAAAATGCTATGTTAATTTTATCAATAAAAATATAACTAAACAGCATACATACATCTACTACCTTTCGACGAGCAGCTGTGTATGTATGTATGTATTTATACATTTTTTCTTGAAAACAGGTCCACATTCTTTTTTTGAAAGTCGGCACCCTGGAATTTACTGGTCTTAAGAAATACTGGAACAAGAAGCACCAAAAATCACAATGACTTCAAAAAAATAATTTTTTAAAATTAACTCGTCAGTTAGGAGACAACACAAAGTTACAACAGAATGAAGGAATGAATTAGTTTAGCGTGTGTGAGTTTGTGAAAGATGAACAACAAGGAGGAATTAATTTTTAGTATCTATGAAACGTAAAAATTACATAAGTGGAAAAAAGACTCTGAACAGCTAAAGAAAACGGTATGGAATAAGAAGCAGCAAATACCACATTGAATTGCATACGAAAATGTGACATAAAACTAAAGAATAACACAACAACTATGCTATTGCGGAATTTAGAATTTTCAGAAATAACAACAGAACAAGGAACGTGTTATTTTAGCATCTGTAAAAGAATAAACAGCTAGGAGAAATTGAATTCACGTCAGAATCTGAAATTGTTGGTGTTCCCCCCATGACTTGAAAATAAAGAATAAAACGATGATTCTGCTAATGAGTAATTTAAATATTTCAGAGGGCAAAAGTACTGGAACATTCCTGGTTGTTATTGCATCATATAACAACGCAATTAACGCAAAATTATAACGACTTGGGAAAAGCTGGGAAAGAATTTATTTTGTATCTATGACATCATGTAGAATTTCACATGATTTAGAACGAATCAGAACAGCTAAAGTGAAAGACATAGAAATATTTCTGAGGTAATGATGCACGAAACTGAAGCGCAAACGAGATCTGCGGCTAGAAGACATACGACAACAAGTATCACAACGAATCTTTCACAATGAAATGAAAATAATGGACAACGAGATCTGTGGTTAAAAGTAAAGTTACAAGGATGATCATAGCGAATCGTAAATGAAACATATGGTTACAAGAGAAACAAAGAGTAAGAATCACAACGAGTTTCAGAAAAAACACAAATCCTACAAAATGGTTGATTCTTTGGTGCATTAACAGAAACGAAGAATTGAATTCACGCCAAAATTTATTAATTAAATTGAAATTTCCGATTTGACACCTCATGACTTAAACCTAAAGAACAACGTGATAATTATGATAAAATGTAATTAGAGAATAAAATATATACAAGCCTACCGCTTGCCGAGCGTTGGACCCCTAATTATATATACGCGAAAAACAACTTCTTTCAATTAAATCTTATGACTTACTGATGAAATACGAACAACAAAAGATACAATTAACAACAGGCTACCTTTTTGACCTGAAAACTTTGGTCGGCCCCAGAAATAAATTTAAACGAAAAATTCAACCGAATTTGACCTCCTTACTTTATCTCCTGGGATGAGGTTCCTGCTTTTGTTTGTTAGTCCATAGGAAAGTACATCTTCTTTGATAAAAGAGACGTGTAATCCCTTTCCATGGTTAGATCCAATTTGCACCAACTTTTGCCCATGGCGTTCTTACATTTTTGGTTTTGGACATTCATTTGATCATTTAAATCATTCTCAAAACGATCCATGAATGGGCAGCAGTCACGAGACATGAAAAAATTGTACGATTTACTCTTTTATCTTATTTGAGTCTTCCGTTATTTTTGAACAATGCAATATTTTAAACACATCCGTGTCAAACCCTTCCTAGACCTGGAGGCTCCCTGGTTATATATCCACCTTCCCGGTCCACTCCCCCCCCCCCTCCGTCATAATGATATTCTAATGTTGTTTGGAACATTACTCCAACATCGTGTTGAACATGGTCGATCTTACGTTCTGAGTTATCAGGGTTGGATAACAAATGGGTTAAGTTGTAGCGGAAATTAAACCCGTTATTGATTCATACTACCGTGAATTTTTGTATTGATTGAGACAGTAAATGCGCTATTCATTGCGTAAGTCTAAAAATGTACTAACCTCATTAAGGTTTACATTTTCAGGGAGAAGGTACTCTCTTTGAGTTTCATGATACATTCTACAGCCATCAGATGTCTTCTGCTCACACTTTCCAGTTACTCTCAGGTTTCTGTCCATTAGGTCAATCTAAAATTAAAATCAAACCTACAATTCCTTACATTTATGCTGTAAAAAAATAAATCTTGATTTCTTATGACAATGGATTTCAGCCAAGTAAGGTCAACAAGAGTAGGATTCAAGGAAAATCAAATGCACAGTGGCATTTATTCCATCTATAGTGCTTCGCCAAATTAAAATGAGTCTGTTTAATCGATATTTCATAGCTTTGTCAGTTCATATAAAACTGGAACGTTTTTCCATATGCTACTTATAGAAGAATCAATTCCAATTCTTTATCACAAAAATCTCGTGTTTAGACAGCAAGTATAAAGAAATAAAAAACACTATTTAAGGTACTTTCCCATTATATGGAGACTTGTAAAAACCAGTCACGAAAACCCAAGGCATCCACTAGACTAAAGCAAAGATTTGACGCTATCTGATGTTGTATAAACAAGTATTCAGGGGTTTCTCACTCTGGGAATTATATTTAAACTGGTGTTTTTTGGGGTTTAGGGGGGGAAGGAACCTAGGTTAGGTTAGGTACTTAATATATGCAATGCTTTATTCATATCATAACTTGGAATTCAAAAGTAGAAACAAGTTACCTAATACTCTAGTTCAGTTATATCATATTTTTTTATCAAACGGTTCGTGGTAAGAAACTGTAAGTAAGGAGTGACTCGGGCCAATAGTAATCAAAATTTTAAAAAAGAAATTTGACAACAACTAATATATCAAAGGAAAAGCTATCTATTCTGATTCTAAATATATGAAATTCAATAGCCTTTATGCTACACACCAAAAGCAGTGAGCCTGAGAAAACATCGCCAAAAAGGCAAGTGACCTTAATGAAAATCGCATCACTAGATTCAAAACATCACAGAATTCTGCTCTAGAAGAGTCAAACTCCTATCTATAAAAATGTAGAATTTTGTTTTTTTTCCACAGAATAATAACTACGGATAAGTGTTTATTTGTTTTCTGTTTTTTTTTTTTCGTTTTTCCCCAAAGGTGATTATATGCAACTGGCATTCTTAAAAGACCAGGAAAGAGCTTATTCAAACAGAAATAAAGAGTTTTAGCTTCCTTTTTAAGCGAAAAAAAGATTATGCCACGGGAAAGTGGTAGTTTCTACCGTTTTTGGTAACAGACTACGATTTTGCCACAAAGAAAACCATTTCAATACGTAACATAACCTAAACTAGGTACCTACCCCCCCCATAAACCCCAAAAACCTACAGTTTAAATATCGTAAACGCAATGAAAACCACGCTTTGCATTGCATTTCTCTATAGCGGTCTCTTGCAATTAACCCGTCTGGCGGGTTCTTCGTGACTGGCTTCCTTGTACATAGATATAAAAGTGACCATATAGCACACCGGTAACCAATTTTATAACAGGCAAATTGTTATATCCTATTGATCCGTCGATATTTGCAACGGAAACGATTATTATATTTAGATAGAGCAGTGAACGGAAAAGCGAACACTATTTTTATTTCTTGGTTATCTATTTATGAACCTGTACCAACTAATATTCTTCCAAGACCAAGGGGTGTCAATTGGGGGAAAATGGGTGGGGGCAGGGTGAATTTGCAATATATCTACTTTTTTGCCCCTTCTCCCTAGATCTTGGTATTTTTTTTTTTTTAGTGCCACATTTTTGTATTGTCATTTGAAAAATTGAAAAAAAAGAATTAATGAGGAAAAATACCTTGAGCTTTATTTATCCATGTCAAATTCATTTAGAAACATGTCAAGACTACTGAGCAAACTTAGTAAGCTGTATTGTACATCTTAACACACAGTTAAAGCAACTGTGGAGGTGTAGACACATTTGAAAAATTACAAATCTCTGCGTGGGAATTCTTATTAGAAAAACATGATGCAAGTATGAGTGCGCATATTCGGACAAACAGAATTACCAAAAAATTACTGTCGAACCTATCCGCTAATAGACACAATTGTTTTGAAATGATTTTAGAACGTCTCTAAGTTGAAACTTATCAAGCAGCTGGCGCTTGCACAATTTCAACAATACTTTCAGACATAGTTGCCAGGTAGTGCGCATTTGCGCTTTTTTGAGTTGATTGCGCATTGAATTTTTCAAATTGGCGGATTGCGCCGGTTTAGCGCATGTCAAAAAAATTCGGCGCAAAGTGGGCGCATTTTGCCTTCACAATAACTCAAAATTTTAAAGTCTAGTGTTTACTGACAACTTCTACTGACAGATTCAGGAATCTGTCTATAAAGACAGGTGGAATTTTCAGAACCCCGTTGGGATTCTCATATCGCATTCCAGGCTCCATGACGACCTAAATTTTTGAATTATTAAAGCGTGCATTATCCTTAGCGTGAAAAACCAAATGGGAAAGTGGTCAAATTTTGATAAAAAACAAATTCAGAAAAGAGTGGGAAAAGCTGGCCTTTGTTCGACATGGCTCAAACAGCTCTTTCTGTCTTAAGCTTACCTATCAGCAACCTCTTCATCGAGAGAGTGTTTTCTGTTATGAATCTTGTCAAGTACTAAATTTGAAAAAGGATGCACCTTAAAATGCTTAACTCTACTGTGACCATCCGGCTTAGGCTAAATTGCCAGGAAAAGTGCTACAGGGACTTTGATCCTACACCCGCTATGCTGAACAAATTTACCATTGACATGTATGACATCAAAAACCATCCAATGACGATGAAAATGAAGATTAAACTCTTGAGAAAATTTTGGGCGTGCAGAAGGAGGGTTTGCTGTTTAACTTTGAAAATGATCTTGAATACTACTCGAAGATAAATACAATATATGGTTAAAAAATGTACAAAACTAATTCGAAGTTCATTAAAAGGAAAACACAAATAAAATAACAATCGGAACTGTTGAAGGACCTTGTCAAGTACAGTTTTTTCTCATATGTATGTATCTGGCTTCTGTTTCATGACAAAATCTCAGAACATTGTCTTTAGCCAGCAATTTTATAGATAGTTGAATAATAACGGCCGGTCTAATTTCTTATCTTTGTCTTGGTCGTTCTTGTCGTTCTAATTTATATTTTGAAAGCTACGAAACATTTTGTTCTCATAACTAAGTTTGAGAATTTTTATTTTTTTCTAGCTTAGAATTGCAATGTCATAAAAACATTGTATAAAAAAGTAAACTATGATATCACTTGCCTAAATGACATTTTGGAGAGCTGTGACCTTCAAGGATCATGCTTCTCTTTAGTTCTATATTAGAAGATCCTATCTATTAGTTATCTTTATCAAATGCGCCTTTAACTTCCACGTTTTTGTACAACTTATCTATATTGCAAGACCAGTATACTGAGTACCTATTTTTTTTTTAGTTCTTTAATCACAATTTCTATTGTTGATAGGGAATAATTCAGCATATTAGCCAGAAAGTAATATAAAATACCACCTTAGATATTGGCAAGCATTTTTTTTGTTCGATCTTCTTTAACTCCCTTATTTATTTAGTTCTCTGACATAACAGAGAACTAAAGGAAATGTTATTCTTGTCAAGTCAGAGACTGAGAACAGAAAATTTAGACCACAAAAGCGCATGTAATCAGTCAAAAATGCTTCACTGTTTCAGATTTCGGAATATGGTGCCGAAATCTGTTAATGAACACTGAATCCTACCAATTTTGAGTTCTAGTATTCTGAAAAGCAAAATTCACAATATCTTGTAACATTGTCTCTGATTTTTTTTTTTTTTTTTTTTTTTTTTTTTTTTTTTTTTTTTTGCACGCATCCCTGTAAAGGGCTGGGCACACGTAGCTGATTTCGGGAACTGATTTCCAAATCAGCGCCGATTTGAAAAGAAATCAGCGTCGATTTTTTTTTTTTTTTTTTTTTTGCACTAATCCCTGTAAAGGGCTGGGCACACGTAGCTGATTTCGGGAACTGATTTCCAAATCAGCAGCGCCGTTTTTAAAAGAAATCAGCGTCGATTTGAGCTTGAAAAATTTTCTAGTTTTCGGCGCCGATTTACAAACCAGCGCCGATTTTCATTATGATCATCACATTAAAAATAGGGATACAAATAAACAGTCAGCCAGAGATGTCTGTGGTGAAAGACCCCCCTACTGAGCTGAGAACTAAACTGATAATTAAGCTGAGATCAATTATGCAACTATTAATAAACTCCAGTTGACTATTTATGTCCATGATTTTTTGTTTTGAAAATCTCGCGCAATAAATTTTTCTTTCAACCAATTTTTCTTACCGCTATCGTTTGTCCACTGATACTGAAATCAGTTCCCGAAATCTGCTACGTGTGCCCAGCCCTTAAGATCTAATTTTCCCTGAATTTAGAACTCCACCCAAAAAATATATAGCGAAAATGCGCCGATGCCGCTTTTTCGCCTCCCTTGGTGCGCTATCTAAAGTCAAGCACCTGGCATCATTGCTTTCAGATGTTCATTGGATATTTTATGTCGGATATCTTATAAAACTTCCTTTTGCTTGTTCGAAGTTTTAAATCGGACGTTTACCTTACATAGAATTTTACCTTCTTTTTCATTTATTGAATTAATTGGGAGGTAAATGTTACCGAGTAAGATAGCTTTTCAGGCACATGTGTAAGATATTTTCCTGTAGAAGGGGGTCAGGGTATTAACCAAAAAAATATTTGATAATTTAAATATGGAATGCCAAGAAATTTCAGAGAATTTACAGTTTTGATATAAGGGGGGATATGCCTGGCCCTGGAGGCACCCCTCTGCGTACATGTATTAAAAATCATAGATGGACTATACAGACAAACTGATTATAGTTGCGGTAATAACAAGGCAGGTTTGGTGGGACTTACTTTTTTTGGGGAGATGTGAAGGAGGGAAGTCTTTTCTTGGTGGCTTGTGACGGTTGAAACTCGAGAAAGGCTAAAAATAGACAATTTATTCGAAATCACTTATTGTAAAAAAAAATATCATGGGGAGGGGGAGCTCCTTAGCACCCCTCCGTCGTTGTCTGGGTGCCTGGCAAAACCATTATCCCAGTCAAAGGCTGTAGAAAGGAGCTTAGAAAGAATACAGGTCCCCACTAATCATATGATTTCCCCTCATCTTATAATTTTACCTCGTTTTAACTTACGAAATCAACGGCATTTAAAATGAATGATCTTATGAGAAACTCCTACAGGCCATCCAGCAAGAACCCAGAGTGTGAATTAGAGAAGAATTATTATCATAATGGTGCTTTATCCATGATTTTTAACTGTTAAATGGCTTCTTAAATGACTATCAACTACTACGTAACATACACCAGTTAGTTTATGCTTCACTTCATTTAGAAAACAGTTTTACTTTATGAAACTTCTGTCTTAAGGATCTCTAGATAAGAACATGTACGCCATTCTCCTTTCCTTATAGATTAGTTTTTTTCCTAATTTGAGTTTCGATATCAAAACCACGAACAAGTCAATCATGATTTAGTTTTTGTGATAGCCCCTATGTGGTTTTGACAAAAAGTAGATTTTGTACAACACACTGGTGTTCTATATAATTTAACAGTTTCATGTTGTAAAGAATTTTGTTTCACGTTGTGAAACAAAATTAACTTTAAATTAACTAACCCCAATTATTTTTTTTTCTTATCTGTCAATAGCCTTGAAAGTATATTTTTGAATTTTATCCACTGTAATAATATAATCATGGGAAAAGACTAATTTACAGACATTCATCTAAATCTAAAGGATCTCACGGTCAGTAGTTGAATTTTTTGCTAATCAAAGAACTAATCAAATGAAAAAGATTAAAACCTGTTGAAAAACCAAAAAATACAAGTTTTCGTGTTTGTCTTGATAAAAACTAACGCTTGTGTAAATGTCAAATAGTTGCAGGATTTATTTAAATTGATAATTATCAAAACTTCTTCTCTTATAATGTTTTACTTAAAAACAATGTTTTCCACAAAAGGAGTCTTTCCAACAAAAGTTAATAGCCATATTAAAACGTAAAACCAACAAAAATAAAGTAATTTGATAATTCATATTTAAAACAAATAGAAGCTACTTCCAATGAATAAATGAAGTCCAGAATGAACAAAAACTAGATTAATGTTGCTTAAACAACGTGAAATGTTGCAGCAGCCATTTGTCGGTTTCGCCAACAACAGTGTCGGAGAAGCGAAACTTGTATCAAGAATCCGAGACAAGGATTGACTTTGCAACCAGTTGAACAATAAATGTATATATGTAATGTACCTTTAAGTGTATTGGAAACAAATAAAATGTAGATAAATTGGCACTAGCATTTCCTACTGCTTTTTTTCTTTTTTTTTTGGTTTTGATAACTTTCTGTGGAAATGATAAGCCCAACACATGTAAATCGTGAACATAAATGGCTAATATTAATATATAGCAGAACTGTCAAAACCGTGGATGGATTAAAACTTGTAAAATGATCTTATTGAACCTAGCTAGTACTACAAATTTATTAGTCACTTTTGAGAATTATATATTATAAATAAACTACAAACAATTCAAGAACTACTTTATTGCGTTTTATTATGATCTATAATCGTCGCACAAACACTTATTTCTAGGTGATAATGACTTTCCTACCCTCAGGTGTATCGAAAGCACGGGTCATGCACAAACTTTTAACCTCTGACCCATGAAGATGATCGTGCTCTAACAAACGATTGACGAAATTAATTTCTATAAAACTCTCCGCAAAAGAAATTTTCAAAGAAAGGTAAAGTGCTACATTAAACCTAAGACAAACGAAAAAAAATGAAATTATAATTCATGTAAAATAGTAACTTAACTCCGCCTGAGGATTGTAGCTGACTCACTTAATCCAGTCCCAAGCCTGGAAAAAGGAGGAGGGATGGGCAATGGCTTGCAACCCACTCCCTTAAAAACTTTTCTTGCATCTGAAACATGGATAATGATTCTACCCAGAATGACCCCAAGGAGGACAACCCAAGCATACCCCTGGACCAGGTCTTTGAAAACGAAAAAAAAACTACGAATTAATTTCTGGAAGGTACGTACCATGACACAACTATCGAAAACTGAACAAGTCATCAACAAGATGGGAAAATACAACCTTGACATTGTTGCAGTGACCGAGGTGATGTGGCATGGAAGTGGCAAGAAAACGTTGAACAATCACCACACAATCATTTATAGCAGCCCGACTACGAGACGAGAAAATCTTCTCAAATCATGCAGCAATTGCTCTGAGGAATTGGATTCAAATATCACCTCGATTGATGACGGCCAGATTTGTTGGACGTCATGCAAGGTTGTCTTTAGTCATTTACTAGGCACCGAAAAAACGATGCAACCAAGGGGTTAAAAGATGACATAAATTGAAGTCTTAAAAGTGGAATTTAAAGATATACCGCGTCATGACATGGCCATCATAATTGAAGGCCTAAATGCAAAAGTTGTATCTAATGGATGATATTTCCCTCAAGTCTTAGGAAGTCATGATATTGGAGAACGGAATGATAATATTTGTCACCTCATCGACATGACTATTACAAATGGATTCTTCATTGGTGTTAGTTTTTTTGCTCGCAAAAGCACTACAAATACTCCTGGACGTCTAAAGATGGTATTAGTCATAACCAAATTGACCATTGTCTCTCAAAACACTTCAAAACACATGATTTGAAATACAAAAGAAATTTTGGGCAAGAATTCTGATCCTGAAGAATCACCAAGAGACGAACTGGAAATCTAGTAGCAGACCCATAAGCTGTAAAGGAAGTATGTGCATTGCACTTTAAAAAGCTCTAAGCCATTCACCACCAACTCTAGAACTTAATATTCCAATAAAACTACTCTTTTCGCTTGACATCAGTTCTGATCGACCTAGAGCCGAAAAAATCATCGAAGCATCTAAGATACTGAATAATAATAAAGGTTCCTTCACATTGAATTTCGGCTTTCCGTTCTCCCCTTCACACTGAACTCCGTAAGCCTTCCGTAAGACACATAACCCTCCGTAAGACCTTACGTTAACGTATCCGTAAGTCCAAACGCAATGCTAGAGGTCTGACGGAAGAAGTTCAAAATATTTCAACTTCTTACGTTTACGTTTGAGCAAAATGGAACTTAGATGAGAAAATACTTGAGTTTGCAGAAGCTAGAAAAGGTTATATAGCTCAAAGTACCCTGTTTTCAAGGACAAGCAAATTAAACTAAATTCTTTGGAAAGTCTGAGCCAAGTTTTTCATCAGCAGGAAAGAAAGTAGTAAGTATAGACTGTCTTGATTTGTGGGCCTAGGCTAGGATAGGCTATACTTTGATAAATATTGCTAGATTTTTAATTCTGGTAAAATTATACTTTAGCTACTTTCGGCTATCTTGGAAAGGAGTTTGGTTAGGAAAATAAAACTTTCAGGGATAGATCTACAGGCTAAAGTATGTCCCGGGAAGGTATTTTGAAGCACCTACCTCTACTCCTTCTCCCTCTAGAGGGTCCTGACCTTTGATGACCTTTAAAAATATGTGTGTTATAAAAGTGAAACCTTGTAAAATAGATCTTCTGCTTAAAATGCAGTCCAACAGAATTGTTTTCAGCCTCACAACTTTGCTCAATCCTGATGTATAGAGTTTTAAAGATATGCAAATACATTTCCTAAATTTTGAAAATTAACATTGATATGGCTTAAAATACTACTCAAATACAGAAATTGCATTTTCAGAACTAAAGCCAGAGAAAAAGAATCTTATAACTGAAAATTAAGGTAAAATGTTGTTTTGTCAAAATTTCAATAGGTATAGACCTGTCATGTAGGCAAATTTCTGGATCCTCTAGAGGGAGAAGGAGAGGAGATAATTACTTCAAAATACCTTCCCAGGACATATTTTAGCCTGTAGACCCATCCCTGAAAGTTTCATTTTCCTAACCTCACCCCTTTCCAAGATAGCCTAGGTAAAAGTAACTAAAGTAGAATTTTACCTTAATTCTTTTTGGGTGAAAATTCTTTTTGAGGTTAAAATAAAACCTTTTGTGGTACAGTTAATCATTTAAAATGTTATTTAGGACATTATTTTTGTAACTTAACTCAGGATTTAAAATGTTCTTCATGAGGTTGAAGCAAGAATAAATTTAGATTAGGATCTAATCTACTTTAGTACATTTAAATGGATAGTTTGATCTAGCTTCTCAACATCCTCTATAATGAAAAAGATTTAGGATCATTGAGGAAAAATAAAGACTTTAAGTTAATTTCTTTGGCAATGTAGAAGTTTTATATAGGCTATCTTAAGGATATATCCAGGACCATTAGGGAAGATAAGGTGCACTGTCAGAAACACATGTGATAGAGGAAAAGAGCATACAACAAGGAATCTAATGGTATATTTTTAAGTTTATTAAGCCATTTTCTCCTACAAAGCTGCTGATCTGTAATGCTACCTTGCATTGTATTGCCATTCCCCATGATTGGGTTCACTATGGGCTATTTAAGGCTATTTGTTTTTTCTCAAAATGATAAAACTGTACAATACTACCTAAGTTTTGATTGGAAATAAGTACAAAAATATTACAAGCATCATTGATCTGCAGACTTTTGTTTATAACATAGGCAATAGGCTATATATTTTAAATTATTTTTTTACACCAACACTTTATTTATATTTCCAACATGTGAAAATTATATTTATGGAATTCGCAACAGACAGTGTATTCACAGTAGGCTACAGCAATATTTCCTGTGGTGTTGAAATATATTTGTATGGATTTATTGACACAGATAGATATATCAACTACCAAACATTACTAAGAATTTAAATGATGGATAAAACCATTTAGTAAAAAGATTTGAATGACATAGTTGGAAATAATATTTGGTCATTATATCTATGTAATGTGTGATCTTTAAGAACTTTGTCAGAAAAGAAGGAAATGTCATAGAAAAACATGAACTTTGAAATAAAGAAAAAAAAAGAGAATAGTAAATACAATGTCATTATTTCCCCAAACACCTGTGTGTGGATATTGTCTTCAAGTAAAAGTTGATTTTGACTAACTTTAGTTGGACCCAAAGAAACCTTAAAATTTGATACAAACACAACAAATTGTATTGTATTTTAAAGCTTCAAATCAGGACACTGAATATGCATGGTTTTTTGGCCCATCACCAACATGTTTTAAGTGACACTCAACTTTGATAAGCAAATTGAAATACAGTAGAGTCTATTGAGTATTTATGCATTGAGGTATTATAGTAGTAAAGAAATGATATTAATTCAGTTAGTACCCTAACAAATGTTGTATAATTGGGTGTAGGCAAAGTACTTGTTTCAATAAATTTGATTTAAGGCACAGTAAATTTTACTTCTTTTCTAAGTGATCCTTGACTTTCTGTGGTCCAAAAATTCTTTTTTTGTTGCTCCATAGAATTAATTAGCTATGGAGTTTGTGCTATTGAGGAGAAAAATTAACTAAATCTCCACAATATATTTTATGAATAAGCTGCAATAAAAATTGGGCTATAAAATGAGTATGTTTAAAGTTTAAAAATTGAAAAATTTAGTAATCATTGTGTTTTTTTCTAGTTAATGATCTTAATGAAAAGATGGGGGAGCTTGAGAACCTGAGAGACCACTATGTCTACCTAAAGAAAAAAGGGAGATCTACAAGTGGATCTGATGCTAGTATAAGCTTAAAGCCAGAAGACCAAAAGTTTGTACAAACAATGAACTTACTTTCTGAACATATAATTGAAAGGAACCATAAGACAAAAGGGAACACTGTTCAAGATGAGAATATATCAGTGGACATTTATTCAGAGTGTGCAGGGGGTGCCAACAATATAACTATGCTGAAGTGAATGATGCTGATTTTATTACCCTTAGTGAAGAAATTCTCATTAACAATCAAACAGATATCCAAAGTTCCCAAGCTTCTAGTAGGCAACAAATATATGCATCAACAAGCCAAAATAAAACTCATAATAGAACAAAGACAGGTTCTAGAGATCAAACAGACCTGAAGGAACAGCAAGCAATTAACAAAAAAAAAAACAGCAATGACCAGCATGATCTGGAGGGGTACTTTCTACAATCACTGTTATCTCATCTGAATAAAGAACCGGATGATTCAAAATTAGAGTTGCAGATGGAGATCATGAAGGCAGTTGAAAAATACTTTAACCATTCAGTATATTTTTAGTTTTATAGACAAACTTAATAAAGCATTTTTTCTCTCTTTAAGGTAAGCATTAAATTATATGAAAAAAATGTCTAGTAGGTCTAAAAAAATAAATATTCCAGCAATATGAATAATTAACAATAATAACACTAGTACCAGAGTAAAAACATGATATAAGAAAATACTTTTGACATTTCTATGGCTTTGTTTTGAAATGTAGTAACTGGTTCTAGATTTCTTTGAAAAAAAATTTAATAGCTATAATTAGGTGTCTTAATTCTATGAGATATGGTGAAAAACAATGTAAAGAGACGCTTTTTACCATAAAGTTATTAAAAATGTGAAAGAAGACATGCCTGCCATGAAACTGAAACTAAAGAAAAAAAATAAACAGATTTAGAGAAATTTGGAAACTGCCATGCAGTGTCCTTTCCCTTTGCCAGTGTTCTCTTCAAGAGGTTAAAAAAAAGCCTGAAGCCCCTCTAAAATGGCATCAGATCAAAATGAAAAGTATACTGTTGGAGTCAGTATGGTCAAAAACCTAGAAAAAGGAAATCACGGCCCCCTTCCTTACACAACAAGGAAAACCACTTTTTTGCATGGGTAGCGCTGAAAATTGACGTTGCAGTGTGAAGGGAAGACTTTCGATGTGAAGGAACATAAACGTAAGACCCGTAACATGAAACGTAACAACCTTTGGACTAAACGTAACGTAAAGTCTTACGTTTTCAATGTGAAGGAACCTTAAAGCACCAGGAGAAGATAGATTCACAGCTGAAATGACCAAATGTTCTGTGTCATCTTTGAGATCCAAGTGGACTGCCCTCTTTGTGCCTCTGTGGTCCCTGGAAAAGGTCTCTTTGGATTAGACAGAGAGTATGTTGATTCGACTCTTCAATTCAGCTGAGGACATCTAAATCGAGAGAACAGTGCTATTGAAGAGTATAATTTTGACAAAAAGTAAAGTCATTTGATCGCCAGATTCTCTTCATTCTGTTGAAAACTCCACTTGCTTGGCCTACGCGGATCACTACTTCTTTCCACAATGAGTCAGATTTTCAATTTAAATTTGAACTTCCCACGTTTTTAAATTTGACGACTTGTTCCAGTTCCTTATCGCTAAACTTGATCTGAAGTGGTGAATTTGATCTCGCCATGCATTTGGTTTTGTTCGCGCTGATTTTGAGCCCAAATAGTTTCGTGTTGATTTCATCAAGGAGTTGTTGAATGTGTATTCGATGCCTTAGGCCCCTCTGGGTGTACAGGAGGATCTAAGGTAAGTAATTGAAGTGTATAGGAACATAAATCTCTATCAATACATAGGTGAAACGCAAAACGAACAAAACTGAATAATCAAGCTAAGCTTAAAATAAACAGAAACTACGGAAACAAGAGTATGGATAGGGCTTGTAAAGACCAGAACATTATTTGCACTTTACTGAAAACAAAATATATCTTAAGCGTTTTTTCTTTTATAACGCTATAAATACAAAAAATACTTCGATTTTCATGAAGAGGAAATAATGTATATTAAACTACCAATCTGCATTTTATTACAACTTTTCAGTAGTCTTGGCCAGGGGCGTCCTGAGGCTCATTTTATTGGGGGGGGGGGGGATCTTTGTAAATTTTACCAAATCGCTACCTGATTTATGCCGAATTTTCTGCAGAAATCAAGAATTTTGCTAAATTTCAGCTTATTTTGCAAAATATTTTGCCTTCGGTGAAAATTTTACCGAATGCCAACAAAGTTTAGGGGGGGGGCACCCCCCCCCCCCCTTCCTCGGGACGCCCCTGGTTTTGGCTACTATTATTTTCTGTCTTTTTTTGTTGATGTTATGACAAATAAAAACTCAAAGTTCGAATAAAATAATTGTTTGATAAGCTGCAGCTACTCTTTCAATCTGAACTCTTTCTTTTCAATGTATACATTAAAACTGAGTTTCCTCACCCTCGAAACCTTTTAAATGGTTTAACTCACGAAATAGTTCAAAACTGGGATTACAATCTTATAGAACCTAGTTTGTACTAAAAAGCTATTCGCTGCTTTTCATAAGCGTTGCATTGTAAAATGGTCTAATGCACAAACGTATTAAAAAAAAAAAAAAAAAAAAAAAAAAAAAAAAAAAAAAAGGAAAATAAAAAGACCATCTATTAGCGTGGAAAAAATTCTTTCCTTGCTCAAAAGCAGATTTTCTTGCTGTGGGCCATCCTTCTAATATACTTAGAAAGGAGCAAAGGGAAGTTCCAATTTATTTGATGATCGAACCAGGTAACTAGCGCACATCTTAAGCACTTTTAAATTTGGGTCTGACTTCGATTTGAAACTGGTTGTTTAATGGATTTATACCAATTACATAGTTTATACCCTCTTACATAGACTATAAAATACCACTTTAACTCACAAACTGTTGGCTCTAGCTGAATTACTAGCGAAAACCATTTTTTTAGCCTCAGGCAAGAATTGTACATGTTGTTTGAAAACTTAATGTTATTTTCATCAATTGGATCTGCAGTTCACACTTCCCGTAAAAGTCACAGAGGTTACACCCTTACCAAATGCTAGCATTAAGGTAAAATCATCAAACTTGGGGAGAATGACACAACCAAAGTTTTTCTCCTGCAACATAATTAAAGTGAATAATCATCACATCAACATGAAGATATCCAATGCTGCTATTAATGGATAAACAAATCCTAAGCTGAACAGAAATTAGAATCAATAGTCGGATTAGTATATACAAACAAAATATTAAAAATGTATTTTGTTACCAGTGAAGCTCAAATGATACGCTGGGCACGAGAAGGTTAAGGGAACTTTGGGTCTACTCTTGTTTGTGGCACAGACCTCTATTGTCGAGGTTTCAAGCCTCTATCTATAATGTTAATTTTCTATTATCTTTCCGAGAAGGACGATCACCGATCCGTGTTTGTTTCTTGTTTTTTTTTTTTTTCGTAAAATGTATTTTTTTTTGTCCTAAAGGTCCTAGAATATTAGGAAAAGCTTCTTTAGAAAGCACATTGAAATTTTTATCGCCCTTTTTTAAGAAGTGAAGAATATTGGACCACAGTGAATCGGTGTTTTCAGTCATTTCGTTGCACAAAACGACAGTTTCAGCCCGAATGGTGCTAAATGGTCAACAGGTGAGAATTCCGAATAGCCAATCGATTTAAAATCATCAAGTACATATTAACCTTTCCATTTTTGGAGATTTCACCCTTACGCTTTTCGGTGCGCAATCCTTCCTAAAGATGCATGTAATCCACTCAAAATAAACGGTTAGTATAGATATCTATATTGAAGCTTCATTTAACTAAGTTTATTCGTTTGGGGCTTGATATAATTAAGTATAGTTGTGAATAATTAAGCGTAAGTCATTACGGGGGAAGGCAAAGTTGAAAAAGTCGTCAAATAAGAATTTGTAAAAAACATTTTGGTACTTGGGTTCTGACTTTTGGAAACGATATTTTCGAATATGCGGATTCCATTTATTTCGGGAATTGCGACCACCAAAGTGCGCTTCATAGTTTAATATGAGATCAAAGTTTGACTCGATCATTTATGGTAAAAAATCTAAAACTTAACTTGTTCATTGCTAAGTAGATGACACTCCATCGTTCTCGTGGCTTTGTTATGGTTATATTTACTGCCATGTGCCATGCTGGTGCAAATTGATGGTTAAAAAGCTTAAAAAGCAAATTAACTCTATTATTTGATCCTCAAAGGTTTGTCTTTACCAGTATTTCACTTTTTATTGTTTCGCCTCGTCTTTCAGGAATCCTTGGTATATCAATTTATAATGCATAGGCTAAAAGTCGTACCAGTTTTGGGGTCAAATGATAGTTAGAGGCTTACTTAAGGGGTTTAAAAGTAGGGTAAAGGTGCAGATTAGTTCCCCGTGATAAAAGCAACTTATTTCTTACTATTATTCAGTAAATTGCAGTGGTGTCCACAGGAGGGGTTTTAGGAGGAGCTTGGCTCTAATGTGAGCTAGCCTAGGTGGTACAGGTTTTTGTCAAGCATAGTCAAGCAAAGGTCTTACAGTCTGACAATACTTGTCTGTCTTCTCTTTCCTTTTTTGTTTGTCAAGAGTCTCACTATTTACCGTTGCTCCTCATGTCACTAACTTTACAGCGCATCCAGACTATCCACTTTTTGGAAAAATGGGATGGAGATCCGGAAAAAGGAATAGCCCTCCAGACTTGGCGGCTTACAAAAAAAATATCGGTACAAGCTTATCAGCCATCCTTATCAAATCTGTTTTTCTGAGCCAAAACCTATAGAAAACAATTTTAGAGCCTCAGTTAGACAATTTACCTTTTTTCTATTTTAAACCAAATCAGACAACTATTTTTATTTATCACTTATCATGTTTAGTCGTCTCCTTCTTCTGGCATTTTTTCCAGAAAAGCTGTCCACACTACAGTCTTCCGTCCCATTTTTCCATTTTTGGACCCTCTGATCCTTCCTGCCCAGAAAACGGAAAAATGGAATGGAAGACCTGTCTACATTTCCAGATTTCCGTCCCATTTTTCCAGAAAGCAGATAGTCCGGACGTGCTGTTAGGTGGCACAACAAAATTTTAGGCCTGGTGGAAGAAGGTTTGGTGGTACCTTCTTCTTAGCCAATACTATGCCGCAATGCCCAATACTATGCCACAAAGTTGTAAAATTGTTCAATGGAGTTTTATTACTATTATTTAGGGCGGACTCAAATGGGTTGAGACTCAGGCCTCCAAGGCCCATTGCCTCCACAATGGAGCATTAAGAATTGTCATTTTCCATCTTTTGACGGACCAAGACTGAATATGAGAATGCTTTACAGAGGCTAAAAAATTGAAGTGTAGCACTAAGAAGTGTCTTTTTCCTTCTATTCTGGACTTCTTATTGCTTCTGGAGGGGGGGGGGGGATTTGATTACTTTCTGGTTTGAATATTTTTTTCACCAGGTCTTTTCACTGCTTATTGGGTCCTATTATAGACTATAATAGTCTGTAGATACTGGAGATGGATCGGTTATATATCATGAACGAATTCTTGAATTTTTTTCTAAGGTTACCACTAGTACCGTACTAAATTTCTTCTCTATTTTGCAGGATAGCATGGAATCATTTGCCAGAGAAAAACTAGATGCTCTATATAGCCCCCCCCCCCGAAAAAAAACTTATTATGCAAAGTGTTTAACCTGCCAAACGGATGGAAAAAGACAGCTTCACACTGTTAGTGATATAAAACGTGTCCGAGAACTTCTATTGACCAGATGCAAGTGCAATGCTAAGCACCATGCTCTAAGAAAGGACTGTCAGCAACCAAACTTCTTACAAAAAAGACTTGTTTGGCATAGAACTTGCAGACAGATATTTTTTTTCTTGTGATCTCCATGGAGGTCTTCAGGAAGCAAATATGCCAGCTACACCTGCAAGACTTACTAGAATATTGGCAATAGAAGTGAGTTTCTCATATGCTGACTGTTGCATCATTTGAGGCAAAAAGGGAAGTACCAAGCGTAAAAGTGAGAATCTTCTTGCAATTAAAACGATAGAAAGGCAACAGAAGTTATCAAAGCATGCTGAAAGACTTTTAAGAGAAATGCCTGCTGTGTTTGCGAGGTCCAAAGACAAAAATTCGATTCAGTTGAGTGCAAAATACCACCAAAAATGCATGCTTAGCTTCTTTAAAAAGAAAACTGAGGAAGAGACTAACTTTTCTGCCAGAGAGGCCATTGCAAAACGTGTGGTGTATGAAATTGAGACTCGTCTTAAGGAAGGAAGGATATACTCGCTTAGGGAGCCAAGGCAAAAATTAAGCAGTGGACTAGCTAGTTCAGGTCTGGAAATAAAGGCCCATGATGTTAGGATACTGAAAAAGCAATTGAGTGTGAAGTATGGCAAAGCACTAGAAGTGAGCTCTAGTAAAAAGGCAGACCAGTGCTTTTACTATATGAAGCATAAAGTATCTGTTGGAGCCCTGAGCCGTCAGGTTTTAAAGTTTGTCAAAGAAGCAGATGATTCAGTTGTGCTAGTAGAGAGTCCTACCTGAGATACAGACTGTGAACCAAATGAATCTGACAGAGAGAGCGACAGTGAATCATTTGACTCTGAAGTAGTGTGGGACACTGAAGATGACATGCAAAATAGTGGCCCTGAATCAGTTGAAAGCAGAACCAAAAGTTCTACAGGGAGCCAACCATTTGTCAATGTTCCTGACTGGGAAACTCCACACTGTTCAAACTCAATGAACGATATGTTTAAACATAAAGCTAAAAGTGAATTTTTTGACACAGTGAAAAGGTTAAAGGCTGGTTTAATTGAAACAGTGAAAAAGTACAAACGTAGTGACACAAATATTGATATTACTACAGAGTATACAGATGCTATGATCCCTCCAATGTTATTCAGCATGCTTGCATTCCTTTTTGCCGATTTTGAGGACCCACCAGATAACGCTAGCGAAAGATAGTGTCACAGATTCTGTGAAAGAGGATATTATCAGTTTGTCTCAGGACATTCTATTTCAAGTGGGATAATTAGAGACTCCAAAACATACTGGCCTAGGTGTTTATGTATACCACAAAAGTCGTAACAAAAATCTTATAACTCTACTGAATAGACTGAAAATGACAGTTAGCTACAGCACAGTTCAACGCATTGTCACCAATGAAGCTATGAAAGCGAAGGAACAACAAGAAAGAACTGAATACGTCCACATACCAAAATAATTGTCCCAGGAGGCTTTATTCACTTTTCACTGGACTTGATTTTGAGGTAAGCATCAAAATATGAGGTAGAAAGTCTAAATCTTAGTTCTAAATTGAAATTTTTTTGACGCTTTGCGGCATAATATTGCCTTTTAAGATAATTTGCTTCCTTGCAAAGATGTTTCAAGGGCTAATTTAAAGGAAACATGAAAACCACATTATTACTATATTCCATTGGTATGTCCCGGAATTTTAGAAAATACTGTCTCAGACATTCAGTTAGTTCTTGTGTCTGCAAATGAACAAAAACAAAACGGCATTTCCTAACTCTCATTTTTTAAATAACTTAGACCCTTTGCAGCACAATATTAATTTTTAAGGGTGTTTACTTCTCTAAAATCAGTATTAAGAGGCAAATATCAGGAATAATACACTGTTTAGTGATGAATTTCTAAAATTTTGGGGCTTTGCAGCAGAAAATGCTTTCTCTGCCTGAAAATCCTAAATTTAGAGAATCCTAAGTTTAGATCCTGCCAGGGTAAGGCGCCAGTTGCCTTTGTAGCACCCTAAAAAGCTCCTTAAAATGTTAAAATGGCCAAGTTACAGTAATAACATTGAGTCAAACAAATGAAACTATTTCTTCACGGGCTCCACGGTTTAATCACAAGATGCCTGTTAGTATTCCCTTATTCATAATACGAAACCGTGGTTGTCTGAATGGAGGATTCAGGAGGAGACCACCCTCCCCCCCCCCTGTGAAAGTAAATAGTCCAAAATGTCTGGAATTTCTCGTTCCCATTCGGCCTTAGAATAGAATAAAATAGAATATGATTTATTGGCTAAAATAGCACAAAAGCTAGCATAAGCACGTCAGAATTACAATAACAGAACAGATGTTAGGGGATAAACATAAAACAAAAAAGGGTCACTTTAGTCACTTTAAAAACGGCTAGTCACAATTCTGAGCAAAGACACTGATTCTTAGAGCTGATTTTGTTTTTCCGCTTTTTCTAGAAAACATTTTTCTATGCCAACTATTTTGCGGAGGCTGTTTTTATACCATATACTTGTCCGAAAGATCTTTTCAAAAGGCGTAGTGACCACCGAGAGCTAGAAATACTCTAGACAAGAGTGTGATTTTTTTTATGACGAAGCCCATTCCTAAAATCCTAGATCCGCCACAAATAACTGATCAATCCTTATTAATTATCTGAACTTCCTTGCAAACAAATTAATTGATTTTCTTCTACTTTAGGAGCAAACTGTAAATGGCACGTCATCCCGCGTAACTACCATGATTGCCGTCCAACCTTCGAAGGGCCTGATTGATTTTGGTACGTCGTCTGCTTCAGTCGTTTGATCGCGCCCCCGGTGCAGAAGCCGTGCATTGTCAAAATCAGATTTCGGAAGTGAATCCTTTGAAAAAGTGACTTTGAAAAGACAACGCTGCATAGAACCTTCTTCTTTTAAGCTCGAAATGACTCGAGGGGACGCAAAAGTTTCCATTGCTCCCATTTTCCTATCTTGGGCAGTCTGCCGTGACTTGCCAGCCAAATTTCTGGCAGTGCAATTACCAGACAACTTGACACTTCCCAACTTCAAATATTTTGCAGATGATGGAAGAAGCTCCATGATCCCTATTTCTCGCATTGGATATTTGCAAATAATCCCTAGCTCACCTCCAAACTCTGAAGTTGTTACAAAAGCAGTTTCGGTATTACAGCAGACAGCTGATTCTCTTCATCAAGAATACACAGTGATCACATGTGACTTAGCAATTTATGAGATTATACTTGCTTAGAGATCGAAAGATCGAAAAAGTTATGAAAAAGTCGTTCCTACGCTCGGGGGACTACACATCGCTATGAACTTTTTAGGTGCCATAGGGTATCTCACGAAAGGTTCTGGCTTGGAGGAGCTTTTTTCAAAAACAAATATTTTATTGCCTGGGTCTGTCAAAAAGGCTATGACAGGTAAACCCTTTTACCACTGTGAGAGAGCACACCAAATTGTTGCGGAAGCTTTGTGAAGGATGTATTTTGAAGCTTTCGTAGTACATTGTTTAGTGTTTGGTAAGGATACATCAGTGATGGATCACATAGAGAAGGTGCTCTCAAAGATCGATGGCAATAGCAGTTGGGGTACTGTAACAGCTGACTTTGACAGCTTCCTCGAGACATCGTTTACTTCAAAACTATGGTTACAGTATATGAGAATGTGCTTCATCCTGATGCACTTTTAATTACACAAAGATCAGGAGAATGGTGGCGACATTTCAAAGCAGCAAGTTTAATGATCCCATATATGACTGCATCTGGGCATTATAAACATGCAGACTGTTTGACACTATATTTGAGAGAAATGGCCTGTGCTCCTCAGAAAGTGATTGACTTCAGCATGAACTTCTCCAGTATTCCCCGGCATTGTTCGGAGCGCAATCCGAGGGATTCCGATTAAGAACTGGAAAGGAATCTGATCTGATAAACTTTATAGAAAGGTTGTCTTGCCTAGATTCTAAGGCCTGCTCTTTGCCAGTGTTTGATGTCAATTCGACGCTATCTCTCATTCTGGACTTTATGCCGCTCTTAAGGACTATGACTCCGTCAAGGGATGATACATTGTCTGATCCATATTTAAGGAAGGTTTGTTCAATGTGAAAAGGACTCCTGGCTCAATGAAATTGTGTCGTACCGGACCATGCGCTAGAATCCTCACTAAATCTGGAAGCAAAGCAAAAAATTGGATTAAGAGGTGCTACTCTGAACAAAGCAGCAGTTGCCAAGTGGACACTGAATTTGCCATTTTGCTCGAGAGTATCCTCTTCCCTTCAATCGATGGCAGGACTGGATTTGGCGACTGAGTTTGACAACAATATTTTGCAAAGCCATGCCAAGATAAGTAGCCTCGTAGACAAGTCAGTTAGTAATCTTGAAGAGCATATACATCCTTTTAAATATGATGAAGTGCTGTTGGTTAATGTGATCACTTTTGAAGCTGTTGATACAGCAATAGCGGAACGGATTGTCTCAGCAGAGATGATAGGATTGGATGCTGCAGAGGACTATTTAAGAGGCAATTCTAGTGGTTTTTCAAAGATCAAGGTTTACACCATGGAAAGCGGCTTGAAACCTACCCAAAAGACGAAATGTACTTTTGCTAACCCTGTCGAAGCACTAGAAGCAGGTAAAAAAGTTCTGCTGAATGTTGGTAAAAATCCAGGATCAGCAACTGACATGCTAAAAAAAAATACTTCAGCATGAACTCCTCCAGTATTCCCCGGCATTGTTCGGAGCGCAATCCGAGGGATTCCGATTAAAAACAGGAAAGGAATCTGATCTGATAAACTTTATAGAAAGGTTGCCTTGCCTAGATTCTTAGGCCTGCTCTTTGCCAGTGTTTGATATCAATTCGACGCTATCTCTCATTCTGGACTTTATGCCGCTCTTAAGGACCATGACTCCGTAAAGGGATGAGACATTGTCTGATTTTCCAAGAAAGTTGACGTGCAAGGTTTTTAGTCAGCTCCTAGAAAATCTATGCCAACTGCATGTGGTTTCTCACCGGTATGATGGAATTTATGGAATCAAGCACCCGACCGGCTCACCAATGTGCTTAAAAGACAGTAGGTGGCTGCCATAGACGAAGGGATGAGCAGAATTTGAAGGTCAGTACCACATATAGTGACAGCATCAAACTCAGTGTTGGGGTTCCAACCCCTGTTTCTTTTCCTTTCAGATAAGTGACCTGTTTTCGGTTTCTTAATTAGATTTGCTTATAGTATAATTTCAAAAGACAGGTTAAATTCCCGTTACTAAGCGATAGTGGTTTTGCAATAGGGAAGCTTTGAACCAAGTTTATTTTTATACTTCCTGGTTTGGGAGTCATTGAAAAATAAATCTAAGAGGGTGCATTGGGTTTGAATGGGGATGTAGCTGATTGGCTGGGCCAAGCGGAGGTCCACCCATACAAACAGTGCTGTAAAAATTATTATTATGTTTTAGTCTGCGTTTTGACCCCGGTTGGGGAAGGATATTTCTGTTGTTATATGTGACCCTTTTGGAAGAATACAAGTAAGGTATTTTCTACAAACTGTGTACTATTTTCCGCAACCCAGGCAGGGTAGGAATAGAGCTACGAGGTACTGTCATTACTATATTGACATGGAGGTTTGTTACCTCCAAGGAGAGAGTTAAGAGATTTTCTAGCCGTAACCCAAGGCGGGTACATTTGGCTTTAGAAAGTGGCCATTTGACCACTCGATCGCGTTATCATACCCTGGGACAGGGTATACTGTAAATATGGTAGTACCAAACCCGATATTTGCAGAACCGTTGGGGTAAGGGCGGGAATCTCACTAACATTTGGGCCAACAAGGGGTTCCCCCCTTCGAGTAAGTGGCATAGCAACCTTTTTGCGCCATTTTTGCATCAATAAGTGGCGACAACCATAAATACACCCCCCAATAAGTGAGGGCAGCAAGAAAAAGAGCTATCAACAGCACTGATAGTAAAAGAATTTTGCGTTTTCGAAGAGATTAGTTGAGTTAGCCTACATAGTGATAGTAGCCTATTGTGGTTACATACAAAGAGAAAAGAAAGAAATACGGAATCAATTAATAGAATTATGAAGATCTCTTATGGGCTGTGCCTTGTGAGATCATAATTGAAAAAAAATTACGAATCAATAAATTGCGCAACTAATTAGTATTCAAAAATATGAGGCTAAAATTGCTGCGTGTCAAAACAATTTTTCGCGAGAGACCGGAAGTTAAATGGATAAAAGAATTTTCATTTAGACTGAAGAGGTAATTTCAGTTAACGAAATTCTGAAATTATGTCGGACAGAGATGAGAGTAACTCAAGACCGAAAAGGGTGAGTGAAGCCCATAAAAAAAAAGAGAGAGAGATAGAAAAGAAAGGGAGAAAGATATGAGACAACAAGTATTTAATTTCATGAAGGAAGTGAGAACAGCCAGAGAACGAGATGACGAAAGAGATAGAAAAGAAAGGTAACAAAGAGAGAGAGATAGACAAGAAAGAGAGAAAGAGAGGATAGCTAGAGAGCAGAGAGAAGAGAATATTAGGATAGATAGAGAACAAAAGGAAGAGGCTGATAGAAGAGCCAGAGAACGAAAGGAAGAGGCTGATAGAATAGCCAGAGAACGAAAAAAGGAGAATGATAAAATAGCTAGAGAGAACAAGATATCACCAAGAGTTTAAAAGACCCATGATAGGTTTAATAGAAGCCCAATGGGGAATTCCAGAAAGTGAGATTTTATCACAACTAACTTCTACGCTGTCAGATAGCCATAATAATTTGTCTAAGAATCAATCGCGAGAAAAAGAAAATTACCAGACATTAAACACTTTTACGGGAAAACATGATACTTTGTTGCCTGCGGGGAAAGGTGGACCGGCCCATAAAACAAATTGGGAGGCTCTGCCGACCTATCCGAAAAAAGAAATGCTTGATAGTCAAAATGATGATAATCTGGTAAAAATTGATTTCTCGGAGCCTTTTTATAAAAATTGCCATAATGAAGAAAAGAAAGTAACCTACAAAAGATCGAATTGGGCTATAGCATATAATCAAGGAAATATTGACGAGTTTGTGAAATCACATAAAATAGAAGGAAAGTTAAACGGAAAATTGACCGAAATGGTAATTGACTCAGGGAGTGAGCAAACTTTTGTGCGAATGGACCTAATTAAAAAGACGGAAATAGACCATAAAAATAATATTACAATATTATGTTATTATGGAGATAAGCACCAATGCCCCTCTGCTTGGGTAAGAATAGAAATTGCAAAGAAGGACGGTACGGTCCAGAGAAAAACGATAAAAGTAGGCTTAGTACCTATGCTAGCAGTGGATGTTTTAGTAGGAGGAGACTTTGGAGATATCGGAAATCCAAATTTACAGAAAATGGAAAAATTGAAAACACTTTTAATGAGTGCGAGACGCCGAAAAAAATTTGCCAAAATGAAAAACTGATTGTACCAGAGAATAAGGAGACAAAATCTATTGTACGCGCTTTTCCTCGTAAAAATCGAGAAATTTTAGTATAAAATGAAAAACCAAATGTCGGAATTCAGTTCCCATTTGATGACGCAATGTTTGTTTCTGCGGTAAAAATAAAGAAGACTAAAAGAGAGAAAAAAGATATTAAACGGAGATACAATGAAGAAATGCAGTCAAAGAAGGTGGACACTGGAGTCCAATTCAGATTTCATGATGATTTAGTATTTTGCGAGAATGGCAGAATTGAGAAAAGTAGAGATGAAAAGAAAAGTGTAGAAAAGAGACAACATTTGGAGATTCAGCCTGCAGTGGCGAAAAATAAAAAAATGTTGGATGGGCTGTGCCTCGAAAACATAAATAATAGGGAGAAAAATAAAATGTTGGATGGGCTGTGCCTTGAAAACATAGATAATAAGGGGGAAAAGAGGTCAAAGACCCATGGGGAATAAAAGAAGATGGTTACAAAATAGAGATGAATGACCTACAACGGGTTGGGGGAAAGTTGGGAGATATGGAATTTCGAGTCGGATTGGAAAGATTTGGAAAGGAATCTGATATTGGTCTGATCAACTCAAAAGATGGTTTGTTGCTTTATGAGAGAGAGGAATCCCTTGGGGAAGATCCCCTGCGGGAAGTCGCGACAGATAGCCCTTTTCCTCAATGCACAACTGGCGGACAAGTTGTGATCCCTTTATCGAGATTTTGCCTTTCTGATATGGAGTCCTTGGGGGATACTCTCTCCCAGTCACTTCATACTTCACCCAAACCTTTGTCCAGTAACCCTAATCATAGTTGTTATTCTTCATGGGAACCGACAATTATTTCCGGCAAATTGTATTCAGTGGGAGAAGTATCTAAGTTTCATCTTCAATTAGCATCAACATATATTCTTCAGTTAATTATCCCAGGGGAGGGAACCCAGAAAAAAGGCGATTCATGGTTCGCGAAAAATTTTACTTCTTTTCCAGTACCCTTATCGTTTTCACAGGCCTTTGCATTTTCGGCCTTAGATTATTTGAAATTATGCCAAGGGGCAATTTACTTTTTGATTGAGATGTGGGGTTGTTTCCACAGATGGAAATTAAGAGGCTAGTGCAGCCAATTTCTCACGATGGCTGGCATCATCACATGTGCCAGAAACTGATTCTCTGCTCCTCTCAAATGTAAATTCGTGAGAGCGAGAAAATTTTTTTTGTTTTGATTGTGCTACGCACAATCATTATCTACGAATCTTGAAGATTTCAACTTTCAAAATTTAGTGCGGATGCTATACGATTTAGACCATGGTGGTCCTACAGTAGAGACGTGTCGAGGACGACCGATCCAGAGCCAAGCGGTGGAAGAGAGAAGGCAATATTGTATACTGTAAATAGGGTAGTACCAAACCCGATATTTGCAGAACCGTTGGGGTAAGAGCCGGAATCTCACTAACATTTGGGCCGACAAGGGGTTCTCCCCTTCGAGTAAGTGGCATAGCAACCTTTTTGCGCCATTTTTGCATCAATAAGTGGCAACACCCGTACCTATACCCCAATATTCAGTGATTCCTGGCAATCAATTCTTAGAAGTTCTTCATGCAAAGCTAACTTGGTGGCTTTTATTTATGAGTTTTGGAGCAATGTTGGAAGTAAAAGTAATAACTTTGATATTATACTTGCTGGAGGTTTCCCTGATCGTCCACATGTTGGGATATTGCATGTCGAGATATTCGTAATCAGCATGGTCGATTTAGTCTAAAACCTCTCTCAAATCACTTGTCCCCCTCAGATTGCTATTTTGTCAGATTTTCAACTTTGGCTCCCCGACTAAGAAGTAACAATTTTTGGTCGCTGTAAGTCTTAATTCCGTCTGAAAAAATTAATTTTTTTTTCCAAAAGTTTCAAAATTTTTCAGAAGTTTTTTTTGAAGAACTTTTTCAGAATTTTTTTTTTCCAAGAAATCCTTTAAAGTTCTTTTTAAAAAGATCTTCGCTTTCATTAAACTTTTTATGCAATGCCATTTAAGCAAATGCCATTTTGACTAAAAAATCATATTTGTAGCAGTGACATAATTTCGTCAAAATCCTTGGGGGTGGGGGGGGGGAGGGGGCAAAGTTGGAGCCAATTTTCCAAGATCGAGTGAAAATGAATTTGAAAACTGAAAAATGAGCCATATAGTACAATAAAGGTGAAAATATACAAAAAAAACTTGACTCGTTTCTGTGAATGCTTGAATTATGCGGGCCTACCTTTGTTTTGACAATATTTTTGAAGAAACCATTTTTCAGTGGGGGGGGGGGCAAACTGAATTCTGCCCCTCCTTACACATAGAAAACTACGCCCCAGATTTGTAGTTCCTTGGAGTGCTATTGTTAGGCTCGTTAGCATTAATTTTGTCGGGAGTAGAGACCAAATTTACTAAAAGCACAAAAATATGCTACTTGAACGAGCACTGTTGAAAACTACTGAGAGTATGTGAGAATTTGAGTTTCGATTTTAGAGAGGTTTACGACGATGAAGATTATAATGCTGTATTTTTTAATAGGACTTGATGCCATGTTGGGGCATTTCAGGCTTCAAATCCTCAAAACACTTTTTTCACATGTACAAATTACCATTAACCTGATAACAAACACAGTATACAATTTGTAAGTTAAAAGCGATTTAAGAATATTTGTCCCTAGACAGTTTCCTTGAAAACCCAGTTTTTAAATTTTGATCACTATAAGCTCTGGTTCGCTCTGCACTAGCTTGTAGCTTGGCTGTAACTACAACCATGACAGTCTTTGCAGTAGCTCTCAATATTTCAATAGGAGCCAATCCAAAAAAAAGTCTAAAAACAACTCGGAAAGCCGCTTGGTGATTTTTCCACTACTTGTTGTTTGGTAGCCTTGTTTCATTGTTCTAAAGGACATAAGTAATCATTGCGACCTCCCGCTGATGAGCCAGTTGGTAATTCTGCTAAAAAGTTACAAGCAATGGCGTTCTTAAGATTCGCCAGGTCTATTTAAAATATAGGCACGAACAAAATAAAAGGTTCACCTTAAGAAACTTCCATATATTGAACCAAAAAGGTTTACTTCCTCAATCAAATTATTAAATTTCTATTCAATTTTAATCTGATCGTAAGTTTTTAAAGTCAAAGCTACCAATCGAGATTGCTATTTTATTTGCCGAATTTGAATGATTCAAGATTAGCGATACTAGTAGTTATTGAAATTCATACTTTACCTTGACGTCCTCGGGCTTAAAACCGCTTAAATCAAGGACAAGCCTGTACATATTGTCATCGCCCTTACTACTAATTACTGGAAGTGCAGTATCCCCTTTAAAGGCCGATGGTAGTGCTCTGAACACATTTTGATTGATGTTTTGGAACTGATTTTCCATTTCTCTCATTATCATGCGCATATCTTCAAACGGGTCCCACGTCCTTCTTCCCCAAAACAGGTGGCGAGACTGTGGTCTTCCGAGAAGCAAAAACGATTTTGCAAGTCTCATACCTGTTCATGTAAAGAAAGGTGAATTTAAAAATTCAACTAAAAATTTACATATAGCCAAAAAGAAACTGAATAAATTAAACATTATGAAAACAAACTTTGTCTTTTAAGAGAAGAAAGTATTACGAAGGTGAAGATTCTTTTCGAACCCCTGTTCAGACACAAAGTTGTCCATAAATAGCTGAAAACCATGTAGTGACTAACACGACTTTCAATGACTTTCGGTGCTCAAATTCAACTGAAGAAAATAGATAGGTTAGAATAATATCGTTTATTACACGAAAATCTCATCAAACAGTCTGTGGTAACGATCTAATAGGTGAGAAGCCAGGAGCGACTCGGCCCAAAGTAACCAAAGCTTGAAAAAATAAGGAATTTGATAACAATTAATAGGCTACATCAAAAGAATTGCTTTTTATGGTGATTTCAAATATATAAAATCAATAAAGTTTAATGTTGCCCATCAAAACCAACGAAACCTCAGAAAATCTGTTTTATTTTTGAAAAAGGAGAACATCCCCAAAAAGTCATGCAATTTAAAGAAAAAATCAAACCATCAAAATTCAGCATATTGGAGAACCCTAATGTAGAGAATTTAAATTCCTACCTTTGTGAAATTTTGTATTTTTTTTTTACGGGAAGAAAGATCACAGATGCAGGTCTATCTGTAATATATATACTTTTTTTCTGTTTTCCCAGGGATGATTGGGTCTAAACAATTGTCCAAGAAGACCAGCAGAGGGCTCAATCAAACGGAAACTATAGGTTTTAGTTCCCTTTTTAAGTGACCAAAATGATTGGAGGGCAAATATACCTCCTCCCATGATTTTTCTCCAAATATATCCGACCAAAACACTGAGATAGCCATCTGGTTCAACATAGTTGAAAGGTGTGATAATTAGACCTCTGGGGATAAAAAGACCCCCACTTTCCCTGTAGAAAGGGCTGTGAGTTATAAAATTTGCCCACTGTTTACCTTTAATATTTTTTACTGAGAAATATTCGATTCGGACAGGGGAGATCTTCTACTTGAGGGATTTTATGAAGATAATCTTCCATGTAAAGGGGGGGGATTTCCTGGTTTTATTTGAAAAACAGTTGAAAAAATGAATGAAAAAGAAGGTTTTTCAACTGAAAGGAACGAGTAGCATTACAAAATAAAATAAAAAGAAGTCATTTCGTTGTTGCTTCCTCCTCAATCCTGCCCTCTTTATGCTAAAGTTTTACATTTTGTCCCAATTTTTAAAGAACGAATGCTGATACTCAAGGGTCATTGATTTGGAATCAGAAGCTTTTTTAAAGCACTAAAAAATGCTAGCATGAGGACCGTTGGATTGAAGAGGGGATGACCCCCTCGTATACAATATAATTTGTTTGTTTTAAGTTTTATTGTTACTCCTTACTTCTAGTTACGAAACTGTTTTTTGTGTATTTAATTTATTCACAGAATGGTTCTCAATTTAACATGGTACTCATATGATAGTAAGACCGTCGACCTTATTGGTTGTTTTGCATACAATAAATTGAAGAATCATAGGGTCGATAAAGAACTTTACGGTACATAGGAATAATGTTAGTGATGTCAAAAGTAAATAACGCTATAGAGTAGTCTTCATAGTTAATTAAAACGTAGTCCAAATTATAGTATACTTCGGAAAATACAATGCAATGCAATTGAATGAATATTTAGTATTTGGTGGGATTGGACAACAGGGCGAAAGTCCCTATATTAAGATTGTTTTTTTTCCAACTATTTGGTTATTATCAAAAAGATTGAAGGCAACATCCCAAAACAAAATGGTGTGACTGAATTTCTTACAAAAAAAAATCGCAAAGAAGAGAAAAAAACGAGGACAATAACAGCCAGCGAAAAAAAGAGAAAAAGTTATGCGAATATTTCGGTTAACATCTCTGCCCAACCGTCCTCAGTGAGGAAAAAAAATGCAAATAAAAGTCCGAAGGACAATATAAACACCAAACCTCAAAATAAACACTGAAACTAAAATAAGGATCATTTCGAAGTAATGATGAAAGGGTAACTGAATAAAAAATACTATACTGAATGGCGTTTCAAAATTTCATTTTTGTGAAACATTCTTAAAGGCTAATCGCTTGTCAGGTAGGGTATTATCAGAAACTCTAGTAGATTGCGAAATATAATTTCGTGGACGGATCTTTACGATTTTTTGTTTTGTCATGATTATCCAGTGTGGTCTCAGAAATTGTTTACTGAATTTCTTATAATCACAGGAGTTAAAATTCTGGTTTTATTTATTTTTTTTTTTATTTTACAGAACAGTTTTTATTCAAAAAACCTAGTTCGAAAAACATGGAAGAATTATATTGTTAAAACTAAATTATTTACCATCCGTATAGTATATCCAGCCTAGCCATATAGCTTCGAATCACTTTTTATTGTGGTTCAGCTATGATTCAGCCTAGCACTACTGCAGTAACCATGATTTCATGTCAGCACACAAAAACAATTTTCAATATTTTCTTAACTGTGATCCAGAAAAGGAAAGCCGTAACGTTTTTGAAGCTAACTTCTTAAAGATGTAATTTTGTAAGTTAATATTCGTGATGAACTGTAATATTAAAATTGACCTACCACACATAATATTTATCATCGCTGAATTATAATCAAATAATTTTTTTTTCTAGCCAGACATTTATGTTTTATAACGCGTTATTAAATGGGTTTGCAGTTTCCTCTTTACGAGCTGGCAAATACTGTTGCAGCAATAATCTTGGACGCAATGCATTACTTCGCGGAGGGTGTTTATTTGTTTGTAGCTTTTCCCACGGGAGCGATCGTATCGATTTGATGATCCTAGAATATCGAAAGAGCTCATTTGAACGAGAATTAAAAGTTGTGCTTTTTGATGGGTAATAGAGATTACGCAACAGTAAAGAGGTGGTTTCCGCCATTTTGAGGTGTAAGGTAAGTCCAGGTCAAAATTATATCAAACAGAAATTCTAAGATAGCCAATCGCTTTGGATTAGCCAAAAAGTACACATTGAGATTCCCAGTTTTAAAGGTCATAAGTCTGTGTAGTGGCGCAATGGTACTTAAGTATAAACGCCATACATATAAAATAAGGAGTTAATGTAAACAATTATTTTAAGATTTAACTGAATTGGCTCATTTAAAAATTTAAAAAAATTTGAACTGTGGTGTCAAATTACCCATCAACTATTTTGGAGGAGGATAAATGAATTTTCCTATATACAAAGAAGGAGTAACTGAAGCGTTGAAAGTGACATTTTAAACCCAAACTTGATGTTCAAGTTTACTAAATCTTCTATTGCAATAGTATTTTCAATGTCACATAAAAGATTACATTCTCACGATTACCTGCGTGAACATGGAAAATGTTGGGATTTATTCATATGAAAAGGATTTCTTTGACGAGCTTTCCTTGAATGCCACGGAGTGAAGTTTTTACGATATCAGTTGAGACAATTTATTCGAATTGACTTAAAATGTATTAAATTATATTACCTAGCTTGAGACTATTCATTGTTTGTATTTTAATAACTCGGAATTTTCATAGACCATTAAGTGCAATCATAAGATATATTCTACTCATATTTGTACTTTACTATATCTATTTTACTTAATGAGCAGATCTACTCACACATGTTTTTCGTTTCTTGATTTTGTCAGAGTTTATACAGTTTACAGGTACACGGTTAAAACAAAAATTAGGCATGGCAAAATGAATGTGAAACATATAGTTTGAGCTATATATTCAGATATTAGGGGGGGTAGGGGGTACAGTATAGTGGAATTGCAGTCAAAACGTGTTCAAGATGATTTTTCAGGATATTATGAAGTAAGAATTGTTTTCTTAACATATTCCCAACTCAACTTCCCCATTTAGAGGCTTATACCAGCCTTTTTTCTTGGAGCATTGTTCTGCAGAAGTTAAACTTCAATGCTGGTCTAATTAGTAGGGTTCAAGGGAGCCTCAGCTCTCTTCACATCTAAGAAACCCTGCATGCGGTATTAAAAGCAAGCACAAAAAACTAGTTTTTTTCAAGTAGAAGGAAAGAACACCATTAAAACATAAAATGGACATAAATAAAGGGGGCTGCATCCCTCCTCAAGCTCCTAATCTATACTCTAAAGCTTGAATTTTTGCCACAATGTCGTAAGAACGATTGCTCAACCATAAGCGTGATTGGAATGGTACAAAAAAGTGTTTTTTTTTTGTCCCTTAAGAACGGAAGATTTTGTAAAATTTCAGTTTAAATGTTTTAATAGGTTATAGAAACATGAAATACTTGTAGTGACCCACTAACTACATTTGTTCCAGTCAAGAATGCCTTAATAAATCACTACAAGACTGTCTGGAATAATTTGGGTTTTAGGAGATGGGAAGCCCCCCTCATATACAGAACAATTTCTGTTTATCTTAAGAGTTTATTAATTTAAAAAAAAAATCAAAGTTTTCCCGTGGGAAGTAAAGAGCAAAGTTGAAACTTCAAACGGACAAAAATTATTACTTCACAACCTATTTAATATATATCAATAAAACTAGTTCAAATAAACCAACTAATTGTTTCCCTATGCTTTTAGGATTATACAAAACTAGCGCTTTACTGAAAACACAAAAGTCAAGTATAAAAAAAAGAATTATTGATTAGGACTCAAAAGTGAGTACGTAGCCTGACAACTCTAAAGGAATCTATAAAGCTTTTCATAGACTTACACCAGTTGTGATATGAGTAACTTTCAGAATACAATTAAAATTATCTTAAAAACATAAGCGTAAAACTAAAAATTTTTTTAATAACCACGAAGTAATTGAATAGCATAAAAAAATATTGAATTTATTTATCAAGCAGCATTTTGGTATTGCCAGCTATAGCACCAATCATGGTTGCACCGGCAGCTGCAACCTAGTAAAGAGCGAACCACAGCCCATAGTAATCAAAAGTTGAGAAACGTGTTTTCAAAAAAAAACTGTCTAGTGAGAAAAAAATGACCATTTGACACTGAATCAGGCATGGTAATTATTGTTTCGGTTAATCTAAGAAGAAAAAGTTTATTGCGAAAAGAAAGTTATGGTGATTTCGAAAAAGAGCCTGAAACCCCTTGAAAATGGTGTCAAATCGAAAGAAAAAGTGCACCATTGGAATCAGCATGATCGAAAACCTTTTGTAGGATAATTAAAGTCCCCCACCTTGAACACCAAGGAAAATGACTATATTGCATGGGTAGCACTGAGCTGTCTCCCTTTTTTTCTTTCTTTTTTTTCTAGAAGGGCTAGGGGGTGGCCAGAACATCATAGAGAGGTGTGTAATAGCTCATTCGAAAGGGAAATAAATTTGTAAGTGCCCTTTTTAAGTGACCAAAAGATTGGAGGGCAAATACCCCCCCCCCCCCTCCCTACAGGCCCCTCCCTCCAACTAGTACTATAAAAATTTTGAGGTAGCCATTTTGTTTAACATAGTTCAAAGGTCCAATATATATGATTTTGATGATGATATGGCCCTCCATAGTCCCTGGGGAAGGGCTGTATGCGGTATCGGCCGTATCGATATCGTGCGTATTGGTATCGCACGTATCGTATCGGGAATATCACTATCCGCTGTTTTTTTTTTTTTTCAGTCATTTTCTAGGCTCATTTTTTAAAGCATGCCCCGGCAAGGTAAAAAAAAAAAAAAAATTCCCATCTGACATTGACACAGGAACGCTAACTATTATTTTGGTTCGTCTTAAAAGTAAAAGTTTATTGCGAAAAGAAATTTATCTTGATTTCGAAAAAAAAGCCTCACACCCCTCGAAAACGGCGTCATATCAAAATGAAAAGAGTACCATTGGAATCAACATGGGCAAAAATTTGTACAGGGAAGTTACAGTCCCCCTCCTTTAACAACATGGAAAATCATTTTTTTTTGCATCGGTAGAGCTGATCTGTCTCTTGTTTTTTTTTTTTTTTTTTTTTTTTTTTTTTTTTTTTTTTTTTTTTTTTTTTTTTTTTTTTTTTCAACAGGTCTAGCGAGCTACCAGAACATCATAGAGATTCTTAATGACTCATCTAAAAGCTATTTCTCATATCTACGTGATTTTTATAAATTCTGCTATCTGCAAGTGCCATATGGCACAAAAATGACACTTGTGCTATTTCTCAAAGGGTGGCACTAGCAGGCTACCAGAACGTCGTTGTTAGATATTTTATAGCTCATATAAAAGATATTGCACATATCTACGTCTTTCATATAAATTCCACCATCATCAAGTTCAAATGGCACTAATAACGGCACTTTTGGTGTCGTGTCTCAAGTGGAAAAGCTGCACTGTAAAAACAGAAAATGGATTTCCAACAAAATGTTTTGCTCGATTTCAAACAAGTCAAAAAAACAACCAATTTTTCTGTTGTGATTGTGACTTGCTTATTTAATTCAAACAAGTCACATAATATCCAATTTTTCTGTTGAAATTGTGACTTGCTTATTGAATTCCAACAAATTGTTGGAATTATTAAAATTTACGTACTTTTCAGTAGAAAAAATGTAATTTTCACCGTAAATAGGCTATATCAATCAACACGGTTTGAACTTCAACAGTAGTTTGAAGTTTCGTGAATATCATTTTAAATTTGACTATAGGACCATTGAAAGTAATATATTCAGTACAAGTTTAATTCAAGTATTTGAATTATAGCAGAAAAAGGGGAATGCTAATTGAATTTTGAGCATAAAAAGATCATTGTTAAAATAAGGAGATATATTTTTACTTTGAAATAAGTTGAGCTTTCTTGTCTGCAAAATGAACGCGCAGAAATTTATGTACAAAAATTATCTTTTAACTTTTACAATCGTTTTTTTTTAAATACATATTTTGTGAGTTTCTGCAGGTAGAAAATTTCTTAAGATGCTACCCTAACCTTAACAGTGCTAACGGTGAAAATATATTGCTTTCTGAGTTCAATTTTTTCTAATTAAGAACGAAAATCCTTTTGTGCGAACAACTTATGTTTTGGCGATGAACGTCATTTTTGTAATGAGACCCAAAAAGCGTTTCAAAAAAAAATCTTCCCAGGATTTGCCATAAATTTGCTGCTTACGCTGAATAACCAAGTAAGCAAATATATCGAAGAAAAGAAGACGCCTGCAAGGGTATTTCAGTCCTCTACGTACACGCAAAGGAACCAAAAACTTCTCCCAAAAAGAGAATTTTCTAAAATGGTTAACATTTCAACTGGACTCAGAAATACTACACTTTAATAGCATGAATCATGCTTCAAAAACTCCAAAATGCTACAAGATTAATTAAAAAATAGGACGTTAGCCCAATAAGTTTTATCAAACAGTTTATAGTGTTAAACTGTAATTAAGGAGCGACTCAGCTCAATTGTAACCGAAACTCAAAAATGGAACTTTGATAACAATTAATAAGAACTGGGTTTTTATGCAGATTGCAAATATATAAACTTCATTACGTTTAATATCTACCCACCAAAGGCTCCAAATCTCAGAAGAAAAAGGGATTTTGAAAACAGGGAGCCTGATTTTCGAAAAAGGAAGAAACAACCCCCCAAAAGTCAATAAACCTTAATGTAAATCAGACCTTCAGATTCAGCGTATCAGAAAATGTTATTGTGGGGGTTATGATCTCCTATCTGCACAAATGTGGAATTTATATTTTTTCTAGAAGACTGATCACGGATGCGTTTCTATTTGTTGTTTTTTTGTTCTAGTGTCCTTTTTAAGAGACCGTAAAGATTGGAGGGCAACTAAACCTCCTCCCAAGACCTAATTTGTCTCTTAATAGCTTTCGAATGCTATGACTTAAGATCAATTTGACAACAAAAAAAAATCATCTCCTTCAACTACCAACAACCGTACAATAAATACAGAAGTAGATTTAATGTTAAGACCTTCAAACGACGAAGCGACGATTTTACCTAGGGTATTCAGATCAGAGAGAGAACACATTCTGATTGTGATGGTAAGTATTCAGTTTAGTTTATTAATATTGATAACTTGTGTCTTATGTTTCCCAAAATGTTTAAGATAGTGCATTTTTATAAATAAAAAAAAGTTTGGTAAAATTCTACGGTACTGTTCTATTAGCTGTAAACCATGCAAGAAGTGAAGTTCGGTTAATGCTAATGAAATAAAACAAAATAGGATAAAGATTTAATAGTTTAAAAACAGAATTCGGTTATATATTTGCACATCAGGGGGGTGGGGGGTAAAGCATAGCATATATTAAATACGCAACCTAACCTAGGTACCTTCCCCCCCCCTAAACCCCAAAAAACTAAAGTTTAAATATTGCAAACGCTGTTATAAACCAGTGTTTGCAATCCAATTCTCCGTTGAGAGAACCTGTTTGACTAGTTTCTTTTATCATCTATCTTGCATGGCTTACAGCTAATAGAACAGTACCAATTCTACTTTAGCTACTTTTGGCTATCTTGGAAAGGGTTTAGGTTGGGAAAACGGAAATTTCAGGGATGGGTCTACGGGCTAAAGCGTGGGTACTTATGTACTATCTGGAACACACGCAAAAAATGAAGTTTGGTTGATGCTAATGAAGTAAAACAAAATAGGATAAAAATTTAATAGTTTACAAACAAATTTCGAATATATATTTGCACATTAGAGGGGGAATGGGGGGTAAAGCATAGCATATATTAAATACCTAAGCTAACCAAACCTAGGTAACTTTTTTTCCCCTAAACCCCATAAAACAATAGTTTAAATATTGTAAACCCAACAACAAACCACGCTTTACAATCCATTTCTCTATTGAAAGAAATCCGTTACGAAAGAAACCCGCATCTTTCCTGTATAATATAGCGCATGTGTTCCAGATAGTACATAAGTATCAAAGTATGTCTAGGGAAAGTATTTTGAAGTACCTACCTCCACTCCTTCTTCCTCTAGAGGGTCCTTAAATTTGCCTACATGACAGGTCTATACTCATTGAAATTTTGACAAAACAACATTTTGCCTTATTTTTCAGTTATCAGTTTCTTTTTCTCAAGGTTTAGTTCCGAAAATGCAATTCCTGTTATTTGAGTAGAAATTTAAGCCATATCAATGTTTTTTTTTTTCTTCAAAATTTAGGAAATGTATTTGCATATCTTTAAAACCTTATAAATTGGGATTAAGCAAAGTTGTGAAGCTGAAAACAATTTTGTTGTACTTCATCTAAGCAGAAGATCTATTTTGCAAGGTTTCTATTTTATAACACACATATTTTATGAGGCGGCGAACAAGAGATTTGATGAGATCTGATGAGTAAGTCAAAGGTATTCAGAAAAGACCGGATTCTTGTCATTATTATTGGAACCGTTCAGCTCTGGAGGTAGAAAAAAGGGGGGAAGCCTCGATTTGATTTCATCTTCACTTCAGGTCCAAGTGTCACTGTTTTAATGATTGGAAGATATTTCTTACTCAAGTGTCTTCTGTCGGCCTGCTATTACGCCATTGATTTACTGAATTCCACCATGAAGGCATATCCCGGGACAGCAGATTTTAAACCTATTACTCATATCTACGTGCTTTTTATCAATTTTACCATCCAAAAGTGCCATATAGCACTAAAAACGGCACTTTTGGACCACTTCTGAAGTGGAAGAGTTTGGAAGCATAAAACTGTACCATTGCAATAATTATGGCCCAAAGCCCTTCACTGGAGGCTTATAAGATCCCCTCACATATACTTCCCATCCAGACCCTCTTAGTAAGTTTCATAAATCAACTAGTCATATTAAAAGTAAAAGATTATAGTGAAAGCAAATTAACTAAAACTAAAAACTTTTCAACTAAACATCCACCAAAAATTAAGCTTGATTGATCAACATTTTTGAATTGAACCTTTAAACTTCACTCTGTGATGAAGCCTGTGTGCTAGTTCTAACGGCGGTAATTGAGGGGAAGGGACGTCCTTGCCCCCTTAGTTTTTGCTCTTGCCTACGTTTTGAAATCATATTTTTTTGGTCATTTCATTGGAGAAGGCACTTGTTTCTTTTAAAAAAGTTGGGGAAAGAACCGAAAGTGCACTTTGTCAATTGTTATCAAAATTCCATTTTTGAATTTCGGTTACAATTGAGCTGAGTCGCTCCTTAATTACAGTTTAACACTATGAACTGTTTGATAAAAGTTATTGGGCTAACGTCCTGTTTTTTAATTAATCCTGTAGCAAACTGGAGTTTTTGAAGCACCATTCAAGCTATTAAAGTGTAGTATTTCTGAGTCCAGTTGAAATGTGCACCATTTTAGAAAATTCTCTTTTTTGGGGAAGCTTTTGGTTCCTTTACGTGTACGTAAAGGACTGAAATACCCTTACAGGCGTCTTCTTTTCTTCGATATATTTGCTTACTTGGTTATTCAGCGTAAGCAGCAAAATTTATGGCAAATCCAGGGAAGAATTTTTTTTGAAACGCTTTTTGGGTCTCATTACAAAAATGACGTTCATCGCAAAAACGTAAGTTGTTCCCACAAGAGGATTTTCGTTCTTAATTAGAAAAAATTGAATTCAGAAAGCAATATATTTTCACCGTTAGTACTGTTAAGGTTAGGGTAGCATCTTAAGAAATTTTCTACCTGCAGAAACTCACAAAAAATGTATTCAAAAAAAGCGATTGTAAAAGTTAAAAGATAATTTTTGTGCATAAATTTCTGCGTGCTCATTCTGCAGACAAGAAAGCTCAACTTAATTCAAAGTAAAAATATATTTCCTTATTTTTATAATTATCTTTTTATACTCAAAATTCCACTAGCATTCCCTTTTTCTGCTATAATTCAAATATTTGAATTGAACTTATACTGAACATATTACTTTCAATGGTCCTATAGTCAAATTTAAAATGATATTCAAGAAACTTCGAACTACTGTTGAAGTTCAAATCGTGTTGACTGATATAGCCTATTTACGGTGAAAATTACATTTTTTCTACTGAAAAGTACATAAATTTTAATAATTTCAATAATTTGCAGGAATTCAATAAGCAAGTCACAATTCCAACAGAAAAATTGATTTTTTTGTGACTTGTTTGAACTAAATAAGCAAGTCACAATTCCAATAGAAAAATTGGATTCTTTTTTTGACATGTTTGAATTCGAGCAAAACATTTTGTTGGAAATCAGTTTTTTTTTACAGTGTAGCTTTTCCACTTGAGACACGACACCAAAAGTACCGTTTTTAGTGCCATTTGGAACTTGATGATGGTGGAATTTATATGAAAGACGTAGATATGTGCAATATCTTTTATATGAGCTATAAAAGATCTATTAACGATGTTCTGGTAGCCTGCTAGTGCCGAACCATGTTGGTTCCAATGGTACACTTTTCATTTTGATATGACGCCATTTTCGAGGGATGTGGCTTTTTTTCGAAATCAACATAAATTTCTTTTCGCAATAAACTTTTACTTTTAAGACGATCCGAAATAATAGTTAACGTTCCTAAGTCAGTGTCAGATGGAAATTTTTTTCACTAGCCAGTTTTTTTCAAAACGCGTTTTTTAACTTTTGGTTACTATGGGCTGTGGTTCGCTCTTTACTAGGTTGCAGCTGCCGCTGCAACCATGGTACCTTGCCGGGACATGCTTAAAAAAATGAGCCTAGAAAATGACGGAAAACAACAACAGCGGATACCGATAATCCCGATACGATGATTTTCCAGAACCAAATTTAGAGACAAACATTTAGCAAAAGAAAAGTAAAATTTTTATGCAAATTTTGTTTACTTATTCAATGACGGCGAGCCAAAATAAAAGCTGCATTAACTAAAAAACGATCAGAAATTAAATAAAAAAAACAAGTTTTTTAAACTGAAAGTAAGGGGCGACATTAAAACTTAAAACGAACAGAAATTATTCCGTATATGAAAGGGGCTGTCCCCTCCCCAACGCCTCGCTCTTTACGCTAAAGTTTGACTCTGTCTCACAACTTTATTTTTTAAAACAATAAAAAACTTTAGCGTAAAGAGCGAGGCGTTGAGGAGGGGACAGCCCCTTTCATATACGGAATAATTTCTGTTCGTTTTAAGTTTTAATGTCGCCCCTTACTTTCAGTTTAAAAAACTTGTTTTTTTTTTTATTTAATCAGAACCAAAACGAGAGCTAGTCATTGGACTGAGCCATTGTGCAGAATGATACCAAATTATATGTAAAAAATAAAGCAAGAACTAGCACACAGGCTTCATCGCAGAGTGAAGTTTGAATGTTCAATTGAAAACTTTTGATCAATCAAGCTCAATTTTTGGTAGATTTTTAGTTGAAAGGTTTTTAGTTTTAGTTAATTTGTAGTCTCAATAATCTTTTACTTTAAAGATGAGTAGGCGATTTATGAAACTTACTAAGAGGGTCTGGAGGGGGATTATATGTAAGGGATTTTTATAAACCTCCAGTTAAGGGCTTTGGACCAAAATTATTGCAATGGTACCATTTTATGCTTCTAAACTCTTCCACTAGGAAGTGGTACCAAAAGTACCCTTTTCAGTGTTACATGGCACTTTTGGATGGTAACACTGATAAAAAGCACGGATATATGAGTAATAGGTTTAAAACCAGCCTTCCCAGGATATGCCTTAAAAAATGAGTGCATGACCTTTGCAAAAATAGTGGATTATTTGAAAAGTAAGCATAAGAAGGGACAAACCATGATTGAAAAAAAAAAAATCCAAGCTGGAATCGAACGCATGATAATCTAATTTCAAGTCCAGTGATGTACTGACAGAACCACGAATCTAATAATGTAATTTAATATATCGGAGTTCGTAGGGCTTTAATTGCGTAGCTTATTAAGGGGGACTGGAGGAGGAATTTGCAGGATGTGTTCTTGCAAACCTCCAGTTAAGGGTTTTGGACCATAATTATTACAATGATACCGTTTTATGCTTCCAAGATTTTGCACTTAAGAAGTGGCACAAAAAATGTTGTTTTCGTGCTATATCTCACTTACGAATGGTAGAATTGATAAAAAGCACGTAGATATGAGCAAAAGTTTTCAAATGAGCCATTAAACATCACTCTTAAAAGTACTGGTAGCCCACTAGCCTTAGCTTTACCACTTAAGATATAGCACCAAAAGTGCTGCTTTTAGTGCTATTTGAAGCTTGCAGATGGTGGAATTAATAGGAAGAACGTAAATATGAGGAATATTTTTTATATGAGCTATCAAAAATCTATCTAAGATGGTCTGGTAGCCCACTAGCCCCACCCCTTGAGAAACGGCATAAAGTGTACTTTTTCGTACCATATGGCACTTGCACACGGCGGAATCTATATAACCCACGTACATATGAGAAATAGCTTTTGAATGAGCTCTTAATTATCTCTCTATGATTTTCTAGTAGCCTGCTAGGCCTGGAAAAAAGAAAAAGAAACACCATTTTAACATTTTTTAACTTTTAGTTACTATGCGCTGTGATTTGCTCTTTACTAGAATGCAGCTAATGCTTCAACCATGACGAAGTTCATTGCAAATTCTCCTCAGAAACTAGTTAACATTAAAATCTGTGAAATCTAAGAGATGGTAGATTTTTTAAAAATCTAGTAAATGTAAGGAAAGCTTTGAATTGAGCCATTAAACTTCTATCTACGACGGTGTGGTAGCCTGCTAATGTTTCAGTAGCTTACTGTTGAGCAGATGATTCATGAAACTTACTAAGAGGGCTGGGAGGGGAGTGTATGGGAGGGGTTCTTGTGAATCTCCAGTTAAGGGCTCTGGAAAATAACTAATACAATCGTGCTTGTTTTGAACTTTAGAGCTTTTCCACTCAAGAAGTGGCAATAAAAGTTTGGTTTTCAGTGCTATATCACACTTACGAATGGTAAAATAGATAAAAAAAAGTCCGTGTATAAGAGCAATATCTTTCAAATGAGTTATTAAACATCACTCTTATAAGTTCTGCTAGCCCAATAGCCCCAGCTTCACCACTTGAGACACGGCACCAAAAGTGTCATTTTTAGTGCCATTTGAAACTTGCAGATGGTGGAAATTATACGAAAGACGTAGACATGAGAATTAGATTTTGAATGAGCCATTAAGCATCTCTCTATGATGTTCTGGTAGCCCGCTAGGACTGTTGAAAAAAAGGAATCTAACTATTTTTTTATCACCTTCTTAGAAATCAACATTCCAGCACCCATCAGGCAATTAAAACAGCACTCACCTGACATCTCAGTATAGGCTATCCTTTCTTTGATTATTTTTTATAACTATTCTTTGAAGCAAAGACTTCGGTTCTTTTATTTAATCTCTTATGCGTCGCAATAAAAGTTTCTCGCAGGCAGGATTTCTCATAGGCAACGTTTACATTGCGTTGAATCGACTTAGCATGCACGAATTTCTTAATTTTTCTACTAGGTAAACTTATTGAATGAGATTACCTCCGTTGCCAAAAAAAAGTTCTACGGGCGCTTGAGTAAAGTTGTTGAGTATGGCTAAAAATACGGCCTCTAACTCCCCTCCTAGAATTCCTAAGGCGGGGGAAAACCCCTTTCCCCTAAAATGCCTGAATTGTACGAGAACAGTCAAAATTTTGAAACATTGAAAAATTATAGCAGCTTTCTGGGAAAACTTAGTTTTTCGCAAAAATTATGATAACAGAAACGGTCTTCAGCGTAAAGGAGTTTTAGAAACTTTGGAGGGGGCTGATTCGATTGGAAATTGAAAGTTTAAGCACCTTTTTTAATAGTCAACAGTGATCAGAGGGTATTCAGCTCCATTCCCACACCTTCTGTAGCTGCCCGCCCCTATCTCCGCCCTCAAAGACATCTGATCAAAATTTTGGGTAGCCACTTTGTTCGAAACAGTCGAAAGGTCCAATAACTACGCATGTGGGAATGACATGGTTCTCCACAGCCACCGGGGCAAGAAGCGTATAAGTTGCCCATTGATTACACACAGGATCTATCAAACAGTTCGTGGTAACGAACTGTAAGTAAGGAGCGACCCGGCTCAATGGTAACCGAAACTCTAAAAAACGGAATTTTGATGCCAATAGATACATCAAAAGAATCGGATTTTAATTCTGAATTCAAATATATAAGTTTCATCAAGTTTAATTTTACCGATCAAAAGTTATGCGCCCGAGAAAACTTGGCTGATTTTCGAAAAAAGGGGGAAAGACCCCCTAAAAGTTATAGAACCTTAATGAAAATCACACCATCATATTCAGCGTATCAGAGAACCCTACTGTAGAGGTTTCAAGCTCCTATCTACAAAAATGTGGAATTTTCCATTTTTTGCCAGAAGAAAGATCACGGATGCGTGTTTGTTTGTTTTTTTTTTTTTTTCCCAGGGGTGATCGTATCGACCCAGTGGTCCTAGATTATCGTGGGAGGGCTAATTGGAACGGAAATTAAAAGTTCTAGTGCCCTTTTTAAGTGACCAAAAAAATAGAGGGCAACCAGGCCCCCTCCCACGCTCATTTTTTCCCAAAGTCACCCGATCAAAATTTTGAGATAGCCATTTTGTTCAGCATGGTCGAAAATATTATAACTATGTCTTTTAGGATGACTTAATCCCTCGAAGCCCCCAGGAGGAGGGCTGAAAGTTATGAACTTTACCCAACGTTAACATATAGTATTGGTTATTGGGACCCGGCTCAATGGTAACCGAAACTCTAGAAAACGGTATTTTGATACAAATAGTTACATCAAAAGAATCGGATTTTAATACTGATTTCAAATATATAAGTTTCATCAAGTTAGTGGGGGGGGAGGGGTTCGGGCAGGTACGTACGCAGGGGGGGGGGGGGCTTCCGGGCCTGGGCCCTCCCGAAATCTCACGATTTTTTTTCATTTCCCCATAATTTTCTGATTTTTCTCACAGAATAATGGGTTTGAAGGATTTGCCCCCCCCCCCCGAAACAAATTCCTGCGTACGTGCCTGGGGTCAGGGTTATGTAGGAGGATCTTTCCATGAAGGAAGTTTTCATGAGGGAAGGGACATTGCTATGAAGGGGACGCCGGACTTCCCAGCATTATTTAAAAAAAGATCAGAAATTAAATATAAAAAAACAAGTTTTTCAACTGCAACAGCAGCAACATCAAAACTTTAAACGAACAGAAAATATTACATATATGATTGGGCTCACCCCCTAGTCAATACCTCACTCTTTAAGCCGGAGATTTTTTAGTACTTTCATAAGAGCTATTTATTCTAATTAACGGCCTTTGTGATTAAGCGGTCATTTTTAAAGAATTGGAACAAAATTCGAACTTTCGCTTAAAGAGCAAGGTATTGACTAGGGGGCGAACCCCCTAATATACGTATTAAAAATATATGAATATAGAAGTTCGTTACGTAAGTTAATTCGTAAGTTACGTATATTTATTACTAATAAAAACGTTCGTAAATAAAATGAAACAAGTTTCGAGAAAGCCATTTAACCAAATAAAAGTAAATTAATATGAAAATTTTGTTTTAATTATTCATGTACTGTGAGCCAAGATCAAAACCTGCATTTATTCAAAAACGTTCAAAAATTAAATAAAAAAAACAAGTTTTTTTTAACTGAAAGTAAGGAGCGACATTAAAACTTAAAACGAACAGAAATTATTCCGTATATGAAAGGGGCTGTCCCCTCCTCAACGCCTTGCTCTTTACGCTAAAGTTTGACTTTCTCACAACTCTATTTTTTTAAACAATAAAAAACTTTAGCGTAAAGAGCGAGGCGTTGAGGAGGGGACAGCCCCTTTCATATACGGAATAATTTTTGTTCGTTTTAAGTTTTAATGTCGCTCCTTACTTTCAGTAAAAAAAAACTTGTTTTTTTTATTTATTATTGAAAAACGACACATGCTTCATCCTGGATGTCTAAAAAGATTAATGGCATTAACCTAAAAGTTTCAGAAATGTCGGGAAAAAAAATAAAATCAAAATACACTATTAGCATGCAGGTTTTCAAAAGTGCATCTCCGCCCTATCACAGGATTGGCTGAGGGCACTAGGTTGAAACTTTCAGGCAATCTTAAAGGGGGGGGGGGTATTGAACTAAACGATTAGACACTGGTTACTCAAGGTTGTCAACAAGGAGACTTTGTATTATCTCGGGAACGGCTTAGGAAACGGAGCTCACATTTTAAGAGAATTAATTAAAAAAAACTTTCCGAAAAATAAGTTTTTCAAAGAAAAGTAAAGGCCATTTTAAACTTAAGCTCAACAGATGCAAATACCTTTTAAAATTCAAACCAAAAACGACCAGAAATTACTATTAAAGAATAAATGAAACCCAAAACGAACAGAAATTAAATAAACAATCATAGCAAAAACATACAACAAGTAATATTATAAAATGAATAAATAGATCTTAAAGCGAGTAATGCTTAGATTGAATATGAAAATCAAGCTTAAAACGAAAAAAAAAATATTTTCCTATTGAAGTATAAATGAAACTTAAAACGAACAGAAATTAAATAAACAATCAATGCAAACAAACATACAATAGATATTAATTTAAATTAATAAATAAATCTTAAAACGAGTGAAACTTAAATTGAATATGCAAATCAAGCTTGAAACGAACAAAAATGACTACAAACAAGAGTTTGGGTATGACCTCCTTCTCTCACTGTAAAAGTCTAAAACCTATTGCGTCATTGGCGCTTTGCTGAAAACCAATTTCATGACAAATAGTTTTTTTTGTACTTAATATTGAAAATAAACATTAAAATTATAGTAACATTTTGAACTGATGAGCTTTCAGTAATTAATATCATTATGCATCATATATTCATTTTAATTTATTAACTCTTTTCAAAGTTGTTAAAGACGAATATACTTTCACTACAAACAAGTATTTGGATACTGCCTCCTTTCCTAACTGTAAATAAAAACCAAACGCCTACTGCGTCATTGGCGCTTAACTGAAAACGAATTATATTACAAATATTTTCTTTTCCAGTTCTCACATCATTGAAGACAAAAATACAATTACAGTGAGATAAATTCTTGAACTAATGGATCTTTCAACCATTAATATCATTATACATCAAATATTCAGTTTGATGTTGGTTATAATTTCCAAGACTGTTAAAGACCCATGTAGTTTTCAGTAAAGCGCCAATGACGCAGTAGGTTTTAGACTTTTACAGTGAGTGAAGGAAGTCATACCCAAACTCTTGCTTGTAGTGATTTTTGTTCGTTTCAAGCTTGATTTGCGTATTCAATTTAAGTTTCACTCGTTTTAAGATTTATTTATTAATTTACATTAATATCTATAGTATGTTTGTTTGCATTGATTGTTTATTTAATTTCTGCTCGTTTTAAGTTTCATTTATACTTCAATAGGAAAATATTTTTTTTCATTTTAAGTTTGATTTTCATATTCAATCTAAGCATTACCTTTTGAAAACCTGCATGCTAATAGTGTATTTTAATTTTTTTTTCCCGACATTTCTGAAACTTTTAGGTTTCTGAAATGAACTTTTTAGTTTCAACAAATGAAACTTTAGAAAATATATTTTTGAGGAGGACACTCCCCCACAACCCTCAGGGCAAGGGTTTTAAGTTATGCCCTAGGGGCATATAAGGTTTTTATAGAAGGCGTTGTTGTAGAAAATTCAAAACAGGCTCATTCGATTGGAAATTAAAGGGCTAGTGAGTAGAACCCTATCATGAGGTCCCGTTCCTCACCCCTGCTGCCATCTACAATTTAGTCTAACTCTGACCCCACACCATATATGGGCATAGACTCCCTAGGGGAAATGAATTTCCGAGAAATTGATTGCGTAATCGAAGGGGAAGTGAATTTCTGAGAAATTGATTTGTTGGAGTTCGTCCAGGAGAATTGTCTCCGGGCGAAGTTTGCACATGCGCATTAACGGTGGGGGAAATGTATTGATCTGAAACTCGTGACGGGGCACCATATATGGGCATAGAATACTGAACGAACACCATGCTGTCATCTACAATTGACTCTAACGCCGAACGGGACTCCATTTATTCATGGTTTATTAATGTCTGATGGATGATGTCAAGGTTGATTTATTTGTTGTTGTTGTTGTTGTTTGGCCAAGTGTAATGACACTGGGGATGATTTACATAATCGCTAGGGGGAATGTATTGATTCAGGACTCGACTAGGGGAACTAAATTTCCAAGGTCAATTGTTTTGTTGTTGTTGTTCGTCCAGGTGTACGCTAGGGAGAATGTTATGATCCAGGAATGGGAAACAGGATCACGTGTCTCCTTCTAAACCAATCAGAGAGTAGATTACATCTCATTCTAAGCCAATCAGAGGGTCACTTACATATGATTTCCCCCATTACATCGCAATTCGCCCTTGAGATTTCATATATAACGGACATGCATTGTGATTAAATTATCATATAGTTCCAAGACACAATGGATAGAGCACCTGAAATTATTGATGAGTTAGAAGCCTTGGCAACCTCAATTTACAATGTGAGTTCTGTTTTAGTACATTTTCCTTTTTTATTTTCAAAATAAAATTATCTTCCTTGGTCACCCTCCAGTATATTCAGGTAAATCCCCCCCCCTCCCACTCTAATACAAACTCCACCATGCTATCTTTATAGTCGTTAGAAGACTATAAAATATGCTCTTTTTTACCATGTAAACCCCCCACTGTTTACAACTTTAATTCTTTCATTGGAAAGAATTCTCCTTTTTCGATAAATTCTTGCTTTCTGTATTGTGATCTAAAGTGACAGCCCTTAGCTTTTAATATACCGTTTCCATTTAAGCCGCCGCTAACTTGACAAAACATTTCCGCAACGTTATAATTAGCTGACATCCCCTATGTTTTTGCACTTCCTGCATGTTTACGATAGCGGTCTAGCCAAAAGGATTGTTTTTCCCGTAAAAATAAAACGGTTTCAAGCAAAATGAGATTGTAATAATTAAGCTCATGAGTTCACAACCTGTATGGAAGAATGAAATGCTTTCTAGACAAAATTAATGCTAACAAATATTTTTAGGACATTATGTAAAAAGGAGGAAGGGGCCATGCCTCAATTCTATCGCTATCATTGTAAAATGAAAAAACAAAACTGTTTCTTCGCGTTAGGCAGTAAGAGGGCCGGGGATTTCTAAGAAAAACATAGCTTTATTATGTGTAAATTGAATACCATTTACATCTAAGATCGTAAATTTAGGCCTATAAGCTGCTGGGTTAACAATCTTTTTCTATTTTAAAGCCTATAGACGGGAACATTAAAAAAAAAATTCCAAATGGTTAAAAAAGAAACTTTGATTTCTATCCTAAGGCTATAGACTACTATTTGTCAAGGTTTATTTTTCTCACAAGTTGTGCAATAAAAACATATGATTTCCATGCATAGCATATTTCTCGTAAAATTTTACTTTTTGCTTTGTTTTTTGGCTTAGGGGAGGGGGCTTCTTTGTGATAAATGCTTTCTAGACAAAATTATGGTTATGGAGAAGAGGACTCCAGGGGAGGAGGGAATGTCTTTAAGGGACGGAGGACAGTTTTTTGGTCAACAACTCAACATTAACTTTTTTTCCGCTGTTATATTTATAATTTATTTTTCGTTGTGCAAAGCAATAGTTTTTAAGTGTAGATTTAATGTTACCCAACCTCATTAAGTGAAAATGATTTATTCTAAGAAAGTGAGCTGTATTTGTTAGAGTTTCAGAAACATTACATATTTATTTAATTTAAGCCCTTTTTTCAGATATAATAATGTTTGGTGTGATTGACACAGAATATATTGATCTGAAATATTCCTCAACTGGCATTATTTTCGAAGCAGCTTTCTAACTCCTAGACAATCAACGACGTAAAATTCATAGCTATAAATGGAACGTCAGATACAATATGTATAAGTACGAGAAAAACAGATGGAGTCCAACACTAAATTTTATAAATCGAAACGGCTTTTATGTTAAAACCATAAGACCACGTAATGAAAATGGCTATGAAGTAAAACATGTACAAGAGGAAATTCAGGAAATATGCATTTTTTTCGGTGTGCAAGCTGTTTATGTTAAGGGAAACGTGCCAACTGATAAACTCTTACTAGTAAAATGTGATAAAAACATAGCATTATTCAATTTAGAAGACTTCAAATGTGAAAAATACCTGCATTCAGTACATGACTCGGAAGATGAAGTTAGATATTTCGCTCAATGGATACCGGAAAAGATGCCTGACAAGGAAAAATGCATCAGATATCCAAAGACCTAAACTCTTGTTCTTCCTCATATCAAATGGATTAAGCCCTCATATCAAATGGATTAAGCTTATTTTTTTTTTAATATCTCATTATGTATTTTTTCAAATGTTTTTAAATATGTTTAAGCAATAAATATCTTAAGCCTCAACCGTTTTTATTCTTTAGAATACTTCATCGCCATGAAAATTATACTTTCAGATTCAACATGCCAGGGAACACACTTTCAAGTTCACCATGTTGGAGAACCCTAAATACTCACCACTGTAAAGGTAAGTGAATCCTAAAAGGTTAAAGAATTTTTCTGAAATCACACTTTCAGATTCGTCATTTCAGGGAACACACTTTCAGATTCAGCATGTCTGGGAACACACTTTCAGGTTCAGCACGTTAGAGAACCCTAAACGATAAGTTAACTCTAAAAGATTAAAGAATTTCTCTGAAATCACACTTCCAGATTCAGCATGTCAGGGAACACACGGGTGAAACTCTGTGGTCATTATAAAATACAAGTTCCATTTGAACAATGTTTTGAGGTCCCCTAGCCCAACCCCAAGGGACCCCGACGCCCATACCCCAACCCCGAAGGAACCCCCGATCCCCAAAGACCCCCAGGCCCCCAAATGCCCCCCGGTCCCCCAATGCCCCCCAAAGGGCACCCGAGCCCCCAACGGCCCAAAGGCCCCCCGACACCCCCAAAGGCCCCCCCCACGCATTTTTTAATACTTTTTATGTGCACTTGAGACATAGAAGGGCCCCTCACATTTCAAAAGGCGTTATTATATCTTTTCAGAACAAGTTCCTTTCTTAATATTCCCTCCTAAACCCATTTTACAAGTTGATGTACTCATCCTTTTCACCACAACTTTACCTTACGACTTTTTGAATACCCCAACACCAAGCAGTACTTTTCAAAAGGCTTTTTTATATTATTTCAGAACAAGTTCTTTACGTAATGTCCCTCCTAAACCAATTTTACAACTTGAAGTACTCATCCTTTTCACCAACAACTTTACTTTATGGCTTTTGAATATCCCATCACCATGAAATACTTTCAAAAGGCTTTTTTATTAAATGTTTACTGAACACACACTAATGTCTCTTAGAAATAATATTTTTCGTCAGTGATAACACTTTTTCTGGTCGAACTAGTAAGTTTTCTCCCAAAGATACCAAATTTTTTCTTAGAAGTAACAATTTTTTGATTGTAATAACAAATTTTCTGTCAGTAGTAGCAAGTTTTGCTTAACACTAACAAATCTTCTCATCAAAGTAACGATATTTTACCTTAATACTAACATACTTTTACTGAACACACACAAAGTTCTCTTAGAAATAATATTTTTCATCAGTGATAACACTTTTTCTGTTCGAACTAGCAAGTTTTCTACCAAAGATACCAAATTTTTTCGTAGAAGGAACATTTTTTGATTGTAATAACAAGTTTTCTGTCAGTAGTAGCAAGTTTTGCTTAACACTAACAAATCTTCTCATCAAAGTAACGATATTTTACCTTAATACTAACATACTTTTACTGAACACACACAAAGTTCTCTTAGAAATAATATTTTTCGTCAGTGATAACACTTTTTCTGTTCGAACTAGCAAGTTTTCTACCAAAGATACCAAATTTTTTCTTAGAAGTAATTATATAAGCAATTATATAAAATTTATCGAAATAGGTTGAATACAATTTTAAGAAATGAAAAAAAGAAATATTTTGAGAAAAAGTTTAAGGAGGTCGAAGGATGCCCTAAGAAAACCTGGGGACTAATAAAAGAAGTGATTGGATTAAAAATAAATAGTGTACCTGATGAATTAGTTAGTGTAATGGGAAAGACTTTGAATTCTGAAAAGGACATATGCAATGAATTTCAGAGTTATTTTTCGAATATTGGTCTGAATTTAGCTATGTCAGTTGTGCCTGATAGTGGTGACCCAACGTCCGAGTCCTTGTCTCTTCACCTTAGACTTCTAACAGTTGATGAAATTAAAAAAAAATATTTATGGGTTGCGTAGTAATTCATCTGGTAGCGATCGTATTACTCTAAAAACACTTAAATGTATTTTTCCTGTTATAGCTGAAGTTTTATGTGGGTTAATTAATGAGTGTTTTCGTCAAGGAAAATTCCCAGACTGTTTTAAAGTTGCCCGTATAACCCCAATTCATAAGGGTGGTATTCAAAATGACCCAGGAAACTATAGACCGATATCTGTTTTACCCATTATTTCCCGTGTTTTAGAGAAGTGTTTTAGTATTAGAATGATGAGTTTTTTGGAGGATCATAAGTTACTGGTAGAGACACAATTTGGGTTCCGTAGAAAAAGGACAACGGAACAGGCGATGATTTATTTGACAACTATTATTAATGATGTATTAGATAAAGGTTTAAAAATAGGTGCTATATTTTTAGATCTGATGAAAGCTTTCGACACTGTGGATCATGAACTTCTACTTAAGAAGTGTGAGGTGTATGGTTTGAGGGGTAAATCATTAAATTTTTTAAGAAGTTTTTTAAGTAATCGTTATCAGTATGTCCAACTAAATGATACTTCTTCCGAAAAAAACCGTATTGAAATAGGCGTTCCGCAAGGATCAGTTCTCGGTCCTATATTATTCTTGATATTTATTAATGATTTACCAAATTGTCTAAATAAATTTTGCTATAGAATAAATGAAGTAACGGTAAACCCGACTAATGAAACAGTTTCACTTTTTGCGATGACACAACAGCCATTAGCACAGCTAAGACAGCGGAGCTGCTGCAGATTTCCATGAAGGAATCAGTTAATAGAATTACAGCATGGCTGAGGGTAAATAAATTAAGGATTAACATGGCTAAGTCTAACTTTATTATTTTCTCGCGATCATCAAACTTTTACCCATGGATCAAGGAATTAGATATGCCCAATGGCGTTATAAAACGGACTGCGTCTTTTAAATACCTTGGGATTGTAATAGATGAAACTCTATCTTTTAAGGAACATGTTACTTTAACTAGCAAAGTTCTGGCAAGAAATCTCGGTATAATGAAGAAACTCCAACATTGTTTTCCCAAGTCTGTCCTTCGCCATCTTTATTTTTCTTTAATACACCCGTATATACTTTATTGTTCAAGTATTTGGCTCTCTACTTTTTCTTCTACCCTAAAACCAATAAGAGTTCTACAAAATCATGCAGTAAGAATTTTAGCCGGTATATCTCCACGTATGTCTGTTAGAGAAATTTACCCAACTTTAAAAATTTTGCCGGCTGCAGGCCTTCGTGAGTTCTATGTATTGTGGTTTATTTTTGGACTGCAGCAGGATGTTCAGCCTCGTTGTTTTGGTGATTTATTGTCCATTAGGTCTACTGTTCATTCTCATGATACAAGGGGTAGCGCGGACTTCTCTGTACCTAGAGGTATATCTTCCCCTTCATGTTTTTCTGTGGAATAGTTTGAATAGTGATATTAAGACTATTGGTGACCCCAATATTTTTAGAAAAATCATTAAGGAACTGCTTTTTGCTGAATATGAGTTTTGACTGATTAATTGATTTATTTATTGTGGGGGTTTTGTTGATATGATGTTCCCAGAGGAAGTATAATATATGATATTATTTTGTATTTATTGTTTAGTGTGATGGTATTAGTGGTGTCGGTGGCCAAGTATTCTTTGTTTTAAGGATTTTGTTTTCTCTACCTCCCCCACGGACAAGCTTTGCTTTTTAGGGGAGGCAGCAATAATTTTTGTTGATATTTTTTTTTTTCAATAAATCCTTCTTCTTCTTCTTCTTCATACTTTTACTGAACATAAACAAAGATCTCTTAGAAATAATATTTTTAATCAGTGATAGCACTATTTCTGTTCGAACTAGCAAGTTTTCTACCAAAGATACCAAATTTTTTCATAGAAGTAACATTTTTTGATTGTAATAACAAGTTTTCTGTCAGTAGTAGCAAGTTTTGCTTAACACTAACAAATCTTCTCATCAAAGTAACGATATTTTACCTTAATACTAACATACTTTTACTGAACACACACAAAGTTCTCTTAGAAATAATATTTTTCGTCAGTGATAACACTTTTTCTGTTCGAACTAGCAAGTTTTCTACCAAAGATACCAAATTTTTTCTTAGAAGTAATTATATAAGCAATTATATAAAATTTATCGAAATAGGTTGAATACAATTTTAAGAAATGAAAAAAAGAAATATTTTGAGAAAAAGTTTAAGGAGGTCGAAGGATGCCCTAAGAAAACCTGGGGACTAATAAAAGAAGTGATTGGATTAAAAATAAATAGTGTACCTGATGAATTAGCTAGTGTAATGGGAAAGACTTTGAATTCTGAAAAGGACATATGCAATGAATTTCAGAGTTATTTTTCGAATATTGGTCTGAATTTAGCTATGTCAGTTGTGCCTGATAGTGGTGACCCAACGTCCGAGTCCTTGTCTCTTCACCTTAGACTTCTAACAGTTGATGAAATTAAAAAAAATATTTATGGGTTGCGTAGTAATTCATCTGGTAGCGATCGTATTACTCTAAAAACACTTAAATGTATTTTTCCTGTTATAGCTGAAGTTTTATGTGGGTTAATTAATGAGTGTTTTCGTCAAGGAAAATTCCCAGACTGTTTTAAAGTTGCCCGTATAACCCCAATTCATAAGGGTGGTATTCAAAATGACCCAGGAAACTATAGACCGATATCTGTTTTACCCATTATTTCCCGTGTTTTAGAGAAGTGTTTTAGTATTAGAATGATGAGTTTTTTGGAGGATCATAAGTTACTGGTAGAGACACAATTTGGGTTCCGTAGAAAAAGGACAACGGAACAGGCGATGATTTATTTGACAACTATTATTAATGATGTATTAGATAAAGGTTTAAAAATAGGTGCTATATTTTTAGATCTGATGAAAGCTTTCGACACTGTGGATCATGAACTTCTACTTAAGAAGTGTGAGGTGTATGGTTTGAGGGGTAAATCATTAAATTTTTAAGAAGTTTTTTAAGTAATCGTTATCAGTATGTCCAACTAAATGATACTTCTTCCGAAAAAAACCGTATTGAAATAGGCGTTCCGCAAGGATCAGTTCTCGGTCCTATATTATTCTTGATATTTATTAATGATTTACCAAATTGTCTAAATAAATTTTGCTATAGAATAAATGAAGTAACGGTAAACCCGACTAATGAAACAGTTTCACTTTTTGCGATGACACAACAGCCATTAGCACAGCTAAGACAGCGGAGCTGCTGCAGATTTCCATGAAGGAATCAGTTAATAGAATTACAGCATGGCTGAGGGTAAATAAATTAAGGATTAACATGGCTAAGTCTAACTTTATTATTTTCTCGCGATCATCAAACTTTTACCCATGGATCAAGGAATTAGATATGCCCAATGGCGTTATAAAACGGACTGCGTCTTTTAAATACCTTGGGATTGTAATAGATGAAACTCTATCTTTTAAGGAACATGTTACTTTAACTAGCAAAATTCTGGCAAGAAATCTCGGTATAATGAAGAAACTCCAACATTGTTTTCCCAAGTCTGTCCTTCGCCATCTTTATTTTTCTTTAATACACCCGTATATACTTTATTGTTCAAGTATTTGGCTCTCTACTTTTTCTTCTACCCTAAAACCAATAAGAGTTCTACAAAATCATGCAGTAAGAATTTTAGCCGGTATATCTCCACGTATGTCTGTTAGAGAAATTTACCCAACTTTAAAAATTTTGCCGGCTGCAGGCCTTCGTGAGTTCTATGTATTGTGGTTTATTTTTGGACTGCAGCAGGATGTTCAGCCTCGTTGTTTTGGTGATTTATTGTCCATTAGGTCTACTGTTCATTCTCATGATACAAGGGGTAGCGCGGACTTCTCTGTACCTAGAGGTATATCTTCCCCTTCATGTTTTTCTGTGGAATAGTTTGAATAGTGATATTAAGACTATTGGTGACCCCAATATTTTTAGAAAAATCATTAAGGAACTGCTTTTTGCTGAATATGAGTTTTGACTGATTAATTGATTTATTTATTGTGGGGGTTTTGTTGATATGATGTTCCCAGAGGAAGTATAATATATGATATTATTTTGTATTTATTGTTTAGTGTGATGGTATTAGTGGTGTCGGTGGCCAAGTATTCTTTGTTTTAAGGATTTTGTTTTCTCTACCTCCCCCACGGACAAGCTTTGCTTTTTAGGGGAGGCAGCAATAATTTTTTGTTGATATGTTTTTTTTTCAATAAATCCTTCTTCTTCTTCTTCTTCATACTTTTACTGAACATAAACAAAGATCTCTTAGAAATAATATTTTTAATCAGTGATAGCACTATTTCTGTTCGAACTAGCAAGTTTTCTACCAAAGATACCAAATTTTTTCGTAGAAGTAACATTTTTTGATTGTAATAACAAGTTTTCTGTCAGTAGTAGCAAGTTTTGCTTAACACTAACAAATCTTCTCATCAAAGTAACGATATTTTACCATAATACTAACATACTTTTACTGAACACACACAAAGTTCTCTTAGAAATAATATTTTTCGTCAGTGATAACACTTTTTCTGTTCGAACTAGCAAGTTTTCTACCAAAGATACCAAATTTTTTCTTAGAAGTAATTATATAAGCAATTATATAAAATTTATCGAAATAGGTTGAATACAATTTTAAGAAATGAAAAAAAGAAATATTTTGAGAAAAAGTTTAAGGAGGTCGAAGGATGCCCTAAGAAAACCTGGGGACTAATAAAAGAAGTGATTGGATTAAAAATAAATAGTGTACCTGATGAATTAGCTAGTGTAATGGGAAAGACTTTGAATTCTGAAAAGGACATATGCAATGAATTTCAGAGTTATTTTTCGAATATTGGTCTGAATTTAGCTATGTCAGTTGTGCCTGATAGTGGTGACCCAACGTCCGAGTCCTTGTCTCTTCACCTTAGACTTCTAACAGTTGATGAAATTAAAAAAAAATATTTATGGGTTGCGTAGTAATTCATCTGGTAGCGATCGTATTACTCTAAAAACACTTAAATGTATTTTTCCTGTTATAGCTGAAGTTTTATGTGGGTTAATTAATGAGTGTTTTCGTCAAGGAAAATTCCCAGACTGTTTTAAAGTTGCCCGTATAACCCCAATTCATAAGGGTGGTATTCAAAATGACCCAGGAAACTATAGACCGATATCTGTTTTACCCATTATTTCCCGTGTTTTAGAGAAGTGTTTTAGTATTAGAATGATGAGTTTTTTGGAGGATCATAAGTTACTGGTAGAGACACAATTTGGGTTCCGTAGAAAAAGGACAACGGAACAGGCGATGATTTATTTGACAACTATTATTAATGATGTATTAGATAAAGGTTTAAAAATAGGTGCTATATTTTTAGATCTGATGAAAGCTTTCGACACTGTGGATCATGAACTTCTACTTAAGAAGTGTGAGGTGTATGGTTTGAGGGGTAAATCATTAAATTTTTTAAGAAGTTTTTTAAGTAATCGTTATCAGTATGTCCAACTAAATGATACTTCTTCCGAAAAAAACCGTATTGAAATAGGCGTTCCGCAAGGATCAGTTCTCGGTCCTATATTATTCTTGATATTTATTAATGATTTACCAAATTGTCTAAATAAATTTTGCTATAGAATAAATGAAGTAACGGTAAACCCGACTAATGAAACAGTTTCACTTTTTGCGATGACACAACAGCCATTAGCACAGCTAAGACAGCGGAGCTGCTGCAGATTTCCATGAAGGAATCAGTTAATAGAATTACAGCATGGCTGAGGGTAAATAAATTAAGGATTAACATGGCTAAGTCTAACTTTATTATTTTCTCGCGATCATCAAACTTTTACCCATGGATCAAGGAATTAGATATGCCCAATGGCGTTATAAAACGGACTGCGTCTTTTAAATACCTTGGGATTGTAATAGATGAAACTCTATCTTTTAAGGAACATGTTACTTTAACTAGCAAAATTCTGGCCAGAAATCTCGGTATAATGAAGAAACTCCAACATTGTTTTCCCAAGTCTGTCCTTCGCCATCTTTATTTTTCTTTAATACACCCGTATATACTTTATTGTTAAGTATTTGGCTCTCTACTTTTTCTTCTACCCTAAAACCAATAAGAGTTCTACAAAATCATGCAGTAAGAATTTTAGCCGGTATATCTCCACGTATGTCTGTTAGAGAAATTTACCCAACTTTAAAAATTTTGCCGGCTGCAGGCCTTCGTGAGTTCTATGTATTGTGGTTTATTTTTGGACTGCAGCAGGATGTTCAGCCTCGTTGTTTTGGTGATTTATTGTCCATTAGGTCTACTGTTCATTCTCATGATATAAGGGGTAGCGCGGACTTCTCTGTACCTAGAGGTATATCTTCCCGTTCATGTTTTTCTGTGGAATAGTTTGAATAGTGATATTAAGACTATTGGTGACCCCAATATTTTTAGAAAAATCATTAAGGAACTGCTTTTTGCTGAATATGAGTTTTGACTGATTAATTGATTTATTTATTGTGGGGGTTTTGTTGATATGATGTTCCCAGAGGAAGTATAATATATGATATTATTTTGTATTTATTGTTTAGTGTGATGGTATTAGTGGTTTCGGTGGCCAAGTATTCTTTGTTTTAAGGATTTTGTTTTCTCTACCTCCCCCACGGACAAGCTTTGCTTTTTAGGGGAGGCAGCAATAATTTTTTGTTGATATTTTTTTTTTCAATAAATCCTTCTTCTTCTTCTTCTTCATACTTTTACTGAACATAAACAAAGATCTCTTAGAAATAATATTTTTAATCAGTGATAGCACTATTTCTGTTCGAACTAGCAAGTTTTCTACCAAAGATACCAAATTTTTTCATAGAAGTAACATTTTTTTGAATGTGATAACAACTTTTCTGTCAGAAGTAGCAAGTTTTGCTTAACACTAACAAACATTCTCATCAAAGTAACGATATTTTACTTTAATACTAACATACTTTTACTGAACACACATAAATTTCTCTTGGAAATAATATTTTTCGTCAGTGATAACACTTTTTCTGTTTGAACTAGCAAGTTTTCTGTCAAAGATACCAAATTTTTTCTTAGAAGTAACATTTTTATGATTGTGATAACAACTTTTCGGTCAGAAGAAGCAAGTTTTGCTTAACACTAACAAACATTCTCATCAAAGTAATGATATTTTACCATAATACTAACATACTTTTACTGAACACACACAAATTTCTCTTAGAAATAATATTTTTCGTCAGTGATAACACTTTTTCTGTTCGAACTAGCAAGTTTTCTGTCAAAGATACCGAATTTTTTCTTAGAAGTAACATTTTTTTATTGTGATAACAACTTTTCTGTCAGAAGTAGCAAGTTTTGATTAACACTAACAAACCTTCTCATCAAAGTAACGATATTTTACCTTAATACTAACATACTTTTACTGAACACACACAAAGTTCTCTTAGAAATTATATTTTTCATCAAAGATAACACTTTTCTGTTCGAACTAGCAAGTTTTCAACCAAATATACCAAATTTTTTCGTAGAAGTAACATTTTTTGATTGTGATAACAACTTTTCTGTCAGAAGTAGCAAGTTTTGCTTAACACTAACAAACCTTCTCATCAAAGTAACGACATTTTACCTTAATACTAACATACTTTTACTGAACACACACAAATTTCTCTTAGAAATAATATTTTTGGTCAGTGATAACACTTTTTCTGTTTGAACTAGCAAGTTTTCTGTCAAAGATACCAAATTTTTTCGTAGAAGTAACATTTTTGATTGTGATAACAACTTTTATGTCAGAAGTAGCAAGTTTTGCTTAACACTAACAAACCTTCTTATCAAAGTAACGATATTTTACCTTAATACTAACATACTTTTACTGAACACACAAAATTTTCTTAGAAGTAATATTTTTTATCAGTGATAACACTTTTTATGTTCGAACTAGCAAGTTTTCTACCAAAGATACCAAATTTTTTCATAGAAATAACATTTTTTTGATTGTAATAACAACTTTTCTGTCAGAAGTAGCAAGTTTTGCTTAACACTAACAAACATTCTCATCAAAGTAACGATATTTTACTTTAATACTAACATACTTTTACTGAACACACACAAATTTCTCTTAGAAATAATATTTTTCGTCAGTTATTACACTTTTTATGTTTGAACTAGCAAGTTTTCTGTCAAAGATACCAAATTTTTTCTTAGAAGTAACATTTTTTGATTGTGATAACAACTTTTCGGTCAGAAGAAGCAAGTTTTGCTTTACACTAACAAACATTCTCATCAAAGTAATGATATTTTACCATAATACTAACATACTTTTACTGAACATACACAAATTTCTCTTAGAAATAATATTTTTCATCAAAAATATCACTTTTCTGTTCGAACTAGCAAGTTTTCTACCAAAGATACCAAATTTTTTCGTAGAAGCAACATTTTTGATTGTGATAACAACTTTTCTTTCAGAAGTAGCAAGTTTTGCTTAACACTAACAAACCTTCTCATCAAAGTAACGATATTTTACTTTAATACTAACATACTTTTACTGAACACACACAAATTTCTCTTAGAAATAATACTTTTCGTCAGTGATAACACTTTTTTGGTTCGAACTAGCAAGTTTTCTGTCAAAGATACCAAATTTTTTCTTAGAAGTAACATTTTTTGATTGTGATAACAACTTTTCTGTCAGAAGTAGCAAGTTTTGCTTAACACTAACAAACATTCTCATCAAAGTAATGATATTTTACCTTAATACTAACATACTTTTACTGAACACACACAAATTTCTCTTCGAAATAATATTTTTCGTCGGTGATAACACTTTTTCTGTTCGAACTAGCAAGTTTTCTGTCAACGATACTAATTTTTTTCGTAAAAGTAACATTTTTTGATTGTGATAACAACTTTTCTGTCAGAAGTAGCAAGTTTTGCTTAACACTAACAAACATTCTCATCAAAGTAATGATATTTTACCTTAACACTAACATACTTTTACTGAACACACACAAATTTCTCTTAGAAATAATATTTTTCGTCAGTGATAACACTTTTTCTGTTTTAACTAGCAAGTTTTCTGTCAAAGATACCAAATTTTTTCGTATAAGTAACATTTTTGATTGTGATAACAACTTTTATGTCAGAAGTAGCAAGTTTTGCTTAACACTAACAAACCTTCTTATCAAAGTAACGATATTTTACCTTAATGCTAACATACTTTTACTGAACACACACAAAGTTTTCTTAGAAGTAATATTTTTTATCAGTGATAACACTTTTTATGTTCGAACTAGCAAGTTTTTTTAACAAAGATACAAAATTTTTTCGTAGAAGTAACATTTTTTGATTGTGATAACAACTTTTCTGTCAGAAGTAGCAAGTTTTGCTTAACACTAACAAACATTCTCATCAAAGTAACGATTTTTTACTTTAATACTAACATACTTTTACTGAACACACACAAATTTCTGTTGGAAATAATATTTTTCGTCAGTGATAAAACTTCTTCTGTTTGAACGAGCAAGTTTTCTGTCAAAGATACCAAATTTTTTCTTAGAAGTAACATTTTTATGATTGTGATAACAACTTTTCGGTCAGAAGAAGCAAGTTTTGCTTAACACTAACAAACATTCTCATCAAAGTAATGATATTTTACCATAATACTAACACACTTTTACTGAACATACGCAAATTTCTCTTAGAAATAATATTTTTCATCAAAGATAACACTTTTCTGTTCGAACTAGCAAGTTTTCTACCAAAGATACCAAATTTTTTCGTAGAAGCAACATTTTTTGATTGTGATAACATCTTTTCTTTCAGAAGTAGCAAGTTTTGCTTAACACTAACAAACCGTCTCATCAAAGTAACGATATTTTACTTTAATGCTAACATACTTTTACTGAACACACACAAATTTCTCTTAGAAATAATATTTTTCGTCGGTGATAACACTTTTTCTGTTCGAACTAGCAAGTTTTCTGTCAAAGATACCAAATTTTTTCTTAGAAGTAACATTTTTTGATTGTGATAACAACTTTTCTGTCAGAGGTAGCAAGATTTGCTTAACACTAACAAACATTCTCATGAAAGTAATGATATTTTACCTTAATACTAACATACTTTTACTGAACACACACAAATTTCTCTTAGAAATAATATTTTTCGTCAGTGATAACACTTTTTCTGTTCGAACTAGCAAGTTTTCTGTCAACGATACTAATTTTTTTCGTAGAAGTAACATTTTTTGATTGTGATAACAACTTTTCTGTCAGAAGTAGCAAGTTTTGCTTAACACTAACAAACATTCTCATCAGAGTAATGATATTTTACCTTAACACTAACATACTTTTACTGAACACACACAAATTTCTCTTAGAAATAATATTTTTCGTCAGTGATAACACTTTTTCTGTTTTAACTAGCAAGTTTTCTGTCAAAGATACCAAATTTTTTCGTAGAAGTAACATTTTTGATTGTGATAACAACTTTTATGTCAGAAGTAGCAAGTTTTGCTTAACACTAACAAACCTATTTATCAAAATCACGATATTTTACCTTAATACTAACATACTTTTATTGAACACACACAAAGTTTTCTTAGAAGTAATATTTTTTATCAGTGATAACACTTTTTATGTTCGAACTAGCAAGTTTTCTACCAAAGATACCAAATTTTTTCTTAGAAGTAACATTTTTTGATTGTAATAACAACTTTTCTGTCAGAAGTAGCAAGTTTTGCTTAACACTAACAAACATTCTCATCAAAGTAATGATATCTTACCTTAATACTAACATACTTTTACTGAACACACACAAATTTCTCTTAGAAATAATATTTTTCGTCGGTGATAACACTTTTTCTGTTCGAACTAGCATGTTTTCTGTCAACGATACTAATTTTTTTCGTAGAAGTAACATTTTTGATTGTGATAACAACTTTTCTGTCAGAAGCAGCAAGTCTGCTTAACACTAACAAACATTCTCATCAAAGTAATGATATTTTACCTTAACACTAACATACTTTTACTAAACACACACAAATTTCTCTTAGAAATAATATTTTTCGTCAGTGATAACACTTTTTCTGTTCGAACTAGCAAGTTTTCTACCAAAGATACCAAATTTTTTCTTAGAAGTAACATTTTTTGATTGTGATAACAACTTTTCTTTCAGAAGTAGCAAGTTTTGCTTAACACTAACAAACATTCTCATCAAAGTAATGATATTTTACCTTAATACTAACATACTTTTACTGAACACACACAAATTTCTCTTAGAAATAATATTTTTCGTCAGTGATAACACTTTTCTGTTCGAACTAGAAAGTTTTCTACCAAAGATACCAAATTTTTTCATAGAAGTAACATTTTTTATTGTGATAATAACTTTTCTGTCAGAAGTAGCAAGTTTTGCTTAACACTAACAAACCTTCTCATCAAATTAACAACATTTTACCTTAATACTAACATACTTTTACTGAACACACACAAATTTCTCTTAGAAATAATATTTTTCATCAGTGATAACACTTTTTCTGTTCGAACTAGCAAGTTTTCTACCAAAGATACCAAATTTTTTCATAGAAGTAACATTTTTGATTGTGATAACGACATTTTTGTCAGAAGTGACAAGTTTTGCTTAACACTAACAAACATTCTCATCAAAGTAACGATATTTTACTTTAATACTAACCTACTTTTACTGAACACACACAAATTTCTCTTAGAAATAATATTTTTCGTCAGTGATAACACTTTTTTTGTTCGAACTAGCAAGTTTTCTGTCAAAGATACCAAATTTTTTCATAGAAGTAACATTTTTTGATTGTGATAACAACTTTTCTGTCAGAAGTAGTAAGTTTTGCTTAACACTAACAAAATTCTCATCAAAGTAATGATATTTTACCTTAATACTAACATACTTTTACTGAACACACACAAATGTCTCTTAGAAATAATATTTTTTGTCGGTGATAACACTTTTTCTGTTCGAACTAGCAAGTTTTCTGTCAACGATACTAATTTTTTTCGTAGAAGTAACATTTTTTGATTGTGATAACAACTTTTCTGTCAGAAGTAGCAAGTTTTCCTTAACACTAACAAACATTCTCATCAAAGTAATGATATTTTACCTTAACACTAACATACTTTTACTGAACACACACAAATTTCTCTTAGAAATAATATTTTTCGTCAGTGATAACACTTTTTCTGTTCGAACTAGCAAGTATTCTACCAAAGATACCAAATTTTTTCTTAGAAGTAACATTTTTTGATTGTGATAACAACTTTTCTGTCAGAAGTAGCAAGTTTTGCTTAACACTAACAAACATTCTCATCAAAGTAATGATATTTTACCTTAATACTAACATACTTTTACTGAACACACACAAATTTCTCTTAGAAATAATATTTTTCGTCAGTGATAACACTTTTCTGTTCGAACTAGAAAGTTTTCTACCAAAGATACCAAATTTTTTCGTAGAAGTAACATTTTTGATTGTGATAACAAGTTTTCTGTCAGAAGTAGCAAGTTTTTCTTAACACTAACAAACCTTCTCATCAAATTAACAACATTTTACCTTAATACTAACATACTTTTACTGAAAACACACAAATTTCTCTTAGAAATAATATTTTTCATCAGTGATAACACTTTTTCTGTTCGAACTAGCAAGTTTTCTACCAAAGATACCAAATTTTTTCTTAGAAGTATCATTTTTTGATTGTGATAGCAACTTTTCTGTCAGAAGTAGCAAGTTTTGCTTAACACTAACAAACATTTTCATCAAAGTAATGATATTATACCTTAATACTAACATACTTTTACTGAACACACACAAATTTCTCTTAGAAATAATATTTTTCATCAGTGATAACACTTTTTCTGTTCGAACTAGCAAATTTTCTTCCAAAGATACGAAATTTTTTCATAGAAGTAACAATTTTGATTGTGATAACAACTTTTCTGTCAGAAGTAGCAAGTTTTGCTTAACACTAACAAACCTTTTGAAAAATTAAGAGAATGTAACTGTGACAAGGTAAAGCACAACAAAACACTACTGAAATATTCCAACTCTTGCATTTCAAGAAAGAAATTCAAAATGAACTTTGAAAAATCAAGAGAATGTAACTGTGACAAGGTAAAGCACAACAAGTCACTACTGAAATATTCCAACTCTTGCATTTCAAAGAAAGAAATCCAAAATGAACTTTGAAAAATCATGAGAATGTAGCTGTGACAAGGTAAACCACGACAAGACACTACTGAAATATTCCAATTCTTGCATTTCGCGAAAGAAATTCAAAATGAACTTTGAAAAATTAAGAGAATGTAACTGTGACAAGGTAAAGCACAACAAAACACTACTGAAATATTCCAACTCTTGCATTTCAATGAAAGAAATTCAAAATGAACTATGAAAATCAACATAATGTAACTGTGACAAGGTAATGCACAACAAAACACTACTGAAATATTTCAACTCTTGCATTTTACGACAGAAATTCAAAATGAACTTCGAAAAATCAAGAGAATGTCACTGTGACAAGGTAAAGCACAACAAGTCACTACTGAAATATTCCAACTCTTGCATTTTACGGCAGAAATTCAAAATGAACTTCGAAAAATCAAGAGAATGTAACTGTGACAAGGTAAAGTACAACAAGTCACTACTGAAATATTCCAACTCTTGCATTTCACGACAGAAATTCAAAATGAACTTTGAAAAATTAAGAGAATGTAACTGTGACAAGGTAAAGCACAACAAGTCACTACTGAAATATTCCAACTCTTGCATTTCACGACAGAAATTCAAAATGAACTTTGAAAAATCATGAGAATGTAGCTCTGACAAGGTAAACCACGACAAGACACTACTGAAATAGTCCAATTCTTGCATTTCACGAAAGAAATTCAAAATGAACTTTGAAAAATTAAGAGAATGTAACTGTGACAAGGTAAAGCACAACAAAACACTACTGAAATATTCCAACTCTTGGATTTCAATGAAAGAAATTCAAAATGAACTATGAAAATCAACAGAATGTAACTGTGACAAGGTAAAGCACAAAAAAACACTACTGAAATATTCCAACTCTTGCATTTCGCGACAGAAATTCAAAATGAACTTCGAAAAATCAAGAGAATGTAGCCGTTACAAGGTAAACCACGACAAGACACTACTGAAATATTCCAATTCTTGCATTTCACGAAAGAAATTCAAAATGAACTTTGAAAAATTAAGAGAATGTAACTGTGACAGGGTAAAGCAAAACAAAACACTACTGAAATATTCCAACTCTTGCATTTTAATGAAATAAATTAAAAATGAACTATGAAAATCAACAGAATGTAACTGTGACAAGGTAAAGCACAACAAAACACTACTGAAATATTCCAACTCTTGCATTTCAATGAAAGAAATTCAAAATGAACTATGAAAATCAACAGAATGTAACTGTGACAAGGTAAAGCACAACAAAACACTACTGAAATATTCCAACTCTTGCATTTCACGACAGAAATTCAAAATGAACTTCGAAAAATCAAGAGAATGTAACTGTGACAAGGTAAAGCACAACAAGACACTACTGAAATATTCCAACTCTTGCATTTCACGACAGAAATTCAAAATTAACTTTGAAAAATCATGAGAATGTAGCTGTGACAAGGTAAACCACGACAAGACACTACTGAAATATTCCAATTCTTGCATTTCACGAAAGAAATTCAAAATGAACTTCGAAAAATTAAGAGAATGTAACTGTGACAAGGTAAAGCACAACAAAACACTACTGAAATATTCCAACTCTTGCATTTCACGACAGAAATTCAAAATGAACTTTGAAAAATCATGAGAATGTAGCTGTGACAAGGTAAACCACGACAAGACACTAGTGAAATATTCCAATTCTTGCATTTCATGACAGAAATTCAAAATGAACTTCGAAAAATCAAGAGAATGTAACTGTGACAAGGTAAAGCACAACAAGTCACTACTGAAATATTCCAACTCTTGCATTTCACGACAGAAATTCAAAATGAACTTTGAAAAATCATGAGAATGTAGCTGTGACAAGGTAAACCACGACAAGACACTAGTGAAATATTCCAATTCTTGCATTTCACGAAAGAAATTAAAAATGAACTTTGAAAATTAAGAGAATGTAACTGTGACAAGGTAAAGCACAACAAAACACTACTGAAATATTCCAACTCTTGCATTTCAATGAAAGAAATTCAAAAAGAACTATGAAAATCAACAGAATGTAACTGTGACAAGGTAAAGCACAACAAAACACTACTGAAATATTCCAACTCTTGCATTTCAATGAAAGAAATTCAAAATGAACTATGAAAATCAACAGAATGTAACTGTGACAAGGTAAAGCACAACAAAACACTACTGAAATATTCCAACTCTTGCATTTCACGACAGAAATTCAAAATGAACTTCGAAAAATCAAGAGAATGTAACTGTGACAAGGTAAAGCACAACAAGACACTACTGAAATATTCCAACTCTTGCATTTCACGACAGAAATTCAAAATTAACTTTGAAAAATCATGAGAATGTAGCTGTGACAAGGTAAACCACGACAAGACACTACTGAAATATTCCAATTCTTGCATTTCACGAAAGAAATTCAAAATGAACTTTGAAAAATTAAGAGAATGTAACTGTGACAAGGTAAAGCACAACAAAACACTACTGAAATATTCCAACTCTTGCATTTCACGACAGAAATTCAAAATGAACTTCGAAAAATCAAGAGAATGTAACTGTGACAAGGTAAAGCACAACAAGTCACTACTGAAATATTCCAACTCTTGCATTTCAACGAAAGAAATCCAAAATGAACTTTGAAAAATCATGAGAATGTAGGTGTGACAAGGTAAACCTTGTTGAAAGGATATCGAGTGTCCTTACTGAAAAACTACTGAATTAAAAAATAAATTAAATTGATCATACGACCTAAATTATTTCATCAGATACGCCAGCCCTCATAAACGATCCTTTTTGAAATTCTGCTAACAACATCGATGCTCAAGGTAAAAGTTTGAATCAAACACTTTTAGGATATCGAGTGCCCTTACTGAAAAACTACTGAATTAAAAAATAAATTAAATTGATCATACGGAGTAAATTATTTCATCAGAAACGCCAGCCCTCATAAACGATCCTTTTTGAAATTCTGCTAAAAACATCGATGCTCAAGGTAAAAGTTTTAATCAGACACTTTTAGGATATCGAGTGTCCTTACTGAAAAACTATTGAATTTAAAAAATAAATTAAATTGATCATACGACCTAAATTATTTCATCATTTACCCCCTCCAAAATACCTTGTTCTTTATGTTAGAGTTTGACTTTTCATTCCCAGTTAAATTAAAAAATAAGCATTTTCAATTAGAAATAAGGAGCATCGTTAAAAACTAAGATGAATGGAAATTATCTTCGATTCTGAGCATTTTTGTTTCCCCTCCAAAATTGACCCCCCCCTCCCCTTCCCTCAGAAATGGAGGAAGAAGGGGCCTCTGAGCCTTGCCCTTGAGGCAGATCCCATTTATTTTGGATTCTGAGTATTTTTGGTTTTCCCTCCAAAATTGACCCCCCCCCCTCCCCTGCCCTCAGAAATGGGGGAACGAAGGGCCTCTGAGCCTTCCCCTTGAGGCAGATCCCATTTATTTTCGATTCTGAGTATTATGGATTTTCCCTCCAAAATTGACCCCCCTCCCCTGCCCTCAGAAATGGGGGAACGAAGGGCCTCTGAGCCTTCCCCTTGAGGCAGATCCCATTTATTTTCGATTCTGAGTATTTTTGATTTTCCCTCCAAAATTGACCCCCCTCCCCTGCCCTCAGAAATGGAGGAAGGAGGGGCCTCTGAGCCTTGCCCTTGAGGCAGATCCCATTTTATTTTCGATTCTGAGTATTTTTGGTTTTCCCTCTAAAATTGACCCCCCCCCCTTCTCTGCCCTCAGAAATGGGGGAACGAAGGGCCTCTGAGCCTTCCCCTTGAGGCAGATCCCATTTATTTTCGATTCTGAGTATTTTTGGTTTTCCCTCCAAAATTGACCCCCCTCCCCTGCCCTCAGAAATGGGGGACGAAGGGCCTCTGAGCCTTCCCCTTAAGGCAGATCCCATTTATTTTCGATTCTGAGTATTTTTGGTTTTCCCTCCAAAATTGACCCCCACCTCCCCTGCCCTCAAAAATGGGGGAACGAAGAGCCTCTGAGCCTTCCCCTTCAGGCAGATCCCATTTATTTTCGATTCTGAGTATTTTTGATTTTCCCTCCAAAATTGAACCCCCTCCCCTGCCCTCAGAAATGGGGGAACGATGGGCCTCTGAGCCTTCCCCTTGAGGCAGATCCCATTTATTTTCGATTCTGAGTATTTTTGATTTTCCCTCCAAAATTGACCCCCCTCCCCTGCCCTCAGAAATGGGGGAACGAAGGACCTCTGAGCCTTCTCCTTGAGGCAGATCCCATTTATTTTCGATTCTGAGTATTTTTGGTTTTCCCTCCAAAATTGACTCTTCACGTTAAAAAATTATCCAATCACTAATTACCCCTTTTTTGCAAATGTCAATCAATGAATTCCGATTGTAAAAGCGTGTTTAATCATGTTACCTAACCCACAGTACAGCAATTTGATATGCATAGCCTACTGCCAGGAACCAGTGGAGGGATCCTTGCGCGTAATTGCTAATCACCTTAACCCTTTTATCCATCGTCAAGTACATGCTCCAAAAATATTTTATTCAGAGATTTCACGTTAAAAAATTATCCAATCACTAATTACCCCTTTTTTGCAAATGTCTATCAAACGTCAAGGAACGTAATCTCACCGAACACGTCATACTGTTTCCACAGACTTCAAAAATGGAACTGTGGATAACACATGGGTGATTGACAGCTTTCCCTAAAAAAACTTTCCTAATAACTAGTCTGGTAATCTGCCATGGAAAGGTGCCATGGAACGTAAAGGCCCAGAAACTTAGAGTTGGCCCAGAAACCTGTCTGGTTGGCCCAGAAACCTGTCTGGTTGGCCCAGAAACCTATCTGGTTGGCCTAGAAACCTGTCTGCTAGGTTTTGTATAATTCCATATTCAATTGACAACAATAGCAATAATCAGTCTGGTAATCAACCATGGAAAGGTGCCAGGGAACGTAAAGGCGGCAAATTCAATAGATACTTACTACTCATCTACAACTTCATATTTCTGCAATCGTGCCAACGCTGGTAATATGAATCTAAATTCATAGTTGGAATTGTGCATGTAAACCGGTAAAAATAATTGCTGTCTAACATTTACATTACACGATTTACGCGTAACTCTCCATAAGTTACTTCCCCTTGATGATATTTCTTGCCATACATGGTCTTGGTC